>WOXC01001713.1:0-618703 GCA_011680675.1 Gymnobelideus leadbeateri
AAAATAAGACAAGATCAAGAAACATCTAGTAGTTTAGTTGGGCTAGAAAGTAGAATGCCTGAAGGAAAATGATACAAAATAAAATTTGAAAATATCAGTTGGAGTCAGATTCTGGAGGACTCTAAATGTCTGGTGAAGGATTTTTTTGTTTTTGTTTTGGAACATTTATTCTGTAGGCAACAGAGAGCCTCTGAAGGGTTTTGAGCAGGGGACACTGCATTCAAAAGATGGTTTCAAGAATGGATTGCAGATAAGAGAAGTGAGTCAAGGGTAATGGTTACAGTATTCCAGGAGAGACATGATGAGGGTCTGAACAGGGGTGGCATCAGTGTGCCTGGAGAGAAAGGGATTGATTCAAGAATGACTGGGGAGTTAGAATTATAGGACTTGTCACTTGTTAAGGGGGAAGAAGAGAAAGAATGAAGAATTACTGAAGTTTTAAGAACGAGAGATTGTGAGGAATAAAGAAATAGGGAGGCAGCTCAGGTTTTAGAAGGAGGTTAAGCAGTTCACTTTTGGCTGTGTCCATGAAGCATCCAGGAGGTAATGGTCAGCAGGCAGTTGGAAATGTGGGATTGGTGCTCAATGGAGAGATATTGACTGGAGATAAAAAAATTAGGAGTAGTCATCTGCAGAGAGGTGATCATTGAGACCATGGAAATAAGTGAGATTGCCAAGTGAAAGCATCTTTCTAGATTCTAAATAAGAGGGAAAACAAAGAGAATAAGCATTTAAGTGCCTCTTATGTCCTAAGCATTTTGGAAATATCACCTTGTTTGATAAGAGAACCAAGGGAGAACACAGCATGTTTGTAGACAAAGGGGTATGAACCATAAGAAATGAAAGAGAGAGAGAGAGAGAGAGAGAGAGAGAGAGAGAGAGAGAGAGAGGGAGAGGGGAGAGAGGAGAGGAGAGGGAGAGGGAGAGGGGAGAGGGAGAGGGAGAGGGAGAGGGAGGGAGAGGGAGAGGGAGAGGGAGAGAGAGCGCAGGGGGAAGGGAGAGAGACAGAGATAGACAGGGGGTGGGGGGAATGAAAGACAGAGAGACAGGGAGAGAATCGAGAAGCGGGAGTGAAGATCCCCTGATAAGAAGGATCTTTAAGACTAGAACAAAAGAATCATAGAATCTCAAGAGCTCAAATGACACAAACCATCCTGATTGGCTTCCTCTGGATGTTCTTCAGTTTATCTGTCTCCACCCTAAGAGTATGACATCCAGAAGGAAGCTCAATACTCCAGATATGTTCTGACCAAGGCAGATCTAGCACAGAGGGACTATCTCCTCACTAGTACTGCACATTATAGCCCAAGACTGTACTAGCTCTCATGGATGTCATATCACATCACTGACTCATTTGAGTTTTCATTTCACTAAAGCCCCCAGATATTTCTCAGAAGTATTACTGTCTAGCCATGTCTCCTCCATCTTATACTAGAGAAGGTGAGGTTTTAGCCCAAGTGTAAGACTTGTACAATGTTATAGCATGTCAAGATCTGTTTAAATGCCCATCCTTTCATCCAATATGTTAATTATGGGTGCTTAGAACTTGGTCAGACACCAATGTCATAAAACCTTTAATATTGTCTAGTCCAAGGGTTTTTAACCTTTTTTTAGTATCATGGACCCCTTTGATGGCCTAGTAAAGCTTATGAACTCCTTGTCAGAATAATGTTTTTAAAAGCATAAAATAAAATACATAAATTGCAAAGGAAACTGATTATATTGAAGTACAGTTATGAAATTTTTTAAAAGAGAAGCTATAAACAAAGAAATTATGATCCCTCTAGAAGATAATGAAGTCTCATAGACGTTAAGTGAATTGTCCACAGTCATATAGTCAGGCAACAAGCAAGCCTTTACTACCTGTCAGGCACTGTGCTAAATGTAGGAGTACAAAGACAAAAACGAAACCAAACCAAACAAAACCTAGTAAATAGCAGACCTAGAATCTGAACTTAGATTCTCAGATAACCTGTCCAGTATGCTTTTCTTTATGTTACTTGTTATTCATCAGTGAGTGCCCATTTGAGGGTCTACTCTTTAGTGGACCTGGTTCACTTGCTTTCATGGATGCCTCAAGCAACACTCAGTAGCTCCCCAGGAGGAACAGAAAATAGTATTGTTGACCAATGCCACAAGGATACAAGGGTGAAGGAAAGTTCTTATAAGGGATGCCTTGGTTGGAATTGCCCTCTAACTAAGGATAAGAATTTGGAAAATTTGTTAGGAGGATGGGTGTTTTATTTGTGGAGCTAGGGATGGCTATAGGTTCCCCTTTGTGCTCTGGGACAGAAAAAGACTGCTTTTTCCCTAATGAAAGGGGGAGAGGTTAGGAAGCCTCTCTCTGCTTTTGGCATATAGAAAAGTACCCAGCCATGGACTCTTGGCTTTCACATTCTGTTTCCTAAGCCTCCTCTTTCACTGATCTCTCTGAGAAGTTTGTTCCTCTGTCCCTCTTCCCCTTCTGTACATCATAACCCTCAACAACCTCCTTTCTCTGGTCTCTTTGTCCTCCTTGGCTCCTGCTAAACTAAGCCTTAGCAACTCCATTGACACCCTTAGTATACCAGAAGGCTGGAGTTGAAAGAATGGGACTTGGAACTGAGTCAGGTGGCCCTGAGGATAAATATATGAAGTAAGAGATGGGTCGAGGTAAAGCCTAGAAGGGCTACCAGAGACTGTACTTGTGTCCAGGACAACTTCACCCACCCTCCTTTTCTATCTCCCCCTTTCCCCAGCTTCCCTACTCCTAGTCTTGAAGAAGTTGTATCCTTAGGATCTCAACCTGGCTCCAGGCATTCCCTCTAAAGCCGCCCACGGTAGGAAGAGCAGAAGTCTTCCCAGGACACCCGGGAGCCATTTGCATAATTAGAAGAACCTCCCCAGGGCAGATTAAAGGAATGAGGTCGCCTCTGACACACTTCTGCCTGGAGCTGGCTTTGCATGTTTCACTCTCTCCTCTCTCTCCCTCCCTTTCTCTCTCTCTCCTAGACTCCTCATTTCTCTGTCTTTGTAGCTTAATCTGTGGCCTGTGTGTGTGTGCTGGCCACATTTCACCCCTCCACTCCTTCTGTGACATAGGGTCTGTGTGTTCTGTGTCTTTCCTCTCCCTGGGCACCTCTGACTGTCTCTCCCCAATTCATTCTCACCCTGTGTTCCTTTCCCCTCTCTGCCCCTTTCTTTCTTTGTTCTTTCACCTTTGCCTTTATCTGTGCTAACTCTCCCGGATTGATCTTTCTCTACCCCCACTCTTCTGCTATTTCTGTCTCTCTTCTTCTCTCTGTGCCTTTCTCTGTCTTTCTTTGCCTTCTCTCTCTCTGTCTATCCCTTCTCTCACCTCTACCCCTCCCCACCTCTACTATCTCTTGTGTATTTCTGGGTCTTTTTATTGCTGGATTTCTTTTTCACTTTAGTTCTGTCTAGCTGTTTCTGGCTCTAATTTTTTTTTTTACTATGTCTCTATTTCTCAGTCTGTGTGTCTGTCTCTGTCCTATACATTACAGTCCCTTTGTCCTTCTCTGTCTCTTTTGACTCTATCCCTATGTGTCTTTATGTTTCTATCTCTTATTTTCCCCTTGTCTCTATTTTCCCTCCTTTCCTTCCTACCTTCTTAAAAAGCTTCTTCACCATCTGTTATGTTCCTTTCCCTTCTCTCTTTCCCCTTTGATTTTTCATTGTCCTTCTCCCTCCCCTAAAATGGCCTTAGAGCTAGAAGAGATAACCCAGGGCAAGGAGAGGGATGGGGCAAAGAAGAGACAAATGAGAGGAGGGGATGCTGAGCAGTTGTGAATTTATTTAAATTCAAGAAACAATTCAACAAAATGCTTTTACAAGACACTGGGCTAAGCACTGATCCAAAGAGGCCGTGTCCTCAGGAAGCTTGCAGTCTATGAGCCTTCAAGTCTATGAACATTAGGATGTGCCCTGAGTGACTTGGGTTGGTCACATGACTAGCATGTATAGACAAAACCAGAGATTCTTGATTCTGAGACCAGCTCTCTTATCTCCTAGTTCAGACTGTGTTCCCCAGCCCCTTATTTCACAGAAGAAAAAACTCAGGCCCTTTAAGGTGAAATCATTTGTTTCCAAAAGTTCTCTCAAAAATGGCAGAAGAGGGGATAGGCAGATATAGGAGGGGTAGGGAGCAGGTTAGTTTGCTCGAGAGAACCTCAGCTGAGGTACCATTGGAAAGAACACTGACTTTACTTGCCTCTGACACTTACCTGTAAGATAATAGCCAAGTCATTTAACCCCCTTTTAGTGTCCTCATCTATAGAATGGGATGATAAAATTAGATGGCCTCTAAGATCCTTGCAATTCTAGAGATATGGTCCCAGGAGTTAATATATTAGAAATAAATAAGATTGGCAGAAGGAAAGAGGAAGGAGCAGCTGGAAAGACCCTTAGGGATCAACTTTTGGTTTAGAGTAGATAGGAGGGGCCAATAGAAACTTCATTCAGGCTCTTGATCCAGGTGATATGAAGGATGAATTATGTTGAGAGATTTACTCCAATCAGTCCTTCCTTCCTTATTTTCTCTTCGGCCCTGCGGTGCTCTGTACTGTCCTACTTGCCCTAGGGCAGCTAGGTAGCACCGTAGTGCAGAGAGCACTGGGCTTGGAGTTAGGAAGGCTCATCTTCATGGGTTCAAATTTGGCCTCAGACACTTACTAGCTGTGTGATCCTGGGCAAGTCACTTAAACCTGTTTGCCACAGTTTTTCATCTATAAAATGAGCTGGAGACAGAAATGGCAAACCACTCCAGTGTCTCTGCCGAGAAAACCCCAAACAGGGTCACAAAGAGCTAGACAAAACTGAAATAATTCAAGGACAACAACTGTGCCTTGTTCTGCCCTACATACCCTGCCCTGCCCCTCCATGTACTCTTCTGCCCTGGCTTATCTTCCTCTGTCCACCATCTTCCTTTCCTCCCAAACTTCCAACTATCTATTGCTAAACAAAGGCATAGATAAGAGTAAGCTTACTGGGTTCCCTTTTACTTGCAGTTCAGTGTTTATGGGGGGGCTGTGGTGGGGCCTGAACACTTTGACACATAAACCAGAAGGGAGCATCCAGAGTGCCTGAAGCCTTATATTTTACCAGGCTAACGTAGTCTCTACCCAAGTCTCAGCCATATTATCTCCTAATATGCAACTCTTCCACTGCTACCCCATAGAACAAACTTTCTTTTCAGTCTACTTCTAACAATATGATGTCCCTATTCTTCCTCATACTGCAGGATTCTGGGTAAAGGTATTTCCTTTTGAAGACACATACACATTTAAATGAAGATGCATGTACCTTTAAACATACAAGCACATTTAAACACTGATACTGGGGGGGGCCCAGAAATACATTCCAGGCCAGTCATCTGAGGATTGGCCTGACTAAATTAGGGGAGGCTTATCACCAGAAGGTTGCTTCAGGGTAATGCCATGTCATTTTTTTTCAGTCAGTTGTTATGAAGACCATATATTAAAGTGTAGAGGGTTTGTGATCAGCTTTGGTGGAGGGAGCACCCACATGAAGGGAGTACCAACTCCTTTAAATATAAAAATACATGGGCACATTCAAGTCTACACAAATGTCTACATGTGATCATAATAGAAAAATACATGCAAGCATGTGTATGGGTATGCAAGGCACATTTAAACATACATGTACATGCATGCATATGACTTCAACTGCAGCAGGCATTCACCAAGACCACTGTGCTAGGTACTAAGGGACATGTAATAGATTATTAATGCAGAAACATGGTCTATGGTTCCCTGACTTCTTGAGCTTAGGGTCTAGTGGAATCTATTACACAGATAATAACTGTAATAGAAAATAGTATGCACTGTATATATTAGAGATATAAAGATAGAGCAGGGAGAAAAGGAATACATTCCAACCTGGAGGAAAAAACATATGGAAGCAAGAAAATAAGGGGCCTGCACAAGGGATGGAAAATGCATAGTCCAATCTGTTGGAAACGAGACCACATGGAAGGGAAGTGCATAAGATAAACCTGGGAAGATAATGTGGTCTAAGATTCTGGGGAGTTCTGAGTGCCAGTCTAAGGAGACTGAAGTTTATATAATGGACAATAAGGTGTTCTTGAAGGGTTTTGAGTAGAGGGATGACATAACCAGTTCTATAAATAAATCTGGGAGTGGTTTAAAGAACAGATTAAAGCACACAGAGAGAGAGTAGACAATGGGAGTTACAGCAACCATCCAAACTGTTTTCTTGTAGTTTCTACGTATGTATCTCATCTCCATGCCTTTGTACTGGCTTTGCCCCATGCCTAGAATGTACTCCTTCCTTACCTCCACCTCTTAGAATCATTAGTTTCCTTCAAACCAGTTCAAGTGCTGCCTTCTACATGACTCCTTACCTGGTACCCCAAGCCTATAGCGTCCTCCCCACAAAAATTAATTTGTACTTATACATTTTGTATGTATGTGTGTATGTGTATATATGTGTGTGTGTGTGTGTGTGTGTGTGTGTGTGTGTGCGCACATATACACATATACACTTACATACATACACATATACTTACACTTATGCGCGCCCGAACGTGTGTGTGTGTGTGTGTGTGTGTGTGTGTGTGTGTGTGTATTCTCTCCCTGTAGAGTTCATCTTGATAAATTTTTGTCTTTGTATTTTCAGGACAGTCCAACAGGTTGCAGGTGCATAGTAAATGTGTGTTGCTTGATTAAATTCAATTCAACAAGCATTTATTAAGGGCCTATGGGGGGCGGCTAGGTGGTGCATGAATAGAGCACTGGCCCTGGAGTCAGGAAGACCTGAGTTCAAATCTGGCCTCAGACACTTAACACAAAAAACTAGCTGTGTGACCTTGGGCAAGTCACTTAACCTCAATTGCCCTCCAGAAAGGGGAAAAAAAGAGCCTAACTATGTGCCAGCACTTTGCCAAGTCTTAAAAATACAAAGACAAGAATGAGCTCCCTGCCCCCAAGGAGCTTACATTCTATGGTGGGGAAACAACATGTACAAAGAAAATTAAACAGAAAATATAGACAAAGTAATTTTGGGAGGAGAGAACAAACAGCTGGGAAGATCAGGGTAGTCTTCCTGTCAGAGGTGGCATCGGAAGGGAGTTTTGTAGTAAGGATGGTAAGAGGCAGAGATGAGAATGGAATGCATTTTAAGCTTGGGAGACAGACAGCATACATAGAAATGTAGATTGACTGTTATGTGTAGAGAACAGCAAACAAGACTACATAAATTCACATTTTGCAAATTTGGCTTTGCATAAAGAATTCTGAAAAAGTCTGCATTCTAAAAAAGCACCCATGTTAACATTGTACAGTACTATGCTCTCTCTCTCTGCTCTTGCCCCTCAGCTCAGCCATGCAGTGGCCTCCCATACCCCCACCAACAAATAAAAAACCCTTAAAAAAAACCCAAAACACTCCAAGGAAGATCAGACAGGCAGAGAGACTGATGCCAGTTAGGAGGCTTGACTTGGGACCTCTGTCATGAGAGAGGAGACCTATGTCTTGCTTTGCCCACCTACCTTCATATTCAGCCTCTATGTGTCTGTCTTCTGTCTTGCTGAGTGGGTACGGGTATCTGTCTCCAGCCTCTGCATATCACCTGTCCTCTCCTCTGTCTGTCCATGTTCAGTCTCCACATATCTGCCCTTCTTCCTCTCTGTAACAGGCAGGCCCCCATGTGATTAGCCCTACCTCTCCCATGTCCTCACTCCCACACCATACTGTTCCTCTTTCTATACTTGCTTCTCTGCCCCTAGCCCCCATGTGACCTTGTGCTGGCCTCCGCCCTCCACAGGCACACAGCCCCCTTTCTCCCTCTCTGCCTTCACCACATATGTGGGCAAATTGACTTTATGTAGAAATCACTTTGCATAGATGTCTATGGAATAATCTACTTACATAAAGTGAGAACTGTCTGTATGAGTACTCTGTGGAGAGTATGAAGAAAAGTATTGATCAGTAAGCCTAGAAAAGTAGACTGGAGTCAGATTTTGGAGGACATTGAAAACTAAGCAGAAAGGTTTGCATATTATCTTAGAGGCAAGAGGGAGCCATAGGGGTTTCCTGAGCAGGGCAGTAGTATGGTAAAAACCTATGCTTGAAGAATATCAGTTTGGCAGCTGATTAGAGGATAGATTGGCAAAGGGAGAAGACATAGAGATTATTTAGGAGAAGCTATGGCAATAGTAAAGGGGAGAAGTGATGAGAGCCAGTACTAAAATACTCACTGTCTACATCTCTTAATTATTGCCATGGATTCTGGGCAATATCAGTGTGGGCAACATTCAAAGCTTGTGCTTCAGGCCCTGAATGTGTCTTCATGGTCTTCAAGTAGTAGGACTTAGCCCACTTGCCACCACCCCTGCCCACTCCCTGCCACCACACCATATCCTACAAGAGGCAGCAGATTCAGATTCTTCCAAACTATGTGAAAGAAAGAAGAAAACAATGTGAGGGGTGGATGTGGGAGACATGAGCATCACATAGTGGGGCTAGAGGGAAGAGCGAGCTGGAGAGAAAGTAGATTAGAAACTCAGCAGGGGCCTGGACCAGGCCTCATTTTGAGGATGACCAGCTCAGCAGAAGGGTGAGAAAAGATATTTTTACAGTAGTGGGAGAACAAGAAGCCAAAGAGAAAGAGAGGAAACCAGAGACAAATGACTGGAAATGAGAGAGACTGAAAGGCCAAAAATCTAAAGGAGAAAGCCTTAAAAACACATATTTCTCAATGTCAGTAACAAACCAAAGGAAAAATCTAACTCATAGAGAAGCTCCTAAAATGAAAAATAAAAAATTGAAAGAGAGACCAGAATACAACAAAGTATGAGACTCAAACATGTACAATATGGTGTGTGCTGGGTCTTCTGGCTTACCTTCTAGGCACACATTATCATTGGTCCTTCCCCTTAGAGAGGAACTACACAGTGACTCAGTGGCCCCTACAGGGATGTGCTGCACAGCTAGCCTGTCTTCTATGTATGTTTATGATTACATCATGAATGAAAATGGGGAAAAATATTCTAATGAACAAATCCTTCAGACTCTCCAGATATCATGGAACAACATAAAAAATGCCAGAATGGCTCCAAAGAGAAAATTTTAAAAGAAGATATTAGGAATGAGATTATGTCAGAAATCAGAACTCTCAATGCAAAATTTTAAAGACAAGCAGCAGGGTAGAAACATAGAAGACATGATGGAAATTTTCTCTAAAGAAACAGAGGCTTTTAAAGAAAGAATGGCAGATTTGAACATAAAATACTTATATTGATTGAAATTTTGCAGAAGAGAAGCAAAATACAACTTGAAAAGAATCCTTGGAATCTATATAAGCCAAAGCAACTGAAATTGTAGGCAGGCTGTGCAGATATAATGTAAATATATTTCTCAGAACTTAATGCACATATTTGTATATCAATATGTAATATCTATATGAAATATATATGTATATATGCATACATATATAATTATGTAAAACTGGAAACTATATATTAGGAATCCATGTGCCTAGAACTTTTGAACAAAGTATTGATGGACTGAATACACAGATTGCTGCCAGAGAAACATATATACCTAAGCACAAATATCATATATATCATACAATCAGTAAACATTTATTAAATGTCCATTTGTCAGACACTTTGATAAGCAATTAGGACACAAAAGGAATGGAGGAACAAAGGCAAAAATGAAATTGTTTCTTCCCTTAAGGAGAGAAATATACATCTGTAGACAGATGTATATTTATGCACAAGCATATTTAAACCTCACACTTAAAATTCTCAACTGTGTAATGATCAAATTTCTCAATTTCAATAACAAAATGTTGCAGGCAGCCAGTTAAAAGATTTTTTAACCATAAAGGAATACCAATTTGAATAACTCAGGATTACTCCTTAGTCACAGGAAACTGGAGAAGAAGATGGAATGTATATTGTATAAAGCAAAGGAGCTTAAGCTACAGGCTAAAATAACATTCTTTGAAGTTGGTTTGATGAACAAAGAAAGACCTTTTATAAAAGAAAGACATAAAAATAAATTAAAAAGCAAAGATAAAATATTTTACTTGTAAACATTCTAAACAAAAGAGGCAAATAAGTATAATTTTCTAGCAAAGACTAAGTAATGAAATTAATTTATTCATGTTTATAGGTTATTTCTTAGAGGAAAAAAAATAATTGAACTGTAGGATAAAAGAAAGAACAAAGGGGCCATCCAGAAACAAAAAGAATCTGAGATATTCTTTATTTAAGGAGAACTTAAATAAAGGAAGGAAGAAATCTGAATAAACATTTAATCAATCAATAAACATTGAGTGCTTTACTATATGCCAGACACTTATGATAAACACTGGGGAGGGGGCAGGGAGGCAAAAATAAAGTCTCTGCTATTAAGGAGCTCAATATACAAGATGTATAGAGTGTAAATGGGAGGTTATATCTAAGGGAAAGTATTAGCAGTAAGGGGGTTGCAGGAAAAACCAGTTGCAGAAAGTGGACTTTAAGCTAAGTTTTGAAGGAAGCCAGCAGTCAGAGGTGAGGAGGAAGAGCATTTCAGGCATGGGGCACAGCTAGTGAAAAGGTACCAACTTGGCAAATGGAGAATTGTGCGGAAGGAATATCAAGAAGTATCAGAGAGTGGGTAGAGGGGAGTAAAATGTAAGAAGGCTGGAAAGGTAGGAAGGGGATAGGTTGTGAAGGGCTTTAAAAGCCAGACAAAGAATGTTATATTTAATCTGGAGGTCATAGGGAGCAACTGGAGTTTATTGAGTAGAAAGCTGACACATCAGGTCAGATGACTTTGTCATCTGAGTGGAGGACTAGAGTGGGGAAAGACTTGCAGCAGGGAGACCAACGAGCAGGCTATTGCAGTAATCCAGGTGTGAGAGGATGAGGGCTAGTGCCAGGGTGGTGCCTGTGTGATTGGAGAGAAAAGGATGTATACAAGACTTACTGTGAAGGTGGAAACAACAAAATATGGCATGTCTATGGACTATGTTCTCCGATCACTTGTAAGAGAATCAATATCTTTTATGGGAGGGATAACAGTAGATGTTCAGAAGGGAGAAGGGAAGATAAAATATAGTGGGGAGCTAGAGATGCACTCCCACCTAGTCTATAGTAAGCTGAGAATAGTATTTATTTAGTCTCTCAACAAAAGTAGAGGCTATGTAAGATAATAGCAGGGGAGGGAACTTACTGAGATGGAAGTAGTAGGAGTGGGGTCTTGTCCCTGGAGGAAAAATAAAAGGGTGCCAGTAAAGAACATTCCTATAGAGAGTTTGTGTGTGTGAGTCTGTGGAAAGGGGCCTTTAGATCTGTTTTGTCAGAGAGGGAGGATATACACATTAAGAGACTATATTCTTTGAGAAATGAATGTCTCAAGACTGCAACCAACCCCAGGAGAGGGGATGTGACTCCCCGGGGAATTCTGCACCAAAGGTACCTGGGTGGGGAGGATATAGAACCAGAGATGAACTTTAGGAGTGGTAAGTGAATACTGTGAGTTCAAGGGATAGGGGGTGGTTCTCATGATTCTGGACAAAGAGTGATTCCAATCATATAACATTACTTTCAGTCAATACAGCTTCCTTCATAAATTGATATTTCTAAGAGTGCTGGACAGCAGGAAAAAGAGGAAAGATGGTATAAGATCTATAAATATAATAGCATAGAAATGCAGTAGAAGAGGGAGTTTAAATTTGGTGCTCTAGAGACTACTCTCATGAGAGACACAGAATGATAAAGGAATAAATAAGGGTATAGTCCATGAATTGGAGAGTTTAATTCATCATAGACTATAAGGAAGTAAAAAAAATGAGGACAAAGCAAAGGAAAATATACAAGAGTATTACCTAAACTAAGAGAGAAGAGAAAGAAATCTTTTGTACCACAGACCTAACTGGAAAGCGAAGGGTCAAAAGAGGAGACAGAAGATATAAATGAAAGAAATAAGGACAGAGAGTTGAAGGAAGACATGAATATTTAAAGAAAACTCAAGGAATTTGGGATAGTGTTAGTAAACAGTAGTGCTGCTTGGGAGGAGAGCCTAGAGGAACAGACTAACATAAAAATATTGTAAGCTAATTGTAGCAACAAAGTTCCAACTTAATAGAAGGGGGTAAAAATCAATAATAATAATAATAAAAGAAATAAATGGAAGAAAGCACAAGCCTAACATAATAACCCAAAATGTCAATGGATTAAATAATACAAGAAAATTATATAGTGGCAGAATAGCTAAGAAAACAAAACCTACCAATCTGTACATAAGAAAATAGATCTAAAAATAAAGATAAATGCAAAATGAGAGACTGGAACAAAAGTTGCTATGTATAAAGTGATTGCAAAAAAAGCAGGAATTACAATCTTTAAAAAATGCATAATCTCAAGAGTAATAACTCAGGAGACTGTATTATGTTTAAAAGTACCATCGAAGATGAAACTATCAATACTAAGCATATTCACTAAATGGTATTGTAACTGAAGTCATAAAGGAAGTTAACTAAACAGAAAAAATGCTTAGATAGCAACATAATAACAATGGGAGACTTTAATATTCCTCTCTCAGACTTGGATATATCTAACAGAAAGATTAATAAAAGAGAAGTAGACTACTAAGCAAACTATTGGAGAAGTTAAATCTAAAAGACTTACAGGATGTTCTGAATGAGAACATTAAAGTATATATAAATTTTTCAATATCATGTATATTTCTCAATATCTATAAAAACAGACCATGTACTAAGGCACATTGAAATCGTAAATGTTAAAAAAAAGATAGAAATACTAAGTATATCCTATACATCTCATAATGCAATAAAATTAGTATTTAATATAAAGATCACAAACAGAAGATAACTAAGTAGAGTTTTAATAATGATATCTAATTAATGTCAAAGAACAAATCATAGAAATTATAACTGAAAGAGAATAATAACAATGAAAAAACATTGAACACAGCAGTTCTGGGCTGCAAGTAAAGTCTTACTCAGACGGGAAAAATGTCTCTGAAACCTACTTTAACAAAACTGAAAAAATAAAAAAAAGCTGACTTGGCCGAATGAGCAACAACAACAACAACAACAAATCCTAGAAAACCAACAAATAACTAAGGCCAAAATGCCACAAAAGAGTAAATTTCCAAAATTAGGGAAAACATAAAATAAAAATAACATAGAAATGATAAAACTAAATGCTGATTCTTTCAAAAGACTAAGAAAATGATTTTAAAACTCTTTAACCTGATTTTTAAAATAGGTAAATAAGACTATAAAAACAAAATGAACAAGGTGAAATCACAACAGAGAAGGAATAAAAATAATTATCAGAACATAGCATACCCAGTGATATACTGTAATAATCAAGTATTGGCAAGAAATGCAGGATTACTTTCTGATTCAAATGCCCAAATTAATACAACATGAGAGATTTTAAACAATCCATTCTTTGAAAATGAAATTGACCAAGCCATAAAAAACTACTAAAAGGGACCAAGGACTCTGACCCAGAGAGATTTATAGGTGAATTCTATCAAATGTCCAAAATCAATTAATACTATGTCGTGCAAATTATTCTCAAGAAAATTGGAAAAGAAGACTACCAAATATACAGTCTCAATACTTGAACCAGGGAGGGATAAATCCAAGAAACATCATAGATCAATATTATTACTAATATTGATGCAAAATTTTTCACTAAAGTTCTGACAAAAAGATTTTAGTAATATTCAAGCACTCAAACTGTTTGTTCTCATAAATTTCCAATAGTTAAGATCTCAACTTGCTCTTCTAGATCATCTTATGCAACTCTTGCCCATATCTTTCCATAAGTTTGATACAAGTGTTCCACTAACATGGCAGGGAGGGGGGCAGGGAAGGGCTATCTTTTCTCCTGACTTTTCAAAGGTGCTGGTGGGGTACTCTGGCTATTCACTTATCAATAAGTAGGTCAAAGAACTCCATGTGACCAACTCATCTTTTCTTCTTGTCATACATTTTTTCCTAAATAGCATCTTTTATGCTTGTTATTCGAAGTTCTTTGTTGATGGTATATTGTTGCCTGCCCACACTTGCCATATGCCTCCCTATTGCCCTCTGTGTAATCATCCATTTTTAATTCTGCTGAGACTGTTGTGTTCTATATATGGTTGCCAAATAGTAATATATCCAAAAAATTATTCAAGTTGGATTTATACCAGAGATGCAAGGATGATCAACATTTAGGAAACAATTAACATAATTAATCATAACAAAAACAAAACATATAATTATATAAATTGGTGAAGAATTAGCCTTTGACAAAATATAACATTTTATTTTTGCTAAAAACTTCTAGAAAACATAGGCTTTTTATGTTTAAAAAAAAGTAACATAGGTGATGAAACTGTCAATACTAAGCATATGTACCAAATGAGATATTATCTAAAGTTAGAAAGGAAGTTAACTGAACAGCAAAAATGCCATTAATATGGGCATCTTTATGATAAAAAAATACATATCAGTTGTGTTCAATTCTTTGTGACTTCATTTGGAGTTATCTTGGCAAAATGCTGGGGTTGTTTGTCATTTCCTTCTCCAGCTCATTTTATAGATGAGGAAACTGAGGCAAACAGAGTATAGTGATTTACTCTGTCACACAGCTCAGAACTGAGGCCAGATGTGAACTCATGAAGATGAGTCATTCTGACTCCAGGCCTGGCACCCTATCTACTGCATCATCTGTATTTAAAACTAAAAGCTAGCATTATTCACAATGAGGAAATGAGGCTTTCCCAGTAAATACAGGGGCAAATCAAAACTCCTTCTCTTCCCATTACACATAATTCTAGAAATGCTAGTGATGATAATAATAAGACAAAGGGAAAAAATTAGAGACATAAACATTGATTAGAAAGGACACAATTATCCCTATTTGCACTGGCATGATTTACTTAGAAAACCTCAGAGAATCAGAAAAGAAACAAATTGAGACAACAGATTTTATAGAAAGAGTATACTAAATAAATTCATAAAAATCAGCATTTCTATATAATCCAGGAGAAAATAATAGAAAGGATAATCTCATTTAAAGTAACTGAAAATTCATCAATGTCTGGATGTCAATCTACTCAGACATAAATAGAATTATAAAATACTTTCAAGAAATAAGGAATGACTTAAATAATTAGAGGGAAATTCGTAGCCCAGGTTTGAACTATGCCAATATTTAAAATGATAATACCTAAATTAATTTACAGATTTAGGGTTATACTAATCAAACTACTATGGAAGTACTTTATAGAGCTAGACAAAATAATAGCTAACATTAATTTGGAATGATAAAAAAGTCTAGATTTGAGCCTCAAGGCAGACAATGAAAAAAAGGATGAGGGAGAAAGAAATAGAACTCCTTGATCTTAAATTGGATTATAAAACATGTATTAGTGGTAGCTAGGTGACCTAATAGATAGAACACTGGACTGGGAATCAGATAGACCTGAGTTCATATACTGCCTCAGACATTTATTAGCAGTGTGACCTTGGGCAAGTCACTCAACCTCTCATTTTCCTCAACTATAAAATGGTAATAATAATAACATTTGGGGGTGGCTAGGTGGTGCAGTGAGTAAGAGCACCAACCCCCGGAGTCAGCAGGACCAGGATCAGTTCCGGCCTCAGAAAATTAGTACCCACACATAAATAAATAACTAGCTGTGTAACCTTGAGCAAGTTACTTAACCCCAATTGCTTAAAAAAAAAAATAGCATTTATCTCCCTGGGTTATAGTGAGGATTAAATGAGATAATATTTATAAAGCTCTTTGCAAACCTTAAACACTCTGTAGCTACCTCAAAGCACTCTATAGATGCTAGGTGCTATGATTATTAAATTAGAAAAGCAGATAATTGAAACAAACTAGACAAGAAAGAATCAGAAGTAATTAAATATAATAACTCAATGTTTGCTAAACCTGAGAACTAGTTTGGGGAGGACTTTCTACTTCATAAGAACTGTTGGGGAAACTGGAAGCAACTTGGCAAAAAAATAGATTTAAACCAGCACCTTACACCATCAATATAGCACAATAATTTCCAAATGGATATTAGATGAAATATAAAAGGCCACATAAAAGTGGGGGAAATAAATAGTTATCTTTCACAAATTTGGTTGGTGGGGGAAAAGGAGAATTCTTAACCAAACAAGAGAGAAAAGAGACCATAGGAGATAAAACAGGTAATTTTGATTACATGGAATTGAAATGCTTTTTTCCACCCCATCAGTATAGCTAGGATAAGAAGGGAAATTGTCAACTGGAGGAAAAAAATACCCCTTTGTATCAAATCTCTGTGATAAGGGTCTGATATCCTACTTATATAAGGAATTTACACAGATTTATAAGATCAACAACAATTTCCTGATGAATGCAATCAAAAAATATGAACAAATAGTTCTCTGAAGGATTGCAAACTATTAGCACAATTAAAAGAAAGATTTGTTTAAATCACCAGTAAGAGAAATGCAAATTCAAAGTTTCACCTCATAACCTTCAAATTGGCAAAAATGTCAAAAGATGAAAATAGTCAGTTTTGGAGAAACTTATGGAAGACAGACCCAGTAATACAGAGTTGGTGGAGTTGTGAATTGATCCAATCATTCTGGAAAGCAATTTGGAATTGTGTTAATAGAGTGATTAAAACTTCCATCTTTTTTTCACCTAGAAATCTCATTGCTCAGCATATTCTCCAAGGGGGGACCAAGATAGAAAAAAAAAAATCCCATACATATCAAACTGTTTATTGTGGCACTTTTTGTGGTAGTAAATAACTTGAAACAAAGTAAGTGTTGATTGATCAGAATGACTATATAAAACTATATTAGACAAATGAAAAGAAATACTACTGCACTGTAAGAACCAGTGAACAATGAAGAATTAAGAGAAACATGGGAAGATTTTTATGACCTGATGCAGAGTGAAGTAAGCAGAGACAGGAAAACAATACACATGATTATAAAGATATAAAATGTAAAAACAGCTAAATGAAAATTGGACACTGATTATCGTGGCCAAGCTTGATCTAAAAGAAGAGTTGAGAAAAACACTTCCTTCATTGCTTTATTGTGGAGATGAGGAGCTATGGACTTAAGATTGTTTTTACTGTCAGATATGGTCAATGTGTTGGCTGGTTTTGTTGATGGCTTTTTTTCCTTTTTTTCTTAATCTTTGTAACAAGTGAAGGTTCAGGTAAGGAACTTTAGAGGAGCATATATTTGGAAATGAATGGGATTTTTAAAAGACATGATACAAAGGAATGTATGCAGACCCTAGAGTCAGAAGATCTGGGTTAAAGTCTCACTTCAGATGCTTGCCACCTGTGTAACCTTGGATCAGTCACACGACTTCCCTAGGTTTCATTTTCCGCATCTGTAAAATGAAGAGGTTGGACTAAATTGCCTCCAAAAGCTTTCTATCTATGGTCCTATAAACCAAATGTCAATTAAAAATAAAGAGAGAGGGGTGGCTAGGTGGCGCAGTGAGTAGATCGCCAGCCCTGGAGTCAGAAGGACCTGAGTTCGGATCCGGCCTCAGACACTTGGCGCACACACAAACAAAAACCTAGCTGTATGACCTTGGGCAAGTAACTTAACCCCAATTGCCCTCCCAAAAATAAATAAATAAATAAATAAATAATAAAGAGAGAAAAGAATAGATACAAGACACATTGACGAAGTAGAAAAGACAAGATTTTTTAAAAAACGTGTGAGATGACTGAGGAAGGAGTTCAAGATAATACCTAAGTTTTGTAAAAGAGGGATTGGTCAAACAGTGCTGACAGAAACAGGGCATTCGAATCCTGGGCCACAAAGACTGTGGTTGAAATCTTTCCATCAGTCGATCAACAAGTATTTTTTTTTTATAAGCACCTACTCTGTGCTGGACACCGTGCCAGGTGCTGGGGATACAAATAAGGAGTTTACATTCTAAGATTTTGATTTAGAAAAGCCAGGTCACCTGTTACGTCCTGAGCCATCACCAGTTGTTTTGACCTTTGTCTTGCCACTGGACTCTGATGAGAGTGAGGCCAGTGACTTTGCAAATCAAGACATCACCCTCATGACATCATCAGTCTTCTAGAACGAAGGCCAAACAACATGAATATGTGACATAAGAACTACACATATAAGTGTTTACAAGATGAATATAAAGAGGTTAAATACAAAGTAAGGTAGTTTGGAAGAAAGGAAACTAGCAGTTGAGGGGATCAAGGAGGGCTTCATGTAGGAAGTGGTGCTCGAGCTGCATTTTGAAAGAAGAGAGGGTTTCCAGGAAGTGGAGGTGAGGAGGAGTCCATTCTAGGCATAGGGATGGAGGTGGGGTGGAGGGGGGCAGCCATCACCAAAGCAAGGAGTCCTCAGACATAAACCTACTGTGTGACCATGGGAAAATTACTTAACTTCTGTGAACCTCAGTTTCTTCACCTGTAAAATGGGTACAACGATAGCACTTACCAACAGAACTATTATAAGGATCAAATGAGAACGTACAGTGTGTAAAATGTTTTGCGAACCTTAAACCTACATACATGTGAGCTTTTATTAATAGTGTTTATCTTATTGGTGTCATTATTAATGAGGCTCTTCATTCTAGTGAAATATGGTAGGAGTGATACTAAGCATGTGGGAGGAAGAGTGAAGAATTGTCAATTAATTGGGGGCAGGGGACTTCAGATGATATGGTAGCATTTCCCACATGTAGTTTTAAGTTTACAAAGTATTTTGCTCATAACAACCCTAGGAGGTAGGTAGGGAAGGTATTATTGTTTTTTTGTTGGGGGCTCCCCCCGCCATGGAGTTAAGTGACTTGCCCAGGGTCACACAGTAAGTTAAGAGTTTGAGCTCCGATTTAAACCCAGGTCCTCCTGACTCTAGGGCCAGTGCTCTATCCACTGTGCCACCTGGCTGCCCTGTAAGTACCATTGTTCCCATTTTATAGTTGGGAAGATCTGGAAATCAGGAATCCTTGGGTTCTAGTCCTGCCTTAGTCACATCTTGACTGTGTGAACCAGGATAAGTTACATAACCTCTCAGTGGTCAAACTCAAATAGAAATGAGCTCCTCTAAGCCATACATAAGAAACCCCATGGGCCACATATTGACTTAGTTTGAAAGTTTTGAGGTAGCAAGGTGGATCGATGGTTAGAGCTCTGGGCCTAGAGTCTGGAAGACCTGTGTTCGAATGTGGCCTCAAACATTTACCAGCTATATTACCCTGGGCAAGTTGCTTAACGTCTATTTGCCTCAAGCTACTGGGAAAGGAAATGACAAACCACTCTAGTATTTTTGCCAAGAAAACCCCATGGACAATATTGTTGTGTCCACAGGATCACAAAGAGTTGAACATGACTGAACAAGAAACAAATCTATGTTTTATCATATTTTTATTTATTTTGTTACATATTTCTCAATTACATTTTAATGTGGTTCAGGAAACCAGAGGAGTGCTGTGGACTGCACTTAGCCGCATGTTTGACACCTCTGCTATAGGCAACTCTTAAGGTTAAAAGTTATAGGGAAGTTGGTAGAGGGAGTTTTCTCATCTGGGAAGTTCCCTATACCAATCACAGGCTTTCTCTGTCTGTCTGTCTGTCTGTCTGTCTGTCTGTCTCCCTCTCTCTCTCCCTCTCTCTTTCTCTCTCTCTCTCTCTCTCTCTCTCTCTCTCTCTCTCTCTCTCTCTCTCTCTCTTCCCCTTTCTCTCTCTCTTTCTCTCTCTCTCTCCTTCCTTTTCTCTGTCCCCTCTCTTCTTCTCTACTCTCTTTACTCTCTCCTCTCTTCCTCCTCTCTCTTCTTCTGTCTTTTCCCCTGTCTTTCCCTCCTCTCTCTTTTTTCTCCCTCTCCCCTTCTTCTCACTCTTTCTTTCTCTTTTCTCTCTCCTTCCTTCTCTCTTCTCTCTTTTCCCCTCTTTCTCCTTCCTTTTCTCTCTTCTTCTCTACTCTCTTCTTTTCCCTCTCTTCTCTTTCTCCCTCTCTTTTACTCCTCCTTCTCTCTCTCTCTTGTTATTGTGTGTGTGTGTGTGTGTGTGGTTTTATATATATAGTTAGCTTTTAAGCGCCACAGGTGGGGCAAGCATTGTAGTTTGCTGGCTCCCAGTTTTAGCACACCTCCTTCCTGCTGAACTTTGTTGCATTTAGACTCTGATCCTAGGAGAGATCAGCACACTCTAATTCCAGGATCCAGTCTCAAAGCAATGGGCCTAACTCTCCCCCCTTTTCACTATTAAAGACCAATAATAAATAGACATTTATGTTGCCCTCTTATAGTTTCCAAAGCTCATTACATATATTATCACATTTGATAATCTCAGCAAACCCTGTGAAATAGGTTTTATGGGTAGTATAATCCCCATTTTACAGATGAGAAGACCTCTGAGAGGTTTAGGGACTTATCCTTGGTCACACAACTAGTAAGTATCAGAGATAGGTTCCAAACCAGGATTTAGTACCTCCAGGTCCAACATTCTATCCACCATAATTCACTACCTTCCAAGCAAATGTGTCATGAATGGTTAAGCCAAATATAAGATAAGAAACATACAGATTTTTATTTTTTCTCCATCCTCTACTCTTCCCTTAGCATCAAGAAGTTCACAGTAAGGGGACTTGCCATGGGGTGGTGTGTTCTGCCTTGTTCTCAGGTGCCCCCACTGAGTTCTGCTTGGACTCTAAGCCATTCTAGTTTTTAGTATACTCACAAAATAGAGATATTCCACACAGAGCTCCATATGAACACTTGCCTTCCTATCTTTGAGTGAGTTAGGTGGTAAGGGAGTGGGTAGGCGACTCAGAGGAATTTGTCCCCATACTTTCCTCCCCATCTATCCCAGCTTTGGCTGACTTTGTTTTCCTCTTCCTCCACAGTCCCCCCAGAGGATCCTACAATTGATGGGGGCCCTGTCATCCTTCTCCGGGCAGGGACACCCTACAACTTGACATGTCGAGCTTGCAGTGCCAAACCTGCTGCCACCATCATTTGGTTCCGGGATGGGACACAGCAGGAGGGGGCCATGACCACAACGGTGAGGTTCTAGGTTCCATCTTACCTGCCTAGCCCTGAGTCCAAGGGTCACCTTTCATGCCTGCCCTGAATTTGGACTTACGATCAGACCATACCTCACCCTCCTCATCTCTTGGTATTTACAGAACCCCTTTGTACCCTCCATAGACTGCCATTATCCTATATTTCCAGGCTTATCTTATATTAAAAGTGTGTCTGACCCTTACACATCTCCAACATACTTCCACCTTTGTGATTTTGTTCAAATGGGGTGGGTTATTTTTGTCTTAAATTTGACTCTTTTGCCTTTCTTCCAACACCCCAACCCCATCACCAGGAGGTGCTAAAAGATGGAAAGAGGGAGACCACAATCAGCCAGCTACTCATCTACCCCACTGATTTGGACATTGGGCGTGTCTTCACCTGCCGAAGCACCAATGAAGCCATCCCTGGTGGAAAGGAGACCTCTATCGAGCTCAACGTACATCGTGAGCCTGGGCAACATGGGGACGGTGTGGGTCTGGGGGAATGAGGAAGAACAAGATTGTTTTGTGTAGCGGAAATAGAGTACTGTACAAAAAACTCTGGATTTAGAGTCAGAATATGAGAGTTTAAATCCCTAGGCAGCTAGGTGGATAGAATCCAGACTTGGCATTGGGAAGACCTGAGTATAAATAGTGCCTCAGACATTTACTAGCTGTGTAACACTGGACAAGTCATTTAACATCTATCTGCCTTCGTTTCCTCATCTATAAAATAGTTATCTAATAACATGCACCTCCTAGGGTAATCGTGAGAATCAATTGAGTTAACCTATGTAAAGCACTTTGCAAATCTTAAAGTTCTATGTAAATTCTTAGTCTCCTCCTCCTCCTCCTCCTCCTTCAGACTCCTCCTTCTCCTTCTTCTCCTTCTTCTCCTCCTTTCTCCTCATCCTCCTCCTTATTCTTCTTTTTCCCCTTTCTTCTCCTCTTCTTTTTTTCTTCTTCCTCCTCTTTTTCTTGTTCTTCATCTTCCTGTTCTTTCTTGTTATTATTATTATTACCCGTGTGACCTGTGACCTTGGACAAATACATCATTTCCCTTCACCTATAAAATGAGAGGTTTGAGCTAGATGACCTATCTTCTCTTTAACTCTAAAAGCACATGATTTGGGAAAATCAGCGGTGGGGCAAGAGAAGTATGGCCCTATAAAATCATCCCTCCTGAGCAGGCTGGCAAAGGCCTACAATGAGTGACCACCTTACCTAGAGTGACCAAATCCCAGACCTGAAAGGTGCCTCAGAGTCCATCAAGTTCAGCCTCTACCCAAGAGGTACTCTCTGAAGCATCCTTTTCAGGTGGTCATCTGGTCCGTACTTGAAAAAGTCCAATGAGTGGGAACTCCCTAGCTCTGGAGGAGACCCGTTCCACCTTTGAGGATAAAGAAAGAAGGGCAGTGTTTTTTGGCCAGTTTGGGAGAATGGTCAGTCCTGAATTCCAAGGTGGGAGGATAGCCATAGGAACTGGAAGGTTAGTCTTGCTCCAAGTGAGGAGTGACCATCCTTCTGATTGAAGCAATATCGCCGCCTAGTGACAGCTATGTGTAATTGTACCCACAGAAGCATCCATTCTGAATCTTGCACTTATGGAATCATAGAATTTAGAATTGTAAGGCACTTTGGAAATCTTCTAGTCCGGTGCATTTTATGGATGAGAAAAATGAGACCCAGAGATGCTAATTCAATTCAGTTCATATGACTTGCCCAGAGTACCCCAGGTAACAGAGCCAGGATGTGAACCCAGCTCTTCTAACTCCAAATCCAGGGTTCCTTCTGCTCCATCATATTCATTACACTCACAATGAACATTTTTATTGAACATTTACTGTCTGCAGCATGTTTCCTAAGAGCCAGGAGAGATGTCTTATTTACATAAGACACAGTCCCTCCCTTGGGTGATTTATTTAATATTCCTAGGCCTTAGTTTCTTTATTTGTAAAATAGAGGCTGTGTGTATGTGTGCATGTGCGTGTGCGTGTGCGTGCGTGTGTGTGTGTGTGTGTGTGTGTGTGTGTGTGTGTGTGTGTGTGTGTGTGTGTTAGGTTGGACTAGATACCCCTTAAGGTTCTTTCTGCTTCTGAATTTATGGCTTTTTTACTCATGGACTTTTAAGTCTCCATCTTTATTTTCAGTCCCCTAAAGGCCATGAGGGCAACAATCCCTTGCAGATAGGGGTAAGGAAGGTAATTTATTGAATGCTATTCACAAATTTTGAACCGAGGTTCCTGATTTTCCTGCCCTGTATGTCTGTCCTGGTATGTGTGTGCAAGGGCAGAAAATGGGGGAAGTGGGGAGAAGGACAGGAAGACTTCCTTTCAGATTTGACTGGCCCTGACTTCCTTCCTCCACCGTATTATGTAGACCCACCCACTGTGACCCTGTCCATCCAACCCCAGACGGTGCAGGAAGGGGAGCGAGTTGTCTTCACCTGCCAGGCCACAGCTAACCCTGAAATCCAAGGCTACAGGTGATGGAAGAGGGAGAGGGGCTAGGGTGGTCATTGAGTGTGATAAATGTGGGTTTAGGGAGAGAGGCACAATACAGGTGACACCAGGGAGAGCACCATGTTTTGGAGGGATAGTGGGAGAAAAAGGATCAGGGAGTAGAAGAGAGAGAAGGATATGGGGAAGGATAGAGACAGAGAGGGATATGTATGAACAATTAGGCTGGCAGGAGGGTATGGTGTAAAGGAATCTGATCTCCCTTTTCTCTTGTCCCACAGGTGGGCCAAGGGTGGGATTCTAATTGAAGATGCTCATGAGAGTCGCTATGAGACAAAGGTGGATTACTCCTTTTTTACGGAACCTGTGTCCTGCGAGGTCCACAATGATGTAGGCAGCACCAATGTCAGCACACTGGTGGATGTCCACTGTAGGTATCAATGGTTTGGGAACACAGGAGTAGTGGGCCAGGGTAAGGTGTCCAGGAAGTCTGAAGGCTAGTGGATCTTGGGTATGATCTGAAGTCACTTCCTGAATAGAGATGGCCTGAGAAGAAGGAGAAAGGAGCCCAATGTTATCTCCTTTCTGCTCCTTCCCTCCCTTCTCTCCTCTTCCCTACTGAGTCCAGGTTATTTGAGAGAAGGGACTGAGGAAAGATTTAAAAGAAGCTGAAAAACTTAGAATGAGGGGAGGAGAAAGATTAAGTCAAGAGAAATCAAGATAGCTGGTACAGGAAGATGCCCTGATAAGATGGGGACCCTCACAAGCTCCTCCTTTCTACTTCAGTTGCCCCCCGGATTGTGGTTGACCCCAAACCTACAACCACAGACATTGGCTCTGATGTGACCATCACATGCGTGTGGGCTGGCAATCCTCCTCTCACCCTTACCTGGACCAAGAAGGACTCCAACATGGTAACACCCCTTTCTGGTTATCCAGGAGAGCTCAGGGTTGGAATATATATGTTGGAGTAGAGAGTTCCTATCACACATTTTAAACTTTGGACCAAGATATGAAGTTTTATGTAGTCAATAGCATACTAGACTTGGAATCTGGAAGGTCTGAGTTAGAATCTCACCTCTGACACTTACTAGCTGTGTGACAGTGAGCAAGTTATCTTCTCACTCAAACTCATATACAAATGGAGATGGATGTAAAATGCTTTGAAAAAACTTGAACTAAAGAAGTGTCAGTTATTATTGAAATATTTTGTGGAGCATGGGAGAGAACCACAGAGAGTAGCTGGGCTCAGTCAAAGGCAACAGGAGGAATAGAATGACTGATTAGTGCCAGTGAGAGAAGGCTATGGGGAAGGTCTAGACTGGGGCATGTCCTGGATACCTCATCTCAGGATGATGAAGATGCTAGTGTCTTGAAAGAACAAAAATTAATACTAATTGGTTCTTTGGGGGGAGATTAAAATAATTAGTGTGCTTCGCCTTAGAGAAAGAAAAAAATCATATTTAAGAGACTAAGTCTAAATTGTAGCAAGGGCGATTTTGGTCAGATAGAAGGAAGAGTCTCTTGCCTGATTGGGTCAGGAAACCCAGGTATAGGCAAGTGCAGAAGGCTAGGAATTTATCCCAACTAAAAGAAAAACAATTGCTCCCTTTCCCAAAACCAAACTGGGGAGAGAGAGAGAGAGAGAGAGAGAGAGAGAGAGAGAGAGAGAGAGAGAGAGAGAGAGAGAGAGAAGGGATGGGGGGGGGGGCTTGTAGGCTTGTAGTCTCTAGGGCCCCTTTCTAGTTCTGGGATTCACCAATTCCCTTTCCTACTTTTCCCTCTGATGCCATGGAATCTTGAATTGTTCAAGGAAAACAGGCATCCTGGCTCCACTCCTGAGTTTGCTCTCTCTGACCAGGTCTTAAGCAACAGTAACCAGCTTTACCTGAAGTCAGTAACCCAGGCAGATGCGGGCATCTATACCTGCAGGGCCATTGTGCCTCGGATTGGTGTGGCTGAGCGAGAAGTGGCACTGTTTGTAAATGGTGAGCTGAGTGTTGGGTAAGAAGTGGGTGGGTGGGGACCCAGGGGGCTGAGGCACAAGAAGTGCAGATGCATAACTTGGGTCTGGTCTCTCCATCTCCTAGGGCCCCCCATCATCTCCAGTGAGGCTGTGCAATATGCTGTTCGTGGTGATGGTGGCAAAGTGGAATGTTTCATTGGGAGCACACCACCCCCTGACCGAATTGTGAGTACTGGGGAGACTGGTTGGGACCTTCTGCCAGGGGAAAGTGGCTCATCTCAGCACTCAATCTATTCCTTCCCCTTCTACCACTCTTTCCCCCTTCTTCAGTTTCTTCTTCTCTGCCCCTTTCTGTCCTTCCTATTTCAACTCTTTCTCTTTTCTTATTAAGTTTTCACTCTAATATTTTCCATTCCTTTTTCATTCTTTCCTCTTCCTCCTTTGTCCCTTTTTTCTATTTTGCTCTTGTCTTGTTTTTACCTCCTCTCTTGCTTTTCTTCCTACTCTGTTCTCCACCTCAACCAGCCCTCTTCTGCTTCCCCCATGCCCCTCCCCCTCACTCTGAGCCATTAATTCCTTCCGTGACCATTAACCGTCAAACCCCTCATCACATTTAATGACCATTTGGCTAACTCCAGGGCTGCACGGGGACACTTCATTACCACGGCAGCCTGGGCTGCAGGAATGATAGGCTCCCAGGGGGATGTTCCTTTGCACATCCGGGAGGATTTATCCCTGGAAAAGAGCCAGATCCCAGCAGCTAACATAACCCCAATCCTGGTCTCCTGGGGAGTGGAGGAGCTGATTCTGGACTAGACCTCCCAGCTAGGGAGCACTAGTGTGGTTGTATTGGAGGCTAATGCTCTTGGACTGACCTGTTCTTGTAATTTATAAGATTGGTTTAAAGGGCAACTTAGTCCAGATTTGTTTAAATTTTTAAGTTGGGGCTTAAGGTAGAAATTAGGGGTAAGGTTAATTATGTAGTCAAGATTGGGTTTGGAGTTAGGTCAAGGCTATGTTTGAAATTTGGGTTAATTGGCCCTAAGATTAGTGTTGGGTCAGGGTTAAAGTTAATTGATTAGGTTAATATTAGGTTGAGTTTAACATTTCTATAGTGAAGGTTGTTACTGGTTTTAGGGAAGGGTTAACACTAAGTGGGGTCACTACATGGGGCAGTGAATAGAGCCCCTGGCCTGGAGTCAGGGAGACCTGACTTCAAATCAGCCTTAGACACTTACTAGCTATGTGACGCTGGGCAAGTTATTTAATCCTATTGGCCTCAGTTTCCTCATATGTAAAATAAGCTAGAGAAAGAAATTGCAAACTGCTCCAATACCTGCCAAGAAAATCCCAAATGGAATCACAAAGAGTCAGACACAACTGAAAATGACTAAATAACAATAATTGTTGTTAGTGTAAGGCTGAGATTCATTTTAGGATCAGTGTTGGGTTTATGGTTAGTTGGAGGATTACATTGCATTTGAATTGGGGTTAAATATTGTAACTCAAATAGAATGGTGATTCAGGGGGTAAGGATAGGAAGCACAAAAGCTTAGGGCTACACACCCGCTATACTGCTCCTTGATTTCTGTCCTCCTCACTTTCCTAGGCTTGGGCCTGGAAGGAGAACTTCCTGGAGGTGGGGACTCTGGAGAGGTACACTGTGGAGAGAACCAACTCAGGCAGTGGAGTGCTTTCCACCCTGACCATCAACAACGTCATGGAGGCTGACTTCCAGACCCACTACAACTGCACAGCCTGGAATAGCTTTGGGCCAGGCACAGCCATTATCACATTGGAGGAGAAAGGTAGGAAGAGAAGGGGAAAGCTAAGGAGGGGAGGGTGGAGAGGTGTTGGCAGGCCACAGGCATTTCTCTCCAGTAGCAGGACACGTAGCAAGATTCAGTCACCATCTTTTTCTGTCCTGAGCTGTGACAGGAGAGACAGAATGATTAGTGCCAGTGGGGGGAGGGTATGGGGAAGGTCTAGACTGGGACACATCCTCAATACAGGATAAAATGAGAATACTGGTGTTTTGGAAGAACAAAAATAAATAATAATTGGTTTTTGGGGAAGACGAAAATAATTGGTCAGAACCCTGAACTATACATTTAAAATCAGGATGGGTAGGGAGATAAGCTTCTGAGGGGGAAAGTGCATAGCACAGCACCTAGCACATAGTAGGTGCTTAATAAAGGTATACTAATTATTGGTTGGTTGAATAAAAAGACCCCACCGCATCTTTGCTCTCCAAGATCTCCTTGTTGCAAAATCATAGAATTTCAATGTTCGAATAGATGTCAGTGACCATGTAGACCAACACCGTCCTGATTTCCTTTGACTGTATAACCCACCAAAGGTCATCCAGCCTCTAATGGATGGTATTATTCAAAGATGTTCAGTATTGCTCCAAGATGGCCAGTGAGGAGAAACTTGCTATTTCCCAAGGAAGTTCATACCACTTTGGAATAACTAATTGTTAATAAATTTTTCTTTACATCAGTCTGAAAAATCTGCCTCTTGACAACTTCCACTCACTACTCCTAGTTTTTTCTGCCCTCTGGACCGACGCTACAGAACCAATCTAATCTCTCTCGTATTATAGCTCTTTAGACATTTGAAGACAGCTATAAACATGAAAGGTGCCCAGGTCTTCCAAACTGCCTTTATATGGCACAAACTCAAGGTCCCTCTCTGTCCTGGTGGCAGTCCTCTCTTTAATGTCATGGAATAAATAGATGGGGTCCTTACTTAAGGGAAGCTTACAACCTGATGAAGAAGACTTGGTCTCTGACCCCAGGAGCTCCCATTGTGGTACACATCACTTGGAAAGTCACTTGAGATCACATGAAGGGACACATTGACAAGGGCATTTAAAAATGCCTGCACAGGAAATTCCTGGTGTGATCAGGAGGGATGCCTGAGGGGAGGCTTTTGGAATAAAAGGAATCTTAGACAAGATCTGAAATGAAATGCAATTCCAAGGAAGAGGAAGAGTGAGGGAGACAAAGTTTCTAGATCTGTTTTTAGACCCAGGAGAAGTTGCAGTTATGGGCTAAGGGCCGACAGGAGGTTAAACCCAATCGTATTGGTTGGGGGAATCAGTCAAGCCACAAGCATTTATTAAATGGTTACTACATAGATGCTCAATGCCCACATAAGAAAGGAGTGGATAGACAAACAGATATGTGGCTAGCTTAAAGAACAGTGGTCTAGCCTTGCTGGCAGATGAAGTGAAGGAATGGGATAAACTGACTAATCCAGGCCTAGGTGGGGTGGGGGCATTCTGGAAAGATGGTAAAATAGGTCAGAAATTTCCATGCTCTTCAGATTTCCTACACACAGAGAAAATTGCCATGAAATGAACACAGAGAAAAATAAACGGGCAAAGCAATTGACATAAAATAACTTGAGAGGACCTTAGAAAAGACAGGATCTCCAGAGGTTGAGGTTTGGCCTTAGTGAAGGCCCAAAACCTCCAAGCTGACTCAGCTGAATCAACAAACAGTAGACCCTGAGGGCAGCTCTGGACCAGGCCTCAAATTTCACCTCACAAACTTTCACCTTACAGGTGAAAAGGTCTAATTGTTAGGAAGTTTTTACTAAAATCTTCCTTGACATGTTCCACATGTTGCTCCTTTGAGGTAGACTCTAATCCCTGTTCCACATGAGAGTCCTTCAGACAATTGAAGATACCTGTTATATACCCTCTAAGTCTTTTCTCCAGGCTAAATATTCCTTGTTCTTTTAACTATTAACAGTGTTTTGAGCCCCTATTCAGAGGAAGGGGCTGTGATTGACAAAAATGAAATGGTTCCTTTCCTCAGAGAACTTACATTCCACTATACTATGGTAACTAAGTTCCTTGATTGTAAGCTCCTTAAGGGCAGGGAATATATCTCATCTAAACTTTGCATTTTCATCAGCACCTAGGACAGCGCTCTGCACACACTAGGTATTCTTTTTATTGTATCCTGTTTAACAATCTAACTCTAGCACCAAATCTCACTTAGTTTCAACTCTAACCCTAATCTTAAAACCTACCAAAGCAAAGTTTAAGTTTTAACCCAATCCTAAACCCAGTCTCAACCTTTACTTTCTGCCTAAAACTAAAACTAATCCTAATGTAAAACCTTAATATAAACCAGTGGTATCAAACTGAAATATAAATGGAACCTTGCACAGCATACCAAATATTGACTTAGAAAACCTCCAATTAATATTATTTACATTGTATTGTATTTTTATTTATTTTGTTAAACATTTTCCAATTATATTTTCATTTAGTTTGGGCCCCACCTGGGAGTTTTGCATGATTTTCAGGGACGGGCTGCAAGTTTGACATCGCTGAAAACCAAATGCCAATTCTAAATTTAAATATAAACATACTTTGGAATCTACTTGTGGTATCTCCTAAAGTTTACTTAAGCCTAGTTTGAGTCCCAAGTTCAACTCTAAATTGAACTATGACTCCAAATTTAACCCTAAATCTGATTCTAGACTGAATACTCATCACAAATATAATCCTTAGCCTCACCCCTGAACTGAACCCTCTCCTCTAGTTTAGCCCTTGGCCCTGATCCTAAAATAAACCTTCACCCCAAACTTATTCCTTGACTGTTACCCAGCATGATCTCAACTCTACTCCCCGCTGCTTCCTCCACAGAAGTCCTTCCTGTGGGCATCATTGCTGGGGCTACAATTGGTGCAGGAATCCTTCTCATCCTCTTCTTTGCTGCCCTTGTCTTCTTCCTCTACAGGCGCCGCAAAGGAAGTGAGTATAGTTTCTAGGTTAACTGGGAGTCTTCCCCTCCACCCCTACTCTGAAACCTACTTGCCAGGATTCGTTCCCCCTCTTACCCCGCCCCCTGCTTTGCCTCTGGACAAAATAGGGATCCTACAAGACTGTTCCTGGAAGTGGGAGTGAGGCGGGAAAAGAACTGACCTCCTTAGCAGAAGATGCCATGGACTGATTTCAGCTAACGCCGGTCCACCTTCCCTTTAACCCTAGGCCGTAAGGATGTGACTCTGAGAAAGCTAGACATCAAGGTGGAAACAGTGAACCGTGAGCCACTCACCCTACACCCTGACCGGGAGGATGACACTGCCAGTGTGTCTACTGCCACCAGAGTTATGAAGGCCATCTATTCGGTGAGGGGCCAGGGCACAATTCCCTCAACCATTTCTCCTACTAGTTACTTCTTCTGCCCTGGACAGAGTTCCTAGAAAGGGCAGACTACCCTTCAGGCTGCCACACAAATGCCCCTTTGTACCCTGGGGGACATCCCATCCTCACCCTATGCCTTATTTAGAACTGTAGCTTTTTAAAGCTGGAAAGACCTTAGGACTCATCTAATCGAACACCTTCGTTTTACAGGTAAGGAAACTAAGTCTTAGGGCAGGGAGATGATTTGCCCAAGGTCCTATTCTGAGCTGGGAGCAGACCAAGGACCAGGTCTCCTGACTTCCCATGTTGGGCACTTGCCACCACTTTATTTGCAGAAGGCGGCATGGCCCTTTGTCTTTGACTACTTAACCCCTTACTCCCATCTACTCTCCTGTCCCCATAGTCATTTAAGGATGATGTGGATCTGAAACAGGACCTTCGCTGCGACGACACCCGAGAAGAGTATGAGATGAAGGTCTGGAGTGGGAGTCCCGGAGTTGGCAGGGTCAGGGCGGTGGGGATGGGGAGGTGGGAGATTGAGGGATATGAGGCAAATCTGTAGCTCTCAGTTTTAGTGCCTAGGGGAAGCTGTGAGGGAAGTGACCCAAAATTAATTTTTAAGGACAAGTTTATTTGAAGTGGGGGGATGGGGTGGGTGGACAGGAAACAAGGGCTCCAGAACACATTGACGACATTCCAGTGGTTACATCAGCCAGGGGCAAAAAGTGCAAACCATGTGGGAGCTTTCTATTTTAACTAGTTAGTTTTCATAACTCAGTTCTAAGCTAAGCTGTTTCCACACTGCTAAGGAACATAAGTGTCCTTAGCATCTTCTACATTTTGGCACCCTGGGACAGAGCCCTAACCACCTTGCCCTAGCTGGAGCTCTGAGGTGAGACATGGAGTAAGTCAGAATCAGAAAAGAGCAGGCACTGGGAACATGACCCAAATATGGCAGCAGTGTTGGGAGAGGCCTAGCCAGGCCATAGGGATGGGGTCCCAAGCCTTAGGAGAAAGTTTCTCTCTAACTGTTCCTGTTTCTTTTCTCCCTCCCCATGTTCTAGGATCCCACCAATGGCTACTACAATGTCCGAGCACATGAAGACCGCCCTTCTTCCCGGGCTGTCCTCTACGCTGACTACCGTGCTCCAGGCCCTGCCCGTTTTGATGGTCGTCCCTCCTCCCGTCTTTCTCATGCCAGCGGCTATGCCCAACTCAGCACCTACACCCGGGGCCCTGCCCCTGACTATGGCCCTGAACCCCCTGCCCCTGGCCCTCCACCTCCAGGTGGGGGAGAGCAAGCCAATCAGCTCTCCTATGAGAACTATGAGAAATTTGGCCCCCATCCCTTCCCTGGGGCAGCCAACTACCCTACTTACCGGCTTGGCTACCCTCAGCCCCCTCCCCCAGGGTTGGAGCGGACCCCCTATGAGGCTTATGACCCCATAGGCAAGTATGCCACAGCTACTCGTTTCTCCTACACATCCCAGCATTCAGACTATGGCCAGAGGTTCCAGCAGAGGATGCAGACTCATGTGTAGGGAGCCTGGGGTGGGTGTCTCTGCGGGGCAGAGGAGAAGGCTCTCTTGACTGTTCCCTGATATTCAGGGGCATTGCCATTTGCTTCTGTCTTGAACCTATCTTCCCCTCACCCTCAACTCCTGCCCCAGCTCTCCTCCAACTGCTGTTGGGGGGAAGAATATGTGTCTGAAACACCCCCTATCCCAAGGATGGTGCTTCATACCCTGAACACTTGGGACTATCCTGCTCTCTCTCCTTGGGGAGATTTTTCTCTTCTGGTCTGTCCCACTCCCTACTCCTACATCTCCCCCAACCCCCTAACATGGAGGCAGGGAGAGTAGGGGCTGGGAAAGTGACAGAGAGTTAAGTTTTGTTCTTGGTGTATGTCTCCGTCTCTGTCTTTCTGCTCCCCCTACCCCTCTTGTCTCCCTTGAAGTGAGGAATCTTGCTTTGAAGGAAAGGGGATGCTGAATAGGAGTGGCCAGGCTGTGGGCTAGAGAAGTCCTTAGTAGGGACGGACAGTCATACCACCAGTAATGAGACTCAGGTCAGGAGCCCCTGGTTGGGCCCTCTGCCATTTGCCCTCACACCCTGAATTTGCCATATCCCTATATGGAGTCTGGACAAAGAAGCTCAAATCCTAGTTCAAGGGTGACCCTAGTTGCAAGTTCAAATACAGTCAAATTCAACCAGAACCCCAATATTCCTGCAGCTGGCCACTGATGCTGCTTCTATGTTCTGTCCCCTCCATGGGGAACTAGATTTCTCCAATTATCGCCTCATAAAGCCCCGTTCCCTCCTTTAGAGAGACAGCATGGTATGGTGGAAAAAACATTTGACTAGGAGTAATAGCGTTCATGGGTTTAAAGTGATGCTTAGGCCTGTTCCCACCAGCAAATCCCTGGCCTGGCAGAGCAGTAAATGATTCGAGGGACAATAGAGGAAACACCAGAAAATTGGGTCTTAATTCACCAGCAAAGGGGAACAATGCGCTTTGGTGCAGTACCTATACTTGGCACCAGAGGGAGCCCCGACCTCTGTCTTCCCACTACCACCCACCTCACCACCATTACCATCAATCAGCCTCATCTCTCCCTAGCTATGCCCTACTTTGTCTTTGTCCCTGGGTTAGAAAGCGGTGCAGAGGGACAGACCAAGGTAGTGTGGAGGGCAACCAAGAGCCAGTAGACTATTTTCATGAATTTCAGGAAACAACAAACAACAGTGAAACTATCTTTAAAAAAAAGTGCCCTCCCAAAGGTAAGCCCTAATAGAGAAGAGAGGGAGAAGAGAGCCAGAAGCCCAGATGGGCAAGAGTGGCCTCTGCTTCTCACCTAGGATTGGGCATTCTACATCACACTTCCAGTCTCCAAGCACTTTGAATACTTATTTATTCAGGCAGTGGAACCTGTCAAGTGGTCTAACTCACAGGTTGAGTTGCCATAACCTGGAAAAGATTGGTTAGGAAGACCTTTTCCTGAAGGGTGGGAACTGCCAGGGATATCCTCAGATGGGTTTTTCTGTTAAAGTGTCTTTTGTTTGTTTCTTCTGGCTCAGCCAGAACTTTAGTCCACTTTCAGTGCCTTGAACATCAAACTTTTGTTGACCACCCTGTTGGTGGGAGCCAGGTGCCCCTGACTAATCCTCCTAGGAGAAATGACTAGGAAGAGAGATCATTACCTAGAAATCACCACCAGGAGAGAACATGTACCTTTGGGTGGCAGAAGTCTAAAAAGTAACCTCATTCCCCACCCCATCTCCAGGCCCCTAAGTATTTGAGTCTCTCTACCTAGGACCTGTCCCTCAGTCTCCACCCTTCTAACCAAAGAGAATAGAAGCTGGGGGAATAGGCTTAGACCCTATCCAAGCCCCCACCCCTCCAAAAGAAATAAAAAGCAGGACTCATCATATTCTTTTTGGAGGGAAGAAGCAGCTGTGGAGCCTCTGGTCTATTTCCCATAGATTATTTCCCAGAATGCACCATGCTCCTTTTTGGTGGTCACTGTTCATTAATCCTGTTCATGTTAACGAGCTACATGCTCATCAGCTACGCGCCATCAACACCCTTATGGATGGGTCTGTGGAATGACATTCACCCAACCTCTCCTGTGTAAGGACAGAGTTCTACTTATGAAGTAGGCCCCGACTCCAAATATAGAGGTTACTCATTTACAATTCAAGGGAGGTGCTTGGGGTGGATCGCATGTTGGAGATGTCTGATGAGTTCCAAACTTCTCCATCTAAAACTTAACTTCCTTTGAAGTTGTTCATGAGGAAAGCTCTCTAGGAAGATTTCTTAAAGAAATAGGCGTCTATAAACAAATCCAACTGTCAATCATCTGGGCTAAAGGAGGGAAAAAATCCAGAGATCCTAGGTGATCTAAACCTGAAAATAATCTGATTGGTTGTTTTTGTTTTTTTTTTATGGAAAAATCAAAAGGTTTTGGCTTAGGAGTGGCCAATGAAGACATGTCAAAAATGTGTATTTATCTGTTTCCCTTCTTTCCAGACTAAGCTCCCAATGTTTTTCTCTGTTCAACTCAAATGTTAGCCTCTTCCTCTATATTCCCTCAACCCTGTCTAGGTAATAGGAATGAAGGAGGCCCCAGGGAAGTGTGAATAATTTGGTAGGCTCTCTAAACCACTTGAAGAAAGTGGGGCCTGAGTCAATGTGGGTGGGGGTGGGGGTGGGGAGTATCAGAAACTGAATCAAAGCCCAGAAGTGACTTTCCTAGAGGGTTTTCAATGCACTTGCATTATCCAGCTCTAGGTTATTCATCTTACTATTTAGCCCAGGCAATTCTCCTCCCTCCTCCTTGAACATTCTACTCCTTTGTTGCTTTCACTTCCCCAAATAACTTTTTGCTCCGACTATAGGTAACCCTATGGGAGGGAAGGGAGTTTGAGATTCCCTCCCTATACTTGAGCCCAGCTACTGAAAAGAGCCTTTGAAACCTAAGTCCTTCATCCCTTCATCCTTTTCTTCATTCCTGGGGACGATGTGATTCATATAGATAGCAAGTTGGGAAAGGAAGGAAATAGCATGTGTGTGTGTGTGTGTGTATATATATATATATATATATACACACACACACACACACACACACACACACACACACACATATATATACATATACATATATACATACACATATGTATATGTGTATTATATATATACACACACATATATATGTATATATGATTTATGATACCATCTGTCCCCAGTGTGGATTAAAAAACTGAGAATAAGTAAGGAGGTCAATAGGAAAGTCTAATAGAGGTCCATCTCCTCTGAGTTTTCACTGTGGGGCTTCATCTTTTGGTTTCAAATGGAATGAATTTCCAGAACTTCAGGCTACTCTTATAAACACATTCATAAACAGAAACACATTCTGAACCTCAAAACAAAATTAATTTTGTAATACCCATACAGCTTCATTTCTATACTCAGAGTTTAAGGGTAGATTATTACAAAGACATCTGTAAACATTCCCATCCTAGGTAAGGATGGACAAGTACCTGTTTTCGGGGGCTTGATAATTTGAGGACAGAAGCAAAGAAATTAGAGGTCCTCGTGACCTGGAGAGATGGCATCTCCCTCACAGGTAATAGGTATGGCCTTTAGAATGAACTATGTGCAAAAGTATCTAACTCTGAAGTCAAGGACCTGTCCTGGTCTCCTTTTGGGAGGGTGAAGTAAAGCAACAGTAATCTCTCTGTCAGAGAAGATATAAAAGGAAAACAGAAGAGATGATAATAGGGGGAAAAATTGGAAGCAAGAGGTAAGGGAACTTTATAGCTTTTGTATAATCTTAGATCTTGAAGAGACCATTTCACTTGTGCTTTGGGGAGGGGTGGTGATATCTTTGGACAACCATCCTCTCTCTCCCAAGTTGGGTAAGGGAAGAGAAAGGTGCTTTATACTATCGTACTCTGCTGGAGTTCAACTTTAGCCATGACCTCTGTTATCTACATCACCATTTTGAATTTTGTGCCCCCTTAAACCTCCCTGCCAGATCCATAGGTGGATATGATCAAAGAAAAACTAAGAGTAAGATAGAATTAGGAGATAAAGGCCTGATGGAGGTGCTTTGGTTCACCATATTCTGTTTTGGGAAGGGAAAAGGGAAGGTTAGTCTATCCGTTCTCCAATCCTTAAGAAATATAACTGCTCTCAAGCCCAAATGAAGAAAAACTTCTTTTCTCTAAGATTTCAAGGGGGAGTATTCTTCATCTTATTTCAATGTTTTGCATGGGGGAAAAGCACAGCAGAGATTCCAGGGCCCATTGTTCTGATCTCTTTTTCCCTGGCGTCTAGCGTCCCTGAAGCTGTAATTAGGAGGTCCAATTTGTTGAATCCACCTAGATTTCTAAGGTGGGTTATCTGGGTTTAAAAGCTTCACTATGGAGTTGAGTTGTCTAGTTTGACATCTCAAAGGCCCACATGACCTGAATTAGTTCTCATTTTTCATGTTTTCTCCCACTCTTACTAGCCATTCTAATTCTTGGGTTCAGTTTCCTAGCTCATGACCCTTATAAGGGTGTCTTCCTCTCAGAAATTCAATGTTCCTCCTCCCCTTTGCTGTGCAACCTTGGATATCACCAAACCTCTCTGTGCCTCTGTTGGCCCTTCTGATGTATAATGGAGGGAATTGCCTAGATGGAATTTATAAAGCCCCTTTCCCCATGGGCATTGGGGTAGGGATTATGAAGTATTGAAATGCACAGGTGTAACGTAATTTGAAAAGCTTTATTTTTGTGAAGAGGTGAGAAAAGAAATTTAACATCCCCTATCCTTTCCATTCCTTTCCTGTCTCTTCCCCCCATGCCATAATGGTGTCTCCCACTCCTAAATATGTCTCAAAAGTGTCCACTACAAGCCATTCTGCCCTCTTAGTTTCCATTGGCCACAATGATATTCCTTTTGATAACTGGGTTGAACTTTGGGATTAACTGGGGATTTGTTGAACTGGGCTGGGAGGATTCCAGAATTTTTAAGGGGTGGGGAGGGGAAATCTTGCTTCCTTGCATCACTGTGAGTGAGCTCCAGGTCCTATCCCTGGAGAAATAATTGCTGCAGAGAAGTCACAGGCCATACTGGGCAGTCCTGGTACGAAGCTGCCCTTAAAAATAATAATAACAGTAATAATAATAATCACCTGCATATAACTGTTAATCATTCTTTGCTTGCCTCCTGACTTTTCTCTGGGCCCTCTCATTGGCTCTATTTCAGGAGGTGCTAATGTGCGTTGACCCTCCCAATAGAATCAATGCACTGTGGACACTCCTCCCCCCCCCCCCATGCTTTACCCATCTGGAGATTTCCTGATGCCATACACCCAGAATTCACCTTCACCTAGAAAGGGGGCAGTCTAGCTCCTGATACAATCTCATTAGCAATAGTGACCTGGAAGAGTTGACCACCAATCACACACACAAAAGAGGATCAGAGCTATGGTTGCCATTTTTGTCTAGGCCTCTATCAGGCTTGCATACTTGGTCCCTCTAAAGTTGAAATTCCTTCCCCAGGTCCTCAGTATTAAATGAATGGATCCATGATGATAATTAAGAAAAGAGAAAAAATATATTATTTTTGTTAGGACAAACCATCGTAGATTTTTAGCAATGTTTATCTGTGCATCCCTCACACCTTTTCCTATTCTGCCTTTTTCATTTTCCTTTTTTTTAAATATTATGTACTATATTTTTAGTCTTAAACACACTATATATTATATATATATTTAATTTTTTATATATATAAATATAAATGTTAAAAAAAAGAAAAATTGTGTATTCTTTGTTGCATGTGGGAAAAGAGTTTCTGGAAAAGTTGTCTGGTTCTTTGTGAATCATTCTAGATTTAGAGAGTCTAGAGTTTATCAAGTGGAGATTATAGAGTATTCCAGTACTCTGTACCTATGAGCTATAGGCCATGGAGAAGGCTTACTTTTTGTTTGTTTTTGCTTCTTCAAAAATACTGATTCTAACCTTTCATCAGTCTTGACCTCCAAAGACCAAACTTTGGAATCATTAAGAACCCAAAGAAAAAAAAATTAAACATTCTTCATTTCTAAAATATGACAATATAGTAGAGAGTCCTAGCTCTAGAATCCAAGGACCTGGGTTCAAATCCCACTAGCAATGATAATAGCTTGCATTTATATAGGGCTTTAAGTTTTGTGAAGTGCTGTACAGATGTGTTATTTGATCTCCACAAAAACCCTGAGAAGGTGCTATTATCTGTATATTTACAAATGAGGAAACTGAGGTACAGAGAGGTTAAGTGACTTGTCCAGGGTCACACAGCTATTCATGTCCAAGACCAGATTTGAGTTTAGGTCTTCCTGATTCCAAGTCCAGTGCTTTATCCAGTGCAACACCTAGCTCTCTCCACTTTTAATATTTACAATGGATGTGACTTTGGCTAAGCCATAATTTTCCTGGACTTCAGTTTCCTCATCTTAAAAATGAGAGTGTGGGACTAGATGATTTCTGAGGCCCCTCTCTAATCTATAACCCTGTAAGAGACAAGCTCTTAGAATTCTAAAACAATCTGTTAGAATGTTAGATTTGGAAGTGCCCCCCAAAGATCATCTAGTACAACCAAATCTTTAATCTTGTCTATGATGTTCCTCACAAATAGCTAGAACCCAAGCAAAGGGATCCAGCAATGAAAAGCCCACTCACTACTCTCTGGACACTATTCCTATAGGGTTTTCAATCTTCATAATGTAAGATAGGTTGAGAGAGCTTGAGGGACCCATCCCCATTTTGGCTGGAATTGATAGATCAACTTTTTTCAAAGCACAAATATCACTTCCAATAGTTTTCCAGTGTACTAACAAACTGGACTTATAAAGGTGGAGATATTTCAGTTAAATCCAAACAGAACATGGAAGGGGACTTAAACCCCACTATTTGAGATAGTTAAGTAGCATTCACAGCCTGGTTATTTCTGATCTATATCATGTCTTCTCTGAAAAGGTAGGTTTTAATTTCTTAACCACTTCTAGAATTCTGACCTAATCTCTATTAGAATTCTGAAATAATCTTTATTGGAAGTCTGGGATCATCTTTCAAATTCAAAAATAATCTATTAGAATGCTTAGGCTCACATAAAAAAATGATGAAAGGGATAGTTTCAGTGAACCGGGGAAAACTTATATGAGCTGATGCAGAGTAAGTGAGTAGAAAAAGAGTAATTTATACAATAACAACACTGTAAAAACAAACAACTTTGAAAGCCTTAAGAGTTATGATCAACACAACCATAGTCAAGTCATGATTCCAGAGGACTAATGATTAAAGCATGTTACCCACCTCCTGAGAGGGGTGATGGACTCAGGGTACAGAACAAGACATTTTTTGGACATGCCCAATGGAAGAATTTGTTTTGGTTGACTTTTGCATATTTGTTAAGAGGTTTTTTTTTTTTGTTTGTTTGTTTTTTTCTTTTTTCAATGGTGGGGGGGTGGAAGAGAGAAAAATTTGTTAATTAAAAAATTAATCTAAAATAAATAATTTTTTAAAAAGAATACTTAGGCTCAGGATCAAAGTTACTGTGACTCCTTCCTTTTGAACTTGGCTTAAGGAAAATACAGATATTGACTTTCAAATGGCCCATGAGAACCACGGAATGGTTGAACTGGAATTCCTCACTTTTCTGAGTCAGTGGAATTTGAAAAATGTCTATCCCTGACTTGCCTGCTTGACAGGGAAGGATGGGGTTGAGGGACATTCAGGAGCAAATTATACAGTGTTGGGAAAGTAAAAGTACTTTGAAAAGTATGACACAATAAGGCTGAAATATAAATGCATGTGTGCTTATAGCATATGTACTTCATTTGTGTTATATATGGAGGGATGGATTAAGCATGAATTTATCTGCCACCTTCTTTCATAGGCTTCAAATAATGGTTTTCTTAGGATGAGAAGATATGGATGGCTTGGAACCTCTACCAATGGAGGAAATGGCCACACTGGTAGAGCTGTGCTTAGATGAGACAGCTTGTATATATATATCACTTCATAAGCCTTAGAGCACTATATGAAGGTCAACTGGCTTTGTTTTTGTTGTTATTATGGATGAGTCATCAAAATATCTACCATCAGCTTCTAAATGGAATGAGATAAAACTAAAAAAGAAAAAAGTTCAAGTCAAATCAATAGCATTTATTAAGTGCTTACTATGTTCCAGACATAGTACTAAGAGCTAGGAATACAAAGGCAGAAAAAAAAAAACAATCCTAGCCCTCAAGTATTTCATAAGTTAATGGGAGTGGGGAAGGTGGGAACAACATGCAAACAACTATATACAAATAAGATATGTACAGCATAAATTGGAAATTATGGTTGAGGCAAGGCACTGACATTGAGGAGAACCTTAATATTTCTTGCACAAAGTAGAACTTTATTTTACTTTTTTTGGAGGCAATTGGGGTTAAGTGACTTGCTATCCACTGAACCACCTAGTTGCCCTAGCAGGTAAAATTTTTAGCAGAAACTTGAGGGAAGCCAGGAATTGGAGATGAGGAGGGGGAGAATTCTAAGCCTGGTGTACAACCAGTGAAAACACCCAAAGTCAGGAAATGGTATATGTTGTGCCAGAAACAATCAGGAGGACAGTATCACTGGATCACAAAGTATAAGACTGAAAAGATAGGAAGGGACCAGGTTATGAACAACTTTAAAAACCAAATAGCATTTTATACTTGACAGGGAGCCAATGGAATGTATTGAGTGTGTGTGTGTGTCTGTGTGTGTCTGTGTCTGTGTCTGTGTTTGGGGTGGGGATGGGGGATGGGATTGTGTGACATGGTCAAACCTGCCACTGCTTTATATATGGCCTATATTTTAGGGTGGACTCTGGGTGGATCTTTAATTCTCTTACCCCACTGACATATCTTTGTTGAGCCAGTTTTTTAGTCATGTCCAAACTCTTCATGATTCCATTTGGGGTTTTCTTGGCAAAAACATTGGAATGGTTTGCCATTTCCTTCTCCATCTCGTTTTACAGATAGGAAACTGTGACAGGCAGGGTTAAGTGACTTGCCCAGGGTCACACAACTAGTAGACTCTGAGGCCAGATTTGAAGTGAGAAGAGGAGTCTTCCTGAATACTGTGATCTATCCACTGAACCACCTAGCTTTCTCTTTGAAGGGTGCTCCATTATTGTCAGTACTTCCCCCCTGCTGCTCATTTATACCTAGATACTCTGTCAAGTACCGGTTGAAATGTGAACTCATGTCAAGAGAGCTCCTTGAAAGGCTCCTTGGTGAAGGCTTTGGGAAGTCTAAATCACCACTTCCTAATTAATCCCTTTTTGAAAATACTAAGTTGTATCCTTGAAGGAGTACACCATTAGAAACATTAGGAGCACCAGAAATCCTGGCATCCACTAATATTTTAGACTATGATTTAGGATGGCTATTCTGCTTTGAAGGAAATGCTGAAGCCAATGTCACTGGAGTCTTGGAACCCAAGTTTGACTCTTGGCTCTGTTACTGACTAATTGTGTTACAATGGGAAAATAATTTCTCCTGTATAGGCCCCAGTTTTTTATGTGTAAAATGAAAGAGTTGTACTATCAGGTCCATTTTAGCTCAGAATCCTATGATCTCATGATGTGTAGGAAGAATGAGCCTTTAGCATGGATTGCTAAGGCTAAAAATGCCCTTTCTTCATCAGTTGGAATGAATATTCAACATTGAACAAGAACCACTATTTTTCCCATTCTACAACCATGTTAGAAAGTCCAAAAGTTCTTCCTTTTCAGCAGCTGCCGGATTACAGTGCCCTGGCCCAATGGATAGTTTTTGCTTAGAGCCTTATGAAAGATTGAGAGGACTATAAAAGAGGCCAGTGAACACTAAAGTTGGAAAGGGACCTTTGAAACCATGGCATCTAACACTCTCTGTGCATCTCATTATTTCCATCTGTAAAATGAGGGGCAGGGAATGTGCTGAACTAGATTATTTCTAAGGTGTGTTCTAACATGTGTGTTCATAATTTCCTGGCCCCTAGAGATCTTGCTCCCTGGCACCTCTTTGTAGCATCTGTGGGGCAATGGTCATGCCCTCCTGCCTCTCCCCAGAATCCAGGTGCCAGTACTTCTTGGAGCAGCAATCAGGGGAGTAGAGAAGACTCATTTTATCCAAGCTCATTTGAAGTTTCTTATTTCCCTCTTTCATTGTAATTAGCAGCGGCAGAGGCGACCTCCCAGGGAGAGAGAAACCATCATCAACTTCCAGAACTGAGCAGAATGTCTTTATCTTTCTCTCTCTCTCCCTCCCCCACCCCCTCTTTTTTCCTTCTCCATACAGCACTGCTCTCTTGTGGCTGCTGCACAAACATATCCCTTATTTGTTTGTAAATTGGGAAATATTTCATTTTTTCAAGCTTTGAGTTCATGCTCCAACACCCTTGCCGCATAGCCCATCTGTTGTCTCCTGTCTCCAGATTTCAAACAGACACTGTGCTTTCTTTCCCCAGAGAGCCAGGTCACCGAGTGGCATGGATCTCCAGGTTTGGGGATGGGCTTCTTCCCCGGCTCATCTTCCTATCAGCTGCTGACCAGCAGCTGTGTTGCCTCTTGCTTTTGCTTCTCCCTCTGTAAAGTGACCGGAGACTTAGGGAAGCTAAGCAGTGAATAGGACCTTCGAGGATCAGTCTCCCCTCTTGAGACCAGGATCCCTTTGAAAGCACACCTGATAGATGGCCATGCAGCCAACACTTCAAGCGGTGGGAACAATAATGCTAATAACTCACATTTATATTGTGCTTTAAGGTTTACAAAACACTTTGCTCATAATAACCCTGCCAAGTAGGTAGTATAAGTATTGTTATTTAGTGGAAAGAGCGCTGGATTGGAGGGGAGGGGAGAAAAGAAAGGAGGGGAAAGGTCAGAGGACCTGAGTAGAATACTGCCTTGCTATTTACCGTCTAATTTTGGTCAAGCCATTGAACCTCTGTGGATCTCAGTTTCCTTTCTTGTAAAACCAGGGGGGAGTGGGCTCAGTAATCTATAAATTTTTTTAAAGATTTGAATCTCTGATTTTATGACCCCCATTTTACATATGAAGAAACTGAGGCTTACATATGTTTCCCATGACCACAGAGCTAGTAAATGTCAAGGCTGGGATTCAAAGAGTATGTTTCTCCTGACTCAGAAGCCATCATCCCTTCCCTTACACCAACTACTGAAGCAGCCCATCTTACCACTGGAAAGTTCTGGGGTTTTGGTGGGTGGAGCTATTGAGGATAGAAAGTTTCATCTTCTATGGAAATAAATCTACGATTTGTCACTTTCCTACACTGATCCTAGTTCTTGCCACTGGAACCCCACCAAAACAACAAGAAGCTAAACCTTCTTCATGATATATCTGTCATATGAGTTTGAAGACAATGATCTTTCCTCCTTTTATCTCCCAGTGGAAAAATCAAGGTTAATATTGTCTTTTTTAGAGAAGCGTTTATTTTCTTTCCCTCCCATTCCCCATGCCCCATAAAACAAGAAAAAGGCAAAGGGAAACCCTCACACAGTCCAGTAAAATAAATTCCCACATTGATCATTTCTCATGAATGAAATGTCTCATTCTACATTTTAAGTTCATTACCTTTCGGGCATGAGGTGGGTAGTATGAATTCTGCTTATTTCACTTTGCATCAGTTCATACAGATTTGTCCTGTTCTCTCTGAAACTGTTCATTTCATCATTTCTTATGGTTCAATAATATTCCATTACTTACATATACTATAATTCATTTAGCTATTTCTCAATGGATTCCTCCTTAGTTTCTAACTTTTTGCTACTATGAATATTTTTGAACATATGACTCTTTTTTCTCTTCCCTTGATTTCTTTGAGGTGTAAGTCTAGTAATAGTATTGCTGGGTTAAGGTTATGGACAATTTGGAGCATGTTTCCAAACGGCTTTCCAAAATGGCTAGACCAGAGATGGGGGACCTGTGGCCTCAAGACCATATGTGACCTTTTAGGTCCTCAGGTACAGCTTTTTGACTGAGTCCAAGTTTTACAGAACAAATCTTTTTATTAAGGAGATTTGTTCTGTGAATTTTAGACTCAAAGGACTTCACTTGAGGACCTAGAGGGCCACATGTGGCCTTGAGGCCACACGTTCCCCACCCCTGGGCTAAACCAATGGACAGCTCTACCAAGAGTATATTAATGTGCCTATTGTCCCACAACCCCTCCAACACTTGTCGTTTTTCTCTTTGGTCATATTTGCTGGTCTAATGGGTGAGAGGTAGACACTCATAACTCCTTTAATTTGTATTTCTCGAATTATTAGTGATTTGGTACATTTTTTCATAAGGTTCCAACACCCCAAATCTCTTAAGTAATCTCAATAGCTTCAGTTCATAGGCAGCTAGATCACATAATGGAGGGAGCTCTGGATTTGGAATCAAGAATGAGTTAAAATCTTCATTTACTTGTTACATATAGGACTCTGTACAAGTAATTAGACCTCTCTCAGTCTTCTCTTCTGTAAAATGGGGGAAATGCAAGCATATACTTCAAAAGTTGTTGTGAGGATCAAATGCAACAACACATGTAAATTGCTTTACAAACATTAAGGCATTATGTAAGTGTTAACTAGTAGTAGTAGTAGTAGTAGTAGTAGTAGTAGTAGTAGTAGTAGTGGTGGTGGTGGTGGTGATGGTGGTAGTAGTAGTAATGATCATTCTTTCCTTAAGACTACAATATAGCCTTTCCACTCATCTCACTACCCAGGATGTCCTGTTCTGGACACCTTCCAACTTTACAACATGCTTCCTAAGATGTAATGCCCAGAGCTAAACACGATTTGAGAAAATTGTCCTCACGTGTTTTTGTAATAATTTCAAGTATAAGGGGGGACCTTTCTTTGCAATTCCTTGCATCTCTTTCCCTTCTTGCCTTCTCAGGGCAAACACAGACACTTTCCGCAAGGAGAGGAGAATAGTCACTTATGTGTCTCCCAGTATTTTTGAGATGGATAGGATGCTTATCTTTGCCATTGTCATAGTTTCAAAAGTTTCATAGGATTTGGAGCTATTAAAAAAAAGCCTTATAGTTAGTCTAATACAATCCTCTTATTTTAAAGATGAGAAAACTGAGATCCAGAAAGAGGAAGAAGTTTGGCAAAGGTCACACACTTAGTAAATAGTAGAAATAGGATTTGAACACAGGTCCTCACTCTAAATCACAGGAGGATCCTCCCAGGTCCAGGAGTAGTAATGTCTGTGGAATGGAAGAAAGTAAGGGCTCCAGACTTCTCCTTTGTCCTTCTACATTTCCTATCTCCTTGCTCTAGGCTCCTCTCAGGAGGTATCTCAGAACTTAGTGTGTTTCTTTATATAGCCAGGACCCCATTTGAATAGTTTACATGGAAAAGAGATGCTATACCATCTTGTATGTTGTTTATAATAAATCAGCATGTCTTCATCAAAAATAGGTCATACCACACTATCCTTATGTTCTTTCCTGACAGGATTACTAGACTAGTAAATTAGGGGGGAGGTTGTAGGTATAGTTGACCTGGATTTGAGAAATGCTTTTAACAAAATTCCTCATGTTGTTCATGTGGAAAAGACAGAAAGATGTGGGCTGGATTATATTATAGTTATGTAGATTTAGAATTGGTTGAATAACTAGACCTAAAGAATTGTCATTAGCGATTTATGTCAACTTGGAAGGAAGTCTCCAGTGGACTGCCCAAGGGATCTGTGTTTGTTGCAGTGCTATTTAACTTTTTTTTTAAATCAGTGACAGGGATAAAGGTATTCATAACATTTTCATCAAATTTGCAGGCAACACAGAACTAGGAAGGATAACTAAAATACTGACTTCCAGAGTCCAGTGATATCTCAATAGGTTAGAATGTTGGACCAAGTTTCATAAGATGAAATTTAATGGAGATAGGTATGTTGTATGTTTAGATTAAAAAAAAGTCAGTCACCTAGAATTTATTAAAAATCTATTATGTGTAGGTACCGTATTAAACACTGGGGATTCAAAAGAAAGTCCCTGCTCATGAGGAGTACAGAGCGGAAATACCACATGCCAATAGCTAGGTACAAATAGGATCTATAGGGTAAACTGGAGATAATCTCAGAGGGAAGGCACTAAGATTAAGAAGGACTGGGAAAGACTTCTTGCTTAGAAGGTAGGACTTTAACTGAGATTTAAAGGAAGTCAGGTTTGCTGTGTATGCAAAAGATAGAGGACATTTGACTACACAGCAGTTATGGAAAAGATTTGAGGGTTTTAGTTAACCACAGGCTCAATATGAGTTGGTAGAGTGCAATGGTATCCAAGAATGATGACATGATCTTAAGCTATATTAAGAGGCATTATTAAAGCAAAATCTAGATGTGATTTCATCAGTGTGGGGGAGCTCACAGCATGGAATATCCCTCTCTTTACTTATGCAGGTTGGCAATTCCTCCCTAATTTACAGTCTTAATGACTTGCTCAGGGTCACCTTGCCAGAATATGTCCAGAGGCAGGTCCTCTGGACTCCAATCTCAGTCTTCTGCCCAGTATGCTAGGCTGCCTCTCTAAGAAATAAAAGGATATGTTGTCTTGGTGTACTCTGTCCAAGTCGGAACAGATCTGGAATATTGTGTCCAACTATGGGTGTCTTATTTTAGAAAGGATATCATTATTATTGAGAAAAAGAAAAACAATTGACACTTATATAAACTATAAGGTTTGATAAATAAATAGCTAAATTTAGATTTGATATAAGGAAAACCTTCCTCACAATTAGAGTTGACCCAAAGTGGAACTGGTTGTCTTGGGAAGTAGGGAGTTCTATTTTGCCAGAGGTCTTTAAGCAAAGGTTGAGCATTTACTTGTCAGGGATAATGTAGATGGAACTCTTGTTCGGGTAGAGAGGTTGGACTAGGCCAGGGGTAGGGAACCAGTGACCTCAAGGCCACATATGGCCTTCTAAGTCCTCAAGTGTGGCTTGATTTGTTCTGTGAAGTTTGAATTCAGTCAAAGGATGTAGAGGGCCACATGGGCAGGTTCCCCATCCCTGGACTAGGTGGTCTCTTAGGCATCTTCCAACCCTAAGATTTACTATTTTGGGCAATAACCACTATCCCCCAAATTCCTTTATCTCTTAAACTTCAAGGCTCTTATCTGAACCTGAGAAATCAGGAGTCTTTCTGTCATGAATTTTAGGAACCCAATTTAAAAAAACACATTTGTTAAGTATTTGCTATATATAAAGCAGCTTGGTGGCTCAATGGATAAAGTACTAGGTTGGGAGCAAGGAAGACCCAAGTTCAAATCTAGCCTCAAACATGTACTAGTTGTGTGACCCTAGACAAGTCACTTAATCTCTGTTTGCCTTAATACACTGGAGAAGGAAATGGCAAATCACTCTAGTATCTTTGCCAAGAAAATTCCACGGGCAATATTGGCGTGCTATGGTCCACAGGGTCAAAAGGAGTTGGACGTGACTAAATGACCAAACAACAATGCTTAAAGCACCAAGTTGGGCACTGGGGATATAAAGAGAGGTCAAGCACTGTTCTTAAGGTGTTTACAATCTAGAAGTCACTTTCCCTTTCTGTTCTCAATTTCTTTTTTTCACTTAATAGTATTTTATCCCACCCCACCCCCTGCCAATAATATGTAAAGATAGTTTTCAACATTAATTTTTGTAAAATTTTGACTTCCACATTTTTTCCCTCCCACCTTCCTCTCCCCTTTTTCCATGATGGTAAGCAATCTGATATAGGTTGCACATGTTCAATCATGTTAAACATATTTCTACATTAGTCATGTTGTGAAAGAAGAATCAGAGCAAAAGGGGAAAACCAAGAGAAAGAAGCAAAAGGGGAAAACCAAGAGAAAGAAAAAAATAAAAAAAACAACAAAAAAGTGAAAATAGTATGCTTTGATGCTTTGATCTAAATTCAGACTCTATAGTTCTTTCTCTGGATGTAGTTAGCATTTTTCATAGTGAGTCTTTTGGAATTGTCTTAAATCATTGTATTGCTGAGAAGAGCTAAGTCTATCATAGTTAATTATTATTATTTTTTAAAGCAATTGGGGTTAAGTAACTTGCTCAAGGTTACACGGCTAGTCATTATTTATGTGTGGGTGCTCATTTTCTGAGGCCGGATCTGATCTCAGGTCATCCCAACTCCGAGGCCGGCACTCTTACTCACTGCACCACCTAGCCGCCCCTTTAGGGCAATTGGGGTTAAGTAACTTGCCCAAGGTTACACGGCTAGGTTTTTTGTTTGTTTGTTTGTGTGGATTAAGTGTCGTGTCAGGTCCTTCTGACTCCAGGGCCGGCGCTCTATTCACTGTGCCACCTAACTGCCCCTATCATAGTTAATTATTGCAAAATGTGACTGTTACTGTATACAATGTTCTCCTGGTTCTGCTCACTCCACTAAGCATCAGTGTATGTAAGTCTTTCCAGGTTTTTCTCAAGTCTGCCTGTTAATCATTTCTTATAGCACAGCAGTATTCCACATTCATATACCACTTATAAATTCATATACCACAACTTGTTCAGCCATTCCCTAACTGATGGGCTTCCCTTCAATTTCCAATTTGTGTCCACCTCAGTTTCCCAAGTTAAATGAAGGATTTGAAGTTAATGCTCTAGTATGGAACTATGCTCTCTCTGTCTCCGTCTGTCTGTCTGTCTCTGGCCCTACAATATATAAAGTTGCTCATAGGAACCAGGAACAGTTTTCTTCTCTTCCATGGCAGGACTTGGGATTCCTTCTTTGAAGGGTAATGATCTTGGAATGATAATGACTCTTTGTAATATTGATGGGATTTAAGATCTTCCCCATTCAATTAATAGGTTTCATGTGGAGCCCATTAAGTGAAACTTGCTTAGGGGAGGCTTGTTTGTAGGAAGGCTTTCACACCTTTCATGAATTTCTAATTAGGCACTGAGTCATGAGAGAGTTGTGATGCCCTCTGGTTCTAAAAAGGGTATATATACTCTGAGGTTAGCATTTAACTTTGGGGCTCACTAATTGGAATATGTTCTTGTGATTTGACCAGATGAGGCTCTGGGTAGCTTTGACAGATGTTGGTATTTCTCTCTCTGGTAACTATGTATGTATTGTCTTGGTCAGACAGTTGGATCTGTCTATTGATCTGTGCTAATTTCTCAGACAGAAGTCCTGTCTAATGGTCTTTATTTCTCTGCTTGTATTTTCTCTATTTTCTTTGTTTGGATTTTCTCTGAAATTCAGGATGCTGATTTTTCCCCTGAACTAATGCATGTAATTTAAAAAGATCCCTGGGGCAGCTAGGTGGCGCAGTGAGTAGTGCGCCGGCCCTGGAATCAGAAGGACCTGAGTTCAGATCCGGCCTCAGACACTTAACACACACACACACACACACACACACACACACACCAAAACAAAACAAAAAAAACCTAGCCGTGTGACCTTGGGCAAGTTACTTAACCCCAATTGCCCTCCAAAAGAAAAAAAAAATATGATAAAAAAAAAAGATTGCTGGCCCCTTGAACATCTATCTTTCCTAGTAAAGCAGATCTAAGAATCTGTGCTAGTAGCCATCCTGAGTATAACAGTGTCGTTGCTGCTACACTCTCCCAGCTACTCATCTCCTAGTCATCTATAGAAACATATTTCTGGGCCAGGCATCTTGAGGTTCCTGTTGTAATAGCTGTAATTTATATAATTTTTATATAATTATACATGTTACAGGTGTATTCCTCTCTAGGCAGTGCAAAGGAGTGAGTATTGGCCTTAGAATGAGGAAGACCTGACTTCAACTCCAATCTCAGACACTTGTTAGCAAAGTCACATAGACTTTGAGCAAGTCACTTCACCTCTGTCTCTGTTTTCTTATCTGAAAAATTGGGGTAATAATAGCACCTACTAACAGGCTGGTTGTGAGGCTCCAATGAGGTAACATATATAGAGTACTTTACAAACCCATAAAGGACTATTTAAAAGCTAGCTATTATTGTTATTATCTTTATTTACAAATGAGTAAACTGAGGCTCAGAGAGATTATGTGACTTACTACCAAAGGCCATATACCTATTAAGTGTCAAACTCAATTATGTCAGACTCCCAAACTAGTGCTCTTGCCCCCTTTCCCCCACCACACACTCCAGGGGCACAATAAAAGTTTCTTTAACTCAGACACAAGCCCTCAGGACGTGAACATTCTCTAGGTTAACAAACTAAGCAAAAGAGGTAAGTTAGGGGATTCAGCTTCAGAAAAAAATATCATTTCTATTACTGATAATTTTGCCTTAAATTTCTGCAGCAGTTTGGACTACAGTAGCTAGAATACTGGAAATAAAATCAGAAGACTTGAGTTTAAATGTCTGCCAACCATGTGACTTTGGGCAAATCCCTTCCTCTACTTTATCTATAAAATGAGGAGGGGTAATTAAGATGTAGTGGATAGAGAGTTGGTCTTAGAGTCCAGAAGACCTGGATTCAAATTCTGTCACTTACATGTGCTGCCTATGGGACCAGTGACAAAGTACAGCCTCTCAATGCCTCTGGGCAATGCTCTAAGACTAGCAGAGCAGGTGCTGACCTGGCAACAGTCCTATGTGCTAGGTGCTACAGGCATTTTACAGCTGAAGAAATTGAGACAGTACCTATTTCACAGAATTGTTTGGAGTATCAAACAAGATATAAGCTGGGCTCCTTGAGAAGTTCTCCAAAGCAACCAATCCAGGGGCTTCCCTGATTATAATTGTACTGATAATGTATGTAAAGCACATTGAAAATGGTAAACTACATAGATGCCAATTATTGTTGTTGTTATTTTATTTCAACATGTTTCTCTCTCTTCCTCTCTCTCTCTCTCTCTCTCTCTCTCTCTCTCTCTCTCTCTCTCTCTCTCTCTCTCTCTGTCTCTCTGTCAATCAGGGTTAAGTGACCTTCCCAGGGTTACACATCTAGTAACTGAATTTGAACTCAGGTCCTCCTGACCCCAGGGCTGTTGTTCAGTCTACTGAACCACATAGATGCCCCTACATGTTTATCTCTTGAAACCTCTGTCCTGCCCCCTAAGTCCATCTTATTTCTGAACAAAGATCTCTTTGGCTTCTTTCTCTCCCTTCTGTCCCTGGCTATCTGACAAGTCAATGTTCTTTGTGCAATCTTTTCCCCCTCCCTTGGGCAAGTTGAGCTAGCTCTAAGTTCTTTGTTCCCACCCTTGCCTCAGACTGAACTACACCCTGACCCACCTCCCCAGATTCCTTAGATTTCAGGCTTATCTTCTTCCTCAATGTCTATTCCAGTTAGCTAACTCCTCTCTCTAGCTCTTCTCTGCCCATATCTGAAAGTCTAAGTCCTATTTCATATCTATTGCTTGAAACTCAAAAGCCTTTCATGTCTTCCTACAAGTGTCAGAGGTCATCCTTGCTGAGTTGTTACAGATGAATCCTTAATAATAAATTATAATGATGGAATCATATGATGGTAGTACTAGGAAAGATTTTGGTGATAAACTAGTCCAGCCCCCTCATTCTACAAACAAACTCTGTGTCCTAAAGGTGAAGTGATTTGCCTAATGTCATACAGAAAGTTAGTTCAAAAGTCAGGAAATGAACTCAGATTCCTAAATACACAATCCTTTTGTGTGAAGGGAATTTAGAGTCAACCAGCTTCAACAAGAATCTCTTCTAAAGCTTTCCCAACAAGTGGTCATTTAATTTCCATTTGAAAACCTCTAAACTTATTCCTAAGTCAACCTGTTCCATTTTGGGGCAGATCTAATTAGTAGCAAAATTTTCATCATAATCAGCAAAAATCTGCTTCTTTGCAATCTACATGCATTCATGGATCACACTTCTATTACAGTAGCCAAGAAGAAAAAAAATCTAAGCTTTCCCCATAATATTCCTTCAAATACCTGAGACAACTAGCATGCATCTCCCACGCATTATCTTCTCCAGGCTAAACAGCATCATAGGCTTAGAGCTGGAAAGAATCTTCAAGACACTTAGTCTGCCTCAGTCATTTTACACTTAAGAAAATCGGGGCCAAGAGGTGAATGACTTGCCCCAAATCACACAAGTTTTAAGTAAATAATGTGTCTGGGACTTGAGCCCCAGTCCTTTGATAGTAAATCTAGTATTCTCTTTCACGGTACTAGCAATCACTTTGTAGCCTACTCTCCAGCTCCCTCAACATTCAACTTGCCCTTCTCTGGACACACCTCAGCTGATAGATTTGTCATTCTTTCTGTTGGACCACACAGCCTGGTGTAAAGTGATCAGACTCACTTAGATTGTGGAGATCATGGTGGAGTGGAAGGAGCACAGAGTTTAGAGTTTAGGCCACGGGTACCATCCCCATAGTGTGACCTTGGGCAGCCAGCTCACTTCACTTTTCTGGGTCTCAGCTTTCTGTTTGAGTGGATAATCTCGAAGGCACCTTCCAATTCTCATTCTATGATTCTATAACCTTCATCCCTTTGCCTGTTTCCCACTTCACACATACACACACACACACACACCATTTTTCTGATACCCTGGCCCTTCCCCATCCCCACCCCCAATCTTATATACCTTGACCATGAAATTTGAAACTAGAAGGAAAAACACTCAGCCAAGGTCAGAGGGAAGATCAAGAAACAAAGGGGAGTAAAATTGCAAAATCTAGCATCCGAAGTTATTAAAACAATGTGTGTGTGTGTATGTGTTCTGGGTCTGGCCAAATGTCAGCAAGAAAGACCTGTATCTCAGGCACTCAGCAGATGAGTGGACAGGTTTAAGATCTTTATGGAAGTCAAGGATCTCAAAACACCTTGGTAAAACTAATGAGAGAAAGAGAGGTCAGGCAGAAGAGGCTCTCCTGTGGAAGTCTAGACATTTGGAGGTTGCTTTAGAGGTCTGGCTCCTCATGCTACTGTAGAAAGAAAGTACTGAATTGAGAGTCCAGTTCCAAAGTCATCTAGGTCACTGATTGAAAGACTGACAGGTGAAGACACCTAACGACTAGCAAACACCATACTCTCCCATCTGAGACATCCAGATGGAAAATAGCTGTGTGTTAATTTCTGGGATTGTCTCCTCTCGTTTTTAACCTGGGCTTCTTCATAGATGTCTGAGTCTCTACACTAGAGAACAAGCTCTCTGAGGACAGAGATGAATTTCAGCTATGTTGTTTGTGCAATAAAGGGTAGTGATCTTTAAGGCCCTTTCTAGTTTTGTGAGTGGGAATCTTGGGGTATGAAAGGCCTTGGAGCATCATGAAAGGAATAGGGGCAGAGGAGGGATCACAGGATCATCATCTGGAAGGAACCTTAGAAATCATCTGGTTCAACCTCTGCTTGTATAGATGAAACAATTTGGGTCCAGAAATGTTATTTCAGAGTCACAAAGTAGAAAAAAGCAGAGGCCTGATTCAAACCCAGGTCCTTTGACCCCTCTAGTAAACATTCTTTCCATATTACAGTGCTGACTCCATTAGATTGTGAGAGGAAGGATTGTCTTTTTGCCTGTCTTTGTATCTGCAGCACATGGCACAGTGCTTGGTACATAGTAGGTACTAAATAAATATTTATCAACTCACTGAATCTAGTCAGTATAAATGTCAGCTATTATTATTATCATCTCAGGAGCCATAAGTGTGTTTAGGGGGATGTCAATTCAAGTCAGTTTAACAGGCAGTTGGAGAGTGAGACTGGAGGTCAGTAGAGAGGTTAGGGCTAGCTAAGTAGATTTGAGATTCATTATCATAGAGATGGTGATTGAATCCTTGGGAGCTGATGAGATCACCTAGTGAAGTAGTATAGAAGGAGAAGAGAAGAGGGCCCAGGATAGAACCTTGTGGGACACCCATAGTTAGTGGGACAAGTGAGTATTCAAAGGCCTTTGAGATCCTTATGTTGACCATCCCAAGACTGGGCCACAGGTACATGTCCCAAAGCTCTTCAGGATGACCCAAGCCAACCCTCCCTCCAATCTCTGCTGAATCCTGGAGCAGGTGAGTCAGACTGTGACTGGAGTCAAAAGAGGGGGCTTGTGAGGAAAGGGGAGGACCTGGAGAGCAGGAGGACGGCCCCTCTCTCCTCCCCCTTTGCCAGACCCCCATCCCAGGCTAGTGCTGCTCCATTGCAGCCTCTGGTTGCTACTGCTCCTGTGCTGTGTCCCACAGTGTCAGCCTTCTCTCTGTCTCTCCACGCTTGGTTTATTATGCACGAGGCAGGCAATTTGCCTTCGGCCCCCGGGACCCATCTCAGAGACAAGAAGGTAGTTTGTTCTCAGTAATGGCTTCTGCTGGAGTGTGGCAGGGCCCAGAGACAGAGTGGGGAGTGAGGGGGGAGGCGGAGGAAGGAAGAGGAGAGTAGAGGGCTGCCTCTGTCATCTTCTTCCCCCTTCCTCACTTCCCACCCCCACCCCCACACCACCCCAGCTCTTTCTGGATGACTGTGAAAGAGCTGGACATAGAGGGGAAGGACAGAGGTAGCTGCTGTCAGGCTGACCTGGCAAGGGGTGAAGTGTGTGTGTGTGTGTGGGGGGGTCCCCTCTGCTGAAAATCAAGGCCTGAAGGCATGTCATTTGTTGTTTCTCTTTCTCTGAATTTCATTATTTCCTGGGTTTTTTGTCTTTTATGTCTGCTTTACTCTGTTTCTTCCCCTCCCTTCCTTTATGTGTCACTCTTCTTTTTCCTATCCTGCTTTCTTCTACCTTTTCTTTGTTTCTCTTCCTCTGTTGCTGTCTCTATTTCCTTCCCTTTTCTCTGTGTCTGAGTTTCTTTCTCAGTGATTGTCTCTCTGTCCCTGTCTGCTCTCTCTCTCCCTGCTCTTCTCTTCACCTTCTCCCTTTCTTCTCCTAGGTCTCTCTCTGTCTTGCTCTCCCATGTTCCTCTTGTCTCATTCTCCTTCCTGCTATCTCTCCATGTCCTAGTCTCTGTCCTGAGGATCCTCCCTCTGCCCACACCCACAGCTCACTACCACCTCCCAAATCTACTTATTTATTTTTAGATGATGAAAATTAATGGTCATTGCTTAGTTCTTCCTTTATCTTCCAGGCTCTCAAAACTTCTCAGAATGGACTCCTTCCCTGACATCTAGAGTGCTCCCATGGGGGCACATAGGAATGAAGAGCTAGAGCTGGAAGGGACAGCAGAAACTGTCTAGCCCAACCCCTTCATTTGATAGACAAAGGAACTGAGATCCAGGGAAGCTAAGTGATTTGTCATGCAAGTAGTAAGCTTCTACAGGCAGGATTTGAACCCAGATTCTCTGACTCCAACACCAGTGCTCACATTATGTCACACTATTTCCCAGAGATTTAGACACTACTAAGCTTGAGGCCCTATAATTGGTCTTCTTGAGGCATTTGGGTAGAAAAGGGGAGCAAATTCAGCCAAATGACTATCACCTCCTGCTGAAAAGTCCCTGTGAGCTCAAAGAGCCTACTTCTCCTATAGAAAAATAGCTGTGACCTTAGTCAGAATCACCCATGGAGCACAACTCAACATTCCATCAATAAGCCTTTCTTTAATGACTTACTGTTTGCCAGGCACTATACTAGGTACTGGGAATTCAAATCCAAAGAATGAAATAATCCCTACTCTAAAGATGTTTACATTCCATCTGAAGAGACATGTACATATAACAATGTATAAAAAATAAATATAAAGAGAATACTTCCAAAATAAATTTAAATTTAATTAAATTTTTAAAATTAAAAAAAATTAAAAACAAGATAGGATAGCATGGTACTAGCAATTGGGGGGATTGGGAAAGACTTTATGTCGAATATGGTGCTTGAGCTGTCTTGAAGGAAGTGACTCTATGAGTGCAAAGACACAGGGATGGAGGACCTTGTGGGAATAACAGAGAGAAATCAAGTCACCAAGCATTTACTAAGAATCCACTAGCCAGTGGCTAGATAGCTAGGCATTGTGATAAGAGCTGGGGATACAAAGAAAGGCAAAAAAATAGTCTTTGCTTTCTGGATGTACACAGTCTAATGGGAGGGCCGCATCCATACAACTATGTCCAAACAAGATGTATGCAGGAAAAAATTGGAGATAATCTTAGAGGGAAGGCAATAAGATTAATGAAGACTGGGAAAGGCTTCTTACAGAAGACAAGTCTTAGGGAAAGGGAATAGTGAATAATGAGGCTAGAAATGTAGCTTGGGTCCATGTTGTAAAAGGTTTTAAATGTCAGAGGAGTTTATATTTCATCCTAGAGGCAATAGGGAACTAGAGGGTTTTATTGAGCAGAGGGGTGACATGGCCTGATCTATACTTGGGAAAAATCACTTTTCAATTGTGTGGAGGATGAACTAGAGTAAGGAGAGACTTATGACAGAGAGACCAGTTGGGGGAAGCCATTGAAACAGTCTAGACAAGAGGTACTGACAGCATGAACTAAGGAATTGGTTTTGTGAGTAGCAAAAAAGAGTTATTGAGATATTGAGGTAGAAATGACAACATTATGGAAAAAGGTTGAATGTATGAGGTGACGGAGAATGAGGAGCTAAAAAATTATGTTGAGGTTATGAACCTGGAAGCCTTGAAGAATGGTGGTGTCTTTAACAGAGACGGTCAGAAGAGAAATGAATTTGGGGAGAAAGATACTGAGTTCTTTTTTGGACATGTTAAGTTTAAGATTTCTAGGCGTTAAGCATTCATTAAACATCTACTGTGTGCCAGACACTATGCTAAAGGCCAGTGATACAAAGAAAGGTAAAAGACATTCCCTGCTCTTGAGGAGTTCAGTCCAATAAGTGAGAAAAAATGCAAATGATGACGGAGAGCATTCCAGATATGGGGGACAGCCAGTGAAAATGCCCAGATATGATCTTTGTGAAGCAATTCTAGCTTCAACCTTTTACTATCCAGGCTCTGGCCTTTTTCTTTAATTCTTATTGTCACTGACATCAGAATATTTGCTTTTTGCCTCCTGACATTTCATAGCCCTTGAGGGTTTTCAGAACAGTTATGCCAGTGTATAACTTTGGTCTCCTCCCTCTACTTGTTCTCACATTCACAAGCTGAATTCTGAAAAGAAAGCTACTACTTATTCAAGGACTAACCTGTAGGTAGGGATAGAGATAGGTACTAGAAGTCTAATTTCATAAAAATAGGAAGTCCTTCTACCAGTGGAGATCAGCACCTTCTCAATGACTTCTGGTCTTAGAAAGTTGGCTAGAGTCCTATGAGTTAAGTGACTTGCCTAGGGTTACAAAGTCAAGATGGATTGGATAGGGGTTTTGAATTCAGGTCCTCTTGACTCCATGGACAGCTGTCTACCTATCTTACATCACTAAACCATCACTCCCAAATCCCTATCAGTGTGATTCTCATTGACAATCAACTATGAAACTGGTGCACACTTTGTGGCAAATGCATAGTTTCCATGGGAAGATTAGGCACAAAATTAGCATGATGATGTTTTTTGTCTTTCATTTTTGAAGAGGACCAGTGACATTACAGGTGATATCTTAACTTTCATATTAATTGGATTTAAGTGAGGCAGAGTTGCAAAAAGTTGTCAGCCTCACTCTCTCTATCTGAATCATCAAAGTCCAGTGGCAAGAGAAAAGTCAAGGCAATTAGAGATGGTCCAGGATGCAATGGATGACCTTGGCATCTTAAAATATAAAAAGAGGCAAAAAAGAGTTCCTGCTCTCATAATCTAACAAATTCTCACCAGGGTCCTGAGAAAGTCCAGGCAGAGAAATTATGGGATCTAGAGGTGAATAACTTGGGTTAGAGTCCTAGCTGGTACTTATGGAACCTTGGACAGGCCACTGAACCAACTTAGTCCTCAGTTTTCTGGTATGTGGCAGACTGGGCCACTGAGATCCCTCCTAACTACTAGCATATAGACCTTATCATGCAGATGAAGAGAAAGGAAGAGGAGGATGGTCCAGGTTCTATGTAGGATCCCTCATATTTCAAGGATTGGGAGTGGGGGATTCCTCGGGTGCTCTTGGGGAGAGTACAGTGGGATCAAGAGAGAAGAAAACAAAAATCTGGCAAATAGAGGAATAAAATAGTCAATCCTGGGTGCCTTGAGGGGATAAAATTTGGTGTCTGCCCTTAATGATGTAATTATAGCCATAGTATCACAGAATCTTAGAGACAGAGAAGAACCTAGGAGTGATCTGTTCCAACATCCTGACTTTCCAGATGAGGATCACAGATCTAGAGCCTGAGGTGACTTTAGCAATCAGTACAATGATAGTGAGGCACACATATAGGTAACACATGTGACCCAAGCAACTCTGGAGAAGAAGGGTCTCTAAGTCCGTCCTTGATTACCAAGGCTAGCTGTTTCTGAGTCTATAGCAGGGACTCTTCTCTACTGCCAGGCATGATTCTTTTTGAAGGTGCCTCTGGCCTCAAGCAAATGCTTCTCTGTATCCATGTCTGTCTGTATCTTGGCTGTCTTTCTCCACAACTGTGCCTTGAACTCTCTTAAACTGACTTACCAATTGCTAGATGGTGTATCTCTTTCTAGGCTAGTAGCACTGAGGTGCTGGAGCTGGCTTGGGAATGTCAATAATGGAGATGATATTTAAATGTGTGTTGGGTGTACATTTCTTGATGAGCCAGTTTTTATATACTTACCAGCACCTCCCCTGGCTAGTGGGTCTCCTGCCAGGTGCCAAGGTTAATTGGGGGGAGGAAAGGGGGAAGAGGAGGAGAGAAAATCTTTTCCTCTTCTAAAGAATTCTGGCCCTCTCAACTACAACTGTATTCCAGGGTTTAGTCATAGAAAGCTTTTGGGTGGTTCATTTGCTTGTTTATCCAAATGACCAGGCTCCCTAATTCCAAAAGAAAAAAGTGTATACATTTGCAAAGGGATTAACAAGTATTAATACATTGTTACCACATCAATACCAATACCTCTTTTTTTATGACTGTATCAACTGAACTGGGGTGGGGATGGGGAAACAAATCTCCCCTCTTCCTCCATTACAGGAGCTATTGAGGAAAACAACAAAGGTAACACCTAAAATAAAAAGGGAAGCAGTAAAATGGGAAAAAAAAATCTTGTATCAAATTTTTCTGATAAGGGTTTGGTATCCAAGATATAGAGATAGAGATAGATAAATTTATAGATATAGATATACACATATCTATACACACACACACATACACACACCACACATATGAACTCATATATACATATATGTATTCCTGTGTGTATGTATATGTGTACATTATGCATGTAGGCATTTATGTGTGTCTGTACACACAAATATACACATATAGATATAAACATCTATAGATATACAATTAATAGCCATTTCCCAATAGATAAGTAGTCAAAGGGTATGAATAGATCGTTCTCAAAAGGAGAATGGCAAAACATCCACATCTATATAAATGAACTTTCTAAGTCACTAATAATAAAAGAAATGCACATCAAAATGACCCTGATTGTTTTCTCTCCCTCACTCTCACATCCAATAAGTTCCCTAGTCTTCCCAATTCCACATTCATACCATCTCTCACATTCATCCTCTCTTCTTCACTCTCAAAGCTACTAGCCTAACTCAGGTCCTCATCATATCTCAGCTGGATCATAACATTAACCAGCTTTCAAAGAACTGCCAAAATAATCTTCCTAAGGTACAGATCTATCCGGGCCATTCTGCAGCTCAAAAGGATCATAGGATTATAGATTTAGTTCTCCAGGGACCCCGAGGCCATCAAGTCCAACTCTCTTATTTTACAGCTGAGAAAATTGGGACACAGTTGTTTGTCAGGGTAACTGAGCTAATCAACTAAGTTGCTTGGGTCGTAAATATTGTGGCAGAGTTTTGAACTCAAGTCTTCCTGACTGCAAACCCAGTTCAATATCCACTGTGCTACTTACCTATTTTAAGGCTTCAAAAAAATCACTATTTCTCATGGGACGAAATACAAAATCTTTGGTCTGTCATTTAAGACCCTACAAAAGTAGTTCCAGTCTTGCTTTTCAGCCTCACTCCCCATTATTTGCATTCATGAAGTTAATGTTCCAGACAATCTGAACTATCAACAATTATTCAAATTTGGCACTTCATCTCCTGTCTCCATGTATTTATGCAAACCATCTTCCATGCCTGGAACTTACTCACTTTTCACTTCTACCTATCAGAATCCTCCTTCAAGGTTCAGCCCAAAGTTGTCTCTTGGGAAGAACTCACTGATTCCTATACTTCCATCCCCTACCAGTTAAAATTCACTGCCTCCCCCAAATTACCTTAAATATGTGACTACTTTGTATCCCACCAGTAAAAAGTAATCTTGAGAGTAGAAACCATCTTATTTTTTATCATAGTATCCAAAGCAGTTTGCATATGACAGGCACTTTAAAAAGCTTCCCGAAACAAAATCTATAAAATGAAGAGAATAGACCAAATGCTATGTTAAATTAGCTCTAAAATTTTATGTCTGTGCCTCTGAAGTCTTTCTCCCATGCCTTGTGGTGATAAGGAAGTGACCCTACATTCTAGAAGGCTCTGCTGAACTCTGGAAAGTCACATCAGACAATCAACCAATCAATCCATCAGTACTTAAGTGTTTTAGTAAACTAGGCTGTATGCTAAGTGCTAGTAATATAAAGACAAAAGTAGACCAGCCCTTGCCCTCAAGGAATTTATAGTCTATCGGAGGAAGTGATATGTACATATATAAGTACATACACAATAAGTAAAAAGTAATGAGGAAGGATGACTGGGGAGAGAGCACTAGTGACTTGGCACCAACATGGACACTGTTGACTGATCGGCTATGTGCAGGAGTTTGTTAGTGCATGTTTAACAACCAACTCTTCAAAAAAGAAAAAGTATGGGGCGGCTAGGCGGCGCAGTGAGTAAGAGCGCCGGCCTCGGAGTTGGGATGACCGAGATCAGATCCGGCCTCAGAAAATGAGCACCCACGCATAAATAATGACTAGCCGTGTAACCTTGAGCAAGTTACTTAACCCCAATTGCTTTAAAAAAAAATAAATTAAAAAAAAAGAAAAAGTATGCAAAATACACTTTTAAGTTTGATCTTCATTGGTTACATTTTCTTCATCACTTTCTTGAGTCTAGACAATCAAGAAAACAGTAAGTCAAGTCCTGATTTGCAGCATTTTCCAGATCATTCCAGAGGTATGAAAGTTCACACTAAAAATCTAACAATTGGTTCTCAAGAGCCTCATTGAGCATCTCTACCCAGCAAACCCCTGATATGTGCCTGTTGTCTGAGAATTCTGAATCTATGCATGAGGCATTTGTTACCACTGTAGGGCACCAAGAAAGACATGATAGGAACACAAGGGAGGAGGTAAGAATGGAGGAGCAGTCTGTAGGAGCCTACATGTCTGGACTAGGGAGTTTAGGAGGATAAAAGAGTAATGGTCTTAGTAGAAGATGCCAGGGACCAAGACAGTATTGACAGTGAAGATGGCAAAATGGAAAGAACATTGCACATGGAGTCAGAAATCCTAGATTGATAAGCCATGTACTAGCTGGGTGATTTAGATAAGATCCTTTACCTAACTTAGCTTCAGTTTCTTCATCTGTAAAAATGGCGTTATAATGCTGGCACTATTTACTTCACAGAGCTATTGTGAAGGATCAAATGAGATAATTAGAAAGCTCTGCAAACCTCATCATGCTTTTTCTATATGTGCTATTATTTATTGATAAATATTATTGAGTGACAGAATCTGAATCAGAGGGTGTTTGTATTCCATTAAAAGGAACACAAAGGTTAAAGGGAATTGAGAGGAACAGACTACCCTGGAACCACTTACATTCTGACATGGGAAGAACTGGGAATATTCAGAGACCTAGGAAAGAGAATGTCCCCAAATAGTAGACTGGGATTTACTGGCAGATCTCCAGAATGTGTGCTTCTACCAGAGTCTTTTCTCTGTGGTTTGCCAGGATTCCCAATAGATAGGGATGCAAAGCATGCAAGTATGAACTCCCACTCAGACATATTGCTGTGAATGCTCTCCATCACATAACCCCAAGTTTTTATCACTATCATTTATTCCACACCCGATGGATTTTACAGTCAGGACCTACCCCTGCCTCTTTTCTTCTTTCTTGTGACTTCATGGGAATAAAAAATACACCTTCATTAAAAAAAAAGTTGGGGGAATCCTGATAATATGATTGAAAATGGGATGTGTGTGTGTGTGTGTGTGTGTGTGTGTGTAATTATATGAGGATGTATGTGTTTTTGTGCTTGTCGGTAAGTATGTATCTCCATATATAAATGAGGATAATACTTTCACCATCTATATCATAGTGTTGTATGAGGGTCAGATGAAATAATGTATGGAAACCATTTCACAAACTTTAAGGAGCTATAAAAATAGCTGCTATGGTGAGGATTATAATGATAATATAACATAACATAATATAATATAATATAGGCATTCTATGTGTTCATGTATGAGCACAAGGAATACATATGAGTGGACTTGTATGGCTGAATTATGAATTCTGTACACACAAATTCATAATTCAGCCATACAAGTCCACTCATATGGATACAGTATTTATAGTAGACATAAATGTTAATAAAACTAGCTGACATTTATATAGTACATTGAGGTTTGCAAAGTGCTTCACATATATTACCACATTTGAATCTCACAACAACTCTGTAAGGGAGGTGCTATTATTATCTCTGTTTTGTGGATGAGTAACTTAAGACTGAAAGAAGATAAATGACTGACCTAAGGTCACACATCTAGTAAATGTATGATGAATAGATGTATAGATGAGGATATGGTCATATATGTATGCATATATATGGACATGTGTGTTAATAGATTGTATGAATGCATGTCAAAGTGAGTCAGTATATGTACATGCATGGGTAAATATATATACACAGAGATTGACAGAGTGACAGAGATGATATAGCATTATAGTCTTTCTGTCACTCTCTGTTCTGAGATCTGCTATATAATCATAGCTCTATAACTATAATGCAGAAGCTCTAGACAAGAAGTTGTCCTGTCCAATCCCCTCACTTTATAGTTGGAGAAATTGAGGCTAAGGGTAATTGACTTGGCCAAGATCACACCATTTATAAGTATCAGAGGTAGTAGATAGAGTGCTGTAATTGGAGTCAGAAAGAGCTGGCCTGGCATTGTGTCCCTGGCACTAGCTACATGATGATAGTCAGGTCACTTAATCTCTCTGAGCCTGACTTTCCTAATCTCTAAAATGGGGCTAATTCCATCTTTAGTCCCAATCTCATATGGTTGTTAGGAGGATCAAATGAGATAATGTGCAAAAAAGCACTTTGTAAACCTTAAAGTATCATATAAATGTAGGTTGCTATTCTATGGATGGATGTGTGTAGATGTTCATATGTGTGGATAAGGGTGTATGTGTAAATAGATGGATATATTATATATACATACATATAATATATATGCACACACATATCTATGTGCATGTATATGGATGAAGATATAAATGTGAATTATGCACTGAGGTCTCAGTGTGTGTTCTGCCCTGAGCTATGATGAAAAGGAGAGGTGAAGGAACAGAAGAGAACAAAAGAGAGAGAGAGAGATGATACAAATGGGAGGCAGCAGATGCAGCAAAAAGAAGGGAAATGAATGGGCAGCCAAGAAAGAATTTTCCCTTCAATTATGGTCCTTTTGAGGTAGAGTTGGGACAAAGGAACAGGGAGAAGGTGCAGGGGCAAGGGGGAGAGAAGAAAGAGATTGAAGTCAGAACAGAGTGAGGGAGAGAAAGGAAGAGTCAGAGACTCAGAGAGAGAAAGACAGGAAAAGAGAGAGACATAGACGCTGTAGGTCTAGAAAGGCAGTAGCATTTCTCAAGGACCTACTGAGAAGGAAGCTCTCTTATGGCAGCAGCACCAAAGAGAAGGAGACAATATCAGAGAAAGGAAACAGAAACAGAGAAATAGAACCACAGAATAAAGCCCAAAAGAAGGGGTGAGTATTTCTCATGGCTCATTTTGAGGGGACAAGGAGAGCAGCAACATGGGCCTTCAGGTCAAGAAGAAAGATGGCTCTGGGGCCTCCCCTCTGGCCTCAGAGGTGGATTGAAAATTTAAATCACAGGCCCTGGGAGACTGAAATTTTCCTTTTTTTTTTTTTAAATTAAACATAGCATATTTATAGATTTGATTTATTTTTATTAGCCCCTTGCTGGTCAGCATAAAATAATTACAACCTAAAAATTACAATGAAAAACACAGTCATTTTAATGATAAAAGACTAAGAGCTTCAAATAATATACTTTTCTGTTAGTTCCTGTTCTGGCTAAGAAAGGGACTTAATAGGAAAAAGAAGGAACCAAGGGAAGTAAAGGCAGTAGTGTGTGTGTGTGTGTGTGTGTGTGTGTGTGTGTGTGTGTGTGTGTGTGTGTGTGCGTGTGTGTGTAAGAGAGAGAGACAGAAAGAGGAGTACAGGGGAAGAGAAGAGGGAAATGGGGCAGGGAGAGAAGAGGAAGGAAGAGAGTCATGAGTGGATAAGGACAGTCATAGGGAAAAAAGATAGAGAAACTGAGGAGGTCATAGGCAGAGGAAAAGGACCTCAATATACCAAAATATATTATGGTAGTTTACAAAAAAGGCATCTAGGCAGCACAGTGGATAGAGTATTGGGCTTGGAATCAGGAAGACCCATCTTCCTGAGTTCAAATCTGGCCTCAGACACTTACTACTGGGTGGCTGTGACAGGAGCAGTGGCAGCAGCTTTGGAAGCTCTAAGCCTAAAGATGGTAAAGGGATTAGACAAATAGTCAAAAAAAAAAAAAAAGATTACGGGGGCCTTGAGCTGGCACTGAGTATAGGACTGCATGCTCCTTGGTAACTCCATTGCCCGTAGTCAGTTCGAGATCACAGTTCCAGGGCAGAGAGGAACAGAGCTTGTGGCTGCAAGGGAGAAGATTTTCTCTCTGGATAAAGAGAACAGAACACAGACCAGAAGATCAGTGACCACACTTCTCCCTAGATCACACCATCTTGGAAGCACTGAAAACTTAGAGACTTCTGAAGTTTGAGACAGTGCCTTCTTACCCTGAGGTGAGTAGAGCACAATTTTAACATAAAGTTCAAAGTCAAGAAGACAACAAAGTAAAAATAGCTACAAGCAAAGCCTCAAAGAAAATTGGATAGAAGCCCAACAAGAATTTCTGGAAGAGGTAAGAAAAGAAATAATAGTAGTAGAGGAAAAATTGGAAAAAGAAATGAGAGTGATGCAATAAAATTATGAGAAGAGAATTAACGACTTGATTTTAAAAAAAGACATAAAAAAATTCTGAAGAAAATAACACCTCAAAAAACAAAATTAGACAAATGGTAAAACAGGCACAAAAATTTACTGAAGAAAAGAACTCCCTAAAATGAAGAATTGATCAAATATAAAAAAGATGTACAAAAGTTTACTGAAGGAAGCTAATGATACCATGAAACATCAAGAAACAATAAAAAAAAGTCAAAAGAATGAAAAAGTTAAATGTTAGAAGAAAATGTTAAATATCTCATTGGAAAAACAATTGCCCTGGAAAATAGATCAAGCAGAGATAAATTAAAGAATTGCTACACTGCCTGAAAGCCATGACCAAAAAAAAAAGAACCTAGACATCGTATTTCAATAAATTACCAAGGAAATTGTGCCAATATCTTAAATCCAGATGGTAAAACTGAAATTGAAAGAATCCACTAATCATCTCCTGAAAGAGATTCCAAAACAAGAATTCCAGGAATATTATAGACAAATTAAAGATCTCCTAGGTCAAAGAGAAAATATTGCAAGCAGCTAGAAAGAAACCATTCAAATATTGTGGAGCCACAGTCAGAATCATATAATATTTAGCAGCTTCCATGTTAAAGCAGTGGAGGACTAGGAATATGATATTCTGGAAGGCAAAAGTCCTAGTATTATAATCAAGAATAACCTACCCAGCAAAACTGTGTATAATCCTTCAGGGGAAAACACAGAAATTTAATGAAACAGAGGACTTTCAAGCATTCCTGATTGAAAGACCAGAGCTGAATAGAAAATCTGACATTCAAACACAAGATTGAAGTGAAGCATAAAAAGGTAAACATGAAAGAAAAATCATAAGGGATTTTATAAGGTTAAACTATTTACATTCTTATATGGGGAGATGATACATGTAATTTCTAAGAACTTTATCATTAAAGGAAGAAGGGATGGAGGGGAAATTATCTCACTTTTTAAAAAGTACACAAAGGAAGAGCTTTTACAAGGGAGGAAAAGATAGGGAGGGTGGTATAGTGTGCCACACTTAAACTTCACTCTCATTGGAACTGGTTCAAAGAGGGAAGAACACACACGCGCACGCACACACACACACACACACACACATACACACACAGTTGGGTGTAGAAATGTATCATACTCAATAGGGAAGATAGAGCAGAAGGGGATAAGAGAGAGGGCGAATGATAAAAGGGGGAGCTGATCAAGGGAGGCAGTGGTCAGAAGCAAAACAGACTTTTGAGGAGGGCCAAGGTAAAAGGAAAGAGAAGCATAAACAGAAGAAAATAGGATGAAAGGGAATATACAATTATATAGATCTGAATATGTGAATGTGAATGGGATGAAGTCATTCATAAAACTAAAACCAATGGCAGAATGGAATAGAAACCAGAATCTAGCCATATGTTGTTTATAACAAATACACAAAGAGTTAAAATAAGGGACCAGAGCAGAATCTATTATGCCTCAGTTGAGTTAAAAAAAAAAAAAAAGGCAGGGGTAGCAATCATCTCAGACAAAGCAAAACCAAAAATAGTTTTAATTAAAAAAGGTAATCAGGGAAGTTACATCTGGTAAAAGGCTCCATAGACAACGAAGTAATATGTATACTAAATATATACTCACCAAAAAGATGAGCGGCCAAATTCTTTTTTTTTTTTTTAAAGCAATTGGGGTTAAGTAACTTGCTCAAGGTTACACGGCTAGTTATATATGTGTGGGTGCTAAGTAACTGAGGTTGGAACCGATCCCGGGTCCTCCCAACTCCAGGGCCGGCGTCTTACTCACTGTGCCACCTAGCCGCCCCAAGCAGCCAAATTCTTAAAGGTGAAGTTAAATGAATTATGGGAGGAAATGGACAGTAAAACAGTTCTACTGGGGGACCTCAACTTACCCCTCTTGGAACTAGATAGATTTAGTCATAAAATAAATGAGAAAGAAATTAGGGACATGAATAGAATCTTAGAAAAGTTAGATATGATAGACCTCAGGAGAAAATTGAATGAGAATTAAAAGACATATATTTTTTTTATCAACTATATATGGCATCTTCACAAAAAACCTGACCATGTGTTAGGGCATAAAGCCCTCACAAACAAATGCAGAAAAGCAGAAATATTAAATGCACTCTTTTCAGACCAAAATGCAATTAAAAACTATATTCAATAAAGAGTCTTGGAAGTATAGATTAAAAATGATTAATAGAAGCCTTCCCAGTAAGATCAGGGGTGAAGCAAGGCTGTCCATTATCACTGCTATTATTCAATATTGTGTTAGAAATGCTAGCCTTAGCTATAAGACAAGAAAAATGAAGTTGAAGGAATATGAGTAGACAATGGGGGAACAAAATCATCACTCTTTGCAGATGATATGATGGTATACTTACAGAACCCTAGAAAATCAACTAAAAAAAAAGAATTTAAACAATTAGCAACTATAGCAAAGTTTCGGGCTTAAAAATAAACCCATATAAATCATCAGCATTTCTACTTGTTACTAACAAAATACAGCAGAAACAGATAGAAAGAGAAATTCCATTTACGATAACTGCAGACATTATAAAATACTTCGGAATCTACCTGCCAAGACAAATCCAGGAATTCTATGAACACAATTACAAAACACTTTTAACACAAATAAAGACAGATATAAATAACTGAGAAATATTCGTTACTCATGGATAGGTGGAATCAATATAATAAAATTACAATTCTACCTAATTTTTTTTACTTATTTAGTGCCATACCTGTCAAATTAGCATAGAAGTATGTTATAGAGCTAGAAAAAAATAATAACAAAATTCATCTGAAAGAACAAAAGGCCAAGAATGTCAATGGAATCAATGAAAAAAAAATGTGAAGGAAGAAGTCCAGCAGTATTAGATTTCAAACTATATTACAAAGTGGTAATCATGAAAATGATCTGGTACTGGCTACAAAATAGATTGGTGGGTCAATGGAATAGTTTAGGTACATAACACACAGTAGCAAATGACCATAGCAATCTAGTGTTTGATAAAAAAAGACTCAAGCTTTGGGGGCAAGAACTTACTATTTGAGAAAAATTGGTGGGAAAACTGGAAAATAGTTTGGCAGAAACTAGGCATAGACCAACATCTCACACCAAGTACCAAGGCAACATCAAAATGAGTACATGATTTAGACACAGAGTAATACCATATGCAAATTAGGGGAGCATGGGAAAATGTACCTGTCAGAACTACGGACAAGAGAAGAGTTTATGACAAAGTAAGAGATAGAGAGAATCACAGGAAGTAAAATGGATGATTTTAATTATATGGAATTAAACAATTTTTTGCACAAACAAAACCAATGAAATCAACATTAGAAGAAAAACAAGAGAGAGGAAATTTTTCAGCAAGTTTCTCTGATAAAGGTCTCCTTCTTCAAATACATAAGTAATGGAGTCAAATTTATAAAAATAAGAGCCATTCTCCAAGTGATAAATGACCAAAGGATAGGAATAGGAAGTTTTCAGAAGAAGAAATCAAAGCTATCTACAATCATACAAAAAAATGTTCTAAATTTCATTAGAGAAATGCAAATTAAAATAATTCTGAAGTACCACCTCATGCCCATCAGATTGGCTAAAATGACAGAAAAGGAAAATGATAAATGTTGGAGGGGATATGGAAAAATAGGAACACTAATATGCTTTTGGTAAAGTCATGAACCATTCCACCCATTCTGGAGAACAATTTGGAACTATTCCCGAAGGTCTAGAAAATTGTGCATATCCTTTGACCCAGCAATACCACTACATCTGTATCTCAAAGAGATCTAAGAAAAAGGAAAAAGGACACATGTGTGCAAAAATATTTATAACAGCTCTTTTTCTGATGGCAAAGAATTAGAAATTGAGGGGATGCCCATTAATCAGGGAATAGCTGAACAAATTTTGTTATACAGTTCTGATGGATTATTATTGTGTTATAAAAAATGATGAGCAGGATGGTTTCAGAAAAACCTGGGAAGACATATGAATTGGTATAAAGCAAAGTGAGCAGAACCAGGAGAATAATCTACACAGTAATGGTAAAATTGTAAAGATAATCAGTGGTAGAAGACTTAGCTACTCTGATCAAAACAGTGATCCACTATAGTTCTAAAGCGCTTATGATGAAAAATGCTATCCACTTCCAGATAGATAATTGATAAACTTTGAGTACAAATTGAAGCATTTTTTTCCTTTTTAATTTTTTCTTGCTTTCCCTCCCCCTGGAACATAACTAAAAGAGAAATGTGGTTTGTACGAATACATAGACATTGATAGAGACATAGACATAGACATAGACACACACACACACATGTATCTATAGTATATATATATGCATGTATATAATAGGCATATTTCTTGCTTTCTTAATTGGGAGGCTAGAAGGTGAAAGGGAATTTGGAACTCAAAATTTAAAGAAAATGAATGTTAAAAATTTTTAAAAGCATAAAGACAAACAAAAAAATCCAAATGTAACAATCCTTATCCTAAGGTGCATGCAAGCGGAAAGGAATGGACCCTGCCCCCTTCTGGTAGGCCCCTTGATAAAGGGGATGTTCAACTAGAGGCTTCTGATTGGTCTTTGTGTGATGGGGGCTCTGTTAAAGAGGACTGGCCAATGAGCAAAAAGACCCTTCCCCTCAGTCAGCTTTAAAGGAAGAGAAAACTTCCAGTCTCTCTTTCCTCTTCTTCTCTTGTCAATTGTGTGGCTTGGTATTCTGACAATTTTCTATTGAATTCTAAATTTCATAGGGAGAGGACAGGGATTTCTTTTCTCTTCCTCTTGGGAGCTACAATGGATGCTTGCACGTAGTAGAGAAGGCATGCTCTTATCTAGGTAATGCTAAGACTGGGTCCCATGGTCCTCATGGCCTCTTTCACTTTGTGTTTCTTTCCCTGAGCACAAGTGACTAAATAGAGATCCTGAGAAAGATGTTTCTAGCCTCAAGGACAGCTGTGTTGAATTCCCTGCAGCCCAGGCAATAGAATGTAATATGAATTCTTTTTCCACTAAGGTATCCCTACTCTGGGCTCATGTATGAAACACTTTGTGAGGCAGCTGAATAGGCATTTCACCTCCACAGTGGCCCTATTCTGTCCAAGCAACTCATAAAAAGTCCCTCTCTTCTGGAAAGCCAGAGCATGATTTGGAGATCATTTTCCTAGCATGGTCATCTCCTCCAAGAAGTTATTTTAGAAGTCATCTCCTGCTGGAAAACTAGCAGCAGAATCAAGGAGCTCTGGGCTCCTCAAACTCCCAGTTTATTACTAGGCTTAGAAACATTCATTTCAGGATACAACTCACATGGAAAGTGACAATTGAATTGAGAAGGTAACTAGGTATGTTGAGAGATGGAGATGAGGAAAGAGCACATTTCAAGCATGGAGGACAACTGGGGCAAAAGAACAGGAGCAAAAATGCTATGTATAAGGAACAGGAGGGCTAGTCTGGCTGCACCAACGTGCACAACAGAAGGAAGAAGTGCTCAATAAAGGTGGAAAGGTAGGTTGAGGTCAGGTTGTAGAGAACTTTAAATGCCAAATACAATTTATTTCTAATTCCAGGTGTAATATGGAGCTACTGGAATTTGAGGGGATAGAGGAGCAAAATGGTCAGACCTGTGTTTTAAGAAAATCAGTTTGGCATGTGTGTGGAGGATGGATTGGAGAAGGTAGAGAACTTGAGGTGGGGAAAACCAGTTATTGAGGTACTACATAGTGTAGTTGGGAGATTAGAAGGGCCTGAATTAGGGTGGTACCTACATGAGGAAAGAGAGGTGACAGATTCAAGAGATTCTGGGGAGGTAGAATTGACAAGATTTGGCAACTGATTGGATGGGGGAAATGAGGTAGAGTGAGGAGTCGAAGATGAAACTAAATTTTTAAGCCTGGAAAGGATGGTGGTACCCTCCACATAAATAGGTTTACAAAAAGAGTGGGTTTTGGGGAGAGTGGAGAAATGATGAGTTTGGTTTCAGACACACCAAGTTTAAGATATCTATGTGCCACTCAGGACAAAATGTCCAGTAGACAACTAGTGATGTAGTATTGGAGCTTGGGAGAAAAAGTAAGGCTGAAAATATTGATCTGGGAATTGTTCCATAAAGGTGATCTTTAAACTCATTGAAGCTGATGAGTTTACTAAAAGAAATCTCTCAGTGTCTCTGCGTATTTTGTTTTATGACTTTTTCCCTTGCTTTTTCTCCCTCCCTTATCTCTCTCCTCTCAATTGACCACACACAAGAGTGTAGAGCATCAAGAGAAGACTCTGTAGAGGAGCAACTAAACGTAAGCAATCAATGCATGAAGAGTATTTACTTCATCAACAAGTCAAGAGTAGGAACAGAAAGAGGAAATAAGCATTTATCTAGTGCCTACTGTGTGCTAGTCTCTGTACTAAACACCCAATAATTATCTCCTTTGATCCTCTCAACAATCCTGTGAGGCAGGTCCTATTACTATCACCATTTTACAGTTAAAGAAACTGAGACAAACAGAGGTTAAGTGACTTGCCCAGAGTCACACAGATGGTGAGTGTCTAAGATTAGATTTGAATTCAAGTCTTCCTGAATCTAGGCTCAGTGCATCTCCCCCTATCTGCCTCTAAAGGACAATTGAGGGGCAGAGAAATGGGGGAAAAGTGGGCTATGAGAAGCCTATGTTTAAACAGCAAAAAAGACTGGATGAAACTATTTTCTCTTTACCAGGATGGTGAAAGACTTTGAGTCCGTGCTATATTAGGATCAGCAAAAGGAAAAGGGGATATTAATCCAGAGAAGAGAAGAATTATGGAAAACATGATAGCTATTTTCAAGTATTTGAAGGGCTGTTATGTGGAAGAGGGAACACATGGGAAGAGTGTGTGGAAGGCTTAAGGACGTAAATTGAAGTTTGTTGGGAAAAAAAATAGAATATTTTTATATATAACAATTATAGCTGTCCAGCAGGGGAATGTGCCCCTCCTGAGAGGTATTAGAACAGATTCTGGACAGCTAGTTTCTGGAGATGTTGAGGAAAGAATTACTTATTGGGCATAAATTGAAATAAATGGTTTAATAAGTCCCTCCCAGCTCTCAAAATTCTGTGATTCCTCCTGGGTCCCCTAGGAAAGTCTTCTGTAGGAGGTAAGATTCCCAGGAAATGTTTTTGGTGAATGACAGCCCAATGGGCTTGAGGAAGAAGATATTCCCTATGTAGAAGTCATTATGGACAGCATTATAGCATTAATTAATTAGTCAATTAATCAAGCAACAAGCATTTATTAAGCACCTCTACCAGGTGCTGGGGATACAAAGACAAAATTTTTAAAATTCTTGCTTTCAAGGAGATTATGTTCTAATATGGAAGACAGGTAAGATTTGAGGAGTGATGGGAATAGTCTAACTTTGCTTCTCCCCCAAAGATACTTCCCTTGGTCTGCCATAATACCTGAAATCCAAGAGTTAGAGTGAGAAGGGAAATTGAGAACATTAGTAGTTTCTAAGCCCCAGAGGAAGGGGAAAGTAGCAGAGAGAAGGTGTCAAGAGCTAGTGGGGAACACTTGGATGATGAGTTTAGAATTAGAACACAGAATACTCAGTTCAAATGCTAATTACACTGCCCATGTGATGTTATGCCATTCAGTTCTCTGTTTCTGGCCTCAGTTTCCTCCCCTCTAAAATGATAAAACGAGGGAATTAGATAAGGTGATCTTCAAGGTATCCTCCAAACTTATACTCTACTGCAGCATGTGTTCTGGAGCTACTCTCCTACCTCCTGGTGGGGGTTATGTTTCCCCACCCCCCCAGACGGCTAGTGCTACTTCCCCTCTAAAACCCTAATGAGCTAGAGAAGGAATTACAGCCTGTGGCATAGCTCATGAGCCCCCACAGCTTCCCTTCTCATGATTATCAGTTGACATCAATTGACAAAAAGGCTTAATTAACTTTTGGAAAAAGATGTTTATTAAGGTAGTATAATAAGAACAGTTAGTACAAAATCCCCCCCACCCCTAAGTAAATTCAGGTTGAGAGAACACATGCAAAGGTGTCATTCAATTCCTGGAAATTCTTTTCTCCCTTTTGTCTTTTATAAAGTTTCCTTTAGTTGTTCTGTGTGTAGCTTTCTATTGACCTATTTTGTAGGGTTCTGAAGTTGTCTTTTAGCTCACAAGGCAGACACTATTGCTTGGGAAATTGCTAAGACACTAATGAGAAGTCCAAATCCTCTGACCCTCTGAAGTTCACAAAGTCATTCTCTGGTCAAAGGAACATGGAGGAGGCTAAGGCTCCACTCCTTCTCCTGTCTCTTCTCCACCCCCACCCCTCACCCACCTCAAGCAATTGGCTCTCAGCACCCTGGTTGAAACTGTTTTCTCCTTTAAACTGCCACACTCAATGTATTCTGAACTGGATTGCTATTTTATAGAAGATCCACAGGGTATACATTAGTTTAATGACTTTAATTGATTCAATAGAGATGTTCTCACCTTATAAAGGCATCAGGGTTACAGTATTTTGTTAGATTTTTTTAAAGTGGGATGGGATGATTGATTCATTGACTCCATTGACCCTCACCTTTATACTACGAATGTTTGACTTTGGGGGAATAACCAGAAGGCAAGCTCATATAGAGTTTTCCCCGGGGCGCCCACAATCATACAGTCATTATGTGTCAGTGGTAGGACCTGAATCCAGTTATGTGTACAAAATAGTTCCTAATTCCCATCCCAGTGGCTGCTGGAATCCAAGGAGCTATTGTTCCATGGCAGTGCTTGGGATCATTTGGTACCTTGTAATACTCCTAATTGGTCTTTCTGCCTTAAGTCTCCCTTCTCTCTAATCTAATCTCCACACAGATGTCAAAGTGATATGCCTAAAGCAGAGGTCTAACCACATCGCACTCCTGTTTAGTAAATCCCAGTGTTTCCTTATTAGCTCTAAGATCAAATATAAATTCCTCTGCTTCATATTTAAAGACCTTCACATCCTAGCTCCCAACCTGCCTTTCTAGCCTTATCATGCATAATTCCCTCTAACACATTCTACTATACAAATAATCTGGTCTTCTTGCTATTCCTTATGTGGGATAGTTCATTTCCTATCTTTGTGCTTTTGAGATTTGCACCTTTTCCTAGAATATACTCCTTCTTTATTTCCACTTCTTAGAATCTCAAGGTCCCTTCAAAGCTCAACTTCAAAGCCTTCTCCTGAAACTTTTCCTGATTTTCCCAGATATAACGGCCTCTTTGGTGATGTTTGTTTTTGTACTCACAGCCCCCAGGCAGAGTTTCTGCAAAAAGTAGACAATTAATAAGTGCTTGTTTGATTGCTTAATTGATTAATATATTGCTCCACTTAGTCTTGAAACAACTGGATAAATCTAAGATGCCCTATCCCTCAATCCCAAGAGATGCTCCTGTGGCAGAGCATGAAAGAGGAGCTTGGATTGCCCACACCAATGGGTCTACATTTCCAATATCTGCCTTTCATATCCTTTGAGAGAGTTTTCTCTTCCTGCAATAGAGATATCTTTTCCAGGTGAGAGACCTCACTAGGGAGGGTATGGCTAGGGATGGAGAAAAGAAGGGGAGAGGAGGAAGGGGTTAGTAATATCTCTTTCAAGAAGATAAAGATGCTGACTGACCATTCAAATAGGAAACAAGAGAAAGTGGATTGCAGTTTACAAGGATTGAGGAAGCTAAACCAGAAGCTCCTTAAAGAAACTTCTTTAGAAAGAGCTAAAGTCAGGTTCAAGGGCTTTCTTTTTGGAGGTCGGACATATTGCCAGGATGCTACTGATCAGATCTCAGGCAAGACTTCTAGTGTTTGAGAATGGCCCATGCGATATCAATAAGAATAGCAGCAGGAACCTGGAAAGTTCCCCATGGGAACAAATTAAGTCCTCCCCTCCCCCAGGTCTCTAGGAAAATGCCCAGTTGCCCTCTTCAGTTGCTCTGGACTAGTCTGAGAACTGGTTAATTCAACCAAAATTTATTAAATGCATACTTAATTTGTGCAGCAGGTGGCCCAGTGGATAGTGTCCTCAGCTTTTCAGAGCTAACTCTTCTAGAGTAAAATCTGGCCTCAGACTTACTAGCTGTGTGATCCTGGGCAAGTCACTTAACCCTGTTTGCATCAGTTCCTTGTCTATAAAATGAGCTGAAGAAGGAAACAGTGAAGCACGCTAGTATTCTTGCCAAGAAAACCTTACAAATAGGGCCATGAAGAGTCAGACACTACTGAAACCACTCAACAACAATGAAATGTGTGAAGAATAGTGCTAAACATTGGGGATAAAAACATGAAAAGCAAAAGTCACCCTTGTCTTCAAGGGGCTTGCAATCTATGATATGCCAAAAGCAATAGAACTTGAGAGTGGTGACAGAGGGACCCAGACAAAGCACTGTAGGACATTTTGAGCACTTTTTTTCTGGAGGGCAATTGGAATTAAGTAACTTGCCCAAGGTCACACGGCTAGGTTTTTGTTTGTGTGTGTGTTAAGTGTCTGAGGCCAGATCCGAACTCAGATCCTTCTGACTCCAGGGCTGACACTCTACTCACTGCACCACCTAGCCGCCCCGATTTTGGGCACTTTTAGCTGACGGAAATCCAGAAGAGTTTCATGAAGGATATAGCATCTAAACTGAGTCAGAAAGAATAGAAAGGTTTCGACTAGCAAAAATAAGGAAGGAGTTTGTTCTAGGTATGATGCATATGACATTTCAATACTCACCTCTATGTCTTCACACAATTGGTCTCACATGTCTAGAATGCATTCCCTTGCCAATTATATCTCTCAGTATTTCTAGCTTCCTCAGGAAGATCTGAACTCAAATCCTGTTATCACATCCTAATAGTGTGACCTTAGGCAAGTCACTGCCTCAGTGTACTCATTATAAAATGGGAATAATATCAGTACCCACTTCCCAGGGTTTTTGTGAGGATCAAATAAGACAATATTTATAAAGCTCTTTGAACTTTAAAGTACTATTCAGTATAAATTTGAACTATTATTCAAGACTCCGTTCAAGTGCCAATTTTTACAATTGGTCTTTATTGACCCCCTCCAGTTGGTATTCTCTCCTTTCTGAAACTACTTTGTATTTTATCTTTATACAAATTGTCAATCCCATCACTTAGCACCTTAAGGGGCTGCTGCGAGGCTAAGAAATTCATGGGTAGCCAGGTGTGTAGCTGGGGCTAGAGGGGGTTAGCATCACAGGCAAACCTATTTCCTCTTAGTGAGACCCCCATCTTTGGAATGTGGGCACTCCCTTAGGTGGCCCATGGGATGTGGCTTTCCTTAGTCTCCACTTCATTTTTTTTCTTTAGTTTTTGAAGAGAACAATGAGGGGAGTGAACTTGCCTGAGGCTCTTGCCTCTTACTCACCTAATCTCCTACTAGCCTACTAAGGTAATAAACTTACTTTTAGCCTGAGGGTAGAAAAACACTGGCTCCAGCTTCAGGAATTTTATAAAAAATGAATAAATCAAAACCAAAAGAATCTTTTTCACTTGGCTTAAGGCCCTGGCCAGGAAAAAGTCTGGAACGTTGGCCTGAGGTTCAAGCTTTTTGTATTTCTGTGTACAACAAAATGTTCACTGTTCCCTTTTTCTCTTGTAAACCCCTCCTCTGCCCCCCCACCCCATTAGCAAATAAAGACATCCACAAATCAAAAGACAGAATTTTTTCTAGCCGGAAAATTAAAACTAAAATAGAAATTATAAAGGCAAATTTAGAGAACAGAGATGAATTTTGGAGTCAGCTTTGGTCTCACTTAGGGAGGGGGAAGAATTAAAAGTGTACTTAGCAAGCTTCATTCAGTCTATTCCAACCACGCCTCTCATTAAAGTCACAGCAGGTGGAAGCAGTAGCGGATAGAACTAAGGCAACTCAATGCATAGCAGGATCTCTCTTTTTCTCTTTCCCTCATGGTCTCTTTCTCTTCCTCTCCTTTCCATTCCATTCCAACTCCTTCCTCCCCACCCCCCCCACCCCCGTCTCGCTCACCCCCTTACAGCCCAGAAATTCACATACTCTCTGAAGACTTTCTTCCTACAGAGAGTCATCCCCCCAAACTTGCCACATATGTTATCCTAGAAGTGATAGGGAACTACTGCAGATTTCTGAGTGGGGGATGTGATGATCAGTCCTGTGCATTAGGAAAATTATTTTGGCAGCTTTGTGGATGGCGAGTAGAAGTACAGATTAAAGATTGGAGTATATCAGAAAAGCCCAGGCAGCTTCCAAGGACTTAATCCTGGGGAGGTTTTATTCAACCACTAGTCCCTTATGTTTCCTCTCTGTCTCACACTGGCATTCTCTGTGGGTGTCCAAAGCTATGATTCAAGGACCATGGACCACAGTGTGTCTTTGGGATCATTTGTCTATACAAAAGTCCATCCTATTAAGGTGGTATAATACAGCACACATATTTTGTAGTACTGAGACAACTGGGATTTCCTGAATATTGTAGGAGGGTTTTGTAATTACAGAAATGACTTATAGGGTTTTTTTTTGGGGGGGAAGGGGGTTCACATACCACAAAGAGGTATCCAAACAGGAATGGTAACTCATAATTCTGGAGGAAGAAAGTGATCATGGTATAGTAGAGAGCAGTGGTCTTGGACTCAAGACTCAGGTGACTCCTGGCTTGAACACTAAACTATGTGATCCTTGACAAGTCACTTAATATTATTACGCCTTAGTTTATTCATCAATAAAATGGAATCAGTGATAACTGCATTTCCAAAGTTGTCATGGGGGAAATTCTTTGCAAAACTTAGAGTAGTATATAAGTGTGAGCACAGTACCTGGCAGATAGTAGGTGCTTAATAAATGCTTGTGGAATTGACTTGGCTTTCCTTTTATCAGTTCACTATTTATAATCCCCTTTCAGTAGAATTCATTGCCCTTACAATAGCAGGGAAAATAACTGTCCTGGCAAGCAGGGGGTATTTTCTGTGGCTTCACGGAGGAAGCAGATGCAATGAACCTTCTTCCACCTTGAAAGTGTAGGTTCCTGATAACAACCGGGACAGAACGGAGACCCAGTTTTGAGTAGATGCTGCCCTCAGGTGGCAAGAGAGAAAGATGCACCCAGATGTACATGGTTGTTTGGATTCCAGCTGCCTGGATCATTGATGTTCCAGAGGACGGGGTGACTAATAACATTATCAGTGCTGCTTGCCTTGTGGCCTACATACAGGTGGCTCTCCCTGTCACAGACAGAGGTTTTGTGGAATCAGTCCAAGGAGGTTTTTTAGAGCCCATTAAAGCTTATGCTCCTATTCAAATGCTTGCTAGCAGAGAAAAGGACTGGTGAATAGCAGGAATAGTGAGAAGGCCAGTGTCATGGGATTGAAGACCATAGAAGGGATTATTCATCATATCTGGGTCATACTATATGTTCTTTCAGGTCTCTTTAAGTTCTAATATGCTCTCATTCTGTATTAATTTCTCATTTTAAAGCAGGCATTTTAAACCATGAACTTGGATTTGGTTTGGTTTGGTTTTGCAATTATATCTCAATATAATTGGTTTCTTTTGTAATTATAAACATTTTATTTTATGCATTTAAAAACAGTCTGACATGGGGTCCATGCACTTCACCACACTGTCAAAGGGGAAAATAGCACAAATAGAGATTAAAAAAACCCTTAGCTACATGTTGCTATGTGGATTTTTTTTTACACTCTGCTGCCCCCTGATGGTTCTCTCTGCCTACCTGCCTGTCTCTTCCTACTAAGTCCCAAGACAATTATGATACTGTGCACATATATATGTATATGTGTGGAGAGATGCAAAGAACATTAAGTGATAAAACTGTTGTGGGTGGGGGAAGGGGGGGTAAAGGAGAATTTGCACAGGATGGAAGAAAAAGGGCTCAGGCGTTTTTTTGGGGAAAGGGAGCACATGCTAAGAGAAGGAAGGAAGCTTGCATGAAACCCCTAGAAAGGCCTCATCCCAGTGGCCTCATGATAAGGATCCTATGGATAGCTCTCTGATTCCATTTCAATAAGAACTTCCTAAGATTTGTGCTATCATTTCTTACAGGGTATTCACAGTTTCTACTGGATAATAATAATGTACCTCTACAAGGCACTTTAAGGCTTATAAAATGTTTCCCTCACCAAAGCAAACCTTGTGAGGTGCATAATACAAATACTATTGTTGTCTTTTTTACAGATGATGAAATTGCAGCCCGGGGAAATGAGTGATTTGTGCAAGGAATGCACAGTCAGTATCACAGTTGGGACTCAAGCCCAAATCTTCTGTTATCCAAAGTGGAGGATTCAGATTATTTTTTTTTATTTTTATTTTTTTTTAAAGCAATTGGGGTTAAGTAACTTGCTCAAGGTTACATGGCTAGTCATTATTTATGTGTGGGTGCTCATTTTCTGAGGCTGGATTTGATCTCGGGTCATCCCAACTCTGAGGCCGGCGCTCTTACTCACTGCGCCACCTAGCTGCCCCTTTTAGGGCAATTGGGGTTAAGTAACTTGCCCAAGGTTACACGGCTAGGTTTTTGTTTGTGTGGATTAAGTGTCTGAGGCCGGCTCTGAGCTCAGGTCCTTCTGACTCCAGGGCCGGCACTCTATTCACTGCGCCACCTAGCCGCCCCTCGGATTCAGATTATTAATGCTGGAGGGGACCTTAAAAATGGATGATCTAGGCCAAACTGTCCATTTGACAGATGAGAACACTGAGGCTCAGACTGGTGAAGGCCATGCCCAAGATTTCAGACCTGGTCAGTGGAAGAGTCATGACTTAAAGCCATCTCTTCCAACTTCTAGTCATTTCCTCTTAGCACTGGTCCATTCTGCTTCCAGGGGCTTAGACAAAGAAAGGGCATGGAATCACAAAAATTGAGAGTTGAACAAGACCTTCCATTTTGAGTGGAATGAATCTGAAGCTCAAGTCCCCTGCCCTCTTAGTGCTTGGCATTAAATTCCACTTCTGGGTAGCCTGGTGCATATGCAATCTCTTTTGCATAGATACAAAGGTGGTCAGCTGCACCTATTTTGATGGCTACCTTCAAGCCTTGGGATTTACATCTCAAAGTGGGTAGCCTATGTGGAAAAAAATATGCCAGGTGACTGAAATGTCATCAGTCTTTTGGGGCCGAATTATTCAAAAGTTCTGCCCAGTTTCAAGACAATTGAACTGCCTTAGGCAGTTGGGCCTTTGTGCAGTGGGCATTATAATTCAATCTATCAATCTATCTATCTGTGGTCAATCAATTGTAGCTTTCTTGCCAACCACAAATAAATTATGGGAAGTTGGTTGGAACACTGAAGATAGGGGTGAGAGACTAAAGGGTGGGCATTCAAAATTCATTCAACAAACATTTATTAAGGATATATTATGTGGGGCAGCTAGGTGTCGCAGTGAGTAGAGCGTCAGCCCTGGAGTCAGAAGGACCTGAGTTCAGATCCGACCTCAGACACTTAATATACACACAAACAAAAGCCTAGCTGTGTGACCTTGGGCAAGTTACTTAACCCCAATTGCCCTCCAAAAAAGGCAAAATAAAAAAAAATTTAAGAATATATTATGTGCAAGACACATGTTTGGTCACTCAAGGAGGGCTAGACTAGGCTATGGCCTTTTTCCACACCTAGGGAATGAATGGAATTGTATAAAGAACAATGAATTTGGTATCAGAAACCATAGATTCAAATCCTAATTCTCCCACTCACTACCCATATAACTTTGAACAAATTTATTAACCTCTTTTTATTCCAGTTTCCTTATCAATGAAATGAGGGAGTTAGATTAGATAATATCTAAAGATCTTTCTGGTTCTAAATCTGTGTTCCCCATTACCAGGATCTTATGATAAGTGAGAATTACCTCTTTTCTCAATTTTAGTTAAAAGCAGAGGCCACATATATCTGAGGGATGGACACACATTCTGGAGATGGCAGAACTTTCTTTTTTAAAATAATATTTTTATTTTATTTTTTAGCGATTACATATGAAGATAATTTTTAACATTTGTTTTTTAAAAATTTGAATTCCAAATTTTTCCTTTCCTCCCTTACCTCCCCCCCTTCCTAAGATGGTAGTAATTTGATATAGGTTATATATTTACAATCATGTAAAACATATTTCCAGTTAGTCATATTGTGAAAGAAGAAACAGACTAAAAGAAACACACACACACACACACACACACACAGAGAAAGTGAAAAACAGTATGCTTCAATCTGATAGCAGAACTCGAAAACTAGATTCATGATTGGACTCTCTCCTTAAAATAGGCAGGATACATTCTCATATTAATGACCAATGAGAGGAATTTGGGGTCACCAGGCTTCTGGCTTAAGGCTTCCAGAGGGCATGGCTACTGAGGAGAGGTACAATATGGTATCAATAGATACAGTGGAACTAAGAGAGAGCTGGAGTCGGAGTCAGAGCACTAGGTTAAAATCTTGGATTTGCTGCCTACTAAATGTATCACCTTGAGGAAGTCATTCCTCATCTGTAAAATGTAAGAGTCAGGCTAGATGACCTCTACAATCCCTCAAAATTCAAAATCTATGCTCTATGACCCTTTGTCAATGAAAGAGGGGATAGAAGTGTACCTGAAAGTGGGACTTGTTCACCTGGAAAAGTACAGGCTCCCAAAGAGACCACTGCAAATGTCCAAATGTTCCCTCAGAGCTGTACTCTATAAAAAAGATTTCTAAATCAAAATATTACTTTTAATTTTAATTTATATTTCATTTACATAAAGAACACTTCAAAGTGGAATGCCAGAGGGGCAAAATCAGTATTGAATATGATGTAAAAAATGAATCTGTCCATTTTGAATGTTGCCAAATGAACTAAACTGTTGAATTGGGAGAGAGGACACTCTACCTAGATTGGTCTTTGAAATCATCCAGGAGTAGAAACTGCTAATTCTCAACACAGAATGATCAACTGGGACAAGTTGTGCTATGGGGCACAAGAGTGGAGGATGAAGAAGCACGTGATGTCTCTGGGGACAGTGGGCTTACTCTTAACAGAATTTCTGCATAGCCTTGTTTCTACCAATTTTAAAAGATCAAATGTAGCATCACTGCTGGATGAGACTTCATCTAAGCTACTACTGGGATGAGTCCCTGAGTTTCTCTTTTTTCAAGGCATCACTGCTGAGCTAGATGCAAAACCAGCATAGATTCTGACTCTTGAAACTCCCAGATTCTGAGATTCCTGAACTCCAGGAGACTCACTCTCTTGACCTTTCAAAAATCATAAGGTTATATAGCCTTCTGATCTTTCATCTGAGAACAGGGCAAAGGATTAAGGCCTGTTTTCATGAGTCTACATGTTGGACTTGGAGGGATAGTGTCCAAGACCTTAGTTCTTACAATATTATCTCTCAATGGACACTGTCAGCAAAGGAATTCAAACCAAGAGAAGAGGTTCACCAAGGGAGAGAATTGAAAAGAATGACTCAGGCTCTGGTTGGTCAAGTGTTTTGGAGAAACTTTGAAGCATATATAGATATCCTGTAACTAGCTCCAACTAGCGAACCCTGAGGTTCTATTTAAGTAGCTTCTTGATTGGCTCCACAGTTGGCAATGGGAGTACCTTCAAAAGGCTAGCATCTTCAAAACCTCTTCAATGCAGAGCATTGTAACTCTCCCAGAAGTAGGCTCCCCAGCCTTCTCCATGTGAGGAGCAGCATCAGAGATCTCTGCATGTGCTTCAGTCTTCCATTATAATCAAATATCCCATTATTTAATTTTGAGAATAAAAACAGATTCTAAAACCAGAAATAAATGATTTTTTAAAAAAAATCTGCTATTTTAAATTCTTTATGCTCTTATTTTCCTCTGTTACTCTAGAATACAGAGAGTTGACACTACTGGGAAATCCAAAGAGAAGTCAGAAGACACAGATGAGTTTAGCACAGGTAATGAATAAGGATTATTGGGGCTGCTGGTGGTGAAAAATAGGTTCTCTAAGCACATTCTCCCACTCATCCCAATGGGGTCAGGTCTGGGAAGGACAATTGGCCCCTTGAGCAGAGTCTCTATCTCTCCTGACCCAGACCTCCACCCCTTTTAGCCCTCCAGATTTTTGACTGCAAACCTTCTCAAATAGTTAATTTGAATGATCAGGTAGGAAGTCTTGTCTCACTCTGGAGGTCATGCTTCTTGCCTTCAAAGGAGACATAGGCTAGGGTGACTGATGTCTAGAGTCCCTAGGAGTATGATAAGGAAGACTGCCTTTACTAGGAAGACAAACTGTGTCTGAAACTGTGAGTTGTAGCTAGAACCCCTGCAAAAGACTAAATGTAGGAGGAAAGAGGCAAAGAAGAGGTTATGCTGGACAAGTGCTCAATGTAGAGGATAGATTGACTATAAGATCCAAAGGCCAAAGAGAGGAACAAGTATAAGAATTTTCCAAGGTATGTGTACACATAAGTCCAGAGACCTAATGTTGGAAGGAGCCTCAGGCTACAACTAGTCCAAGTTATTCTTGAACAACAATTTTCTTTACAGCATCCCTGATGAAAGGTCAACTCACTGTTGTTGATGATCTACAGTGAAGGGAAACCCATCACCTAAGGAAGTCTACTATACTTTTTGACAGGTCCAATTGTTATATATCTCTGGAATGCTTAAAAGATTACAATGTGCTTTATGTATATTAACCCATAGGATCCTTATGATAAAACTGAGGCAGGTATCCATTTTACAGATGAAGAAATTGATCCTGAGAGGTTAATTGACTTGCCCAGGGTCACACAGCTAAGAGGCAACTGGAGGCTCAGAGAACACTAGACAAGGAATCAGGAAGATCTGAGTTCAAATGTGGCCTCAGATATCTACTAGCTATGTGACTCTGGTCAAGTCCCTTAATCACTGAGGCTGAATTTGAATTCAGGTTTTCCTTACTCCAGTCCCAGGGTTCTATTCACAGTACCACCTAGTTGCCTAGGAGGAATCTGTATGAAGTCTGATTACCTTTAATTGGTTCATTTGAAAGAGGTCCAAACTCCCTTAATAGTCCTGAGTTTATAACAGTGCTATTCACAAGCATTATGGCTGTTCAGACTTAACTCTCTGGCTCAAGGTAGAGATCATTTTCCTGAAACCATCATTTGTGCTGTTTTGCTTCTCGTAAAAAAGGATAGTCAAATGAAAAATTTGGTGATTTGTACATTCGTGTGTACTACTAATGGTTTGTATTTCCTACAGTCCCCTCCAGGCTTCACTTCTGACTTTCTAGACTTTGGTCCTGTGCTGCCTCAGCGGCTGTCTTACCTTGGAACATCTACCCTCTCTTGTGGTCACCCTGAGACCTCCCTTCACCATGCTGGCCAGCCCCCTTCTCCCATCAGTAAGCTCCCCTCTCTGTGGCTCAAGTTCAATAACATGACCTTGAGCAGGTCACCCCACGTACACTTAGCTCCCTTTTGTGAGTTTTCTTCCTCCATTAGAATGCAAGCTTCTATGGGGCAGTTACCTTCTTTCTTTTTGTATCTCCAGAGCTCAGGTTGGTACCTGACCCACAGTAATAATGGCTTAATGATGGCTTCTTGCCTTGCTTTTTCTTATGCGTTATTAATAAATACTACAGTTGAAGGAATATAGGGCTGTTTCTGTTTCTTTGGCATGCTGATCTGGACTGTCCCATCAGGTAAAGAATGAGAGGGAAAATCAGGAACTAGGGCAGCTTAAAATTAGGAGGCACATATTAAGTATTCATGTTTTCTGGCAAATCACATAATAATTGATTGATAGTTGAGGATAGTCAATACTATAACAATAACAACTGTGCCTTAAGATTTAAAAAGCCTTTAAAATACCTTATTTCATTTGATCCTCACAACAACCCAATGAATTAAGGACTACAGATATGGGATAATAATAAAAGGGAGATAATACCTTTTATAGGTAAGAAAACTCAGATCCGCTAAATGATTTGCTTGTACTCACTCAATTAGTCATTTTTAGAGTCAGAATTGCCCAGGATAGAGAATAGGATTCGAAGCCTAAGGGTAGCGGGTGTTCAATGGTAGGTGACATTTGATGCTTGATCCTTGCCTGTGCCTTTTAGCAGTAAGATGAAGTTTCCTTTCTCAGGCAGCACGAAGTTCAAGCCAAGCATGACTCTAGACAGAATTTCTAATTAAGAGAGAAGATTGTTCATTTAAAAAAGTTTTTTTTTATTTTAGGAATTCCCCAATCATAAATCTAAGAGTTAAGAGGGACTTTAGAGGTTCTGTAAGCCCACTGCTCACCTAGTGGGGCAGTGTGGAAGAGTGGAAAGAATGTTAATTTTGGGTCAGGGGGCCTCTGTTCAAATCCCAGTACTGATGTTTACTACACAGGGAAAGTGGGCAAGTCTTTTAATCTCACAGTCTCACTTTCCTCATTTTTGGAATAGAATCCATAATGCTTGCACTACAGTCTTCACAGGGTTAAAGAGAAGTGAAGGTGGCACAGAGGATAGAACACTGAGCTTGGAATCAGGAAGACTCTTCTTCATAAGTTCAGTCTGGCCTCAGCTACTAACTGTGTGACCCTGGGCAAGTCACCTAACCCCTCAGTTTCTTCAGCTGTAAAATAAGCTGGAGAAGGAAATGGCAAAACACTTCAATATCTCTTTCAAGAAAATTCCAAATGAGGTCATGAAGAATCGGACATTACTGAAATGACTAAACAACAAATTAGTAGTTATTATTGCCACTTCTATGGCATCCTTGAAAGACAGACACAAAGTTTTACTTGATCACTTCTAGTGGCACAGAACTCACAAATGTGAGGCAGTTTTTGGATAGCTCTAATTATATGGTTTTTAAAGACTATCTTCTATTGATCAAAATCCACCTTCTTATATTAATGTCTACAGTATGGAACAAGTCTGCTCCCTCTTCTATGTGAGTGGCTTTCAAATATTCAGGATCACAGAATTTTGCAGTTGAAAAGATCTGGGAGATTATCCAGTCCAGCAATTCCTATTTCGTGGTTCAAGAACCCCTTGGGGGTTTGAGACAGTGGTCCAAAGGGTTCATGCTAAAAGTTCTTTAATGGCACCTTAGGCAGTAAATAATTACAGAAAACAATAAATAGTATGTTAATTACCTGGAGGTTCATAACTATTTTCATTGAAAGATATTCCTGGAACAAAAATGTTGGGAACCACTGATCTAATCCAAGCCTTCACCTTATATATGAGGAAGCTGAGATGCAGAGACAAGAAAAGGATTTGTACTTATTCAGTCACATAGGTACTAAGGTTGATAGAGCCAAGATTCAAATACAAGTCCATTCATTCCAGAATCAGTTTTGTTTATTTATGTTGTTGCATTATTGTCTGAGACACTAGTCTACTACCCTCAACTATCAATCAATCAACAAGAATTTATTAAGCACCTAGTACATGCTTGGTATATAACAGGCATTTGGCACATATGGTCCTTGGTGTTTAGTATATGTTTGTTCACTTATTGACCAACAAACACCATGTTTGGCACTGGGGATTAAAAAAAAATGAAAAAGCCCTCAAGCAGTTCATATTCTATCAGGAGAGATAAAACAAATAGTACATAAATAAATAAATATACAATATATAAAACTAGATCGAAATTCTATGAGACTGTCTTATTCCTTTCTTGCTTCTCTGAGAACATCTCACTTTAAGGCTTTGGGGTACATTGTTTTACTTACTGCAGTCAAGGTGGGTATTCTCCTTGAAGACAACAATACAAGCTAGCATTTTAAAATCCTGTTAAGTTTGAAAAGCACTTCACAAATATCTTATATGATCCTCACAACAACCCTGGGAGGCAGATGCTATTATAATTCTCATTTTACAGTTGAGGAAACTGTGGCAGACAGAGGTTAAGGGATTTACCCATGGTCACAGAACTGGCAAATGACTGAGGTATGATTTGAACTTTGAACTCTGGTCTTCCTAACTCCAGACCCAGTGGTCTATGCCTCCTAAATGCCACCTAACTGCCTCATGAAATAAACTCAGAGAAGACTGCTGTGAAGATCTGGACTTTATAGTTTCCTTTATCCTCCAGATTGTGTTTGCTGATCCTTGGCAGGAAGATACTAAACAGATTCAAGTTGTTCCTCGAGCATTTGTTAACAATGTTGAAAGGGGTATTCTTTCATGCATTCCTAGGGTCACGATGCCCTGGGTGGGGTGGAAGCTCATCTGCATACCCTCCCAGACATCCAAGGGAAACTCTACTGGCTCACCTAGAACTCCAAGAAAGTGGAAAGATTTTCGCTAGTGTTGATTCAGCAGCTCCTAAGAGCTTTAAGTCTAGTAGGTTTCTGGGAGACAAAGAAGTCCAATTCCTTTCCCTTTCTTTGCTAAGTGGTTCAGATCTTTCCAGGTTAATGGCATTAGGCACTTCTGAGACTCCCAGAACTCAGTTTGTATCCCTTCATCGTCCAATCTACCAACCTACAAAAGCCAGAATTAGCTTCCAAATTATCATTCCTTCTGAATTATAATCATAAACCCACAGAATGCTAGAGCTTGAAGGAAACTTCCTGCTCATCTAGGCCAGTCATCTCATTTTTCTAATTATAACTGACATTTGCAAAACACATTAGGGATTGCAAAGTACTTTAGGTAGGGCCAAAGATCAAGAGCTGGAACTGAACCAAATTTATGAAAATAAGAGCCATTCCTCAATTAAGAAATAGTCAAAGGATATGAATAGGCAGCTTTCAGAAGAAGAAATCAATATCAATATCAATAGTCACATAAAATGTTCTAAATCACTGTTGATTAGAGAAATAAAAATTAAAACAACTCTGAGGTATACCTCATACTTATCAGACTGGCTAATATGACAGGAAAGGAAAATGACAAATGTTGGAGGATGTGGAAAAATAGATACACTAATGCACTGTGGGTGGAATTATGAACTGGTCCAACTATCCTAGAGAACAATTTGGAACTATACCCAAAGGGCTATAAAACTGTGCATACCCTTCGATCAGCAACACCACTACTAGATCTACGTTCCAAAGACATCAAAGAAAAGGGAAAGAAAAAGACACACACACATATGCACACACACACATACACACACACAGTTATTTATAACAGACAATTTTGTGGTGGCAAAGAATTTGAAATTGAGGGGATGCCTATCATATGGGGAATGGCTAAACAAATTTTGGTATATGATTGTGGTAGAATACTATTGTCCTATAAGAAACGAGAAGGATGGTTTCAGAAAAACTTGGGAAGATTTACATGAACTGAGTTAGAGTGACGTGAGCAAAACCAGGAGAACACTGTACACAGTAACAGCAATATTTTAATGATGACCAACTGTGAAAGACTTGGTTACTCTGATTAAGACCTTGATCCAAGACAATCCCAAAGGATGCATGACAAAAAATACTGTCTACCTCCAGAAAGAGAATTGATGAATTATGAAGCATATGTCTTAATTTTTCTTGCTTTTTTTGGTTATTGCTTATCTTGTTTATATTCTCAGTCAGAGGGTGGGGAGAGAAAGGATGAGAGGGAGGGAATTTGCTCAAATTTTTAAAAAATGGACATTAAAAAATTTTAGAGATTTAACTGGGAAATATTTAACAAAACAAATAAAAAATATAATAGAAAAAGAAACAATGAATCAAAAAAGATAAGTGACTGCCTAAGGTCACATGGGTAATAAGCATCAGGTGTGGTCTCTGAACCCCAAACCTCTGACCCCAGTCAGTGATCTTACCACTGCAACATCCAGACTCATGATTTCATTTGATATTCTCAACAGCCCTATTAGGTGGGTGCCATCATATCACATTGCTTTTCAGGGAAGGGACTGGCTCAAGGGCACACAACTTAGTAACAAAGCCAAGACCATAAGCTGGGTTGACATTCATTTCCCCACTGCTTAGCACAGGGCACTGCACTCAGTATTTAGTAAATGTTTGTTGAATTGAATTTCAGTTAATCAAACTTTGTGCTGTACCCAGCAAATAGCTCTGCAGAGCTGTTCAAAGAACTTGTTTATTCTGTAAATGTGTGTATTCATCAATATTATTCACTGAGTGCTCAATGTATCTATCCAAGGGCTGTCAGAGGTAAGAGAAGCAGGCTTACCCATCTGGAGGAGAGAGTCTGATCTTTGGAGACTAAGGAGACAAAAGAATATGTAGTAGAGGTAGTGGAGCCAGTTGGTAAAGGGCCTATTAGTGAAGCAGAGACAGTTGTCTCTTGGGTACTTTTATGGCACAAAGAAGACCACATTTTTGGTTAGGACGCAGATTGTTCAAGTTTATTTTTCACAGCTGCTCAGCTGGGGGCTTCATTCCCTTTCAGAAAAATTGATCCCAAAGTGTCAGTGAATATGATGGTATATTTATACAGTTACAGACATAAGGGAGAAACATCACTGATGGGAAGCAAGCAGGCTTTAATGAGGTCAGGAGCAGGGAGACAAGAGGGGGCTTCAAGGACACATTTGGTGTTCACTCTGAATCCCACAGTCCTAAAAACTGGCATTAAACAGGAAAAGAGTTTGTAAAACATACAATTCAGCTGCCTAATTGAGATAAGGACACCGGTGTGACCTCATGCATGGGGCAAATGGGGAGAAGCAATGAGTGGATTATTAAAGAATAGGACCTAAGCTCTTGAAAAACGACATTTATGTGAAACCAAGGAAGAGGCAGGTATCTAAGAAAAACAGTTTTGCCAGTGTTGCAAGTTTGCATATAACAAATAGATTTTTCTCTTCCATCCCTTCTCATCACAATAAAGGAAAACAGTACCCTACATCTAAACCTAAAAAATGTGGTCAACATCTAAAACCTAAAAAAAGAAAATAAATGGGAACACAGGGAAAGAAGATTTGAGGAACAGATAAGGACCGCTTTTCTACCATCAGAATCACAGCATCTTGGTTAGAAGGAACCTCCTAGACAATTTTAAAAATCAATCCATGTTTGTACAGAAATGTCCTCCAAAACACTGGGGTCAAATGCAAACAGAAATGGGGAACACTAAACCATACATAAGGATCTTTGTGGGCTGCATATTGACTTAGTTTTGAGATGTAATATTATGTATATTTTAATGTATTTTTATTTATTGTGTTAAATATTTCCCAATTATATTTTAATTTGGTTCTGGTTACCCTCCAGAGTATTATAAGGCTGCCTGTGGGAAGAGTATACCTATGTTCTGAAATACCCAGGAGAAACAGTTATTAAGCCTATGCATAAAGCCCTCCAGTGTGTGGGAATGCAGCACCTCCATGGGCACTCCACTTTTAAATAGCTCTATTTGTTAGGAAGTTTTTCTCTCCATCAAGACTAAATCTTCTTTGTTCTCCTAACCATGTTCCTGCTTTTGTGTTCTGTGGTCAAGCAGAGCAAACCTGATTTCTTTGCAGTGACAGGCCTGTGACAACTCTTCAAAGTATTGAAGACAGCTATCATGCCCACCTTTCCTTAAGTTTTCTCTTCTCTTAGATAAAAATCCTTAGTTCCTTCTATAATAGATGATTAACCAAAGAGGACCCAGAACCAGGAACATAAATAAGTTCTGCCTGCTACTAACTCATGTGGTGGGATTTGGTGTACCTGTTTCTATCAGTATATTGTGAGGTATAATAGAGAAGCCCTGTTTGGTTTAGATAATATACAGGTATTGGTGACTGTTTCTTGTCTCCTTAACAAGTAGTGAAGAAGAACCTTCTGACTGGCTTCTGACCTGGAAATGAGGGTGAATATAGAAGGTACTAAGGAGTCAAACTGAACTCTCTTTCCTGGTGGTGACTGAGGGAAAACATTCTGTAAGCCTTTTGGTGGGAAAAGAAGCCTTGGTCCTTAATCCTTCTACCTTGGCTACCACGTGGCCCATGAACACATGGCATCTTTATTTCTTTAACATTAATATTTTTGCTCTTAGGTGAATGAATTTTGGAGAGAGAAAGGACTAGGTGAATTTCAAAAGACAGAAAATCTACATGAGGTCCAGGAACTAGAGTTCATTCCAGAGTTTGCCTTACCCAGTAAGGAGTCTAGCCCTAAATAGCATCTTAAAAGGACTCATCTCAGCCGTGGGTTTCAGGAAGGAACTGACTTGGTTAATGACTATGCCATACCCAGAAGTGAATGTGGTGAATATTCATAGTGGCCACTTTAAACTTGAGCCCATCCACCCAGGCATCAAAGTGGTAGAGGGGAGAATGTGCCCCAGTTTGGTAGATAATATGGGTATGTCAATAACTGGTGACTGAGTTTGGGGCAGTGAACAGAACAGAATGGAAACTTAAGCCAATAGCATTAGAAAAACCTCACTGCCTTTGAGGGGTACTCTTAGAACTAGACACATGCTGGGGACCTGCATTGTTCATGAACTTGTGAGTTGGAAGAGTGGTCCCAAGTACATCACTACTCTTAAAATAATTCTCATTTGACATAATTTTGAAACCTTTCACTATTTTCATCAATCTCCTCTGTTCTCCATCTTATTAATAGTCTACCTAACATATGTAATTCATTAAAGAAATGGTGTTGAGAATGCTTCTATTGTCTTACATTTCCATTTCTGTTCCTATTATATGTTATTACTGATTCTCTCTTATTGTTATTAGCCTAGGGTCTATTTGCATAGTAGAAATTGTTTATCTAGTCCTGAGTTTGACTTTCTAGGGTTTCTTTTTTTTTCCTGGAATAGGGGTTCAAGACAAGTGAGGTACATTTACTACAATATACTCTCTCTCCTTATAATATGACAATTCACAAAGGACTAGGATTGGTTGGCACACGGCTAATGTAGGTTAAAGTGTTCAATTCAATGTTGGTAAGGTTGTGGGGAAACAGACCTGTTAATATGGTTCTTGTTGGGATTGTAAATTGGTACAATCTCTTTGGAGAGCAATCCGGTAATACAGAATAAGGGTTAGGAAACTCTTTATTCCCTTTGACCCAATGAAACCACTACTAGGACTATACCCTAAGGATGTAATTATCAAGGAAAAAAAATACCTAGCTATATAAAAATATCCAGAGTGCTTTATTTTTAACAGCAAAAAACTGGAAGCAAATTCTCTGGTCAATGGTTGGGGAATGGCTGAACAAACTGTGGTATATCAATATAATGGAATATTATTTCCCCATTAAAATGACAAATAGTAGGAATATAAAGAAATATAGAACAACAAAGGGAATAATGTAAATCGAAGAAAACAGCTAGAAGGACAAGATGCCATATAAACAGCAACAACGACAAAACTTTATGTGTACACAGATGATCGATCAGAATGGGACCCAGAGTTAATAACTTGTTACTGTTATTGCTTTGTAGAAATATATGTTCTTTTAAAAATGTAAATAGGTCTCCTTATATGGTTATAATGGGTTTAATTCTTTCTTTACTTTCCTTGTTTGTATTTCTAGAGATTGTTGCTAAATTTACAATAAAAAATTATTTAGAACTCTACTCCCAAACACTTCTTAGAAGCTGCAAACAAACCAAGCCCTGACTTCTCTTCCCTGGGGCCCCACGGGATTATAGATCATAGATTTACAGCTAGAAGGGACCTTAGAGGTTTTCTGGTTCAACTCTGTCATTTTATAGATGAGAAACAGAAGTTTGAAGAGGCTAAGTGATTTCAAGGTCACAGAGTGGAAGAGCCAAGAGTCAGAGGTGAGTCATTTGACTCCAAACCTGACATTTCTGAATGTAAGGGAACCTAAAGGATCCTCTGTATAGGAAGGGGTTTTCTTTGTGAATTATCCTACTTACCCATTCGTGTTTCATTATTTGTATCTTCTGAGATGTGGAGCTGAAGAGGGGAGTTAGGTATTAAGTGATTAATAGGAATGTGAATTTAAGAAGCAAAAACCCTATTTGTTATCAAGAGGACTCCTGATACAATTCAATTCAATCTGACAAGTATTTTAGTAAGCACCTACAATGTGTCAGGCTCTATTCTAGCCACCTAGGTTACAAAGACAAAAAAATAAAACGGTCCCAGCTCATTATAAGGACAGGTTCCCCTTATTGGTCAGGGGTTGTATTAAAAGTAAATTAATGAGGGGCGGCTAGGTGGCGCAGTGAATAGAGCCCCGGCCCTGGAATCAGAAGGCCCTGAGTTCGGAGCCGGCCTCCGAGGCCTCCGACACTTAATCCATACAAACAAAAAAACCTAGCCGTGTAACCTTGGGCAAGTTACTTAACCCCAATTGTCCTAAAGGGGCGGTTAGGTGGAGCAGTGAGTAAGAACTCCGGCCTCGGAGTTTGGATGACCCGAGATCAGATCCGGCCTCAGAAAATGAGCACCCACGCATAAATAATGACTAGCCTTGTAACCTTGAGCAAGTTACTTAACCCCAATTGCTTTAAAAAAAAAGTAAATTAATGAGCTCAATAGAGTTTGGCCAGGTGACCGTTCCAAAATCAACTTATTCACATTGAAATATTCTAAAAATGAAGACGCTCTTCTTTTTCTAAGGTCTTCTAGTGAGGCAGTTGAGATCATGAAGAGAATCTCAAATCCCCCAAGAGACATCTAGATGGTACAATGGATAGAGCACTGGGCCTGAAGTCAGGAAGACCTGAATTCAAATTTGATCTCAGATACGTACTAATTGTATGACCCTGGGCAAGTCACATTACTTCTGTTTGCCTTGGTTTCCTCAACTGTAAAATGGGGATAACAACAGCACCTACCTCTCAGGGTTGTGAGGATTAAACGAGTTTACAGTTGTAAAGCATTTAACACAGTGCCTGGCATAGGATTAGTGTCCAATAAAGGCTTATTTCCTCCTTTCCCTAAAGGGGAAAAAAGATATGAAAAAGTTATTTATTTCCTCTACACAAAAGAAATGCTAAAAACAAAAGGTTTTTGCAAGCATTCATTGACAGAAAACTTAACATTCAGCATCATTAGCACTACTTTTCATTCTCCTAGAGGTTGATACTTAAGATGTCAAGATTTGATGAAGTTTCCAGAACTACTGAATGGGGATTTTACATTTCACCCCAGTTCTGCACCATTCAGACAATTCCCTCCAGGTGTTTGTCTTATGGTAAGCTGTCCTGGGAATTGAGCTCCTTCTCTTGTCAGTAGTATATTTTCTAATGCAGCAACCCCACCTCTGTTGAAGGGACCCAGAATTTCTAACCTCTTAATATTACAAAGTTGCCTTTAAGATTTGATGCGTACATTTCAGGTTCCCTCTTTAGTCACCTATATTCAGAAGAAGAAACACAAAGTAAAAGGTAAGTAACCATAGGGGACACTATGGCCCCTCTCTCCTAGGCCTGCTTCCCATTGTACAGGTCTGCTATGCTTAAGACTTAAACTAAGCCCAATTGTAGTTAGAACTGGCTGCTGGGGCTCCAGCTAGCTTGCTGATACAGCATAGTTATAGTTCTACCTTCTTCATCCTAACTAGGACTTTCTGGTTAATTTTTAGAGACTACCCTTTTGCTACTGGTCCATGTTCCTTCATCTTGTTACTCCACTAGTGACCTAAGAGCTAACAGAGCAGATCCTTTGTCTGAAAATCCTATGTGAACCAGAATCCCTTGTAACTCTGGGTCTTTGCGACAGTAAAATATATCCCACTGTTCATCTGGGCTACCACCACTCACTGTGTTGCCCTGTGCTATGACTGGGTGTGAGGATGCCCACTTGTGAATGCCCCTGACTGAACTAGTGTTCATCTGTCCATTCCCTCCTATACTGTGCTTGACTATGAGTATAAAGTAACCATTCTGTGTTGCTAGATGTCATTCATTAAAACTCCACCCTGCATTTGCAGGACAAAAGGCAACTAGGAACCCCAAGGCCCAGGATCAGCTAGTCTAACCAAGTGCCTACTTTAGCATTTGAGAGTAGTATCTGTGTGGCCAGGGCACCGTCTCCTCTTACCTCTCACTAGAAAGGGTTGAATAGTTCTTATATAGTCCACAGCTTGGAAGAGAGGATGTGTCATTCCCATCAATAGAGCCATTGAGTCATTACCTCATCCTCCTTAGTGACCAATAAGAGAGGTGCTTTATCATCTCAAAGTACTCCTAGAGTTCCTGCAATTTTCTAGGGGAGCTCCAGTGCATACTCCCTGGGATGCTCCCATTGGTCCAATTCTATGCATTTTTACCACCTGTTATATTTGTAAATAATTGCTAACAACAACAAAAAGATGCACTCAAGATCTGAAGAGTGTAAAGACAAGCTGATCAAAAGGAAAAAAAATAATGGATACTAGTCTAAGTGTAAGGAGCCCAGTGGCTCTTCTGAAGAAACCCGGGGGAAGCTGAGGCTCTTACTATCAGAGTAAGACCAGCAAGGATAGCCCAGAAACCCTTTTTCCTACCCTCAGGCAGTCTGAATACTAACTGAACTTCGATTAGCCAGCAATCTTCCCACCCCATCACTATCACAAACTGGCACCAGTCCTTAGATTCAGGCTCCTCTCTCTCTTGTTGTGTTAGACTCATACAAGAAGGGAAGAGAATAACACTTGTAAAGGGCCTAATATATGCTTGCTAAGCACTATACAATTACTATCTCATTAGAGCCTGCACTTGGTTGTTATAATCCTCATTTTATGGATGAGGAACCTAAAGCAAACAGAGGTTAAATGAGTTGCCCAGGATCACACAGCTAGTAACGGTCCAATGTTAATGGGATTTAAGATCTTCCTTGCCCCATTAATGGGCCTCAGGAGGAGCCCATTAAGGGAAGCTTGATTAGTGGAGGCTTGTTTGTGGGAAGGCTTTCACACCTTTTGCTAATTTCTAATTAGGCAGCTGAGTCAGGAGGGTTGTGGTGCCCTCTGGCTCTGAGAAGTATATATATATATATATATATTCTGAGTTGGTATTTTGCTTTGGGGAATCTCTTATGGGAAAGATCTGGTGATCCTCTGGTTGAGATTCTGAGTGGCTGTGTGTTCAGAGCTCCCTGACTGCTCAGATGTAAAGGCTCTCTCATCCAGGGATGTATGTAAAGTTGAGTGTCTGGTTGAGTCCTGTCTATTTGTCTCTATTTCTCTGCTTGTATTTTCTCTGAAGTTTAGGGTGCTGACTTTTCCTCTGAACTAGTGAATGTAATTAAAAAAGATTACTGACCCTTGAACAGCTATCTCTTCTAGTAAAGCAGATCTAAGAACCAGTGCTAGCAGCCATCCTGGGTATGCTAATGTGATTGCTGCTACAGTGTCTGATGCTGGATTTAAACTAAGGAAGACTGACTCCAGGTCTGGAACTTTATCCACTGTGCCACCTAGCTGTCCCAACATAATAGCTATGATAATATCAATGGAAACAACAAAATAAACAATAATAAGGATAATAATAAACAACAGACATTTATATAGCACTTAGAAATTTACAAAATGCTTTATATATATTATCTTATTATAGACTCACAATAACCCTGAGAAGTAGGTACTATAGATAATATCTCCTTTTTACAAATAAGGAAACTGATCCTCAGGTAATTTAAGGGCCCCCAGAATTAATATCAAATACAATGACTAATCCTGGTTCCCACCTATCAGAAGAGAGTTGAGGAATCAAGGTTTTAGAAATGTTCCATATCAGACACAGTTCCTGTGCTTAACTATTTTCTTTCTTTTGTAACTACTGTCCCAAAGCCAATTGTCATGGGACTTTCTTCATTGGTGGAGATGAGAGGAGTCAACAGTCTCCTCCATGTCCCTATTCCCAGCTCACTACACTAGAGACTTTGGGGAGTTTCCTTAGGTGAGATCAAGGACAGTCTCTCTTGAACTGAATTATCTCACTCCCAGTGGGAGAGATGCTTCCCTCTGTATAATGGGGTATATATCTCTCATGTATAAGTCTCAGATTTTTGTTTTGTGACTGACTTGGATAAATGGGTTTCCTTTGCTATTCAGTATGTGTTCATTTGGAACTGGTATTTGGTGGGAAAGAAATCAAGTATATAGCACTTGGGGTCCCCGCCCCCCAGTAAAAGTAAGACAGAGCGATTAGACATTAGATTGAACCCAATCATTTCCCCCAGACTAATTATATTTAAGGGAGCAAACAGAAATAATTCTAGCCCAGTATCCTCTCTTTGTCTGAGGAGAGCAAATGGCCGCAGGCCCCAAATACCCTTGCTTTCCCTCCTGGTAAGAATGAAGGTCTCCCTTGCAGAAGCCTGGGAGGAAAAGAGGCTGGAGATACCTCTTATGCCTCCCTTTGAGCCCTATGCTACAGGCAGGGGCACTGCCCCTTACCACAGATGTGGAGGTTCTATGGCAGGAGCAAGGGTGGGGTAGAGTTGATAAGTGATTGTGCTATGAAAAATGAAAACATCAATAAAATATTTTTCTAAAAAGAAAAATGGGTAAATAGAAAGTAGAAACAAGGGTTGTAAACAGAGGATGAATACAAAAGCATGGCCTTTGCTATAAGAATAATGTCAGGTGCTAAAGTTCAGAATGAGCGATTGTCGGGGCAGCTAGGTGTCGAGACACCGCCCTGGAGTCAGAAGGACCTGAGTTTGGATCCAACCTCAGACACTTAACACCTAGCTGTGTGGCCTTGGGCAAGTTACTTAACCCCAATTGCCCTCCAAAAAAAAAAAAAAGAATGAGCAACTGTTGTGCAAAGCTAAGGGTAATTTTTTTAGTTTTTTAAAGCTATATTGAGGAAAATAGGCTCAAAGAAGGATTAGGAATGTTAGGATTTATGATACAAAGATAACTCAAGTGGGTTTGAATTCCACCTCAAACACACACTAGCTGTGTGATCACGGACAAGTTACATAACCTTAATTTGCTGAACTTTAAAAAATGGAGACAGGGACACAGAGGGTTCTGTCCTATGTCTTTGTCTCTTCTCCGTCTATACCACTTCACTTGGTAATCTTCATTAGCTCCTGTGGATTTAATTATTGTTCCTATGCTGATGACTCAAATCCACCTAGCCTTCTCTAAACTCTCTGCTGACCTCCAGTTTTTCGTCTCTGCCTTTCAGACATCTTGAACTGGATATCCAGCAGACATCTTAAATGAAACATTTCCAAAACTCCGTTCGTTATCTTTCCCCCAGATTCCCTCCCCTTACCCCAAATCTCCCAGTTACTGAAGAGGGCAACACCATCCTCCCACTTAACCAGGTTTACAACCTGGGTGTCACCCTCACTATCTCTCCACCTGCCTCCACTCCCATTTCACCTTCTCCTCTTCCCCCCCCCCCATGTTACCAAGGCATATTTATTTCATCTTTGTAGCATCTCTCCAATATATCTCCTCTCTGATATTGTCACCATTCTGGTCCAGACCCTTACCTCTTCATTACTGGACTATTTGAAATAGCCTATTGGCTGGTCTGCCTGCTACAAGCCTCTCCCCATTTTAGTCTAGCTTCCACTCAGCCAACAATGTGATTTTCCTAAATTGAAAGTTTGACCATGTCACTGCACCTTACACAAAAATTCCACTGTTCCCTTTCACTTCCAGGATCAAATGCAAAATCCTCTGGCACTCAAAGCTCTCTATAGCCACCCCTCCCTCACACCTCCCCTTTCTCCTTCCTCTATCCCCTTCCCATGAATTCTTCAGCGATACTGGCTTTCTTTCGAGACACTCCGTATCTTGGCTGGGGGGATTTTCGCTGGCGCTCTCCCATGCCTGGAACATACCTTCCTCCTCATGCACCTTCCTCCCTCACCTTCTGGTTTCCTTTAAATTCCAACTAAAATTCCACCTTCCAAAGAAAGCCTTTTCCAGTACCTTTAAATCCCCTCTCTTAAATATTTCCCATATTTAGCTTGTTTGTACACAGTTGTTGGCTTGTCTCCCTCCTTAGACTGTGAGCTCCTTGAGGGCAAAGAATGTCTGTTGCCTCTTTGTACCCTAGTCGTTCAGCACACTGCCTGGTACGCAGTAAGAGATTAATAAATGCTCACTGACGACTTTCCCGGCCTCCTTCACAGGGTCGCTATGAAGGAAAGAACTTTGTCAAACTCAAAGTGCTGTGATTCAATCTTCGGTTAAAGAATTTAAATTAAATTTGCTCCAGTAGAAGAGCGCCCTCCTCATGCATAAAATAATGATACCGCTAAGACTTAATATGTGCCAGGCACTGTGCACTTAACAACGGTCATCCCATTTGCTCCTCGTAACCCTGGGAGGTAAGAGCTTTTATTATTACGCCTTTTTACAGATGTGGAAATTGAGGTTAACGTAGGATGTGTCTTGAGTTTGCATTTGAACTCAGGCCCAGGAGTCTATCCACTGCACTACCTAGATGCCTCTGAATGGATTCTCTTTAAGTTTCCAGTAGTTATGTGATAGTTCTGAGAGGTAGGGTCGTACAGCGAGACCCCAGACAGTCAGACACAATCTCATCTCTTCCCTCGCCACTAAAGAAAAATCCGCGCATGCTCACTAAAGGGAAGCGAGGTAGCACTTCCCCCACCCCCCCAACACACACACACACACACACACACACACACACACACACACACACACACACACACACACACACACACACACACACACACACAGAAAACTGCGCATGCTCCCTAAGAGTCTTGGTATGTGACAGTAATTCTATCAGTACCTAGAGAAGCCCATGTTTGTCTGGTGCAGGGAGTTGGGGCGAAAATCAAAGGCAGGGACGGCATTTCTAGTGCTTAGAAACTCTGGCCCTAAGACAATCTCTTCTCAGCGTCCAGGTTCCCTTTTTTCCAAACCACCAAGAGTAATGGGCCACACAGACAAAACAGGATCTACCCCCTCTCCCCCTCCGATTGGCCCCGTGGGTGAAATTTCCTGAGCCTATTGGCTCAATCACACTTCCGTCAACGTTGGAACAGGCGATGATTCACTCTGGTGAATACCGGAAACTCGGCAGGAGGCATCTTGGGTATTGTAGTCCCCAAGGCAGAAAAACGTGTTAGCCTTCCTCCTTTCTTTCCCGCGTCTTCTAGGAGAATTCCTTTGAGCTTGGGGAGCCTCCAGCTCCCTCCGGACTGGAGGACGCAGGGGTCTCTAGGCTCGCTAGGGTTTGGAGATGTTGGCTCCCTGGGTTCGAATTCTGACTCTAAGCCCTTACCAACATTGTGAGCCTAGGTGAGTCCCTTCCTTTCCAAGAATCAGTTTCCTCATCTGTAAATGAGCAAGAGGGACGTCCATATTAGGGCATTATAGAAATGTGAGTTTTCAGTTATGGATGGATCATTTATTCAGCACACATTTAAATTTATTAAGCACCTTTGGTAGGAACTGGGGGAGAGAGCCATGATAGAAGACACCCCCCCTCCCCCCCCCCAAGAAAACAAGGGAAGCTTAGAATCCAGCCCGCAGTTACCTGTGAATGAAGGTGTGCAGAACATTTCCCCCAGACCGGCCTGTGAAGCAGGTGGTTTAAGTGTTATCCCCACTTTATACACGGGGAGGTTCAGGCTCAAGGAGCTTAAGCGTTAACGTGCCCATGCCACCCAGCTAGCCAGTGTTAAAGCCAAGACCCAGACCTAGGTGTCCTAGGCTAGGTACAGCTGCTCCCGGGAGCTTATCTCTTCATTGTGTTCCAGAATTAGAGCGAGGAGGGGTGGACATAGAACAGGGGTGGATGGATGGATACAAAGATCTAGGTCCATGGCCCATTCCTCAGATGCATACATACATACATGATGCACAAAAATGGGTGACCCTGGGGAAGTCACAGTCTATCTGGTCTCTGTCATCCCCAGGTGCCCAGAGATGCAACAAGAAAACCTACTTCAGCTGGAGGGCTAATGATGGCAACTACACTTAGTCTGCCCTTTAGATTTCATAAGGGGCCTCCAGCTGTGAAGGTGGAAGAGGACTCTCTTCAGTGAACCAGCTTCACTGACCAAAGATCCTGGCCTTGGGCTATTTCCCTGTAAGATTGGGCCCCAAATCCCTAAGTGGAATCTGGGATTTTTGCCTTTGTTGGTTGCAACTTGAGCTACATTCCACTTCACAGGTGAATCAGGAAGCATTTATTAAACACTTTCTATGTGCTAAGCCCTGGGGCTGCAAAGAGAGGCAAAAATGTGGTTCCTTCCCTTGGGCCACATTCGAATAACTGTACTACGAGATATATACAGGGTAAGTTGGAGATAATCTCAGAGGGCAGGGCTTAAATTAGGGCTATTGAGGAAGGTCTGCTGCTAATGGTAGGATTTGAACCAGTGTTGCAGGAAACCAGGAGGTAGAAGTGAAGATGGAGAGCATTGTGAGTGTGGAGGACAGCCATGGTATGGAGTTGGCCGGTGGAGAGTTGTGTTCTAGGCACAGCCAGAAGTCCACAGACACTGGATCATAGATAGTGTGGGGAAATAAAACAGGAAGATGGAAGGGAGGAAGAGGCCAGGTTTGTGAAAGACTTTAAAATCCAACAGGGGATTTTGTATTTAGCTGTGGAGGTGATAGGGAACCAAGACAGTCTATTGACTGGGGGTGTGTATGAGGGTTGTTATGGTCAGATCTTCCATTTAGGAAAATCACAGTGCCAGCTGAATGGAGAATGGACTGTAGCAGGGAGAGACAAGTCAAAGGGGAAAAGCTGCACTGGCTGTGTGAGTAGAGAGAAGGGGATTTATATTGGAGATGTTGTGAAGGTAGAAATGACAAGATTTGGTGATGGATGAGATATGTGGGATGAGTGTGTATGACACAAGGTTGCACACCTGGGTGTCTGGGAAGTTGATGGTGCCCTTCACAGTAGCAGGTAAATGCAGAAGGAGGAAAGGAAGGGGGAGAAGAATTCTTTGGACATGTTGATTTTGAGATGTCTGTGGGACATAGAATTTGAGAGAGTCAATAACAGTTGTAGGCCTGGAGTTCTACAGAGTTTAGGGCTGGTTATAAAGATCTGAGAATCTTCTGCATAGAGATGGTCATTGGACCCTTGGGAGCTGATGAGGTTACCAAGTGGAGATATTATATAGGGAGAAGAAGGCCCAGGACAGAGCCTCGGAGGGCAGCCACGTCTGACCTGCATAAAATTGCAGCAAGGAGATTGAAAAAGGGCAGTCTTGGGTCGTGGTGGTGGTGGTGGTGGTGGTAGTAGTGGCAGTAGTAGTAATAGTTAACATTCTTATTAAACAAATGCTTTATTAACTTCTGGTTTACAGAACTCATTTCCACCAAATTTTGAGTTACAATTTTTCCCCCATTTTTCCCCTACCCACCACCCCAGAATAGCAGTCCCACTAGATATCCCTTCATCCAATCTGCTCTCTCCCATATCTTCTCCCATACCCCCTTAGACTTTGCCATTAGGGCAAGGTGAATCTCTGAGCCCCACTGCCTGGACATCTTATGAAACATTTAATTTTAAAACTTCGATTTTCAGATCCATTCCCTTCCACCCTTGTCACCCACTCCCTCTGAGAAGATAAGCAATTCAGTATGTGTTGTACATGTATAGCTATGAAAAACATTACCATAGTAGATATATTGTAAAAGACTGCTTATATTTCCCTCCCACCCATCTCACCTCCCACCTGGTCCATTCCCTACTTTGATCCTGTCCCTCTTTGATAGTGGGTACTTCCAACCTCCTCTCCCCCCAGAATGCCCTCCCCTCCATCATCCCCCCTCTCATCCCCCTTTCCCCTACTCTCCTGCAGGGTGAGATATCCCATTTAGTATGTATGTGATTCTCTCCTTGAGCCAACTTCAATGAGAATATGGTTTTGCCTTTTTGCCTTCCTGTTCTTCCCTCCCCTGCAACTACTTCCCCTTGCCTCTTCTACATGAGATAGTTTACCCTACCCTGTCTCTCCCCATCTCCTCTTGCCACTTTCCTCTCTCACCTCTTGACTTCACCCCTTAAGAATCATCCCTTCCCATCAAATTCAACCTGTGCCCTCTATCCATGTATACCTGTAAACATATGCCCATATACCCTTCTTCAGTTATTTTCATAATGAGAAAGGTTTCATCAGACACAGTTATTGTTTTTCCATGTAGGAATGTAAATAGTTCAGCTTTGATAAGTTCCTTTTGATTTCTTTTCCTTGATTACCTTCTCAAGCATCTCTTGCTTCTTGTGTCTGAATGTCAAATTTTCTATTCAGCTCTGGTTTTTTCCTCAAGAATGCTTGAAAGTCCTCTATTCCACTGAATGACCATATTTTCCCCTGAAACAAAATACTCAGTTTTGCTGGGTAGGTGACCCTTGGCTTCAATCCCAGCTCTTTTGCCCTCTGGAATATCATATTCCATGCCCTTCGATCCCTCAGTGTAGAAGCTGCCAGGTCTTGTGCTATTCTGATTGTGTTTCCATAATATTGAAATTGTTTATTCCTGGCTGCTTGTAGTATTTTCTCCTTGATCTGGGAATTCTGGAACCTGGCTATAATATTCCTAGGAGTTTTCTTTTTGTGATCTTTTTCAGGAGGTGATCTGTGGATTCTTTCAACCTCTATTTCGCCCTCTGGGTCTAACACATCAGGGCAATTTTCCTTGAGAATTTCTTGAAGGGTGATTTCTAGGTTCTTTCTTTGATCATGGCTTTCAGGTAGTCCAATAATTTTTAAATTATCTCTCCTGGATCTATTTTCCAGGTCAGTGGTTTTTCCCATGAGATATTTCACATTGCCTTCTATTCTTTCATTTGTTTGGATCTGTTTAACAGCATCTTGATTTCTCATAGTCACTAGCTTCCATTTGCTCCAGTCTAACTCTGAGGGAATAAATCTTCTCATTGAGCTTTTGAGATTCTTTTTCCATCTGGCAAATTCAGCTTTTTAAGGCATTCTTCTCCTCATTGCCTTTCTGAGCCTCTTTTTCCATTTGAGTTAGTCTATTTTTTAAGGTGTTATTTTCCTCAGTCAGGCTGTTGACTCTCATTTCATACTTTTCTTGCATCTTTTATCATTTCTCTTCCCAATTTCCCCCCCACTTCTCTTAATCTGCTTCTTAAGGTCCTCTATGGCCTGTAGCCAGCTCGTATTTTCATTTGGGGCTTTTGGTGCAGGAGTTCTGACCTCACAGTCCTCCTCCATGCTTTGATCCTCTTTGCCCCTACAATAGGAGTCCAATGTTGAATTTTTCTGTTTATTTTGTTTCTTTTGCCTAGGCATGTTGCCACTTAATTACTTGATTTTGGGGCTTGTTGCCACAGTAGGACTCTGCCACCAGACATGAGAGCTTCCGTCCCAAAAGTGGGGTCTTCACATCTTCTGCAGGTTGAGTGGCCTCTGTAAAGCCTCCACCCGCTCTGGCAAATTGGATACCCACCCCAAACTTCCTCCCCAGACCACAATCCAGATCCAGGCAGTTTAAAGCAAGAGTGATTAACCCCCAGACTGATTGCTGGATCTCCCTACAGTTCGAAGACCAGGAGCTAGAGCCGCCACTGATGCTGCAAAATGGCTTCTGTGCTGCGTTTCTTCAGCAGCTTTTCACCCCCAGGGGAGGAAGTTGACGTGTTCCCCAAATACTGGTCCCAAAGTCCATAGGGCACTAACCTCTCACTTTGTCCTAGGCATATCTGTGCTGATAATTCTGGAATTGCCACAGCTGCTGGTGTTCTGGGGTCCCTCTAGCTGGCTGCTGGCCCAGCCCCCCTAGGGCTAAAACCTCACCTCAAGCGGGCCTGGGCTCAGCTCCCAGAGCGCTGTGCTGCCTGCTCTCAGAGCACTGCACTCTGCAGAGCTGCTGGGTTCTCCTCAGTGGGAGGTTAGTTTCTCTGTGTAGTTCTGTGGGTGCTGGGGCTCCAGAAGTTGTTCAGAGTCCCCTTTTACATAGTTTGGAAGTTGTGTGGGGCAGAGAACCTTGGAAGTGCTGTTTCTACTCTGCCATCTTGGCTCCTCCCCCCCCCCAATAGTTAACATTCTTATAGCACTTACAGGGTGCCGGGCACTGTGCTAAGCACTTTACATTATCTCATTTGGCCCTCACAACAACCCTGGGAAGTAAGTGCTGTTATTACCCTTTTTCACTGATGAGGAAACTGAGGCAAATAGAGGTTATGTGACTTGCCCAATGTCACACAACTAGTCAGTATTTGTAGCGGCAAGCACCCCAATATCCCCAGGGTGGACTGCCAACACAGGTTCTTAGATCTGCTTTTCAAAAGGAAAGCAACTCAAAATGGGTTAACAAGCTTACTTTAATCAAACAAACATACATTACCTAGTTCAGGGGAAAAAGGTCAGCACCCGAACTTCAGAGTTACAGAACTTACAGATCAAACAGACAGGCTTCCAAACTGTCCAACCATTATATCAATACCAAATCACAGTTACCAGAGAGGGAAGCATCAACATCTGGGTTTTCAAAGCCGGGGGGCTCTCAACAACGGCTTCCCAGAGTCTCATCTGGTCAAATCACACAACACTTCTCAAAGTGAGCCCCAAAGCAAAGCCTCTCCTCAGGGTTTATATAGCCTTCTCCTGGCTCAGAGAATGTAACAACCTTCTGGACCCACTGCCCAATCACAAAGTATCAAGGTGTGGGCTTTCCTGAAAAACAAGCCTCCCACCACAGGCTCCAGGTGCACTTAAGCTAGGGGCAGGGAAGATCTTTAAATCTGCATTTCCATTACAGTATTTGAGATCAGATTTGAACTCAGGTCTTCCTGAGGCCTGTCACTCTATTCACTGTCTCCTGGCAGCCTTGGAACGTTTTGGAGAAAGCAGGGTCACCAAAACCTACAGAGGAATGAGTGTGCAGGAGAAGAGGGTGATGGACAGGGTCAGAGACTGGGGAGAACCATAACTGAGGAAAGGCCATTAGACTTGGCAATTAGGATCAGTAACTTTGGAGAGAGCGCTTTCAGTTGAAATAAATGAGGCTGTAAACCAGACTGCTGAGGGTGTGGAATCAAGTGATAGGAAAGAAAGTGGCAGCACTGAGTGGGGATAACTTTTCGGAGGAGGTTAACAATGAAGAGGAGGAGAAACCCAGGGTGATAGCTCACAGGAATGGTAGAATCCCAGAAGGGATTTCTAAGGATGGAGGAGACACAAGTATGTTTGTAGGCAGCAGGGAAGTGGCTAATAGGGAGAGACTGAAGATTAGAGGTGGGGGGGATGATAGAGGAGGCCATACCAGAGCGCTTGGTTCTGAATGCCCTGCCCCATGAGCTCTATGATTGGACATGGCAGCATCATCCCAAAAGAGCGGTGGCTTTCATGGAACACTTAGAGAGAGGACCCAGGAGGCCAAGCAGCAGGTAAAAAATGAAAGTCATGGGGCGGCTAGGTAGCACAGTGAATAGAGCACCAGCCCTGGAGTCAGGAGGACCTGGGCTCAAATCAGGCCTCAAACACTTAACACTTAACTAGCCCTGTGACCTTGGGCAAGTCACTTAACCCCAATTGCCCTGCCCTCCCCGCTCCAAAGAGAAAAAAAAAGAAATAAAATCAGTTCATACCGTGACTCAGACACCCGTTGCATAGGTGCCAGTGTTCTCAGAATTGAAAGGATAATAAAAAAGAAATGGAAGCTACAGTTCCTGCTGTTGGAAGGCACAGATCTGAAGAATGCTTGCCTAGCAAGTTCTGTGATCAGAGTTGGATGGAGTTAATTTAGGGTAGACCTCTTGGATGGATGCTGTTCACAAAGTCACAGAATGTTATAACTGGTTGGGGCTTTAGAGAGCACCCAAGGCCAGCCCCCTAATTTTGCAGTTGAGGAAACAGATCCAGCAAAGGGAGGTAACTTACCTAAGATATTTTGAGGAGCAGAACCAGAATTGGCTGATTGCCTGCCTCCATATGCAGCATGGAGGAGAGGACAGGAGAAGCAACTTGGTATTATGGCCTTAGAAGATTGAATCATGGGGTCCTGCTACAGGATCAGAAAGGAAGAAGAACCCTCAGGGGGGTTTCCTCACCTTTTTCCTGGAAAATGCTAAGGACAGAGAACAAAGCAGAATTAGTGCAGGCTGATCCTTCACTAATCATGTTATATTCAGAGATAGGGAACAGAGGCAAACTAGAATTTCATGTTTGGGGTGTGGTTGTTCCTGTTGAGGAAGGTAGGACCCAGCTGTGGTTCAAACCCTGGTCTCATTTATGTTTCTCCCTCAACTGGGTCAGCCACAAAGATATCCACTGAAGGGAGGAGCCCCTGAGATAGGAAGATGGCAGCTGCCTTCCTTGTTGCCTGGAGGCATATTACTGACTCTGGCCTTGCTCTGTTCTCATCCCAGAGCCATGAAATCCCTATTTTGGAAACTCACCTTTTCTCTGAGTATCTTCTACTCTTGACCTTTCATTTTCATGTAAGGGCTGCATGTAATCCAAAAAAGCATGGGAGATTTGAGTTTGAGTTAGGGCTGGAGTAAAATTTACCATCACCTGACCAAGGTCAAGTCATTTAACGTTTCTGAGCCTCAGCTTTTTCATCTGTGAAATGGGGATAAAAATCCACTCTGCTTACTTCACAGTTCTGTTGTGACACTCAAGTGAGATATTATGTGAAAGTAATTTGTAAATTATAAATTCATTAGGAACAAGTTAGCTAAGTTTGGAGAAGGTAGTCGGGGGGCGGAGCCAAGATACGGCGGAGTAGAAACAGCTCGTCCAAGCTTCTCTGCCCCCAGATTCTCCACAAACTATGTAAAAAACGACTCTGAAAAACTTCTGGAGCCCCAGCACCCACAGAACGACACAGAGAAGCTAACCTCCCGCTGAGGACAGCCCAGCACCCTGCAGGAAGGACCAGCGCAGTGGTCTGGGAGCCGGCAGCACGCAGAGCGCAAGAGCCGAGACGAGCCCAGGTCCACGTGAGCCGAGGTTTTAGCCCCACGGCAGCAGGGCCAGCAGCCGGCTGGAGGAACCCCAGAACACCAGGAACTGTGGAGATTCCAGAATTATCAACATAGACTTGCCTAGGACAAAGTAAGAGGTTAGTGTCCTATGGACTTTGGGACCTGTATTTGGGGAATGCGTCAGCTCCCTCCCCTGGGGGCTAGAAGCCGCTGAGGAGACACGCCATTTTGTAGTTTTCAGAGGCATTTCCGGCTCCCAGCCTACAAATCGTGGGGAGATCCAGCGATCAGTCTTGGGGGGTAATCGCTCTTGCTTTAACCTCCCTGGATCTGGATTGTGATCTAGGGTGGAAGTTGTGGGTGGGTTTACAGCTTGCCAGAAACGGAAGTTGCCCCCCACACGTTCGGGACGAAAATTCCTCTATCTGGCCTTAAAGCCATAGTGTGGCAACAAGCCCAAAAGTCAAGTAATTAAGTGGCAACATGCCAAGGCAAAGGAAACAGAAAAATGCAACCCTAGACTCCTATTTTGGGGGCATAGAGCGGGAAAAGGACTGTGAGGTCAGAAGTCCTGCTCCAAAAGCCCCAGGGGAAAACATGAGTGGGTTGCAGGCCATAGAGGACCTTAAGAAGGACTTTAAAAATCAAATAAGAGAAGTGGAGGAAAAATTAGAAAGAGAAATGAGAAGGATGCAGGAAAAGTATGAAATGAGGGTCAACAGCCTGACTGAGGAAAACAACACCTTAAAAAATAGACTAGCGCAAATGGCAAAGGAGGCCCAAAAGGGCAATGAGGAGAAGAATGCCTTAAAAAGTCGAATTTGCCAGATGGAAAAAGAATCTCAAAAGTTCACTGAGGAGATTCATTCCTTCAGAGTTAGACTGGAGCAAATGGAAGCTAGTGACTTTATGAGAAATCAAGATGCTGTTAAGCAGATCCAAACAAATGAAAGAGTGGAAGGCAATGTGAAATATCTCATGGGAAAAACCACTGACCTGGAAAATAGATCCAGGAGACAATTTAAAAATTATTGGACTACCTGAAAGCCATGATCAAGGAAAGAACCTAGAAATCACCCTTCAAGAAATTCTCAAGGAAAACTGCCCTGATGTTTTAGATCCAGAGGGCAAAATAGAGGTTGAAAGAATCCACAGATCACCTCCTGAAAAAGATCCCAAAAAGAAAACTCCCAGAGAAGGTAGTCACCAGGTTAACAGTATGATGATTTTGGATCATAGCAACTTTCAATGACAGACATTTAGGTTAGGCTGAGGGTTATGAGTATGTGTGATTTGCTTCAGTTGAAGTAGTATCCACATTGATAACATTACAGGTCCTTGCAGGACATTATTATTGCTAGAAGTAACATAATGACTTATATTCCTATAGCTCTATAAAATTTATGTGATATCCTTGGTCCTCTTTGAAAATGAGGGACCAACAACGAACTAAGATTTTCAAAAAAACCATTTCTTTTAGTTTCCCTTTGAGGGCAATAGGTGGCAGCTTGGTAGTGAAATGAATGGAACTTTGAGCCTTCAGGCAGAAGACCCAAGTTCAAATTCAGCCTCAGACATTTACTGGTCACGTGACCCTGGGCAAGTCACTTAATCCTTTTGCCTCAGTTTCCTCATCTGTAAAATGAGCTGGAAAAGGAAATGGCAAACCACTCTAGTATTTCTGTCAAGAAAACCCTAAATGGGGTCATGAAGAGTTGGACACAACTGAACAAGAGCTGCAAGGTCAGTAAGTTAGTATCATTGTTGCCATTTTCAGGTGAGGAAACAGAGGTGGAATGACTTCCCAGGATTACATACTAATAATAAGGGTCAGTGACAGGCTTTGAACCAGATCTCCTGGCTCTAGGCCCACTATTCTTCCCTAAGTGCCTCATAGTAGTCACAGCCTCACTCTCCACCTGAGATTATAATGGGAAAGCCCACTCTGCCTCAGCCTGAATCCAAGGGATGTTTTTCCTCAGGTAGAACATCCTAAGGAGATGGCTTTGTGTCATCCTGGATGCCAGCATGCTTTGAAGTGATGACCTGGTACATTGAGAGGTTATGGTTCTGTACCTTTAGGTGCAGGTACATAACCTCAAAGCATTCTGGGAAGGAAAGACTTTCAGGAGACCATCTCTCAGTAGTCAGATAGAACCCACTCCTGGGCTGTGCATGCTCTCCTGAAAGCCTTTCTATTCCAGTGTGTTTCCATCATAGGTTTTTACGTCAAAGAGTTTCTATTTAAGCACCCACCATATGCCCAGCATTTTGCAAAATATGTTGTCTCAGTGAAGTTTAAAGTCCAGTTGTAATCTGTGTACATGAAATAGAAGAGACCAGTACTGGGCAGTACAAGAACAAGTAGGAGGTTGTAGGCTGGAGACTTTATGGGATAGAGACCATATGTGCTGTAAGAATTCAGGGAAGGAAGATGGGAAATGTGAGGGAGGGGAAAGAGGGCTTGGAGTCTAGTCGAATTCTCATCTCTAGTTAGTTGTGTGACCTGGGGCTAATCACCTTACCTCTCTGAGTCTCAGTTTACCTATCAGTAGGATGGAGATGATGTCATTTGCTCTATTCTCCATCTCAGGGTGATTGTGAAGGAAGCACTCTGTAACCCATAAAGGGCCCACTTAAAAGTCTATTGTGGTTATTGGAGCAGGTAGTTGGTGAAGGAGCATCAGGTCTGGAGTCAGGAAGACCTGAGTTCAAACGTGGCCTCAGACACTTATTAGCTATGTGACCCTAGGCAGGTCACTTACCCTGGCTTGCCTCAGTTTCCTCATCTGTCAAACGAGCTGGAAAAGGAAATGGCAAGCCACTCCAATATCTTTGCCAAGAAAACCCTGAATTTGGTCATGAAGACTTGGATATAACAGAAATAACTGAAGAATAGCATTGTGGTTATTGGAAAAAACTGTGGAGGGCATGGAATTTGAAGTGAAAGTATGGCAGATGTTGGGAATAGCATTAGCAAAGATGGGCCTGAGTGTGAGCCATGGAAGGGGAATTTGAGTCAACAAACAAATGTATAAGGTCTGCTAAGCCCAAGGATCTGTGCTAGGTACTGGGGATACAAAGACAAAAAATGACAGTCCTTCAGTGTAGTGCTTATGTCATGGAGTTGTCCTAAGGATCAAAGAAGAACAGAGATATAAAGTTCTTTGTAAACCTTAAAGCACTGTATAAATGACAGCTGTTACCCTTGAGATTTCAGTTTAGTAGAGAAGATAAAATATGTGTGCAAACAACTATGAGCACAAGTTAGAAAATGAATATGTGCATAGTATATATCTGATTAGCTAGAACCTAAGAAATTTAAGGAGGGAGAAATCCACTTCTAGCTGGGCAGGCAGGTAGGGTCTGAGATGGCTTCATGGAGGAAATGGCTCCTCGGGCCTTGAAGGAAGGGAAAGATGGCAGGAGGAAGAGATGGGGAGGGCTGAGCATGGGAGACAGCATGTAAGTGGCAGAAGGTGGGATGATTGGGAAAAAAGAAATAGTCCATTTGGCCAAAATTGAGGATGCTTATAGATTAAAATGGCTGCAAGTGGAGCTTGCTGACTGTGGAGCACTTTGAAGCCAAGGTTGTACTTTATTGGGATAACAGTGGGGAACCATTTTAGGTATTGGTTTGAGGAACAGGTCTTTGCATATCCAAAGCATGGGGCCCTCAAATGAACTGCAGCATAGGTGAAAAGGAAGGGCTGGATGTGAGAGATGGGCAGATGGGAATCTCTATGACATGACAGTTAAGGTGGGGTGGGATGTGAGGAGTGGGAAGATTGCAGCCTGACTTCACTTCGGAAAGGGAAAAGTTGGAAAATGGGAAAAGAAAGGGAAAGTTAGGATGAGGTGAAGATTTGAGAGGGACATGAAGAGTTGCCCTTTCTGGAGAAGTTTTTGTCCTGAGAAGTGCAGAATGAGGTTAAATGAGTAGGAGATAAGGAGGACTCAACATGGAAGGCCTTGAATGCCTGAGATTCCAGTCAAGGTTAAATAGGATTAGCTAGGCAGTTTGGTCTGGTGGGTAGAGAGCTGGCTTCAAGGTCAAGAAGGTCTCAGTTCAGATCCCTGCTCTTGCACATACTGGCTTTGTAATCCTGGGCAAGCTTATTTAACCTCTCAGTGCTCACAGGCAGCTCTAGGACTGTCAGTTGCAGAGCTGGAGCTGACCTCCATCGGTAGAGACAGATCCATAGTTCCTTATCTGAATGGAATCACAAATCTGGTTTCCCCTAAAGCCACCAAAAATACCCCCTGCCCTATCTACCTACTTCATGGTTTGTTTTAAGGATCAGATCAATCAAGCAGTCAATAAGGGATGATTTAGTGCCAAGTGTTGTACTAAACTCTGAGAATACAAAGAAAAGAAAAAAATCAGTCTTTGTCTTAAAGGAGCTTCCATTCTAATGGAGGGGACTCCCTTTAAATAAATAGGTTTATACAAGATACATGCAGAGTAGTTGGAAGATGAATTGAGACAAGAAGGTTCTAGCTCTTGGGGATGATGAGAGGCCTCTTGCTAAAGGTGCCATTTGAGCTGAATCTTGAAGGGAGCCAGGCATTTTAAGAGGTAAAGGTGAGGAGGGAGAGCATGTTAAGTATGGGGGACCATCAATACAAAGGCTATAGGAATGTTCTGGGTGAGGAACAGCAAAAGGGCCATTATGGCTGGATTGTAGGGTGTTTCTGGAAGGGAGTAAAATGTAAGAAGACTGGGAGGTTGGAAGGGACTGGTAGGGAAATTTTAAATGCCAAATGGAAGACTTTCTGTTTGATCCTAAGGAACCACTGAAGTTTTCTCTATAGAGGGATAACTTTAGAAAATTCACCTTGGCAGAAGATAGATTGGAGTGGGGAGAGAATGGAGGTAACTGTCTTTATCTGATTTGACAGAAGAGTCACCTGAGACCTAAAAGAGGAAAGGGCCTGGTCCAAGATCCCGCAGAGGCAACACTTATTCGGAGGCTATTGCTTTAGGCCAAGTGAGAAGTGAGGAGGGTTTGAACTAGCATAGTGGTTATGTAAATAGAGGGAAGGGGGTGTATTTGAAAGATGGTGTAGAGAAAGAAACAACAAATATTGTCCACTCATTGGATATGTGGGGTAAGTGAGGATGAGGTCTCGAAGATAAGGCTATGAACCCTGGTGACTGGTGGAATGGTGGCATCCTTGACCGTAATAGGGATGCTTAGTAGAACGGTGAGTTTGCCTGGCGGCAGGGAGGGGAGGAGATAAGGTCTGCTTTGGACTTGTTGAGTTTGTGATAGCTTTAAGACTTCCAGTTTGAAGTGGCTAATAGGCAATTAGTAAGACAGTTAATAATAAAGTCATTCTTGCTATTCTTGTCGAAGAGATAGAGAGCTTTGGGCTAAACACAAAAGTCATTAGGTGGATTTAGAATTGGTTGAATGGCTGAAATCAAAGTTCGTCATTAACAGTTTGTTGCCATTTTAGGAGGAGTTTTCAGGTGGTGTGTTCCAGGGAAAGGTATTTGGTCCTGTGCTCTTTAACACTTTTATCAATGACTTGGAGAAAAGTCGAGATGCATCCTTTTCTAATTTGCTGGTGATACTAAATTAGGGGAGAAAACTAAACTCGCTGGATAGCAGGGTCAGGATCTAAAAAGATCTTGGTGTCTAGAAATTGTTACATATCTAAGAAGATGCCACATAGAAATTTTTATTGGTGCACTTTGCTTTCATATCAGTTTTATTTTCCATTATAACACATAACAAAGAGAAATAAAAACAGATCGGCACCCAGTCAAAAAATCAATCAAGTTTAATAGTTGTAATGTTAATGGCTTTTAGGATCTTCCCCCTTCCCCGCCCATTAATAGGCTTCACATGGAGCCCATTAAGGGAAGCTTGCTAGTAGGAAGGTGTCCCCAAGTTTTGCTAATTTCTAATTAGCCACTGAGTCCCTTGGAGTGTGATGCCTTCTGATTAGGATATTTCCTAGCTGTGTGATCCTGGGCAAGTCACTTAACTTCTGTTTGCCTTATTTTCCTTATCTGTAAAATGGGGTTAATATGAGGCTTAAATGAGATAATAAGTGCACAGTGTCTGGCACTTAGTAAATACTACATAAATATTAACTGTTATTATCTTATTTGTTGTCTTGGTTCTTAAGGAGGTGAAATTTTATATGGATAAATGTAAAAGTTTACACTTGGGTTTAAAAAAAAACTTCACATATGCAAAATAGGGGAGGCATAGTTAGACAGTAGTCCATCTGTGAACTATTTGGGGGTTTTAGTAGTACCTTACAGGTATTTGTAGCATGAGCCAAAGTTTGGGTTAGTCCAATAGGTTCAGAGGTATTTTTCTGTTTAAAAAAAAATGCAACAGGCACTTATGAGCCACAAAATCCAATTAAAACTACCTTAATAATTGAAATTTAAAATTTAAAATGAATAAAAAGGATATAAAAACATCTCCCCTTTCTCAGTTACTGATTCAGGAACAGAAGGAAGCAACTTGAAGGCAGTTGGAGCTCAGCAAAGATTCCTGACAACCTTTCCTACCTGTATGCAATTCCAATTTTAGATCAAACCACCAGGTGTTTTGGGCTGAGCCATGGAATGGATCCAGTCAGAGGGCCAACTGTGGCTGCAAGAGTTACAATAGTCCTTGGAGCCCACTCAACACCCCTACCACACCCCCATTTCCCACCCCTTGATGACAGGGTCCCAGAATTTTCTAGGTGGTCTTTCACCAGTAAAAATGACAAAACAGCTTTCAGACACGGGGGAGGAATTTAAATGAAAATAAATGAATTTAAACAACTCTTTTGATATAACAGGAAAGTGATAGCAGGGACAATTCGTAAAAATCTTCTAGGATAAAATTATCATAATGTCCAGGAGCAGCACCCAGAGGATCAGGTTAAATTAATGAAATACATGACATTGTCAATAATTCTCATCAAAAGCCAGTTCACCATGTGAATTAAAACAGCTAAGAGATCCTAGGCCTCTAACATGTAACCTGCCCTGGAGGCTAAGTTGATACCAAGACTCACCTCATATTTCTGATGGGGTCCTTGTGATGTATATATGTCTGTAGTATCAATTTGTAACATCAGTTTGTAAATGGGGTGCTTTGGGATTTATATCTATAAAATCAATTTGTAAAAGCAGTCTGTCAGATCACATTTCCACCCCCCCAGCCTCAGAGCATTGACTCTGCCCCTTCCCCCTTGCAGCACCCTGCCCAGCAACAACTCATGACCTGTTTATCTCTGCTTGAAACAATAAGTTATGTAAATGTTATCTGCCTTAGTTAGAGTGGCCAGCCCCACCATAAATTCTTCAATACCTTATCTATAGGATAACTCCTTAGTCAATTATATACCCACACTGTCTCTGATGACCTTGGTGGGAGGCAGACTGGGCACTCTTTAGTGTCAGGCCTAAAACCACACCTCCAGCTAGCCCCGCTTGAGCTATTTCCCAGTGAATCATGGGCAATACACCTGCGCAGTTGATATTAAAAGCGTATGGTCCTTTGAGCACTGACCACTCCTTAACTCCTCCCTGATCCCACCCTTACTCACCTAGTTAGCATAATTGACACCTTAAAACTGTGCCTGATGCCTCTGCGAGTTTGCAGGTTCCATAAGAATCTAGCCCGCTGTTCTCTACAGCGTAACAATAAACTTTACAATTTTGGCTTCAAAGTTTGCTTGAGCCTGGTGAATTCCTTCCAGACTGGATGCCAGGGAGGCATCCCTGGCAGAACCACTTATCCTCCCCACTCCTTATCACCCTTCCCTCTTCATTTCCAGATACAGAGATTCACTGTTCCAAAGCCTGCCAGCCACAACCTCCCTCTGCTGGATCCCCAGTGTGTAGATAATACTAAATTTTGGTCCCTTTGGAGATTCTACTGAAAGATTGTCTCAGTTGTTATTCCATAAACATTCCCCTTTGCCTTCATCCAAAGACTTAAAGTCAGCATAAAACAGGCCAAAAGATCTTTTTTCTTGCCAGTAAATCCCTAATCACCACAGTTATAAAAAGGTGTTTGTTTTTTTTTAACCTTCCCTATACCATTAAAAAGCAAAGCCCCTCCCAGTAATTGGCCTTTTGGTCCCTCAAACCCTTCCTAGGAAGGAGCTTTTCAAGCCATCCCAGGGTAAAGGGAACCTGCTAACAAATGAGGACCTGAACTTTTTCTCTAGTTGCCCCCATATAAGGGGGCAAAAATCTTAAATCTTGAGTGACCCTGAACAGAAGATAGAATAAGGAAGGGCAAGAAGGGGTCAGCTGAGACTATATCCAAAAGTAATCCTGGCGCCGCTCCCTCATGGGAAGGCAGAAGTGTGTGGTGACTTCTTGGGGGGGGGCGGAGCTACGATCTCCTGGGTCTGCAATCCCTGGCTCTGGTGGAAGGCCGAGCTCGCCATGGCAGCCAGGACCGGAGGCATTTCGCTGGTGGATTGCTACTTCACCCGCTGGTACAAGGCCAATGTGAAGGGAAAGCCATATGAGGATCACTGTATATTGCAACACTCTAACAGAATATGTGTAATCACATTGGCAAAATCTCATCCACTTCTTCAAAATGGAAAAACAACTAAGAGTATTAATTACCAAATCAGTGCCAACTGTAGCATACTTCAGAACAAGGTTTCTGGAAAGTTTAAACGGGGGGCACAATTTCTAACAGAACTTACACCTCTTTGTAGGATATCCTGTTCAGATGGAGAAGAACATACTGTGTCAAGCTGTGTGAGAGGACGGTTGATGGAGGTGAATGAAAATATTCTCGATAAGCCATCCATTTTGCAGGAAAAGCCATCCACTGAGGGATATATTGCTGTTGTGCCTCCCAAATTTGAAGAAAGCAAGAGTGTTACTGTGGGATTATTGACACAAAAAGAATATGAAGAGGTCATGGTGAAATGAATTAACAGATCAGAAACATCATGAAGACAAATGAAATCAAAAGAAACACAAATCTACACCTGTTAAAGGACCAACTGCTGTAGAGCACGACTGGACAAGAAAGTGGTGGTAGGAACAGTCCTCTCCAAATTGTGGGCTGGCTCTGCTTCAGTTCCTGGCCACTTCAGTATTGGTGATCTTTGCCAATCCATCTCGATTTATTAGGTTGTCTTTCCCTCCCTCTTAGATTGGCTCTGTCCAAGTATGTCCCATACATAGTTCTTCTCACTTATTCAAATACAACATAAACAGTAGGGAAGCTGCAAATACTATTTCCTAAATATTTTGTTTTTATTTTGGGTTTACTTTGGTGAAACAGAAGACACCTCCCCCCTCTCTCCCCATAAGTCTCTTCCTTTACCAGTTTCACCAGAACCTTTAGACAAGGTAGTATACTTTGCCCAAGGACACTTCTTGATTGCCTGAACTGGAAGAGTAGAGATTAGGAATTAGAGGAGGTAGAAACTAGACTGCCTTCTCTTTGTTTACTTTTTTTTTATCAGACCTATTATTTTGTCAGCATGAGGAGTTTTTGGTGAGGATTTCTCACTCCTATTGCAGATGGCCACATACTCTTTAGCTTAAAGAGCCTAAGAAAGCTGCTTGAGGTCCTAAGAGATTAGAGACTTTACCAGGGTAAAATTATCTGTGTCAGAGACAGGACTTGAATCTAGGTCTTCCTTCCTCTAAGCTCAACTCTTTCTATCCACTATGCTGTTTCCCTTGTCAGCTGATCTTCAGTAAAGCTTTTTGTATCTCCATTCCTCCAAAATAGTTTTAGTGCATATGAAAATATTACAAAAAGTGTAAAATGCAAAAGTAATCTATCCTGTTCAGGCAAGTCCTTCTGAAGGGTAGATACAAGAACCCACTGGAGTAAAAAGCATTCTTCCATTTAAGGGTAGTGCTGTTTTATCTGAGCCACAGCATCTGCAAGGTAGGATGCCTGGCCTTGATAATCAGGGGTCTGATGACAAAGATGTTATTTTAAAAGTCTATTCCATAACACCAGCTACCTAGGGATGGTATGGAAGATTGAAAGCCTGGTGAATATGGTGATGATGGGCCTAATCCCAGACCTTTGCAGTAAAATAGACCCTTTGATCAGAGGTGATAGGGAAGAGGAATATGTTTTATAAGGGAAAGGGAAAGCCTTGATACTGGCTGCACAGGAGCAGACTTAGCTGGCACTGCAGTCCCATATCCTGAATAGGTATCGACTATAGTGAGGACAGATCTTTTGTCCTTAGATAGAGTGAGAGGGCCAGAATAACAATTTGTCAGTCAGAGACAGGCTAAGAGAGTACCATTGAGCAGAAGGGGCTGTATCCTCTTTGTTTAAAGGGATGATGTGGTCTCGTGCCAACCACAGCAGAGCATCCTGGCCCCCACATCCGGATTAATGATAACCCCAACCCCCTGTCTCATATTCTTGTGCAGACATCGGCCTGCTTTCTCGGTTTATCAGTGGGTGTGTGATGTCTCCAGTGAGCACTTATATGACCCACAAACTATTGTATGCTGCTAGGAGCATCAGCAAAATTCTTCCATTTGTCCTGACCCCAAAGTGGAGAGTATTTAATTATCTAATTACGTCCTCTCTCAGCCCTAGTCCACTCAGCAAAATCCATAGCCACTGGCCAGGCATTAATTTAAATACAAATTGTATCTCCTCCATCCCTCCAAGCTGTTTCTCAGGCCAGCTGTGCAGTTTTTAGCTCAGCCCAGTGGGAGGACTGACCAGGACCTCCATTCCTTGTGAGGATCAACTAAGGTAATTTTGTAAATCCACAAGTGCTACATAAATGTGAACTATCTTTATCTGATTTGACAGAAGAGTCAGCTGAGACCTAGACAAGGAAAGGGACTTGTCCAAGATCCCACAGAGCCAAGACTGAGCCCCAGGCCTTTGATTCTGTGTCTAGTGCTTTTTCTTAGTAGTTGATTTTTATTTTTCACTTATGTTCTCTTTCTACCTGCAAGGCTGCCTCCAGGTCCCATCACAGCTCTGCCAGGCAGCAGCTATGTAGTAAAGGTGCTGTGTGTGTTTCTGACCCAGGCCTCAGGTCTGAGACACCCTTCTTTATAGCATAGAGAAAACATTTTTGATTTCCTTAGGCGAACGCCCTTCTGGCCTGTCAAACTCAGAGCCCCTAGCCTGCTTGTTAACTACTGCTTCTCTGACAAAATATTCCTTGTCAAAATGGAGTGACTTTTTCCCTGGCTAACTAGAAGAGGCAGTTATTATATAGTGGAAAGAGTCCTGAATTTAGAATTACAAGACTTGGCCTTCAGTCTTAACTCTGTGGGTGACTTAACCTTTCCAATGCTCAGTTTCCTTATCTGCAATATGGGGATAATATTACTCAGCAGACCCATTTATCTTCTCAACTTCCCTATTTCTCTGGAGGGCACCACCACTTTTCCAGTCCCCAAGTCACATGGTCAATGTCATTCTCAGCTCCTCACTCTTCACCCTGAATGTCCAGTCAGTCATCAGGTCTTGTCACTTCTCTCCCTGAAACAGCTCCCATGTCTATCCCCTTGTCTGCTCTCACAGCTCCTATCCAGGTTTAGGCCTTCATCACCTGGTGATCATCTGGGTTGCTTCTGTAGCCTCGTACTTGGTCTTCCTGTCTCATGCCTTTCCCTTCCCCCTTCTCTAGTCTGTCTTCCATATTGCTGCTAAATTGTTATTCCTCATGCACAGGTCTGACCTTAGCCCTCCTCTGCTCAAGAGGGCCCGGTGGCTTCTTGTTACTTCCCAGGATCAACTATAAATTCTGGCATTTAGAGCTCTTCAGAACCTGACCCCTTCCTATAAATTCAAAGCACAGTGGATGGCCTGTACAGTGTCAAGGAGACAAGATGGAATGTCTAGTATGGGGAACAACAAAAGGCTAGTGTGTCTGGAATGTAGAATCCATGATGGAGTGGAATCTGCAGCAAGCCAGGAAAGGTGGATTGCATGAAGACCTTGAAGGCCCAGTTCCTCTATGTGGCTTTTAAAGCCCTTCACGGGCTCATTACAACTTACATTGCCAGGCTCATAGCACACTCTGCACCTCTAGAGCTACACCATCCTGGCCTATGGGGCATGCATGCTGTGCCCCATACACAATATCCCACTCCCTTGTCTTTGTGCCCTGACACAAATGTCCCTAAAGCCTAATTTCTCACCTCTACTTGGGACAGTCCTCTTCTTTGAAAGCTCAAGTAATACAGCCTATAGAAGGCCAATTTTTTTTCTTTCCTCATTAAGTTTCTAGTGCTTTTGTCCTAGGAATTTATCTGTATCTTGTGTTAATTTTCTGTGTTATGTCCCTAAGCCTCTTTAAGGGCATGGACTGTTGCCTCTGACTTTGTATCCCCAGGGTTTAGCCCAGTACCAGCCATAGAGTAGACAGTGAACAAATGCTTGTTGAATGGATAGCTGACCACAAGATGATGTATATAAAGGATTCTCTTCCTTCCCCTTTGCTCAGTGCCACTTTTTAAAAAGAGACTATGCCTTTTCCCTACTTTTTTCCTCTCTGAATCTTCTCTTATCATTCATTCAACTATTTTAAGGACCTACTATACTTAATAGTGTAGATTTAAACTAATTTTTTTTTAAACTCCCAATCCCAAATCATTGATGGAGTTACTCTTTAGGCTTGGCTCCATTTAACTGAGTGCCTAGAAGATATGACTGGTGGAAGAGCAAACCTCCTCGAGAGAGTAAATGCCCCAGCTGCTCTCAGCTGGGCCCTGCCCCACAGCACTCAAACAGCAGACCCTGGTGAGTTTTGTTCTGTGGGAACACGAGAAACATCTTTAGCCTCACTCTCCTAGGTGTTCATTAAAAGTTAGCAGAATTGAACTGAATTCCCTTTCCTTCCTCGACAAACCCTGTGGGTGTGCTCTAGTCCAAAGACTATTAAAAATAATTGAGTCACTGTAGAATTGGAGGGAATGCTTTGTCATGGATGGTGAAAAATAATGGCTCATATTTCAGGTGTCACAATTCAGCTGGTACTTCCTCTATGAAGCCTTCCTTCATCTTTCCCCATACACTACCCAATGATTAGTGGTCTTTTCCTCTTCAGTTTTCCTTGTACATCTACCTGTTGTGGCCCCAAGGTGAATATGAACTTTTGGGGGGTAAAGATTGTTAACCTTCTATATCCCACAATCTAGCAGAATGCTTTACAATAGTAAATAATAATAAATGTTAAATTGAGTCAGATTTAATCCTTTAATAAAAAGATTTCAAAGCAGTTTCTTTCCATGAGGTAGGCACTACATTTATTATTATTCCCATTTTACAAATTAGGAAATTGAAGTTTAAAGAGAGTCATTGATTACCTAAGGACACATTATCAGTAAGAATCAGAACAAAGATTCAAATCCAGGTCATATGGCATCAAGACAAGAACTTGTTCTATTATACTAGGCAGTAATTGACTGAGAGGCAAGGAATATGGGAACTATTGTTTTTTAAATTTCTTCACTATATTTTATTAAGAGGCATAAAATAATTTTGATTTTTATGTTGTGGTCTCATACTTCTTTGTCATCTATCTTCTCTGGGACTGATTTACTCAACCCTTGTGTTTCTAGGATGTGTTTTTTTTTTTTTTAAGCAATTGGGGTTAAGTAACTTGCTCAAGGTTACGTGGCTAGTTATTTATTTATGTGTGGGTGCTAATTTTCTGAGGCCGGAACCAATCCCGGGTCCTCCCAACTCCCGGCCGGTGCTTTTACTCACTGTACCACCTCAACACCCCAAAACATCTTTTTTTTTTTTTTTTGCTTTTTGCAGGGGGGAAGTCAGGGCAATTGGAGTTAAGTGACTTGCCAAAGGTCAGACAGCTAGTAGGTGTTAAGTGCCTGAGCCTGGATTTGAACTCAGGTCCTCCTGACTCCAGGGCCAGTTCTCTATTCACTAAGCCACCTAGCTGCCCCGGATGTGTTGTTCTTTATCTTTTTTTTCTGCTCAAAATCAACCATACTCTCATCTGGTTCATCTTCAACTAACTCTTCTGAGCTCTCAGATGTATATGCAGTAGATTCCAGTTTGCTTACTGGAGCCCCAGATGAAGCCTGGGGGGTGCTTTCATCCACATCTTGAAGAGGGTTAATTTCTGAATCATGAAGCCTATTTCCAATCTTTGGACACTTCAAATTAGTGCTTCTTGTTTGAGTGTTAAGAGATGTATTATCATGTCCTTCAGATATACTTGCATTGGTGTCTGAGATGCCTTTTCCTCTTACAGGATCAACCTGCATTTCATTAGGCTGGTTTTCTCCACATCCTATTTTATCTTTGGGAGTAGGTGTAGAGTCACAGTCTTCAAATGTAAGTTTTCTCACTTCATTCTGAGAAACCTGGGCATGTCTGAAAGCTTTTCTCTGCAACACACTGGTGATGGGTATTCTCTGATGCCACTGTCGAGTTCGTTCAACCTCCCAAAGAAGATCATAATCCCCTGGGTACTTCTCAAAATACTGTCTACAAGCTGCATGCATAAAAGATGATAGTGGAAAGTGTAAACCAAGTTTGTCTTCTGTAAAGGAATCAATGAAGTCTTCTAGCATCAGTAGCCCCAAATCTTTTTCATGATATTTCTTTCTTACAAACATTGTGTCAAGCACTGGAAGCTGGTAACTTTGAGTAAGATAGGAAGTTCACATGCTTCCTGAATAAAATCCAATGGCTTCACCTTTTTTCCATAAAATTTTAGCATAATCCATACTGCTATGGCATAGGACAGGGACCTCATTTCTTTCCATTTCATGTTTTCTGTAAATAATTCAATTCAAACCATACAGCATCACTCTCTGCCCAAGAGTGCTCATCTGCTGAAGCTCTTCCCTAGAAGGGATTGATGTTTTTACAAAATCATCAACAGCCTACCACTGATCAGCAAGGTGTAGAGCCATAGCTGTGAGTGAATCCTCTGGTGCAAAAAGAGCAAGAATTTTGTGGGTTGGGTCACCATAAAGAGGGATGAAGCCAACAGTTGACAGGTTGATTGGAATCAGATTATTGAGAAAAGGAAAATGTTCTGGGTTCTCTGGATCTCCACATCTGAGATCTAACAAGTAATCTTCTGCAGAACTTTCTAATTCTTCATGACTACAGTTATTCAGCATGTCCACAGGAAATACCATCCCCTTAGGTGGGCTGGCCCTCTGGTTGCACAGAAGAGGAGCCAGGGGGAGTATTATTTTGAATGGAGATTTAGAAAAAGTAGGGGCCCCTGGAGGTATAAGAATATAAGAACTGTCATTCTGAGTCAAAGCTGGGGTCTGTCTAGCTTAGTGTTCTGTCTTAGAGGCACCAAGATGTCTGTTGTAGAAGGCAGGTCTTACTTCAGCTTTTTCTTTACCTCCCCATTACTTAGTGTAGTGCCTGGCATGTAGCAAGCTCTTAGTGTTTATTGCCTCATTGAAGGTAGAAAGCACAAGATATGACAGTTGCTGATTAAGTGAAGTGAGGAAGAAAGAGGCATTTGAGGACAGCAGGTTTGAAATGTCCAACAAGCAGTCAGTATTGTAGGACCAGAGCTTAGGGGAGCCTGGAGTGAGATATATAGTTCTGTGGGTTATCTCTGCATGAGAAATAAACTCAGGGGAGCTGATAAGGTCCCTGAGAGAATGTGCAGAGAGAGAACACTTAGGAAAGAACCTTGGAAAATACCCAAGGGGAAACTTTTTGACTCTCTGGACTTCACCCTTCTGGATACCACCTGCATTATACACCAGTGTAGGGGCTGGATGATGAGCCAGTAAGACATTGAGAAGGAGCCATCAGACAGGTAGGAGAAAAGTGAGTGAGAAGGCAGGCAATAGTGTCAAATGCAGCAGAGAAATTGAGTATGAGGATTGATGGGGAAAAAAAACAACAACCCACATTTGGCAATTTCAGTTCATTGATGACTTTTGAAGCCAGTGTATAAAAGGGGGAGGAGTGAGTGAGAGGTAGTTGAGGCAGTGACTGTAGACAGACTTTTAAAAGTAAGGTTGGGGAGAGAAATGAGAGAGAGACAGAGAGAGAAGAGAAGAGAGGAAAAGAGAAGAAGAAAGAGGAGAGGAGAACAGAGGGAGAAGGAGAGAGAGAAAGGGGATAAGGGGAAAGAAGAAGGAAAGGGAGGAAGAGAAGTTGCTTTGGAATAACTTCTGGGAAATGAAATAGGGAATCAGGGAAGAATAAAGCTGAAGTGAAGACCCAGATAAGACTAGACTACTTGGTAACCTTCTAGAGTGTGGCATCTTTTAATTTTTATTGCCAGTTCCAAAATTTTTCCTTCCCCTTAGTCCTTTCCCTGTCCATTGAGAAGGTAAGAAATATGATACTTTTTATATATGTAAAGTCACGCAATACGTATTTCTTCATTAGCCACGTTCCAGCAAACATGAACGCTAAATAAAAGGGGAAAGAAGCTTCAGTTTGTATCCAATTCATCAGTTCTCTCTCTTGATAACATTTTTAAAATGCATAAATTAGAATGGCTAGGTGGCACAGTGAATAGAGCACTGGCCCGGAGTCAGGAGGATCTGAGTTCAAATCCAGCCTCAGACACTTAACACTTACTAGCTGTGTGACCTATCCCAATTGCTCTGCCTTTCCCCCTCCAAAAAAGCAAAAAAAAATAAAAATGCATAAATTAAAATACATAGGTTTACAAAAGAGACCAATTATAATGAAATATATTTATCAAAATATATTTAGTTTAAAAGATATATTTTTTAAAGTTCATGAACCCACAGTTATATCCCCTGGAATCTAGAGGCCTTGGGGTGGCCCAGTGCCACAAGGTCTGCTTTGCAAATTTGTCTTCTCTTCCTTTTTTAATATTACCATCACCAGGACTTTGGGGCCCAGTTTCCTTCCTATTTTACTTCATTCCCAAGGTACCCGAAACCTCATCACTTTTAAGCAGAAGAAGCAAAAATATAGTTGATGAAGGAAAGATAGAAGGGAAGAAGGAAGGAGTAGGATGGTGGTTCTGTTATAGGTTTTTCTACTTTGCAGCTAAATCATAGTATGGTAGAGAGAATTTAGACTGTAGAAAGACAGGGCTCTGCCACTAGCTACCTGTGTGACCTTGGGAAAATCTCTTCACCTCTTCAGATTTCAGTTTCCTTGTCTATTGAAATAGATGTTCTCTATGATACCTACCTCTAAATCCTATAAGCCTAGTAATAAAGTCTCTGGTTCAAAGGGTATGGGCAGTTTAGTCCCTTTATTTGCATAATTTCAAATTACTTTCCACGGTGGTAATATTCCACAGCTCCACTAACAATATATTAGTATATATGCAGTACTTGTAGGTGATTCTTGGCCCAGAGTCACATAGCTAATAAATGTCTGAAGACAGATTTGAATTCAGATCTGACTCTAGGTCCAGTACTTTGTCCATTATGCCACATAGGTGGATCTGACAACGGCTGTCAAGAGTATATTTCCCTTATATTTTACAAATCTAATCAGAATAGCTTTAAAATAAAAAGGAGGGAGAGGCAGAAAATTCCTTGTTTGTCAACCATGCTAGATACCCTTGAGAATATCTCTAACGAAGGAAGATTAGCAGCAAAAGATAATCACTAGTTCACAGGAGACAAAATTCATGAAAGGAATGAATAGTAAAAACTGTACCTCAAATGTCTTTATACAAATGCTCTAAATTAAGGCAATGTATAAGAGAAACTAGGGGTCCCTGAAGTATAATGAGATTTGGTAGGATGAAACCTATGACTAGAATATTGTTTTGGTAGGATGAAACCTATGACTAGAATATTGTTTTGGGTGTATATCTCTTCTCAAAAGAAATAGAATATGTAAAGAAGAATAGGACTGGTGTGGATATGAGGGTGGTAGGTGGTGAGGGTGTAGCATTTCATATTAAGGAGGTATACTAAGAGGAAGAAATTCAGAAATCAAAGGAGAAACATGGTGGAAAGTATTTGAGTAAAGATCAGTGGAGGAAAAAACAGGATTTTGTCATCAGAATATACTATAGAGTTAAACTCATATAGAAAGGGATCCCTGATGGTGGTATATTGACTTAGAAAGCCACAAATTAACATTATGTTGTATTGTACTTTTATTCATTTTTAAAAACATTTCCCAAGTACATTTTAATCTGGTTCTACTGGCTTGCCACCCACCCCAGGGCTGGGAGTCTGACATCCCTGCATAGACAACTTGATCAGAGAGAGGAAATAGATAAAGAGATTGAAAAATAGGCCACAACCTTATACTAGAGATAAGATATAGTAGGAATGGAACACTTAAATTATCTTTCCCCCTGTTTTTCTGCCAAAAGCAGAGTAGCTAATAGCTTCTTAACTTTTCTCAATGATCATTTCATTCCTTAAAAGGCAAAAAAAAAAACAGTTAGGGAAAATTCTGCATTGGCTCTCACTAACGTGGAAGAACAAGTTGCTGAAATAGAAATGATGGGAGTCCTGAAGGTAAGTGACCACGTATTCCCAGTGTTTTTCATAGAGGAGAAGAAGGTTCAGAGAAAGGGGATAGGTATAATTCCCTATTCTGGAGGGTCAGCCCATGAAATATGGGAAACCCATTAATAAAATTCTGAGGAAACAAAGGGAGTTCATTCCACTGAAGAGAACAAGAAGAAAGGATATTGTCTAAAGAACTTGTTGTGGATTCACAGGGTGCTTGCCAACCAACTTAGACTTTTAAAAAAGATATGTCGGGGCGGCTAGGTGGTGCAGTGAGTAGAGCGTTGGCCCTGCAGTCAGAAGGACCTGAGTTCGGATCCGACCTCAGACACTTAACTCACACACAAAACAAAAACCTAGCCATGTGACCTTGGGCAAGTTACTTAACCCCAAATTGCCCTCCAAAACAAACAAAAAAAAAAAACAAAAAAAAGATATGTGGAGGAGCAAGAAATGACAATGAATATAGGAGCTTGGAAAAAATAGGAGAGATGAAGCTTAGAATAAACTGAGTTTGGGAGTGGCTAGGTGTGTTGTACCCCAATAAAAGCGAGACAGAAGATCCCCAAGATTAAGTTTAAAAAGTGTATTTTGTTACCGCGGGACTATCGGGGTACATGGTCACCCAAATCAGACAGTGCTTTGGCACAGACATTGTGCTGGTTTTATAGAGGTTCCATAGCCAGGTTACATATGCTGAAATTACAGTGATGTAAGCTAAAACTACAGTGATTGGTCAGTATACATTTGAATTTCCCACCGGGGAGAAACCCTAGTCTGGGACTCCTGCCCACAGATCAATCAAAGGAAAGCAAGGGGTGGGGGTCCTGCCTGTTTATGGATCAATCAAGGGAAAGCAAGGGGTGGGGGTCCTGCCTATTTACAGATCAGTCAAGGGAAAGCAAGGGGTGGAGGTCCTGCCTGTTTACAGATTAATTAAGGGAGAGGAAGGTGGAGTTCTCTGCTTTACAAATCAGTGAAGGAAAGGGAAGGTTGAATTGCCTGCTTTACAAATCAGTGAAGGGAGGGCAAAGTGGAGTAGTGTCCAACAGGTGGTGCAGTGAATAGAGCACCAGCCCTGGAGTCAGGAGGACCTGAGTTCAAATTTGGCTTCAGACATTTAACACTTACTAGCAGTGAGAGCTTGTGTAGCAGCAAGCACCCTCGAATACAGAGGATGCCTGCTAGCACAGGTTCTTAGATCTGCTTTTCTAAAGGAAAGCAACTCAAAATGGGTTAACAATCTTACTTTAATCAAACATATATCATTTACCTGATTCAGGGGAAGAAGTCAACACCCTGAACTTCAGAGAATACAAACAGGAGTTACAAGCAGGCAGAGAAACAGATCAGCAGACAGGCTTCCAGCTGTCTAACCATTATATCCATATCTAGTTAGTTGTAAAGTGGAGTACCTTTCTAGTAAGGTTGGGAAGGTAGTTGGAGCCAGTTAATTAGTTAGCACCAACACCTGGGTTTTCAAAGGGAGGGAGGGGTAACTAACTAGCCTCCCACAACAGGTGCCATGTGACCACATTCAGCCTATTAAGGGGCATACAATCAGGGAAGGTTCTCAGAGTCACTTAAGCCTATCAAAGGGCCAAGGGGCAGGGAAGATCTTTAGATTCCCATTCCTATAACACTTTGGGCAAGTAACTTAACCCCAATTGCCCTACCCTCCCCCCTCAAAAAAAAAAGCAAAAAAAAAAAGAATAAACAGTTTAGTTAGAGAAGACTTGGAAAACACAAAGGGTTTGTGGCTTTCTTTCTACCTATATTAAGGAAAAAGGGAGGATCAGAGAAGGGCTGGTGAGATGAGGCTTCGAAGCATGAGCTGAATGATGAAAACTGGAGCAGAGCTGCTCAATTCCTATTTGGATTTTTTTTCCTGCCAAGAAAAGTCACCTTTACCAGGGAGAAGTCAGAAGCCAAATCACTAATGGGGAGTTGATAACCAAGAAAACTTAAGGAGATTCTGAGAGCAACTTCATCTGTAAATTTGATAAACCTGCCATCTCTGCCTTTATGCAAGACTTGACTTTGATGAATTCAATCACCTGCCCCCAGATAAACTACATTCTTGATGCTCATTCAGTCTGTCAACATGTACTGATTAAATACCTACACAATACATATTAAATAAACATTAGGGAATTTCAAGAGGGAGACTCTAGCCCTGGGGGGTCAGAAAAGGCCTTATGTAGGAGATGATATGTAGGATGAGCTTTGAATGAAATTAGGGATTCAGAGGTCAAGGCAAAAAGACAGCACATTCTAGGCAGGGCAGGGGGACAGCCTTTGTATGAAGTCACAGAAACTGGAAGGAGATGGACAATCAGGTGTGGGTGAGGAGCAGCAAGAAAGCTGCTTTGGTTGGACCTTTGATAGAGTGTGTAAAGTGGAGTACCTTTCTAGTAAGGTTGGGAAGGTAGTTGGAGCCAGGCTGTGAATGGCTTTCATAAGACTGACAGAGATGATTGCTGAGCCACAGCCACTGATGAGTGAACACTGAGGAGAATGGGAGAGGCACTTCAAGATTACAGAAGGGCCATAGTCCTGATTTTTCAAAAAGAAAGGAGACAGGGAAGAGAAAAAGTCTGTGAGCCAGAGACCAGTGAGCTTGACTTTCTTTGATTCTTCAGAAAATTCTAGAGTGGATTGTAAAAGAGATGGTTAACAGAAGTCTAGAAAAGGAAACAGTGACCACAAAGTGACAGCCTGGCTTCATCAGGGACAGGTCATGCCAGACTAACCTCATTTCCCTTTTTGTCAGGCTCACTAAACGTAATAGATCAGGCCAATACCGTAGATTTCTGGTATTGTATCCCTGTCACTTAGCACAATGCCTGGAACATAGCAGGTCCTCAAACAATGTTTTTTAAATTGAAAGGATGTGATTTACCTATATTTTAGCAAAGCATTTGATAAAGTTTATCTGATACTGTTCTTGGGGAGAAGATAGATGTGGATTATATGATGAGATAATTAGATGGATTTAGAAATGGTTGGATGGATTGATTCAAAGAGCCATTATTAATGGTTCAGTGACAGGTTGGCAGGAGGTCTCCAGTGGATTGCCTCAGGGATCCATCTGGGTTTGGCCCAGTGCTGTTTAACATTTTTGTCAGTCTTGGATAAAGGCATAGATGGCAGGTTTATCAAATTTACAGATGACCAAAACTGGGAGGGAAAGCTAACACAATGTATGACAGAATCAAGATCCAAAAAGATCTTGACATTTAGAGCATTGGGCTGAATTAAATAATATGGAACTCAGTAGGGAAATTGTTTTCTTTTTTTTAAATAGCATTTTTTCCCTAATTACATGTAAAAACAAACGTTTGTTGTTTGTGTTTTTTTTTTTAAAGTTTTGAGTTCCAAATTCTCTCTCTCTCTCTCCTTCCTCTTCCCTCTCCCTGAGACATTAAGCAATCTGATATAGGTTATACATGTGGAATCATGTAAAACATTTCCATCTTAGTCATTTTGTGCAAAAAGACTCAAACAGAAAGAAAGAAGGAAAAAGAAAGGAAGAAAGAAGGAAAAAAGGAAAGAAAAAAGGAAAGAAAAAGAAAGAAAGAAAGAAAGGAAGAAAGAAAAAAAGGATTCTTCAGTCTGTACTGAGGCAACATCAATTCTTTCTCTGGATGTGGATAGCATTTTTCATCATGAGTCCTCTGGGATTGTCTTGGATCATTGTATTGCTGAGAATAGTTAAGTCATTCACAGTTCTTCATCACATAATATCAGTAGGGAAAATTTTAAGTCTTACACTTGAAAAATCAGCTTTACAAGTACAGCACAGGGGAGGCCTGGTTAGACAGCAATTCATCTGAAACAAATAGTTGGGGCATTTAGTGAACTATATATTCAATTTGAGTCTGTTCTATGATGTGGCAGCCACAAAAGCTAGTATGGTCTTGGGCATCATTTCCAGGAATAAGGAGGTAATTGTGCTTTAGGCTCCCTACTGGTCTGACCATATCTCAGGTAATGTGTTCAGCTCTGGGCACTGCAGTTTAAGATGGAGGGACATTGATAACCTGGAGAGTGTCCAGAGAAGGGAAGACAGAACCTTGAGTCTGTATCAGGAGCATCAGTTGAAGGAATTGGAAAGCAATGGGGCACATAGGAAAGAATACTAGGTGTGGAGAAAGATGACCTGCTTCCAAAAGCCAGCTCTGCTACTTCACTCCCTGTGTGGTCTTGGGCAAGTCACTTATCCTCTCTAGGGCTCAATTTCCTCATTTGTAAAATGAGAGGGGTGGATTAGATGGCCCCTGAGGCCAGACCGGGATTGATGATCCTGTGAAATATCCTTCCTGTGTCATGTGTGCTACAGTCTGTGGTGCTAGTTACCTGAGGGCGCTGTGTGGTTAGGTGATTTGTTCACATTTACATTGTTATGAAAAGAGTGGAACTTAGGTCTTCACGAGTCATCTATTATGAAGAGAGAGACACAGGGAGACAAGGACATAGAGACAGATGAGTCAGATGACCTGAAGGGTGTGTGTGTGTGTGTGTGTGTGTGTGTGTGTGTGTGTGTGTGTGTGTGTGTGTGTTGTTATATCTGTACACATACACACTAATCTCCATTAGATGTACTTCACCATATACTTGGCCAAAAAGCCATTATTCCAGTTTCTTAGGAAGAAATCTAAATCCTGTTCTCAGGTACCTTTTTTTTAATCGGCTGTCCACTTTTTCTACAGAAGCTCCTGTCTTCACTTAGCAGCATTAGTGCATATATGACCTGCCTCTTTACATGTTTCAGTGTCATGCCCATCCAGTGATATTATCTGGTGTATTGGTTCTCACACAAACATCTAAGCACACAGTGTATAGCCCTGACCTAGGAATCTGGAAGACTTGGGTACATATCCCACCTCTGACATCTGTTGGTTGTATGTCCCTGGACAAGTCACTTAACCTCTTGGTGCCCCTGGCAAATCTCTAAGAATAAAAACTTCAGTGCAGGTGCTGATCTTTATTGGTAGTACTTAGTCATTGAGAGCTTCCTAACAGTGATAATAATCGAAAATTCAGTTTTAAAAAGAAGCCACTAGAAGAAGGCAGTGGTTGTCAGGAAATCTAGTGCTTCAAAATCAGTGTTTAATCCTGAGGAATGTCAAACTAAAGGGATAAATCATTGGGGAGATTGTAGGATAGGGGCAAGAGCATTCATGATGGATGTGATTGCATTGACCACAGATGAAGATTGGAATAGCACTGGCTTTATCAGTGACTGTAGGGCATAGAAATAGTTTCTGGTATGTTTGGAATTCTTGAAGTTTTCAAGAAGCTCAGTAATTTTTGAGCACTATAGTGCTTTGGAAAGAATGGTGCCATGTAGGTAAAAGCCCTGGGCTGCTCCTTATTAGTTGTGTGGCTTTGGGAAAGTCACTGAGCCAGATGTGGTGGATGTAATCTGTTGGTTCTGTCAGATGCCAGTTGACCTGTTATCTGTGGTCTCAGTTTTCCTCATCTGCAAAATCTACATTATCCCTAAAGCCTCTTCTAATTCTAAAATTCCATGATTCTAGTCTAACCCTTTCATTTTATAGATGTGGACACTTAGGGGGTGAGGGTGTGATGCAGGGTGTGATGAAGTGCCTCTTACCCCCTTGTGCTTCTGCTGATCTCTGTTAATCTCTTTCCTAGTCCAAAGGCAGCCTAGTAGATGTGCTCTAGGATAGTCTTAGAAATTATTGAAACTGCAGAAATTCTTTCAGCATGACCCTAATCCTGCATTAACCTAACCCCAACCCAGCCTTATCCTGGCCCTGCCCTGCCCTTAACCCTGGAATAAAATTGAGGAAGCCTCTTCTTCTAAGGGCTAACTCTTGTTCTGTTATTCTTTGAAGCTTTTATGGGCTTATGAACAATGAATTTTATCGGCTTAGACAAAAATCACTGTTAATGGCCATGTAGTTTATTGGCAGTAACAAGCAATATAGACATGTAGATGGATATCAACACAAGGTATGGAAGGCTGCTGTGGGAATCCTATCAATCACCTCCTTCTTTATACCCTTCTCCCAGCTGGTCTGAGGGGGTGGAGTGCAATGTTGCTGTAAAAAGAGATTGAGATATAAACTCCAGGTCTGAATTTCCCCAGCACTGCCTTCTGGGAAAACCAGGGAAAGAAAGAAGCTGTTGCTTGGCCTTCACTCTCACTACCTGCCACTCCTTCCTGCCTGCCATGTGTTTTCACTTTCAGTTGTCTGGCTAATCCAGGCCTGGGAGGACTTAGCCTTTTCATCTTTGGAAACTCTTGCCCTGGAGTCCTCCCTGTCCAGAATGAGAATTGCCTCAGTGACTGACTACTTCTAAGACGGGCCCAGGTCCACTTCAGCTCATTCTTCAGGTGCCTTTCCAGCATGCACATGGCCTCCACCTTTCCCTCTGATTCTAGATCTTAAAACAGAACTGACCAGCCCTGAAGGCTGTAGGGCAGTTCGCTTTCCTGTTGTTCCATCCACCATCCTGGTAGATCCCCCAAACAAAATATCCCCTCCCTTGCCACCACTCCCTTCTAAGTGATGTTTCCTTCTGTTAAGTAACTAGTTCAAAAACAACTGGGTGGTATAGTGGGTAGAGCACTAGGCCTAAAGTCAGGAAGACCTGAGTTCAAATTCAGCATCAGACATTTACTAGCTGTGTGACTTTGAATCACTTAATTTCTCTCCACCTCAGTTTTCTCAACTATAAAATGGCCATAAAAATAGGACCTACCTTGCAGGGTTGTTGTGACAGTCAAATCAGAGGATATCTGTAAAGTGCCTGGCACACAGTAGGTATTTAATAAATGCTCATTCTCTTCTCTCTTACCCTTTTGCAGTAAATACTTCTCGAGTATTCTAACCCGTCTATTCTCTACCTTCCAAGGAAAGCCCTCCAAATGCTTTGTGATTCTGAAGCTTGACAAGCTGAGGCTCATAGTGAGAAGGAAACTAAGAGTGACTTACCCAGAGTGGCACAGTGAGTCAGTGGCAGAGTGAGGGTTAGAGGCCAAGACTCATGACTCCCAGTCAAGGGCTCTTTCCACACTGTGTGGTTTCTTCAACATAGGCAGAATCAGAGAATCTTGATACATTTAGTCTAATTTGGAATTGGAGTCACCTCTATAATATCTCAGCAAGTGGTGGGGGCGAAGACTTTGTTTGGAAGATCTCTTTTGACTGGGAATCACATTCAGCTTTTGGACAACTTTGAATATAAAGAAGAGGAAGAAGTTTTAATTTCTTATTTAAATTATTGTAGTTAGCCTTTCCCACTGGGTAGAAATGCCATATGTCAAAAACCCTTTGGAAACAGTAAAAGCCTTTTGAAATGCAGAAAGGAAGCTTTTTGGAGTGGCTTGGGAGCTTTGTTGAGGCAAATCTAGGGCAAGGTGTGGGGGTGGGGGGTGGGGAGGGGTTTAGGGAAAGAATGTTTTTGACCTAAAGAAAAAACAACTTTCCCCCTTTTTAGAAGTTTCCATTTATATCCCTCAAACTGTCTTCCATTCATTTATTCTTTGTACATTTAAATGTAGCAGTCAGAATCCTCCCCACAGGTGGATCTCCTGAAAGCTACTCCTGGTACAAAGCACGTTGTGGGCTAGCATCCACTTAAAATTGTAGCTCAAACTAGGCATTCTGTGCCCTGAAATAATATATCTTCACTTCCAAAGCTTCTGCTTCCTTACCCATAGAACTGACAATATTCTCTGGTAAAGTCACCTGGCTACAAGCTGTTTTTTCTGTTAAATTGGGACTATCTGCTGATCTGCTCTTTGCAGTATTACTCTGAAATGGCATTTATGCTGAACTGCTTTCTGCTATTTTCTATCACTCTCTCCTGGCATTTGCTGGTCGTTAGCTACTGTGTAGCTTTATCCCCCCCATGGAGATGGAGTCTATTATCAGATAGCCCAGGGGTTATTTGAATTCCTTTGTGAGTTTTAGACCCAGCCAGTCACACCCAGTCACCTGGATAAAGAAACCATTAGACATTTGTCAGTCTTTTATACCTCTTGATCATTTGCTTGGGTCCCTGGAAAAATTATCCCAGATGTTTCATTTGGCAAAACTGCCAAAGAACTGGGTGGAGCTGCATCGAAGGGATTCCTTTCGACCTCTGCCATTTCCCTGGTTCATGTAGATATCTTGTTAGTAAGACTAAAAATAGACTAGGTAAACCTGTAGGCCTTTGTCCTTTAGCACCAGTTTATTTATCATTTCTGGGTCCTGCTAGTGCCTTTCTTATGAGATACTTTCTATCTCCTCTGTATATACCTAGTTATTTTTATATTGTCTTTCCCATTAACATGAGAGCTCCTTTCAGGCCTGGGACTGCTTTTGCCTATCTTTATATCTCCAGCATTTAGCACATTGTCTGACACGTCATAAACACTGATAATTTTTTTTTATAAACTGACTTTATAAATCTATATTTCCAACTTTAATCTTCCTTCTGAATTTCCCTCTATCACTAACTCCATCTGTAAGATATCTCCATCTGTACATTTTATAAACACCTCAATCTTAGCATGTTTAAAATGGAATGTATTATCTCCCTCTCCTCCAGGATTTCCTATTTCTAGAAAAAAGAATTGGTGCTCTGTATCATTGAGAGGACTGATATTATCTAGCCACTAGGGTTTATAATCTGAGAAGCCCTGGCCCTGGGAGCCCAAAGAGATGCTTCTGGGGACCTTCATATGGATGGTTTGTATAGGGAATCACAGTGGGAAAACTGAAACTGGACAAAGCAGCAGAGCCAGGATAAGCTGGGTGGAGAAAGCCTGGGAACCAGGGCAGGGGAGTACCAAGCCTAGGCAAGTGTTCTGGATGTTCTGGAGAACAGACTGTGGTTAGGAGGAAGACTGGTAGACCATTCCTTAACTTCTTGTTTCTCTTATTCCTCACCTTTTCTTCCTGGCTTTTAGGGCTGACCCCAGGTGTGTCTCAGACATGAGATCCCTTTCTTTTGATCTTTCTTATGACTAGGGTGTGTGTGTGTGTGTGTGTGTGTGTGTGTGTGTGTGTGTGTGTGTGTGGAATGAAGGAGGAGGAGTAGGGAGTGTTTAAAAACTGCTTCCTCACCCTCAGTGGGAAAGCTAGGAGGATGCTGTGGGAGGTCTGGGGAGATGGTTGAACTGAGTGTTTCACACATGAGAAGAGTGAATAACAATGTCTTTATTTTGTTATGTTCAGTAAACCATGGGATCACAGTATGTTGTGTATTGTTGTAAATAGAATGTGTGTGTGTGTGTGTGTGTGTGTGTGTGTGTGTGTGTGTACATCACTAGAGAGAGAAGAGCCTGTATACAGAGTGATAATTCTTCAATACTTCAGAGTTGTTTTTTTTACTGAATCTGGGACAAGCAACCCTAGTGAGAAGCTTGGGGTGCAAGGACTTTGTAGGCCTAGTGCCCTGTGGGGCACAGTGAGGATACTCTGGCCTTTATGAAAGGTCCATATACAGGTTCACCAGGGAAGAAGCCCATCTCTGCAGGCTCACTAGAGTCGCCAAAGCACTTGGTCTATGGCTAGACTACAGTGCCACCTGGTGGACAAAGTACTTATTACAGTCTCCTGCTGGTTAATTGATCAATTAATTGCCATACTTTTAGGTATTATACCTCCTGGCCTAAAGAAGGTAGGACACGAGGCAATTCCTGTTTACCAAGTGTCACCTGGGACACCCAAGTCACATGCCACCCACACTACTGTCATCAGGGAGAACTTCCTGACAACCAAAGATGTTTCAGAAATAAAATCTCTGGGGATAGAAAATCTTCCATGACTGGAGGTCTTCAAGAAGAGGGATAGTTGACTCTCAGAAATGTTGTAGAGGCTATTCATGCTTTGGTGTGACTGACCCATGGGCTCTCTGACATCCCTTTCAACGTTGATTTTTTCTGTTTTTAATCCCAGCCTTGCCTTTTACTGGGTATGTGGCTTTGGGCATATCATTTTACCATTTTGAACCTCAGTTTCCTCATCTGTAAAATGAAGGACATAGACTTTATGACTTTTAAAGTATCTTTCAGCTTTAGGATCTCAGAATAGTTACTATAGATACTGTTATCTCCTTTTCACAGATGATGATATTGGGGCTCAGAGAAGTTCACACAAGATAGCTAAATAGCAGAATCAAGATTGAAACCAAGATCTGATGCCAAGCCCAGTGCTTTTTTCACCACCTCCTTAAAGAATTTTTGTTGAATTGAGTTACATGAAAAGGGAATCATTCTCATTGGGAGGCAGAAGTTCTCAAGGATGGGGTTGATGAGAAGGTTGGGAGAACATTCAGTTCCCCATTGTTGCCTCTGGCTTGCAGAGCTGACTCCAGGAGGGGATCAGACTCACAAACTCTTTTTGGTAGGTGTCATACCAGGCACAAAGAATTGGAGGGAAACGGGCAAGGATAGAGAGGACACTTTGGATGGCAGTAACTAGAACAGAAATAGGGGGGAAAGGCAGGGAAGGAAAATTGGGTTTCCATGTGGTGGGAAGCAAGACAGCCTATTATGCTTTTTAAGAAGGCAGAAAAATAGTAGTGAGAGGGTAGAGTTTAGGAGACACTGAGGCCAAAGTTCACATCTGGGGTGGGAAGATCTAAGCCAAGGATACTGACTGGGAAATTATGGGCCCTGTCCCAGCCCTCTTACTGCTCCTACGGGGAAAGGGAAGGGCTGAGGACTTGATCTGTTGATTGAAGGAAAGGGTTGAAATTACTTCTGCTGTTTAGGGGTTCTCCCTCCTCCCCCAGGGCTCTGTGCCCTCTATTAGGCAGTACCCTTTCTTTCCAGTTTTCTTTTTTTGTGTGTGTGTGGGGTAGAGGAGAAGGGTAGAAGGTAGGGAGGTGGGATGGAAGGTTGAGGGGAGAGGGGGCAAATGCAGAGAGCACCAATGACAGTGATTTCTCTTGTTTCCTTTTCCCTTTTTTCTTTCACATGTTCCCTTTCTCCTGACCTCTCTCCCTACACTTTCTCAAGTGCCCCTCACATTCTTCTGCTTTCAGATTTTACCCTTCAGCTACAGCTGGACTGCCTGGAGAACCTGGAGACCTACAGGTGGAAACCATAGGCTAGAAGCATCTACTTCTTGCAGTCCTGGGCTCCGGATCAGTGCAGAAGAGTGAGGAGAACGGTGGACAGTGGTACAGGTCTGCTTGGCCAACTTTCACATAGGATATGTGAGACTTCATTAAGTTCTTGAGGCAGGACTACGAGCTTTGAGGGACCTGGGATGCTCATAGCTGATGATCTCTGTCTAAAGAGTTTGATGAAGGGAGGTGGGAAAGGTTTGGAGGAGAGCAGTGTGGGCTATAAGACTCCACTGTCTCCTAGCTGAATTCTTCCCCTGGGCCCAGAGGCCTACTTCCTCCCCCAAACTTGACCACTATCCACTTTGAATCCTTATTTCCCCTACTTCCCATCAACCCAGGCTCTCTACTTTGACAAACAAAAAAACCATCTCCACTCCCCCCCAACCTCCCAGGTTCATGTGTCCTCTGAATCTTTTATCCTTATGATCCCGGGAGAATCTGAAAGCTTCCTTTCACCTGATGCCTTGGCTAGTAAACTCATTCTACTCACATTATCCTTTTTCGCATTTCTACATCCTGTAGAGGAAAGTGGAAAGAGTACTGTAACTAGAATCAGAGGAGCCTGCTTTAATTTTTTTTCTTTTTAAAAAATATTGATTTTTTTATTTACTTTTAATTTACAACATTCAGTTCCACAGTCCCTTGAGTTTTAAATTTTCTCCCTCCCCCCATCATGGTGGCATGCACTCAAATATAGGATCCACAAATATCTTCACATTAATCATTAGTCAGGTTGTAAAGAAGGCTTATAACTGATGGAATGATCAGTGGGAAAGAGCAAACAAAACAGAGCAAGTAGTTTGTTTCAATCTGCATTCAGACTCCGCAGCTCTTTCTCTGGATGTGGACATCTCTTTCCATCATGAGTCTTTTGGAGTTGTCTTATAACCTTACATTGCTGAGAGGAGCCCAGTCTATTGAAGTTAGTCATCACACATACGTTGTGTCTGTGATTGTGTACAGATTTCTCCTGGTTTCACTCTTCTCGATCAGCATCAGTTTATATAAGTCTCTCCAGGTTATTATGAAGTCTGTCTGCTCCTCATTTCTTATAGCACAGTATTATTCCATTACATTCATATGCCACAGCTTATTCAGCCATTCCCCAATTGATGGGCATCCCCTTTGATTTCCAATTCTTTGCCACCACAAAAAGAGCTGCTATAAATATTTTTGTACATACGGGTCCTCCTCTCACCTCTCTGATCTCTTTGGGATACAACCCTAGAAGTGGTATTGCTGGGTCAAAGGGTATGCACTTATTTATAGCCCTTTGGGCATAGTTCCAGATTGCTCTCCAGAATGGCTGGATTAGTTCACAACTCCACCAACAATGCATTAATGTTCCAATTTTTCCACATCCTCTCCAGCATTTATCATTTTCCAGTTTTGTCATCTTAGCCAATCTGATTGGTGAGATGTGGTACCTCAGAGTTGTTCTGATTTGCATTTCTCTAGTCAATAGTGATTTAGAATATTTTTTTCATATGGTTATTGATATCTTTAATTTCATCTTCTGAGAACTGCCTATTTATATCCTTTGACCATTTATCAATTGGGGAGTGGCTTGTATTTTTATAGATTCAACTCAATTCTTTGTATATTTTAGAAATGAGGCCTTTATCAGAGACACTGGTTGTAAAAATTCTTTCCCAAGTTTCTACTTCCCTCTTAATCTTGATAACATTGGAAACCTGCTTTTCTTTTCTGCTTATTATTCCTGTGATCTTGGACAAGGCTCTTTGCTGCTCTGGGACTCAGTTTCCTCATCTGTAAAATGAGGAAGTTGACTGATCACCAAAGTTCCTTCCAGCATTAAAATCCTGTGAGCCTAAATTGGTATCATATATCACACTAACTTCCTGCCCATCCAACTTCTCTAATCTTCCCCTAAACCCCTCCTTCTTTGTCCTCTACTTCCTCATACCCAGACCCCTTTGTGATCCAGGTGTAACATCTGTTTCAAAAGCCTTTCCCACAGAAGAGATATAGTGTAGCTTTAAGAGCCAGATGGAATGCTTAGAATTGAGCAGTTAGGGCTAACAGTTTTTGAGAAAACTGAGAGAAATTCTGGAAAAGATAGAAAGAAGATGAGGAAAAACTTTCTTGAGAGAGTTGTCAGCTTTTATTTTATGAAGAAACATTATAAAGAGACTTTTATAAGAAATGAGTTTGAAGAGATTATTCATTGATAATTGAGACAAGCTGTAGAGACTATTTTCTTGTCATGGCTTAAGAGAAGCCCAAGAAGGCAAGAGGAGGAGGATGGAGAGGCCTCTTTCTTTTTTAAACTGATAGAACTGTTTTAACTTTTATCTTGAGAAGAATGTGAAGAGAATTCTTGAGAAGAGAATTTCCTTGGTATCTTGAGTAAACTGAGTGGTGAAACTGTGTTCTCAGAACTTAAGAGAAGACTCTGGCCATTACAGTGAGAGTTTGAGGTGACCGGCCATGATCCATCTCACAGATAGAATATTGTTCTAAAAACTGTCTTTATTTTTATTATTGACTTTATTGTTGATAAATTCAGTAACTTTATTCATTTAATATTTATTTAAACATTTATTAATGTTTAAATTAATTAATTAATTAATTTAAACATTTATTCATTTAATCCTAGTAGATTAAAAGATTCAATAGAGGTAGAAGAGGATGCTTCTCTAGAATATTAAATAAATAATATTTGATGAAGTCATAGAGGCTCTGAGCTAAATTACTTGAGTGAGATATGTTGAAATTTTATAAATTAATGAGAAAACATACAGACTTGTCTCTTGATTGCCCTAGAGCCTGGGATGATAAGATTAAATATGGGAAGAATCAATAGCACACTGAGGAGTGACCTACAAGTGAGGTTAGTTGACTCATGTAAACTTGTTATAAGTGGAAGGCTGTCTTCCTGCTACATAGATAGCAGGAGAATCAATAGACTGCTTTAGGTGCTGGTTCAGGGAGCAGACTTCTGGAGCTCCTAAGGAGACTCATAGTAGTCTGTTTTAGGTAAGTATAGCCCAAGATACTTGCTGGGTGCTTAATCTGTACCGGGGGACCTAGGACACATTACAATCTACTCAGTGACACTTTTCTTGAATATCTTGGTGGTCTAGAGTCAGGAAAGGCACAGGGTGACCTGAAGTGGCAAATTCAGTTTGGGGAATTACTTTCTCCCTCCTTCTTCCTCCAAACTACCTCCAAGCCCAAAGTCATCAAGACTTTAGGACTGAGACCCCTTCTTGTTGTGCTCTAACCCTTCCCACCCACACCCACCTCTCCATCACTTTGAATCGTTAGATAAAGAGACAACAAGGTGATTGGTAAGAGAGAAGAGAAAGTTGGTTCCTGGAAGAGGGAAAAGGCTTGGGAAGCTAAGATTGGAAGCTAAGATCCGAGTCTTAGCTCTTACTCCTTCTGTGACTTTGGACAGGTCTCTACCTCTTTGGGCCTAAGTTTACCTTCCAGGTTTAGCTGGACACCACACCATAAGGGCCTGCCTCATGACTCTAAGGACCATAGCTGGGGTTGTAGTGGTTTTAGTGATTGTTATCTCCTATTGAAAGTTGCTGGTTAATTCTCCTGTTTTCATTTGCTCCATCTCTCTTCTTTCTACTTCTCTCTCTCTCCAAGGCCGTGGTCTAGAATTATATACATCAGAAAGTTGCTATCTTTCTTACATCCTCTACCTATCTTTCCTATAGTCACTTGGCTAATAAGTGTCTGAGATGGAATTTGAACTTAGGTCTTCCTAGTTCCAAGCCCTTAGTTGTCTCAATCTGTTGATCTTTAGGGAATTGGGAAGGGGTGGAGGGGAAGAAGTAGGAATACTGTATCTTCCACACTGTGAGGCTGTAATGGAAATGCAAATTTAAAGATCTTCCCTGCCCCTAGCTTAAGTGCACCTGGAGCCTGTGGTGGGAGGCTTGTTTTTCAGGAAAGCCCACACCTTGATACTTTGTGATTGGGCAGTGGGTCAAGGAGGTTGTTACATTCTCTGAGCCAAGAGAAGGCTATATAAACCCTTAGGAGAGGCTTTGCTTTGGGGCTCACTTTGAGAAGTGTTGTGTGATTTGACCAGATGAGACTCTGGGAAGCCGTTGTTGAGAGCCCCCCGGCTTTGAAAACCCATATGTTGATGCTTCCCTCTCTGGTAACTGTGATTTGGTATTGATATAATGGTTGGACAGTTTGGAAGCCTGTCTGTTTGATCTGTAAGTTCTGTAACTCTGAAGTTTGGGGTGCTGACCTTTTTCCCCTGAACTAGGTAATGTGTGTTTGTTTGATTAAAGTAAGCTTGTTAACCCATTTTGAGTTGCTTTCCTTTTGAAAAGCAGATCTAAGAACCTGTGTTGGCAGTCACCCTGGGGATATTGGGGTGCTTGCTGCTGCAGAGGCTTGCCCTCTGACTGGAGTAAGGACATAGCCAGGTTCCTGGAGGAAAAATGCTGTATCAGAGTTGAGGAGTAAAACTGCACAAACCAAATTTTAGGAATTACCTAAGGAGGAATCAGCAAGTCCTGTGGAGTGCTCTGGGTGGGGGGAAGGAAAAAGGAACCACATTATTCTATCCTAATGTGAATCCTTTTAATAGTCTTTATTTTTTAGTTAGTTTTTTTTTCCAAATGCTTTATTAACTTCTGGTTTACATCATTCATTTCCGCCAGATTTTGAGTTACAATTTTTTCCCCATTTTCCCCCTACCCACCACCCTAGAAAAGCAGTCCTACAGGATATCCCCTCATTTAATCTGCTTTCTCCCATATCTTCTCCCTTACCCCCTTCGACTTTTCCATTAGGGCAAGGTGAAACTTTGTGCCCCAATGCCAGCACATCTTATCTTCCAATTACATGCAAAATAGTATTAATAATAGTATTTATACATATTTGAAAGATTTAATTTTAAAACTTCAAATTCCAGATCCATTCCCTTCGTCCCTTGTCACCCACTCCTGCTGGGATGATAAGCAATTTCAGTATATGTTATGCATGTACAGCCATGCAAAACATTACCATAGTAGATATATTGTAAAAGACTGACTATATTTTCCTCCCACCCATCCCACCCCCCACTTGGTCCATACTTTGGTCCTGTCCCTCTTCAAAAATGGGTGCCTCCAACCTCGCCTCCCCCCAGCATACCCTCCCCTCCATCATCCCTCATCTCATCCCCCTCCTCCCCTTCTCTCCTGCAGGGTGAGATATCCCATTTAGTATGTACGTCATTCTCTCCCTGAGCCAACTTTTAATAGTCTTAAACTCACAGACTTCCAGAATGATCACCAGGCTCTTCAGTAGGAGAGGGTATGTGTGTGTGTATGTGTGTAAAGCTATCTATAAATGATATTTGATAAATTGATAACTATAGTTATCTATAAATGACTATAGCTATACACATATGCATACACAAAAAATGTGTATGTGTACATGTAGAACTATACACACACACATATATATGTCATTTTTTGAAAAGGACCAGTGACATCACTGGGTGGTATCTTGACTTGCATATGAAATGGATTTAAGTGAGACAGAGTTGCACAAAGTTGTCAGCCTCACTCTCATTTCCAAAGTCTAGTGGCAAAATAAAAGTCAGAATAGCTGGCAGTGACCTGGGATGTAGTGGATCACTTTAGCAGTTTTGATATCTAACCAAGTTCTCTACGAACTCCACAATGCCAGCTTCAACTGCCTTTATGGCCATTGGAACAAATTGTTCTCATCTGCCCGTTCTGCCAGGAGGAATCTTCACATGCTTGGGCTAGACATCTTCCTAACCCACAGATGGGTTTGAGGCCCATTGCTTGTCTGTTATCTATATGTATGTGTGCATGTAAATGTATATGTATATGGATGTCTTATGTGTTGATAGATAGCCCCCCTCCCTTGCCTTTTCCTGGGGGATCTGAGTAAATGTACCCTGGGAAAGGTGCAATAATCAAACAGGCCTCTTAGGTACCATGCCACACACCTCCCTCCTCCATCCTGCTCAGTGAAATACAAACTCCTCTGTTTAAAGATATATACAAGATAAACGTAAACTCCTTGGTTAAAGATCTCAACCACTTGGCCATTTCTTACATTTCCCAGTGCACCCTGTGATCCAGCAACATTGACCCACTTGCAGTTCTCCAACAGAACACACTATCTCCTGTCTCAGTACCTTCCCACTGGCTATGCCCTCTCCACCTCTGCTACTTAATTTTCCTGGCCTCAAGACTGGGCTTAAATCCCACTTTCTGCAGGAGGCTTTTCCCAGGCTCCCCGGCTGCTAATGCCTTCCCCTCTCCTATTGCTTTTCATTTACTCTGTATATCATGTTTGTACCTAGTTATTTATAGGTTGTCTCCCCCATTAGAATCATACCCCCAAGTCTTATTAGCACAGTGCCCAGTGTATAGTAAACAATAAATGCCTGTTGGCTGACCACATTACAAGCCTATGTGACTTGGAACAAGTGTTGGCTGGCATGCTATATCTATTCAGGTCACAAGGTGGCGCTCGAAGCTTGGGGTGCACCAGTTCATTCACCTTGTATTCACGCACATAAACTTGGCATCTTCCAAAACTTTATCAAGTTCCAGGAACTTTCCAGGGACAGTGAATAATTCTAAAAATAACTTGTGATTCTTCCATATCCCATCTTTTTTGATCTCTCTCCTCCGTGGTGTATTCTCCAAATAAGTCACTTAGTTGGTACTCCCGGAGTACAAGTCTCTCACCGAATGAATGGCAGAAGAGCGGTTGAATCTTTCTTAAGGTCCTACAAGAAAATTCTTTTAAGGCCACCAAGGTTCCTCCCAGCTCTGAGATTCTCTGAGCCATTCTTATCAAGATCTTTTATTTTGTTCTTAACTAGTTCAGTGGAGTCCAGTAACCTGAGACAAATGGCTATCCTGTTTTATTCTTTTATATTTAGTGTTCTACAGACTTTTTCAAGATGGATAAAATCATTGATTTTTAATATTTAATTAAAATATTGGGATGCATGCTCATTTTTGGCAGACTCATCAAATATCATCTTTGGGGTAGCTTTAGTGGCAGACAGGATGTTGATGAAGATATGTACCTCACCTTGTTCCCATATACTTTTGATTTCTTCCAGTATACTTCTTTAAATTCTGGGGATGAGATGTCAGAAATGTATTCCGAGGTCAAGAAGTAAAGAGCAAAGAATCAGCTCCTTGCCACCTTCAGGGGTAACCTAATGCAGGCACAAGAGACATAGGCAGTTTGGGGATCCAACTGAGTGGTTCAATGGTCACAGAAGATGAGGAAGGGAGATGGACTGGCAACAACTTAGAGAAGCCTGTGATTATTACCTCACTGAGAAAAGGTTTTTCAGGAACTAGAAAAAGCTAAATTACAAGTTCAAGCTTATGGAGCAAAATTGAAGAAAGCAGAAGAATAATGTATTTTATAACAGCTCAAATAGGGGGAAGGGGTTTAGAACTGCAGGAGGAACTAGGGTCTGGGCCAGAGGCCCAGTTGAACAGGACAAGACATTTGGATTGTTAGAGAGGAGTTGGAAAAAGAGTATGGAATCAGGTGATATGAGCAGAGGAATGAACAGAAGAAGAAAGTCAGAGAACTCAACAATACCACTCCTAGGTCTATTTCCAAAGATGATTAGGGAAAAAGGAAAAGAACCTATATATTCTAAAATATTTATATCGGCTCTCATTGTGGTGGCAAAGAACTGGAAATTGCAGGGATACCCATCAATTGGGGAATGGCTGAATAAGTTATGGTATATGATTATGATGGAATACTACTGTGCTATAAGAAATGATGAGCTCATTGATTTTAGGAAAACGTGGATAGACTTGCATGAAATAATGAAGATAAAATGAGCAGAGCCAAGAAAACCTTGTATACAATAATAGCGATAATGTTTTAAGAACAATTTTGAGCAAAAAGTAATTTTGACTATTATAAATACTCAAATGAACTACAAAGGACTTATGAAGGAATACCCTGCATCCAGAGAAAGAACTGATAAATAGAAGTATGTATAGAATGATTTTACATACACACATATACATATTTGTGTCTAATGATAGCCATCTCTAAGGGGGGGAGGGTAGGGGGAGTGGGCTTGGGGAGAGAAGAAAAAAAGAAAAATAAAATAAAGTTACACCATAACTATATATGTTATATCTTTTTATGTATTTAAAAGGAATAGCAAGTTGTACATGATGGATTTATAGTTTCATGTGCAATCATCTTTTTAAAAATTCTGTTAATGGAAATGCTTGTTTTATTTCATAAATTAAATATAAAATAAAATAAAAAAGAGTGAGAAAAGAGAAAATTTTTTCTGTTCCTTTTTTTTTTTTCATATTGTGTTGAGTATGTGCTGTTCTCAGTGTTCTATATCTGGCCTGGTCATCTGGACAGAATTCCTTTTTAGCCAATTCCTGGTCAACTGAAAGAAAAAGGATGGAAAGAATGGGAGCTTTTCAGCAGAAAATTTCAAAACTAAAGGGTATGAGACATATGGGAATAAAAGCTTCCCTTTCCCTCCATCTGCAGAAAACTATGCTGTTGGAAACTAAAGAAAGATTAAATTTGTGACTCATGCACAGTCTTTTAATGTGGAATTCCAAATTGTGAGGGGAGTGATTTTTCTTTTTTACTGTTTTTATGTGCAGAAATATGCTAGTGGAGATTTTCTTCAGGATATACCTCCCTAGAATTGTTAAAAAGCAGAGGTTTTTTTTCAGATCTGTATAACAAATGCATCCAGGCCTCTCTCTCTCATCCTTCCATAAAGAGTGGGGAATTTCTGTTGCTTAAGTATTAGGGGAAGGGGGTGATTTACAATTTGGAATTTGGTCTCTTAGCTTGGAGCCACCTTTCATAATGACATTAAGCCCTACTCCTGGATCCAAATCAGAAGTTTGGGAAGTCTCACTGTCTGTGAGAAGTGCTTATGAAAATGCATCAGCTCCCCTAAATTTGCAGCCATGAACCAGTAATAAAACCTTATCAGTTTGGTGAGGGAAGGACCCATAGGAATGCGTGAGTGAACAGAGTGCCTGAGGCCAAGGTGATCAAGAAGTTGACTTGCAGAGGAACCAAGGTCCCTCCACCTTATCCCCAGTTCTCCACATACACTCTAGTCAAATAGGTGATGTAACAGAGAGCGAGCTAAGACCTCATGACCGCTAAGCCCTTAGGAGCATGTATAGAGTGCTGCTGATACAATTTGCCATTGAAATGAATAAATGAATCATTTTTTAAAGTGCTGACCATTTGAAAACCATTGTGCCAAGTACCAAAGATACAAATAGAAAAAAAAAAACAGTCCTTATTTTTAAGGAACTCTTATTTTAATGGAGGAGACAACATATACTGTATATTTAGCCACAAGACAAGTCCCATAGTCCATAGGGAGCTGTGGAGCCGGTTTTCAGGTGAATTATGATGGCATTTAATGGAAAAGCCTTGGAAAGATTTGCAAATAATAATAATTTGCAAAATAATATACATGAAGGCATTTTGTAACTAGTTTGTAACTAGTTAATGACACGGGGAGCCTTTTTTAATTGGCTGTAGATGCATAACCTGAATTGGGGTTGGGGGGGTGGGCAGTGATTCAGAAGATACTATGTCACTCACCTTTTCTTGGTTTTATCTCTTCTCTGTGGCTGACTTCTTCCTGATTGAGAGGAGAGAAAAAGCTGTAAGAGAGAAGGCCTCAGACCCTTTTTCCATGAGGGTGACATGTGGCCTCATGAATATGGGCCTCATTCATTTGCACTGGCTTTTGTTCTTTCATTTTAGGTGAAGGACATTTGTCTGGAGGCTTACAACCTTGTGAGTTTCAAAAGGTCAGAAGAAAGAGCCACATGAGGTCTAGGAATCTGGGGCTTCAGTCTATTTTGAGTTTGGAGCCAGCCCAACGTTAATGACCCAGGAGCAATATGAACTTTTAAGACCCATCCCAACAGGAGCAGAGACAAGGGCTTATTTGGCTACTATGCCACATTTGGAAAATCAATAATATGTAGAAACTGTGTTAAGTTTGACCCCATTCTTCTCAGAGATCAAGGTGAGTGTGCCACTGAAATGTGGGAGACAATGTTTGTACTTGGGTTCTTGTTTATACCTCTGAAGGAATTACACCTTTTTTTCAAGCTAATTGATATTAATTGGTTAAAGGGAACTGGGGTGCTAGTTACTGGCTATCAGTGGAGGGCGTTTGAGTTGATTAAATTAGACAAGAGACCCCTTCAACCTTTCAATAATGCCCCTAAAGCCTTGATGGAGAGATATGATTGGCCTTGCTTTGTGAGAGTGAGGCCAGAGAGATATTTGCCATAGGAAGGTGTTAATCCTAGTTTATTAAGAGAAGGTTTGAAAAGTTTGCTTATACAATATAGATATTACTTAGATGGTGAATTAACTGCTAATTGTAGAATCTATGGAAAATAACTGGACAAATTGGAAATTGATTGGCATACACCATTTTCTTAATGTTTCATCTGCTCCCTATGTAATATTGGAAAATGGGGCAAAATAATGAAACAGCAGACTATCTTTACCTTTTATACATCTTTGTATATAATGAGTTCATCAGTTTCTGTAAGATTTTGATGTTATGCATAAAAGATCTCATTACCAGGCCTAGAATCTATTTCAGTCCATCAAGGAGAGAGATGGCTCTGAAGCCTGCTGAGGAAAGGACCTACTGGAGCCCCAGATTGTAAGAACTGCTGTTCAACCTTGGATCCACAGATTCCAGTTTAAAAGGCTTTTTTTTCCCCTTTGGGGGTTATAGGTAGTATATTAAACCATCTAGGCTAACTGTAATCAACACCTTTCTGCTTTTGAGTGAACAAGCTTATATTCATTTTCTGTATAAAAGCCCAGCATGTGATTATTTTATTAATTTGCTATGATTGATGCTTGTATCAGAATGTGTTAAAGGAGGGAGAGAAGAAATGAGCTGAAAGTTTTTAGGAAATACTTTGTATGCATTTAATGGCTACAGAAGATGGATCTTTTGAGTGACTGTCATGTATTATGCAAGAACCATAAACTGAATCGTAATATTTTTAACTTGAGAAACAACACTTTAAGTTTTAAGTAGTACAACTTGCAATGCAAGGCCTCTTGGGATAATCTGAGTTTGAATCCAGGTAAAAGTGTTTATACTGCTGCTGAGTCAGCCAGGTAGATGTATATTCCTGGGATAGTTAATAGGAAAGCCTTATGATAATAATGGCCAAAACCTCTTACCAACAAAATTTATATAGCACTCACGATGTGCCAGGTACTGTGCTAGGCACTTTACAAATATTATCTCCTTTGATCCTTACAACAACCCTGGGAGGCAGGGGCTATCATTGCACTCATTTTACAGCCAAGAAATCGAGACTGACATTGGTTAAGGGTCACACAGCTAGTAAGTGAATGAGGCTGGATTTGAATTCAGGTCTTCCTAATTCTAGGCCCAGGGCTTTACCCATTGTTCCTTCTAACTGCTGAGGTAGAATCTATTTGAAGATGGCTTCCTTTAGATTAGTTCATTTGAAAAAGGCCCAACATCCCTTGGATCTCCTGAGTTTAAAACAGTGCTATTCATAAGCACATCAGCCACTCAGGCTTAACCTTATTTCTCATGACTATGGAATAATCCTGAATTATTCAAATTGGTACTCCTTAATTTTTAAATATCTTTCTCACGACTGCTTAGACAATTTGCAGTCTGTTATTTGAAATAGTAAAATTTAATCAGTATATTCCTTGCAATGTTAAGTGTGAGGTATTTTTTTCTGGTGGCAATCTAGATTTGAAGGAGAAATACTTTGTTGTTTGTATTCAGAAGTTCTAGGCAGGTGGGGTTTTTTTTTTTGGTTATTATAAACTTCAGTATATGTTCAGATATTAAAATAAAACCCTTTTATGTTCTCCTGGGAGAATATTAATCCTTAGATTATCTGTGCATCCTGATTTCTAGGCTGGTCATTTTTGTTTGTATAGTGTAATGCCCATGGATGTGGGGAGCATCTCACACCTCTGCCCTGGGCCTACAGATACTCTCTATGTTGGCTTCCTTACTTGTTCTTGTACTTGCAGATTTAGTTTCCCAAAGAAGGTCCACTACCATGTGGTTACATTTTAAATTCTGTCAAGGTCCTGGGGTTCTAGGTCTGTGCTATGGGGAAAGGCAATCCCCATACTAACTACTTTAGCCTTTGAGGCCCCACTGATGAATTTCCATTTATATCAAACAGTTGCTCACAATATTAACTTAACAATAAAGCAAAAGAAATAAAAATAGCACAAATAGTCACATAGTAAAGCAAATGCACAAATGTGAAAATATATCACAATCCACATATAAGTCTGGGTCACATTCTCCCACCAATACACACATTTGTATAAATCTAGCAGGGAAGTACATGAGCGAGAAAAGTCTGTGTGCTTGGACTCACAAGTTTTGATGTCATTGAACCATTCAGGAAAGGCTGATTCTCTGCTGTTCGTTTGCTGGTAGCCACCATTCTCCAGCTGGGCAAATCTTCTCTACTCAAAGGGATGAAGTATTTATAGGTCCCCTTTAGCTTGAATCATCCTGAAAAGAGCATTAGAGAAGTGTTTCCTTTTATTCATCTTTAAGCCAGAGAACTGAAAAGTTCGTTAGATTAGCTATCTCTGGGCAAAGCTAGTAAGTCATTTGCCATTATATCACGTCGTCCAGTCATGCACCAGCAAACTGATGTCGCAGCAAAATATCCCAAGTTGACTCTGGTCAGGGCAAACTATCCTGTTATTGTTATTCGTCCTTTGTTCTCAAAGAGGATTGATGACATCATGAGAGTGATGTCAGACTAATATAAAGAATTCAGAGAAACATAAAGAAGGTCTGTCCTAATTGATGCAGAGTGAAGAAAGTAGAACCAGGACAATATTATATTTAATGATTACAATAATGGAATAGAAGACAACACTAAAAGATAACAGAACTTAGAGTATATGTAATGATCAAAATTGGTTCCAGATGATTAATTAAGAAGTGAGTGCAGTGCAGAAAAATCCCCCCCAAACAAAAAACCAACAACCCAGAATGTATTATTGAGAGATAAACAAACAGGTAAACTTTAGAAAAGCACATCTATGCCCTGGACTTTATGGTGATTGGGGGTTGAAGGAAAGGACAGAGCAAATTCAAGAACTGATTTTGGAGGAACAATGTTGATAGCAATTGAAATGGAAAAAGTAATTAAGGATCAGGTGTGGTCAATTTCAGACCCCCCCCCCTAGGAAAAGAAGCAAGAGGCTCAGTGACTTGAATTGGTGCCCATAGATAAGAGAAATTTAGTAAAGTTAAAGGTGAAATCTTTTCACCTTTCAGCCAAATTCTAAAGTGTACTGAACCAGTTTTAAGACTCTGAAATCCCAAGGAAACCAAAGTGGTTTGGTGAGGCATAAAGCCCAGGATTGGATTTTTTTTTTTTTTTTACAAATACTATTAGGGGTAACTTGGAAACTCAAATGGAAAAAGAAAACAAACTCATCATCAGCAGAATGGTAAGTGAATTGGAATAAAACCTCAGAGAACCTGGATAAGAATATAGGTTCTTCATTTACTTTCTGTATGATTTCAATATGGTATTTCCCTTCTCTGGGCCTATTTTGGGTTGTTTTTGTTTAGTCATTTCTGACTCTTCATGACCCAATTTGGAGTTTTCTTGGCAAAGATACTGGAGTAGTTTGCCATTTTCTTCTCCAGCTCATTTTATAGATGAGGAAACCAAGGCAAACAGGGTTAAGTGACTTGCCCAAGGTCACATGGCTACTTAAGTGTCTGAGGGCAGATTTGAACTCACAAAGATGAGTCTTCCTGATTCAAGCTCTGTACTCTATCCACTTCAACACTTAGCTGCCCTCTCTGGGGTCTCAATTTCCTCATTTGTAAAGTTATTGGATGCCCATCCCTTCCAGCTATATATTCTATGATTCTGTGATCATATGAGTGATAGTTTAAAATTTCTTCCCAAGGTAAGCCAGGATATTTGGGAGACTGTTCTAGCTTTTGATGGTGATCATGAATCTTTTTGAGTACTTGCCCTTGTTAGAGGCAAACCACTGTGCTGTTGTAAGGGCCCGCCTTACTGGGCTGACATCAAACTCACCTCTCCAGCCATATTTGCGGCACTCCAATCGCCTTCCACGATTCTGGTTGCCCTACTACAACCTTTATAGTCGCCCCACCATGACTCCTTGGAGAGTTCCTTTCCTGGTCGCCCCACTGCGACCTCTGGTTCGCCCCCATGAATCCCTCGGGGGAGCCTGCTCCTCCCAAACAGACAAAGGAGTCCTGACACCAAGATATAAGTCTTATTGTTTAATCTCTTTCTCGTTCACAATCCCCTCTTCTCTACCCCCTCCTCCTTTCACCTTGTCTCCCTCCTTTTATCTCCTTTCCCCTCCCCCAACTCTGTCCCCCCACATGCCTCAGCAGTAGCAGGCTTCTTACCGCAGGGGAGTGCTCCCCTGTTAGCAGCACATGCTCAATACCCCGAAATCATGGGGCAGGACATACGCTCAGGTGCCTCTAACCCTAGCCTGAGTTGCTCTGTCATTTGCCTGAGTTTTCCATGGGTTCTCAGAGTTTGGGTAAAGACTTAAAGGGCCCCAACATGCTGTAAACCATCAACCATGTCTAATTTCTGGGTCAGCCTCTGAGTCTGAGTTTTCTATTAATTCTAGCAGCTTCTTGGCTTGTTCTTTATAATCATTATTAACTATAGTCACGCTGATACCAGAGAAGTGTCTCTGTCCCAGACTATTTCATATTTAACTATTATGCATATGTTTATATTAACTTTGTAGTTTTGCTATATATAAAAATATACATACATATGTGTGTACATAATGTACATATAAGTATATATATATAAAATAAGTATATATATATATGTATATACACACCTACTTATTTATATGTACATGTACTCTCCATTGGAGTATAGGCTCCTTTTGAATGGAGATTCTTTCACTCTTTGTCCTTGTATCCCCAGAATCTAACAGAGTGCCTGGCACATAGTAGGCACTTAATAAATGCTTGTTGATTGATTGACTGACTGATTGTTGACCCTAAAGGGTCAGTTCTGTTGTTCTGGAGTCTCAGAATCACACCACTTCTCAATTCAGACCATTGGTCAGGACTTGAAGACCAAGACTGGAAAAAACTTCCTCACTTCCTAGTAGGAAGAGAAAGAAACTTAATCTCATTTTCCCAAACCCCAGCTGTAATTGTGAGGTGGTGGGTGTGGGGAGTGGAATTGGCAGAAGCATTATCTCTCAGGTTTTTGAACCCTTATTTACTCCTACCCTTCACCCATTTCTTCCTGAAGAAGCTTTTAATGATAGAGGCACTCCTCAAAGGAATGGTGAAGGAGGAGGGGTCAGGGAAAGGGGAAAGGGTCAGACCCCGGACAGAGGAAATTCAGTAAAACCCCAGTGTGCCAGAGTTTCCAGTCAGTGTTGTGGGGACTTCCCAGTTATAATCTGAGCATCTCTGGTTAGAAGTAGGGAGAGAAGATGAGAGGCAGATGAGTCAGAGAGGAGAGGGAGAAAGGATATAGAAGGGAGAGGTGGGGAGATAAATGAAAGCTTTAAGGTTTACAAAGCATTTTACACAATTGTTCATTTGGCCCTCAGAGTAACTCTGTGAGGTAGGTGGTTTCTACCCATTTTATAGATGAGGAAAGTGAGGATCAAAAAGACTGAATGGCACAGCTGGGATATGAATGGGGATCTTCTCATTACACTACAGTTACCTCTTAAAGAAGATCCAGTGGTAGGGACCCAGGGGAAGGAGGAAGAAGGTGTGGAGTGGAAAGAGCTTGAAAACAAGTTCTGTGTTCAAATCCTGGTTCTGATATTTGTTACCTTGACTATGAACAAGTCACTCTCTGAGCCTCCATATGTCAAATGAATGTGATGATCCCTTCTCTACTTCATGGAGTTTTTTGGAAAAGCATCTAAACCTAGGCTACTATTGCTACCCTATACTACTTCTGGAGAGTTAGAATTGGTGAAGGCAATAATGTAGGACAGGAAAAGGAGATCAGAATTGGCAAGGATCAGACCTGAGGAGGTGTGATTTTAAGTTTGTTGTGTGCTTACTCCCCTCAGGGAGATATTTCTTTTCTTTTCTTTCTTTTTTTTAAAAAGCAGTTGGGGTTAAGTAACTTGCTCAAGGTTACGCAGCTAGTCATTATTTATGTGTGGGTGCTCATTTTCTGAGGCTGGTTTCAATCCCGGGTCATCCCAACTCCGAGGCCGGAACTTTTTTTTTTTTTTTGCAGTTTAAGGCATCTCAGCTGCATCTTTCTTTTCTTTTTTTTAATTAATTTATTAGTTTAGTTTCAGTTAACAAGATTCAATTCCATAGTTCCTTGATTTTCAAATTTCCTTTACTTCCCTCCCCCCTCCTCTCATGACAGCATATAGTACAGTATAGGGTCTGCAAATGCATTCATATTAAACATTATTCCAATTACAAAGGCATATTGTACTAGGTGGGATGAAAGATGGTAAGGAAAAAGTAAAACCAAACAATGAGAAGGACAAGATCATTTAGTTTGCTTCCATCAGGATTCAGGCTCAGTTCTTTCTAGTTATATCTCTGGATGGCGCATTTCTCACTTTCTTGAGTCATTCGGGATTAACTTATATCACTGCATTGATGAAAAGAGTCCAGTCTGTCATAGTTGGTCGTCACAGATATGGTATGTCTGTGATTGTATACAAATTTCTTCTGATTCTACTCTTCTCGCTCAGCATCAGTTTGTATTAGTCTCTCCAGGTAATTATGAAATCTGTCACCTCCTCGTTTCTTATAGCACAATAAAATTCCATTACATTCATATACCACAACTTGTTTAGCCATTCCCCAATTGATGGGCACCCCTTTAGTTTCCAATTCTTTGCAACCACAAAAAGGGCTGCTAAAAATATTTTTGTACATATGGGTCTTCCTCCCACTTCTATGATCTCTTTGGGATATAAACCTAGAAGTGGTATGGCTGGGTCAAAGGGTATGAAATTATTTATAATCCTTTGGGCATAATTCCAGATTGCTCTCCAGAATGGTTGGATAAGTTCACAACTCCACCAGCAATGTATTAGCGTTCCAATTTGCCCACATCCTCTCCAGCATTTGTCACTTTCTTGTTTGTCATCTTAGCCAATCTGACTGGAGAGATGTGGTATCTCAGAGTTGTTTTGATTTGCATTTCTCTAATTAATAGTGATTTAGAGCATTTCTTCATATGCTTATAGATATCTTTAATTTCTTTCTCTGAAAACTTCCTATTCATATCTTTTGACCATTTCTCAATTGGGGAATGACTTGTATTCATATAGATTTGGCTCAATTCTCTATAAATTTTAGAAATGAGTCCTTTATCAAAGACACAAGTTGTAAAAATTCTTTCCCAATTTCCCACCTCCCTCTTGATCTTGGTTACATTGGCTTTGTTTGTGCAGAAGCTTTTCAATTTAATGTAATCAAAATTATCCATTTTGCATTTTATAATGCTCTCTAATTCTTGTTTGGTCCTAAAGTCTTCCCCTCTCCACAGATCTGTCAGGTAAACTATTCCTTACTTTCCCAAATTGCTTGCAGTATCATCCTTTACACCTAGATCATGCACCCATTTGGACTTGATTTTGGTATATGGTGTTAGATAATGGTCTTTGCCCAGTTTCTGCCATACTGTATTCCAGTTTTCCCAGCAGTTTTTGTCAAATAGTGCATTCTTATCCCAAAAACTGGGGTCTGTGGGTTTATCGAACAATAGATTGCTATATTCATTAACTGCTGGGTCTCCTGCACCTAATCTATTCCATTGATCCACTACTCTACACCTCTTCCAGTACCAAGCAGTTTTGATGACTGCTGCTGTATAATACAGATTAAGATCTGGCATGGCTAGTCCACCTTCCCTAGCGTTTCTTTTCATTAATTCCCTTGATATTCTAGACCGTTTGTTTTTCCAAATAAATTTTGTTATTATTTTGTCTAACTCTACAAAGTAGTTTTTTGGTAAATTGATTGGAATGGCACTAAATATATAATTTAGTTTGGGTAAAATTGTCATTTTTATTATATTTTTCCTAGGGAGTTCATTGATGGCTTGTTTGATTTCTTTTTCTGAGATGGGGTTATTTAGGTAATTCACTTCCTCTTCAGTTAATCTGGGCAATTTGTGATTTTGTAAATATTCATCCATTTCACTATGATTGTCATATTTATGTGCATACAATTGGGAAAAATAATTCCTCATTATTTTTTTGATTTCCTCTTCATTGGAGGTAGATTCACCCTTTTTATTTTTGATACTCATAATTTGGTTTTCTTCTTTCTTTTTTTATCATATTGACTAAGGGTCTATCAATTTTGTTGATTTTTTCATAAAACCAGCTCTTAGTTTTATTTATTAATTCAATGGTTTTCTTAATTTCAATTTTATTAATCTCACCTTTGGTTTTCAATATTTCTAATTTAGTACTAAATTGGGGATTTTCAATTCATTCTTTTTCTAGCTTTTTCAATTGCATGTCCAATTCATTGACCTCCCTTCTCTCTGCTTTAATTAAGTATGCACTCAGGGATATAAAACTTCCCCTGAGAACTGCCTTTAGTGCATTCCACAAATTTTGGTATGTTGTTTCATTATTATCATTCTCTTGAATGAAATTATTGATTGTTTCTATAATTTCTTGTTTGACCCACCAATTTTTAGGATTAAATTGTTTAATTTCCAATTAGTTTTTAGTCTATCTTTCCATGGCCCTTTATTGCATATAATTTTTATTGCATCATGATCTGAGAATGATGAGCTTAATATTTCTGCCTTTCTGCACTGGATTGTGAGGTTTTTATGCCCTAGTACATGATCTATTTTTGAGTATGTACCATGCACTGCTGAGAAGAAAGTAAATTCCTTTTTATCCCCATTCAGTTTTCTCCAGAGATCCATCATATCTAGTCTTTCTAAGATTCTATTCACCTCCTTAACTTCTTTCTTGTTTATTTTGAGGTTAGATTTATTGAGTTCAAAGAGGGGGAGATTAAGGTCCCCCACTAGTATAGTTTTGCTATCTATTTCTTCCTCTAATTCCTTTAACTTCTCCTCTAGGAATCTGGATGCTATACCACTTGGTGCATATATATTAAGTAGTGATATTGCTTCATCCTCAATGGTGCCTTTTAGTAGGATACAGTTTCCTTCTTTATCTCTTTTAATTAGATCTATTTTTACTTTTGCTTTATCTGAGATAAGTATTGCTACCCCTGCCTTTTTTACTTTAGCTGAGGCATAATAAATTTTACTCCAACCTTTTACCTTTACCCTTTGGGTATCCCTTTGTTTCAAATGTGTTTTTTTTAGACAGCCTATTGTAGGATTATGGTTTTTAATCCATTCTGCTATCTGTCTCTGTTTTATGGGAGAATTCATCCCATTCACATTCACAGTAATAATGACTATCTGTCTCTTTCCCTCCATCCTATTCCCACCCCTGTTTATGTTTTTGTTTCTTTCTTCTCCCTTCCACTCCTTGAAGTTTTCCCTTTTGACTGCCCCCTCCCTCAGTGTTCCCACCAAGTGACCCCCCTTCTTAACCTACCCTCTCCCCTTACTACTATTTCCCTCCCTTCTAATCCCTCCCTTTAGTCTCCTCCTTGTCACCCCCCCCCTTTACCCTCCCACTATCTATAGGACACAATAAATTTTTATACTTATCAGAGTAAATTACTCCCCGTTTGATTTCAAACCAATGAGAGTAAATTTCAAACAGTGCTCCTCTCCCTCCCTCCTTTTCCTCTATTTAATGAATTTATGTGTCTATTCACATTAGATTCTTAAACTTCACTGATTAATTTGATCCTTCTTTGAACCAGAACCAGTGAGAATAGTGTTTAAATGATGTTCCTCTCCCTCTTACTTTCCCTTCTTGTATAGTGTGTTTTGATGCCTCTTCAGATGGCATATTTTACCTTTTCCTAGCTCATCCTTTCCTTTTTCCCATTACAGTACCATTGATCCCCTTAATAGTCTTTTTTTTTTTTAGACTCCATGTTAGTGCATTCATACCTACACCCTCTAAGTATAACCCTTTTGCAGGTCATGATAATCATAGAGATTTCAAATATTGACAGTTATCAGCTCCACATATAAGGATGTGAACATTTTGCTCTTGTTGCATCCCAGGTAATGAGCTTGTGTTTGTGGGTGTGGGTGTGTGCACTTCTGCATGTGTGAGTCTATGTTACCCTTGTTTACCTTTTTATGTCCTTCTGGGGTCTTGTAATTGGAGATCAAATTTTCCATTGAGCTCTGGCTTTTTCATTAGGAAAGTCTGGAAATCCCTTACTTCATTAAATGTCCATCTCCTTGCCTGAAAGATTATGCTCAGTTTTGCCGGGTAGTTAATCCTTGGTTGTAGTCCTAGCTCTCTTGCCCTACGAAATATCAAATTCCAGTCCCTCCGCTCTTTTAATGTAGAAGCTGCTAGGTCCTGTGTGATCCTAACTGTAGTTCCTCGATATTTGAATTGTTTCTTTTTGGCTGCTTGTAGAATTTTTCTTTAATCTTATAATTCTGGAATTTGGCTACTATATTTCTTGGAGTTTTCAGTTTGGGATCTCTTTCAGGAGGAGTCTGGTGAATTCTATCAATAGCTATTTTATCTTCTGATTCCAGGACCTCAGGACAGTTTTCTTTGACAATCTCTTAGAGGATGTTGTCTAGACTGCTTTTCTCATCATGGCTTTCTGGTAGACCAATAATTCTTAGGTTGTCTCTCCTGGATCTGTTCTCTAGGTCAGTTATTTTTCCAGTGAGATATTTTACATTTTCTTGCAATTTTTTCGATCATCTTGTTTTTTTCGATTGACTCCTGCTGCATCATAGAGTTCTGAGTTTCAGTTTGATTGTATCTAATTTTTAGTGAATTATGGTCTTCAGTGAGTTTTTGAAGTTCCTTTTTTAGGGAGGTATTTTCTTTTTCCAAGTTGGTCATTGCCTCCTGATTTGGTCTTTAAAATTTTTCTTAAGCTCCTCCAGGAATGCTATTTGGGCTTGAGACCAGATCATGTTTCCTTCTGTGGTCTCTGGTGTGGGCAGAGAGTCTATATTGTCCTGTGTGTTTTGTTGTTCTTGCCCTGCATAGTATGCTCGAATAGACTTTCTTGCCTTCCCCTTCTCTTTTTCAGCTTCCTTCCTTCCCATTGTGACTTCCTGTTTCTTAGTGTCTCAGGCTATGAGTTTGGGGCCTGATCCTTGACTTTGAATACCTCTGGGTAGCTAGTTTATGGCTAAGTCAGGGAAGTCAGTGAGGAATGTAGATGTGTAGGTGGGGATGAGTCTGACCACTTCAGATTTCTGCCTCTATACCCCTGGGCTATAAGTAGGCTTTGGTTGGTGAGGTGAGGTGGGGCTTGTTGGGTCCCCTCCCTCTCTTCTCTTCAGATTCCTGGCTGTCTCAGTTACACCCTTTCTTGGAGATTCTCAAGCCTGAGGCTATTTCCATTAACTAGGGATTTCAATCTGGGTGGGAGACTTATCTTTGGGTTTTCTGCTTCATGAAGGAGGGATGGGAGGATCTGAGCAGCTAGAATTTACTTTGCCATTCCAGCCCCTGTATTATACAGGCAGGCAGTTTCTAAACTTCCAGGCTGGGGGCTGAATGCAGCCTGAGAAGCCACTCTCTCCACTGGGGGCCCGACTCTCCTACCTGGCTCCAATGATCCGTTCCCTCTGCCAGATGACTGCAATTCGTCCTTGGTAAGTCTGCAGGCTGGGGCTTTTTCTCTCTCTGGTGTAGTCTGCTTGCCTGCTCTTAGGTCTGAGCTGTGCAGACCCCACGCGCTCTGCGCTTGACCTGTTCGGACACTCTGGGCAACCTCCTGGGCTGGATTCTGCCACACTCTGTCTTCCAATGGGCTCCGTCACTCCAGAATCCGCTCAGATTTACCCCCGAGGCCGGAACTCTTACTCACTGCACCACCTAGCCACCCCAGGGAGATATTTCTTATGATTTGATGTGGGGAAGGAAAAAAGAGGTTCTGTTCTCTCCCTTTCCCACATGCCCCCCCCCCAGCATCTGCTGATTTCCTTTATTTATTTTCAGTATTATTTAAAAAAATTCTAATTCCAAATTTGCATCCTCCTACAGCCCCTCACCCACTCACTGAGAAGGCAAGCATAGAGGATTCTGGGAAGATGATAGAAGAAGGCAGGGAATTACTTGGCTCTTCCAAATTCCCCTACAAACAATTTAAAATAACATCTCAAAGTGCACTTTGGTGGGTAGAAACAATTAAAAGTCAGGGTAAAGCAGTTGTCTAGGCTAAGACAACTTGGGAGGGCATTAGGAAGACCTGTGACCTCCTGGGTGGTGGTCTGGCCTGACTGAAGTATAGAAACCTCCAGGCAACTACAACTGATTCAACAAACAAGCCGTATAGGGGGGGCACCTCAAATTCAGAAGCTTTTACCTCACAGACAATGAGGTCAAATAGGTGACCAGGGTAAGATTGAAAGGCCCTCTGCTGGTGCTGGCTGAGTGGCCCAGGTGAGCTGACCAAATGTGGTCCTGGGCTGTGGCTATGGTCAAGGAGGAGTGAATACACATGTGTGAGTGTGACAGCAGAGAGGCAGGGACCCTGCTGGATATGGGCACTAGTAGGAAAGTGGAGTTTCTGGTTTTGGTTCCAGGGCAGAGGGGTGAGCTGAAAACTTGCAGCTACCGGAGGGACTGTAGGGAGTAAGAGCATTTGGGGTGACAATATTGCTGGGGGTCCTGGTCATGGCTCAGGGTCAGAGAGGAGTACCTGAGGTCAAGGCCCCAGATAAAGCTCAGAAAACCTGAAGCCTGAGACATTCATTATCCCCCACACCTTGGGACTAGAGCTCAGCTGTAACACAAAGTAAATAGCCAAGAAATAAGGTACTAAATATAAGCAAGCAAAAGAGAAAGAGCCCAACCATTAGATAGCTATATGGTGATAGAAAAGATCTGGGTTTAAACTCAGAATAAGACAGTGAAGTTGAAATAGCTACTCCTACGTCAAAGAAAAAATGTAAAATGGTCATAAGCCCAAAAAGAGTCTTTGGAAGAGCTTAAAAAGGACTTAAAAAATCAAGAGGTTAAGGAAAAATTAGGAAGAAAAATAAGAGTAATGCAAAAAAATTAATAAAATTATGAAAAGAAGCCAACCAATTGGAAAAAGAGATCCAAAAACTTATGAAAGAAAATAACTCCGTAAAAATTAGAATTGGGCAAGAGGAAGGATAATGACTTCATAAGATTATAAGAAATAATAAAAAAATCAAAAGAATGAAAAGATATAAAAGCATGTGGAACATCTCGTTAGAAAAACAACTTACCTGGAGAGCAGATTGAGAAGAGACTGCCTAGATTAACAGAAGAGGAAAAAGAATAAATAAATTTATTTTAGGAAAAGAAATTGAACAGGCCATAAATGAACTTCCTAAGAAAAAGCATCAGGACCAGATGGATTTACACATGACATATATCAAACATTTAACTAATCTAATCAACTAATTCTAATATAAAATAAATTCTTTGGAATAATAGGCAAAGAAGAGTCCCACCAAACTCCTTTCATGAAGTAAATATAGTGCTGATATTTAATTTAGGAAGAGCAAAACAGAGAAAGAAAATTGTAGGCCAATTTCATTAATGAATATGGATGCAAAAATCCTAATAAAATACTAGCCAGGAGATTACAAAAAAAAAATCACAAAGATTATATGTTGTGACCAAATGGAATTTATACTAGGAATGCGGGGATGGTTTGACATAAGAAAAGCAATCAACTTAATTGATTATATTAATAGCAAAAGTAACAAAAATCATATGATTCTGTCAATATATGCATGAAAAGCTTTTGAGAAAATTCAATGCTCATTTCTATTAAAACACTAAAGATCATAAGTATAAATGGATTTTTTCCTTAAAATGATAAGAAGCATCTAAGACCATTAGCAAGTATTTATAATGGGGATAAGCTAGAAGCCTTCCCATTAAGATCAGGAGTGAAACAAGGATGTCCATTATCACCAATATTATTCAATATTGTATTAGAACTGCTAGCAATAGCAACAAGAGAAGAAAAAGAAATTGAAGGAATCAAAATGTGCAATGAGGCAATAAAACTATCTCTTTTTGCAGATGATATATCATGATATACTTGAAAAATCCTAGAGATTCAACTAAAAAGTTAGTTGAAATAGCAAAGCAGCAAGATATAAACTATAAAATAAACCCACATAAATCATCAGCATTTCCATATATCACCAACAAAACCCTGCAAGAAGAGATAATAAGAAATACCCCATTTAAAATAACTGGAGACAGTATAAAATACCTGGAAATATACCTGTTGAGACAAACCCAAGAACTGAATGAATGTAATTATAAAACACTTCTTTTACAAATAAAGTCAGATTTAAATAATTGAAGAAATATTGATGATTATGAATCATTATTTGGGTAGAGCCAATATAATAAAAATGACAATTCTCCTTAAATTAATCTATTTATTCAGTGCCATCCTAATTAAATTATCAAAATAATTTTATTGAGCTAGAAAAAAAATAAAATTAATTTAGAAAGAAAAAAGTCAATAATATCAAAGGAATTAACAAAAAAACCTGTAAAGGAAGGAAAGTTTAGCAGTTCTAGATCTTAAACTGTATTTATAAGGTGGTAATTATTAAAGCTATCATTTATTGGCTAAGAATTAGGTAGAACAGTGCAACAAAGTAGATATACAATACACAATAGTAAATGAGTATAGTAACCTTGTATGTGACAAATGTAGAGATTTGAGCTTGTAGGATGAGAATTCACTATTTGGTAAAAATTGTATGGCAGAAATTAGATTTGGACCAATATCTTATACCATTTACAAAGATATCAAAAGTAAATTAGAGGAACATGGGACATATTACCTGTCAGATTTATGGATAGGAGAAGAAAATTTATGAATAGATAAGAGACAGAGAGAATTGTGAGGTGTAAAATATATCATTTTGATTACATTAATTAAATTTAAAAGGTTTGTACAAATAAAATCTAGACAGTTAAGATTAGAAGGAAAGCAGACAATTGGGGAAAAATTATAGACAGTTTCCCAGATAAAGGTCTCATATCTCAAATATATAGACAACTTTGTTAAGTTTATAAGAACATGAGTTACCTCAGTTGGTAAATGTCCAAAAGATATGAACAGACAGGTTTTTGATGCAGGAACCAAATTTTATATAGTCACATGAAAAAAATGTTCTAAATCACTATTGATTAGAGAAATGCAAATTGAAACAACTTCAAGATATCATCTCACGTCTATCAGACTGGCTAAAATGATAGAAAGGGAAAATAACAGATGTTAACAGGGACCTGGAAAAATTGTGGTATGTGATTGTGATGGGATACTATTCTTTTTTTTTTTTTAATGACTATATATAGCTTTTTGGAGGGGGGAGGGCAATTGAGGTTAAGTGACTTGCCCAAGGTCACATGGCTAGTAAGTGTTAAGTGTCTGAGGCTGAATTTGAACTCAGGTCCTCCTGACTTCAGGGCTGGTGCTCTACTCACTGCACCACCTAACTACCCTTAATACTGTTCTATAAGAAATGATGAACAGGATGGTTTCAGAAAAACCTGAGAAGACTTACATGAATTGATGTAAAATTAAGTGGGCACAACCAGTAGACCATTGTACACAGTAGTAGCAGTATTGTAACAATGATCAACAAAAACTGAATTTCAAATGATGCTTACTACCCCCTCCCCATTTTCCCCCATTTTCCCCTGCACTCTAACAGCTCTTCCTTGTGTACCCCTTTTATGTGAGATAATTTTCCTCATTTTCCTTTCCCTTTCCCCTTCTCCTAGTGCATCCTTTCACTCCTTCATTTTTTAAAAATGAAATCATCCCAACAAAATTGACTCACACTCATGCCCCCTTGTCTATGTTGACTCCTTCTAACTGCTCTAATAATGATGAAATTCTTAGGAGTTTCCTGTATCATCTCCACATATAGGAATATAAATAGTTTAACCTTATTAAGTATCTCAGGATTTCTCTTTTGTCTTTACCTTTTTATTCTCCTCTTGAATCTTGTATTTGAAAGTCAAAATTTCTCTTCAGCTCTGGTCTTTTCATCAGAAATGTGTGAAAGTCCTCCAATTCATTAAATGTTCATTTCTCCCCTAAAGAATTATACTCTGTTTTTCTGGGTAGGTTATTTTTTTGTTGTAATACTAGCTCCTTTGCCTTCTAGAATATCATATTCCAAGTCCTCTGCTCCTTTAATATGGAAGCTATTAGATCTTGTGTGGTGCTGACTGTAACTTCATGATGTTTGAATTATTTCTTTCTGGGTAATTGTAATATTTTCTCTTTGACCTGGGTTTGGCTAAAATGTTCCTGGGAATTTTCATTTTGGGCTCTCTTTCAGGAGGTAATTAGCAGATTTTTTCAATTTCTATTTTACCCTCTGGTTCTAAGATATTGGGGCAGTTTTCCTTGATAATTTCTTGAAATATGATGTCTAGACTCTTTAAAAAATGGCGCTTGAGTAGTCCAAATAATTCTTAAAATATCTTTCCTTAATCTACTTTTGGGTTAGTTGTCTTTCCACTTGGATATTTCACATTTTCTTCTATTTTTTTTATTCTTTTGACTTTGTTTTCACTTCCAATTTTATAATTCTAATTTTATTATTATTTACTTTAAATGGTTTGGGATGACTTGTTAAGTAAATCAGCCAACCCCTCTCTTTTCATGATTAAATAGAATTGGCTCTTAGTCTTTATCACATTCTTTTCCAAATGCTCATAAAACTTCTCTTTGCTAATTTGTTACAGAATTATACCAAATATCCAAGTAAAGCTAAGCAGCATTTGTGTCCCTAATCCAATATTTTTTTCCCTTCATTTTTGAACATTGCAATGCTTGCTCACTTCATCTCCTGAAATCATTCTCCATCACTCCTCTGTATTTATGAGCAGGGGCTATGACATTATATGTTTAAATTCTTTTAATGCTCTAGAATTTAACTCTGCTTATAGACTTGAATTCATTATAGCAGCTAGGTAATCTCTTAACTTGGACTACAATTCTCTCTTAACATTGTTTGTTTTTACCTTTCCAAGCTGGAGACAAGCAATTAGGTTTATAGGATCCCAAGTATTTAGAGCTGGAAGGGACTAGTTCATGGGTGGGAAACCTGGACCAGTTATTATCTGTTTATCCCCACCATTTTATAGATGTCAAGAGAGCTTAAATAACTTCTCCAGGGTCACACAGGAAGTTGATCTGACATACTTTTAATGATATGAGTTGTTATTATTATTTTTTGTTTGTTTTTGCTTTTTTGGAGGGCAATTGGGGTTAAATAACTTGCCCAAGGTCACACAGCTAGGTTTTTGTTTGTGTGTGTTAAGTGTCTGAGGCTGGAACCGAACTCAGGTCCTTCTGACTCCAGGGTCGGCACTCTACTCACTGCACTACCTAGCTGCCCCTTGAGTTGTTATTGTTATTCATGGTAATTATACGTAATTTTTGATGCATCAATATATGAAAAAAATTTTATCAAGCACCTATGATGTGCCAGGCATTATGCTAGGTACTGGAAATATAAAGATAAAATTGAGACAGTCCCTGACTTCAAGGATCTTACATTCTAAAAGTAGGAGACAATACATATTCTGAAAGTAGGAGACAATACATACAAGGATGTGGTGACCAGGGAGTCATAGAAATGCTGAGTGGACCTACTGGGCAATCCATTTAAAATGCCTTTTTCAGAAACTAATGATATTGATTTTCTTACTCTTTCCTGAGCAAAGGATGGAAAGTTGTGGGGAAGGGGTGTTTGGGGAGAGAGAGGAGGGAGGGATGACAAAATGTCTCAGGAGGTTCTGAGTGGTGGATAGATGTGAAGCATGTTCTGGAGGAGCAGCTAGAGCGAGTCTTCTACTTGAATTTGCCTTCACTCAATAGCCAATTAAGCTTAGTCCCAGGGGAAACAAAGTTCCTAGCTTTTCTACCTCCTATGTCCATGACTTCAGACAAATCATCTTCTTCCTCTAGGACTGTTTCTTTCTTACTTGGTTGTGTTTCAACAGGACAAAATGGTTCCAATTAATGTTACTTCTTTATAAATCCAAATCAATTTCCTCCCCTCCCCTCCCCTTACCTCTGTCTCTCTTTGTCTCTGTCTGTCTCCCACCCTTCCCCTCCCCCCCCCCCCCCCTCCCACTGCTATCTTCTTTACATTTCTCAACTATGCACGAGAGGGAGCATAGCATAGTGGGAAGACACTGAACCTCTGAGTCAGGAAGATCCTGATAGAAGTCCTGCCTCTGACACATACCATGTTACTTTTGGCAAGTCACTTAATCGTTCTGTGCCTCTAGGCAACTTCACAAAGGTGCAGATACACATTGTTAGAGGGAATTCCTGGAAATGTAGACAGGCAAGTATAGCTGGATGAAGAAGTCTTGAAGGAGAATAAATTGTAAGAAGGGGAAGAGAAGGACATAAACTTTATATAGTGTTGTTAAAGAAAATCCTGTGAACTGTTAAATGGAAGAAACCCCAGGTCCAAAACAGGGAACCTGGAATGCACTAGAGTCTTATCACAATTTACATAAATTATAAATGCATTTATTGCTGAGAAGAAGAAGCTTGCAAGCTGTAACACTGAGTCAGTGTTTTCACTTGTTCAAAGAGGAGTTAGAAAGAATGAGGCATTTATACTTTTTAAACAAAGGAAGAAGAAAAGACAAGAATTTGGATAGATCCTAGGCTGGAAGTCCCAATCCCAAGGGGAAGAAACAAGGGGAATGAGGAATTTCAGGTGTCAAAGCTGTGGCTCTTTGATACATAGACAAATCAGAGAACAATCTTGGTTATAACTAGTCTACCATTCAAGGCTTGAACACAGACAAAAAAATTAGGGGATGTCTCCAAAAACTATTAAACAGGATGTGTCTGGGAGTCCCATAACCAATAGTTAGGGGTGTCTCTGAAGATAAGGATGCCTCTTGTAGATCTGTAAACCACCAAATGACTCAGGGTCTATTTCACAGTTGGCATGTATTGAATTGGTTCTATAGGGCTTATTTTCTGCATGTTCATCTGCATTTACTTTTGGTCATCACAAAGGATTATTGGTATGTAAAGCCACTCTGTATCTTAGCTAATACAGCCAGTCCTCATACAGCCCTTTTCCATTACCTAGATAACTAGGGACTCAAGAAAACCATGGTATCCACTTTCACAGTGTCTACTATGTACCAGGCATTGTACTGGTCTATGTCTACATCTATGGCTACATCTACATCTATACCCACATTTATAGTTGTCTATGTCTACTTCTCCTAAGTCTATATCTAGTATATCTATGTCGACATTTACTTCCATATCTTTGTCATCTACATCTCTATTTAAGTCGTTATAATTTATATCTGTATAACTATCTTTATCTCTATCACTATTGCTATAGTTATGCATAGATATAGCTGGATACAATATGTTCTGAAAGTCTTTGTGTAGTTTTAAGCTTTAATAACTTCAGAAGTGGGGCAGCTAGGTAGAGTAGTGGATAGAGTGTTAGGCCTAGAGTCAGTAATACCCATCTTCCTTCCTTCCTTCTTTCCTTCCTTCCTTCCTTCCTTCCTTCCTTCCTTCCTTCCTTCCTTCCTTCCTTCCTTCCTATCTGGCCTCATACACTTACAAGCTATGTGACCCTGGGCAAGTCACTGACTTTGCTTGGCTCAATTTCCTCATCTGTAAAATGAACTGGAGAAGGAAATGACAAACCACTACAGTGTCTTTGCCAAGAAAACTCCAAATGGGTCATGAAAAGTCACACATGACTGAATGACAAACTTCAGAAATATAAATGTTACAGAATAAGTTCACTTACCTTAGTAGTGTACTTTCCAGGGATGTACACATTGATAATAAGGACAATGCACACATTGCCAGAGACAACTCAGTGTTTGGGAGGCTCAGAAAGAAAGTATGGGAGAGAAGAGGTATGGGAGTATGGGAGAGACTGCCTACCAAACTGAAGGTCTACAGGGCTGTTGTGCTGACTTCATTGTTGTATGCCTGTGAAACCTGGACAGTATACCAGTGCCATGCCAGGAAATTGAATAACTGCCATTTGAATTGTCTTAGGAATATTCTGAAGATCACCTGGCAGGATAAGGTACCAGACACTGAGGTCCTTCTTTGAACTAAACTGTCAAGCATTCAAACTGTGCTTCAGAGATCAGAGCTCTGATGGGATGGCCAGGTTTTTCAAATGCAAAACATATGCTTGCCAAAAACCCCCTATTTTATGGAGAACTCACACAGGGCAAGTGTTTACATGGTGGTAAGAAGAAATGATACAAGGATACTCTCAAGGTCTCTCTCAAGAACTTTGGAATTAATTGTGTGACACAGGAGACACTGGCACAGGATCGCTCAGCATGGCATGCCCATGTGAGAGTTGGTGCTGTGCTCTATGGGCAAAGCAGAACTGAAACAGCTTGCAAGATACATAAATTTAAAGAATCCACTCCAAATGTTCACATGGACTATTTGTGCCCAACCTGTGGTAGAGCATTCCAAGCTTGTATTGGTCTGATCAGCTACAGTAGGACAGACACATTGAAACTTAACTCTGATGTAATGACGTCATTTTGGTCCTTTTCAAGAACAAAGAACAACAACCAACCGACCAACCAACCAACCAGCCAACAGCCTTATTATAAAATCATTTGAAAGTTTAACTATTTAAATTTTGTTTATGGTTATTTAGTTTTGTTAATTTTGATAATGAAATTTTAATTTAATTTTCACAGAATGGAGCACCCTGTCATTATGAATTGCATGTTCAACCATTTCTGGATGACACTTTTTTAGACAAGTTGGCTGGGTAGAGAAAATCCTCTTACTTGGCTACCTAGACCACCTGATTTATCGTCATTAGGCTTTTTTTCTAGAGTCAAAAAACTGTCTTGTATGCATCATTCTTTGGATGATTTGAAGATTAGAATTACAAATGTAATCTTTTTAGTAACTGAGCAGTAGCTAATAAAAATTTTTACAAAGTTCAAAAATCTACAAGAGTGATGTATAGCACAGGTATGTTGAATTTTAATAAGAAATACATAAATATTTTAAAATTTAAATAGTTAACCTTTCAAATGTTTTTTAAAAATGGATATAACATTATGTACATTGTATGTAGCAATACAAACATGTGGCATTTATACTGCTGAAGTTATTAAAGTTTAAAACTGCACTAAGATTTTTGGGACACCCTTTAAAATGCAAGACTTGATTTGTTTGAAAGAATTGATTAGTATCAGGGAAGATGTAAATTTAGTCACCAAAGTTCAGAAATACTTTTGCATAATTGCTAGATGGGACTGAAAAATGAATTTCATGATTTAGTGAGTGCAGTGAACAATACACTTCTTTGATCTACATATCTTTGTGAGGTATCTTTTTCAACTGATAGCCATCAAACAAGTACAGAAATAAACTGAACTTAGAATCAGAATTCTGATTTGCTGTATTACCAAGTGTTAAACCAAGGCTATTTTTCTTTTTATTATAAGAAGCATTTTTTTCTCTCTCTTCCCCACTCCCCTTTTGAACAATTTAAAACATAAAAATAGAACTCTCATCACATATGCATAGTTTAATGAAACAAATTCCAACACTGGCCATGTCCAAAAATGTATGTCTCATTTTGCATTTTAAATCAATTACTTCTCTAACAGGATGTGCATAGCATGCTTCGTCTTTGGTCTCTGAAATGAAATTTAAAAAGATTTCTAAAAATAATGAAGCATATTCAGCCATATTGCTCTCAACTACAAAATGATAAAGCATATTCAATCACATTGTTCTGACTATTATTTTTAGTGAGATCAAAAATATTTTTTACCTTGAACAAATAACATAAAAATTATTTTAAAATTGTGTTTATTCTATCTTTGACAGGCGTTACATATGCTTCTTATGTACATAAAATGGCACAATAGTGCAGAAATGTAATTTGTAAGGAAATAATACATGTGTCCAGCATATGTGCTCAAAATTTGTTTACTGATAGGAATAATCAATCAACAAAATTTTGAGATGCTGCCATATATCATATCAATGAAATGATAGGTCTGATCCAAAAGCAAGGATCTCTAATAACTATCAATGTGCATAATTTTCCTTATTTGAAGACACTGTTTAAAGCTCATCACACATATACCATGTACAACTTTCCATGTATTATTATTATTGTATGTTAGAGGTAACATGGTAACAAGACCACCAGATTTGGAGTTAAAAGACAAGGATTTCAGGTATAATTTTATTCCTTACCAGCTGAGTGATCCTGAACAGATTACTTTTCTAAGCCTTGATTTCTTTCTCTGTGAAATGGGGTAATAGTGATGCTGGAGAACAAGAACTTTATGAAACTTAATGCACCACCATGGAAATGTGAAGTGTTCACTTCTTGAAACCTCAGTTTCCCTGTTTACATAATGGAGAGAAGACTCATGCTACTGACTTCACAGCATCACCAATTCTTGGACAATATGAAGTTTCAACTGCCCAACAAGAAGGAAGGCTGCAGGCTCCTCCCGCCTCTACTACCTGACACTGAAGCTTGCCATAATATCCTTTCCCTTATTTGAGTATATTGTTAAATTATGTCAATCATATTGTGAGCACCGTACATTGTGTACCTAGAGCCCCTGAGCCACTCTGGAGGTGCTCAAAGTGGGGAGGGGGACAGATTTAGCAAAGAACTCAGAGATATAATCCTTAGTCTAGGGGAACTAACAGTCTAATTGGAGAAATGGAACAGATGAGCAAAAGGATCCTATAAACTTGAGGATAAACACAGAATTAAAAAAGAGATTAGTATCAGGAAGGGTTAATCAGGAAAGACTTGTGTGGGACAGTTGCTGAGTTTTGGCGGGGGAAGTTGAGGCAGGGAGTTTATTAAGATCTGAGCTCTTACTCGTCCTTTCTTTATTTCTTTCATTCTTTTTCCTCTTCCCCTATACCTCTAATCTGCCTCTGAGATTATTAAACCAAAAATAATTTTACATGTCTGGAACTCACTATTCACTACTGAAGCCGTTTGTTTATTCTCTCTCCCTTGTAATTTTTCCTTTTGGGAGGACTGACCTTTTGCTTCCCTTTCTATTTATGACCCAGTTTGTTTTGAGATGATTCCCAGTTTGACAGGAAAGAGTTGGGTAGGGGCCTGGCTCTAAGAGGGAGCCCTAATCTTCTGGGCAAAGTCTCCTACCACCTCTCTCCCCTCGCCCACAAAAATAACAGTTTTTGGAGAAGAAATCTGCCAAATGCTTATGTTCACAAAAGATACTGCAGACCTTTTGATAGTCCATATCTAAAGTTCAGGACAAAACCACAGAGCATGCTTCTTTAGGAAGAAACCTTTTTCAGTACATACACAGATTCCTTTATACCCTTCATGCAGGGCGGGCTAATGCTCCCCACAACACATGCATGTATAATGTGCATATGCACACATCAGGTAAATTTCCAGGATGCCAGACCACTAAGTAGTCTCTAGAGATTTAGGCCCTGCTGTTCCCTTCCTCCCTAAACACCACCTGACTCCAATCCTTTGGAAAAGTAGAAAATATCTGTTACTGTCGGGGTTCAGGATTGGGAGAGCTGGTTCAGTTTTTGGAAAGAATTCAATTAGATCTCCTCTTTAGCCAAAGGGAGCTTTATTAATGCAAAAGCATGTGGGCCTAAGACTTAGCAAGGAGTTAAACTAAGGCAATGATATAGGACGAGGACTAGACTTATATAGCCAGAAAGCTATACAGCCTATAGGATGGTGATGTAACTTTTAGGGTTTCTAAAAGGGGGTTGGATATTTAGGGACAAGATAAGTCTTGCAAGATAAGGACACAGGATGAGGACAATGAATGACAGAAGATAAGGGACACAAGGGAATTTTATGACCCAGGATGGGAGGGGGAAGTAAGGAATTTTATGGTCCAGGATAAGAGGAAGTTTTGTAGTATTTCAAGATAAGGGGAGACTTTAGGATGCCAGGGAATGAGCAACTCAACCTTATGGCACCTCAGTATTTTAAGGTGCCTTTAGAGGATAAACCAGGGAAAGGACAACTCAACCTTTAGGGCACCTTTGTATCCACATCAGTTACCACATAGATCATAGATAGATCTAAATTAGGAAGGGACTTTAATCCAAGTTCAACCTTCTTATTTTACAGATGAGGAAAATGGAACCCAGGGATACTTACAGAGAAAAAACATTTATTAAGCACCTACTATATGCCAGGTACTGTGCTAAGCTCTGGGGACACAAAAAAAGGCAAAGGACAATCCCTTCTCTCAAAGGCATCCCAGCCTAATCTAATTAAAATCAACAATACAGAAAACATTGCTGAAGCACCTACTGTATGCACAGTTTCTTACTGTGTACTGAGGGAGATACTGTGTTCACACAAGACATGAATATGACACACACACACCAGTAACCATAACCCACAAGGATATGAAAATAGTATCAGGGAAGAAAGTGGCGAAGAAACAGTCATAGACATGGTTTCATTCTGACCTCGGTTTGAGTCTTGGTTCTGACAATTATGTGCCTGAAAGTTCCACAAGTCACATCACCTCCTGGAGCATGTGAAATAAAAAATCTTCCCCCATAAAGTAACACAAAACATCATCCCTTTAAGCCCTGCCATAGTATTCTGTGATACTATGATTAGCCGAAAGATTTGCCCCTCAAATTCTATCCAATGAATAACAGTGACTTATTTATGTATCTTCTCACGATCTGTTGGGAACTCGACATATAGCACAGAAAGACCCAATACATAAGAACACGAATAAATGTGTGAGAACTACCTGACTTTGTGGAAAGAGACCTGAACTTGTAATAAGGAAGACCTTAGACCTTCTTTTGATCCTTATTAGCTGGATGCCCTTGGGCAAATCATTCAGTAGAATCAAGCTGAAAGCTGTTATTAAGCACCTACTATATATGCCAGGCATTGTACTAAGCCCTGGGGATAAAACAAAAACAAGAGGTAAAAACAGTCCCTGCCCTCAAGGAGCACACAATCTAATGGGGAGACAACATGTAAATAAGTATGTATAAATAGGGTATCTATGTTATGTTATGTTATATTATGTTATATTACATTACATTATAGTATATCATATCATATTATATATTATATTACATATTATACCTATGTATGAACAGATTACCTACAGAGGTAATCTCAGAGGAAGGCACTAGTATTCAGGGGGACCAGGAGTAGGTTCTTGCAGAAGGTAGGAATTTAGCTGGCACTTAAAGGAACCCAAGGAAGAGAGAGGCAGAGATGGAGAGGGAGGGAATTTTAAGCATGGGAATCAGCCAGTGAAATCAAACAGAGTAGGGAGGTGTAAGGAATTGTGAGTAGACCAGCGTTATTTGATGGTAGAGTACATGAATGATAGGTGTAAGAAGATTGGAAAGGAAAAAGAAATCAAGTTATAAAGGGCTTTAAAAGCCCTCCAAAGGAATTTCTGATTGATTTTGGAGGTAATAGAGAGCCACTGGAGTTTATTGGATGGGAAGATGTCATGGTGACACATGCATTTCAGGAAGATAACTTGTATGACTGAGTAGTTGATCATGGACTGGACTTGGGAGAGACTTCACACTGGGAGACCAACCAGCAGATCATTGTAATAGTCTAGGAGTGACATGATGAAGGCCTGTACCAGAGTGGTGGCAATGTCAGAGGAGAGAGGGGGACATATAAGAGAAATGTATGTGTAAGTAGAATAAATAGAATTTGGCAACAGACTAGATATGATGTGAGAGTCAGAAATTGAGGATGTCACCTAGGTTGGGAGTCTGAGTGACTGGGGCGGTGGGGGATTGTAGTATTCTCAGTAGTAATAAGTAATACAGGAAGAGGGAAGGGTTTGGAGATAATGAATTCAGTCTTGGACATGCTGAGTTTAAGCTATCTATGGGAATCCAGTCTACCATGTCCAATAGGCAATTGAAAATGCAAGACTGGTGGTCAAAAGAAAGGTTTGTTGTCAGTTGCATCTGACTCTTAAAACCCACATGGGGTTTTCTTGGCAAAAATACTGGAGAGGTTTGCCATTTCTTTCTCCAGCTCATTTTATAGATGAGGAAACTAAAACAGTTAAGTGACTTGCCCAGGGTCACATAGTCTGAGGCTGGATTTAATTCAGGAAGATGAGTCTTCCTGACTCCAGGCCCAATATCTATTTACTGTTCCACCTAGCTGCCCCCAAAGGAAGGTTAGGGCTACATAAATAGATCTGAGAATCATATGCATAGACATGATCACTGAATTCACAGTAGATGATGAGATCATCAAGCACATTCAGAAGTACTCCTGAGCTTTTTGAAAAAATGTAACCTCCTCCAGGAGGATGACCCTACTCCTTGGTCCAGCTTGTTAGAAGATATATGAGGGGGACAATTCAGAGCAGAGGGGATGAGGAAATTGGGCTCAGAAAAGCTAAAGGTAATTTTCAAGGTCACATAGCTTGTGAATTCAGAGGTTCTTTTTAGGAAGGGAAGAAAGAAATCAACTAATTTAACATACTCATTTTAAAACTAAGGAAACAGTCCAGGGTTTGCCCAATGATTTGCCCAATGTCACCCAAGTAATCAAAGAACAAAGTTAAAAAACTTGAACCTAGGTCTGCCCAGGACAAGCTTAGAGTTCTTTTCATTGCATCACCATGTTTTTTTCTCTCTCTCTCACAGTATTTTATTTTCCTCCAATTACATGTATTTACAACATTAATTTTTTTATAAGACTTGGAGTTTCAAACTTTTTCTCCCTCCCCTCCCATGCCCTTTCCCCAAGACGTCAAGCAATCTGATATAGGTTATACAGATGCAATCATGTAAACATATTTCCACATTAGTCATGTTGCATCACCATGTTCTTAATCAATCCTAGTGGTGAAGCAGAAAATGAGAATTGCAGGGGGGCGGGGTAGGTAGGATGAGGAAAGATGGGGAGACAGAAAATAAGAGGACAGAGCACAGCCCAGAGACAGGGAGGATCTCCCAATCGAGAGACTTGGGACATGTAGCTGGAAGTGAGCCAGCTGGTATGGTTTTTATTTTATTTTTTAAAATATGTTTTAGTGATACCTTTTTTTTTTCTGGACATTTCATTACTTCTAGAAAAAAGAAAAAGAATCTTCCTTCTGTTCTCTCCGCTCCCTTCTCTCATCCCCCCTTCCTCCCCACTGAACTTCCACCAGGACAAAGACACAAGCCCAGAAACCATACTCCCTAAACTATTCATAGAAGGTTAAGTTAGGAGAAGGAAGTCAGCCCCTGGGTAGGGCGTGGTTTGTGGCGAATACCGAAGCTCCCAGCTGTAAAGCGTTGTGCAGCATTTGCCCGGCCTCTATGCTGTCCCAGTGTCTAGCCTTCCTGCTGCTGCTCCCGAGGCTCTCTGAGGGATGGGGAGGTGGGACGGGTAAGAAAGAATTGATTTGGGGGGCAACGAGGGGGACACACAGGACAAGAGAGGGGACCTGATCATTGGAGACGGGGCAGAGTGGGCAAGAGATGTGAGGTGCATTGGTTATTCCTTCCCCTGACCAGGGACACTCCTCCCCCGACCTTTACATACCTTTGGGAAACTTCTGGGCAGACCACTCTTTCCCAGACTTGTTTCCTCTTTGGAGGGGAGGCGGGGAGTGAGACAGGTAGCCACTGCGATTTTTCCCCTTTTCCGTTTCTTTCCGCTTTTACCTTTTCTCCTCCACTTGACTACCTTTTCTCTTACCCTCTTTGCCCACAGCTTCCCAGGAGGCCCTCACCTTCCAATGCCATCTTATCTCCTCTTTCCTCAATCACAGCTGGGTTCAGCACTTGGGCTCAGGCTGGCTCGGGGATCTGGAGACCCACAGGTGGGACCCGAAGACCAACACCATTCGCTTCCTGTTGCCTTGGGCTCGGGGTCATTTCGATGCAGAACGCTGGGAATGGCTTCAGAGAATTATAGAGGTCTTCCTGATCAGTTTTACACGGGATGCACAAGACTTTGTTAAGATCTTCAGGTTGGAATGTGAGTCTCGGGGGTCTGGGATGCTCGCAGCTAATGATTTTCGTCTCAGGAGTTTGTTGGGGGTCGGGGGAGGAAGACATTGGGATAGACATCGTGGACCCTTAAAACTCTTAACTTCTAGTTGAATTTTCCCCTTGTACTCTGAGTCCCCTTCCTCCTCGAGATGTGAACTTTATTTCATCACTGAATCCTTATTTCCACTCCCCCAGCCACGGTCACAGGTTCGAACTCTGCCCTCACTCTAAAAAAACTCCCAGGGTCCTCCCTTGCTCATTTTGATCTTGACGTTGATCTTTAGTCTTCCTGTGACTGATCCAGTCATTCTCCATACCCTGTTTTGTCCTCATTTCCAGTCTTACCTGCAGAGGGTGGCGGAAAGGGAACTTAACTTACTCTCAAGTCAGACCTGCTTTCTGTAGGTCTTCTTAAGAAGGATGTGATAAAGAAATTGGAAACTAGGTTCACAATCCTACCTCAGGTGGTTACTGCATGTATGATTGTGGGTACATGATTTAACCTCACTGGTCCTCGTTTTCCTTATCTGTAAAATGAAAGTTAGAATCTGAGGTCTTTTCTAACTTAAGACCTGTGATCTCATGGGTACTCCTATTACATTAAGCAAGTAATTTACCCTTTTGGCACCTTCATTTCCTCCTCTGCATATGATTTCTAGGGTCTCTTCCCCATTAAAATCCTGTGAGCACAGATGGGAGATTATAATTATTTCCCACACTCATCACCACTACCCTCTCCCTGCCCCACATCTAATACCTTTCATCTCTCCCTAACTAAACTTTTTCCTCTTTCTTACCTTCCTTCACCTTCTCGCCCTTAGACCCTTTTGTCCTCCAGGTGAGAGCAAGCTACTTCCAAGAATCCCCTGTGAGCTTCTTCCAGGTAGCATTTCAGGGAACAGACTTCATGAGCTTCCAAGGAGATTCATGGAAGCCTGCTCCAGGGGCTGAAAGTATATCTCAGAATATCTCCAGCATTCTTAACCATGACCAGGGCACCCGGATCACGTTACAGAATTTACTCAATCACACCCTTCCCCAGTTGCTTGGTGGCCTTCTAGAAACAGGATGGAGAGACATTGAACGACAAGGTCAGTCCTAAGTACTAGTATCCTCTTCCCAAACCTCAAGAACAAAATCAAGACTCTGGGATTCAGTCCCCTTCCTATTCCTGCCATATCCTCAAATCCTCACAATTTTTTTCCAGCCAGGATTGTTTTAAAAATTGTTTTAAATTTTGTTATATATTTTTATTTTTTTGAAATTGCCTAATTTTCTTATGTAGTCCCTCTTTCTTCCTTTTCTAGAAATTAATCTCTAAATAATCTCTGTAGAGAAGTTGGGGAGGTGCTTTCTCACAGCTCTACTTTGATGCTTGGTCATTTTTATTCCTCAGCATTCAGTTTTAATTGTTTGTGATTGTTCTTTCTATCACCATTGTAGTAATTGTGTACATTGTTTTTGGCTCTGCTTACTCCATCAGTTCATACAAGTCTCCTCATTTTTCTCAGCAGTAATGTTTCTTACAGTACAGTAATATTATTTTACATTCAGCCATTCCCCAAATGTCCTGTGCTGTTTCTAGTTCTTACTACTACAAAAAAGTGCTGTTATAAATATCTAGGTGTATATGTAGTCTTTGTTTTTATTGTTAATCTCCTTGAGGTCTATGCCTGGCTGAAGGGTCTCAGGGGCAAAGGATGTGAACATTTTAGAAACTTTCTTAGCATTTTGAAAAATTCTTGTTTCTACTTCCTCCTCTCACTTATTTCTTTCCTTGCTTCTGACTCCTCCTTGCTCAACTGAAACTTCTCTCTTCAAAGTCATGAGGCATCTCTTAAACTCATTCTTTTTGATCTCTTGAGGTCTTGAGGTTCAAGGTGTGTTGTGGGGTCATCCCGAAAGAATTCACAGACTCAGATCATCTCCAATCTGAGTAAAGGCATTTATTGAGAGTTATACCCCTCAGAAAGTGGGCTGTGCTCCAAAAAGGAATCAGCAGCTTAGCAGAGCAAGACAGATCTTTTATAGAGCAAAAGATGCAATCATATAATTACAGAATATATGAATATTAAGATATAGGAGGGGTTTATTAATATGGTTGGGGCTCTAGCCTTGGTGGAGCTACACATGTTGCTCCCAGAATGCATACCAAAAAGCCCACTTGGGGGGTATTAATGTATGATAATGATATTATAATAAGCATCTCTACATCATAAGTTCATCTCAGGGCAGTTCTTCTTGGACTGTGATTTAGTGATCAAGAATCCTGTTCTATGTCTTGTTGGTGCTGTTTTCTGATTGGCTGGCTATTGTGTCTCTGTCTAAAACTGGATGGATATGGTTGACACATCTGCTGTTCTAGTGAGGCATGAGTTCATGGACACTCCTCTTGTTCTAGTGAGGCAGTGAGGCATATGAGGAAGTTGGGACATTGGGGGTGAGTGCAATGGTCATATTGGGGTTGGGGGTAGTGGCTAGACTCCATCATCTTTGTAACATTTGACACTCTTGACCACTTTTTGCTTCTGGGTATTTCTCTTTTGTGGGTTTTTATGACTGTTCTCTTCTGGTTCTCCTCTTACTTGTTGTAAAGCCAAGCATGAGCAGCTTTCCAGAGGGCTGCTGCTGTGAACAGCTTTCAAGGTTCTGATTACATAGTATAGAGAGCTCTCTATTTATTCAATAACAAATCAGAGCAAAACATTCATAGAAAATCAAAATACAGCATTTACCGTGTTACCACTTATCACAGAAAATCAAAATATAGCATTTACCATGTCACAACTCAACAACTTATCACTAAAATGGCCACATGGTTTTCACCAAAGTGGTCACATAGTTTTCAAAAAAGTACAATCATTTAGTCAATCACAAAATACTTAATTAAATCACAAAGTACAAAAGTCAAAGTTCTCTACCCCTAGGTCACAGTAAATCATAATCTTCTCAGTCAGTACACAGTATCCAAGTAAAGTCTTCTTTCAGCTTGACTCGAGGCTGGCTGTCAGCTTCCATGTTTCCTCTTCCATGGTCCCAGATCCAACTGTTACCTGGGTTCGAGGCAGGCAGCTCTCAGTTCCTTGTCCAGCTCCTCATCCAGTTCTTTGTCCAGTTCTCATTCTATATTGAAGTTCACAGTTTTCAGTCCACCTCAAGTCCTTCACAGTTCCTATTTCTGGGAAGACAAAGCTTGACAGAGCCACAATAATATTCATACACATTCCTGGCACTATCACCAATTCACTATCTGCCTGTGAAATCAACTCATACCCACCAACAAGGTCTGAGAACTCAACACAAATCATCAACATAGAAATCAACACAGACCCACAGACAAGGTCCAAGAGGTCAGCACAAATCATCAGTAAAGTCCCACGACCCCCAAAACCCTCCTCTAGAACTTCTGTAACCATACAATCAGAAAATCCTCTTTCAGGGTTTCCAGTAAGGTCCTAGGGCTTCTGTACAAAGTATCGCAAACATCAATACAGAAAGAACAGACAAACAGAGTGATGGGTTACCACAAATTTTTTCCTTCTTGACTCTGCCACCACAAGAGTCCTTTTCTCAGTTCTGCTGTCTCTAGCCTGGAAATCCTCCCTATATGTGGTCATTAGCTCCTCCCTTTCCTGCTGCAGGATTTCATGAGTTCTAGAGTTCACAAGTTGTGGGTTCACACATTCTGTTTCTTAACAGACTTGATACAAGGCTCAAAAGAAACTTGAACTGAAACAAGGTGTTAATTCAATAGCTGAAACAAGGTGTGAGCTACTTCTATGCTTGCCATTACACCTGTCTAACCATTTCTCCTGCTCCTCTGTTTGCTAATCATCCATATCACACTCCCTAATTATAAATGTATCCAAAGGATTTGTCTTCTTTTGTCTTTTCTCTATATATTCCCTGGTTGATGTCAAAAACTTCCATAGGTTTAATTATCAAATCTGGATTGATGACTTCCAGAGTTGGATATCAGCTCTAATCTCTCTTCTGAATCCTCATTCTGAATCACCAAATATTTTCCTATGGGACATTTCAAATTGGAGATAGCCCATCATAACATGGTTAACTTTCCAATCCTTTTACATCTTACTCAAACCTTACTAACTTAAAAATGAAATCCAAAAATAACAAAAATAGGTCAAAGAACAAATAATAGAAAAAAATAATGTTTACATGAACGATAATAGAAATGTGAAAGATTAGAGAAAATATACTCTAATGTTTGGGAATATGGCTAAAGGAAAAAATTAAATCCCTAAAACATATTTACACAATAGAAAAAGGAAGAATTAAGAACTAAATATGGATTTTTAATATGCATTTAATAAATTATGAAAACCAAAAACCTAAAAATAAGCACAAAAGAGGAATATGTTGTTTCCTTTGCCTGCTATTATTTGAAATAGTTTTTGAAGTGCTAGTAATAGCACTAAGACAAGATAAACATATTAAATACATAAAGATAGTCAGTGAAGAGACAAAACTATCCCTATTTGCTGATGAAATAATGGTTTACTTAGGAAATTTAAGGATTTACCAAAGAAACTAATTGAAACAATTAATACCTTTAGCAAAATTGAAGGCTACAAAATAAACTTACAAAATCAATTGGATTTCTATATTATAACAAAATAAAGGAGGCAGTAATAGATAGGGAAGTCTCACTCAAAATAACTACAAAATACATAAAATATTTAGAAATCAGTGTATAAGAGAACATCTAGTACATGTGTTGATTCAGTTACAAAATGCAAAGGAATGCTTATATATCTGATAGGATATTCAGTGCTCATGGCTGGGCCATACCACTTTGATAAACATGTCATTATTACCAAAGTTAATTTATAGATTTCTTACTGTACAAATCAGACTACCAAAAGGATACTTACTTCATAGACCAAAACAATAACTAGCCAAAAATAATAGCACAATTTCCTTGGAGCAGGAAAAAAATCTAGAATATCAAGGAAAATAATCAAAAAGGGTAGGAATGAAGTGATTTTAAAATAGTGATTTTAGACCTCCAATTATTGCAAAATAGCAGTCATCACAACCACTTAGTTTAAAAAGTAAATTATTGGAGCCAGCTAGACAAGGAAGAATCAGAAATTATTAAACTAAAAAAAATCATCATTCAATAATGTCCCTCACCACCCAAACATAAATTACATAGGAAAGTGTTCTGTCTGTAATAAGAATTTCTGGAAAAACTGGAGAATATTCTGGAATAAATTAGATTTAAAGCGTATCTTTATGCTATATTCTACAGTAAGTAAAGATCATACACATTTCATTTCTGTGAGTAAAGGATAACTAAACAAGGGATATTGGCAATTTTAAATGCTAAAATCGATGAATTTGATTATTTGAAATTGAAAAGCTTTTGCACAAATAAAATTAATGCATGTAGGATAAAAGAGGAATAAGTTGACTGAGGAAAGTTTTTAATCTCTGTGTTGTATACTTCTGATAAAGATTTGATCTGCAAAATCTATAGACCACTAACAGAAATTTTAAGAGCAAATGCAATTCCCCAAGACAAAAGTGGTCAGAGAACACTGAACAGTTTTCAAAAGAAGAATTGAAGATTATTAATAACCATATTTAACATTTTCCCAAATCATTAATAATAAAATAAATACAAATGAAAAGGATCTTGAGGTTTCACCTTACACCTAGTAAACTGAGATGACAAAAAAAAAAATGACGAAAGATGAAAAGAGTAAATGATGGAGGGGTTGTGGAAAGATACTAACACATTGTTTATGCAACTATAAACTGGTCCTGGAAAGCAGTTTGGAATTATACAAATAAAGTCATCCTTTGACATCACTAGGCATCTGTTTTAAGGAGGTCATTGACATAAAGAATGTTTCCATATACATCAAAATATTTTGCAACAGTATTTTTTGGGAGTATCAAAGAACTGGAAACAAAGTAGCTGTTAAACAAATAGTGGTACAAATGTAATAGAAATTGCTGTTCTGTAAGAAACAACAAACATCATACATCTATAGAGAAGCATGAACAGATTTATATGAGCTGATGCAGAGTAAAATAAGCAGAGCCAGAAACACTACATAAATAATGATGAAAAATATAAATGAAAAAACGAACAATCAAACTCAATGTTGTGAAATCCAAGAATGAGCTGGACCCCAAAGAAGGTTTGAGAAACATCTTTCCCATGCTTTGCGGCAGAGGTTCAGGTCCATTGTATATGCCATTAAAATTGATTAGTTTTGCTTTATTTTTCTCTTAATCCTCTTTTAAAAGTATATTATGAAGGATGGCTGTCAGGAAGGTATAGAGGGAGGGATACAAGAAGAAATGTTAGTGATGTAAAAAATGAAATATGTTAAAATTATCTTTTAAAATATTCAAGTCACATCCATTTTGAGCTTATTGTGGTATGTGGCATGAGATGCTGATATAAACACGATTTCTGCCATCCTGCTTTCTGGTTTTCCCAAATACCCATAATTTTTTAAGTAATAGAGGAAGAGTCAACATAAGGATAGTTGGAAGGGGATAAATGTGAGGTGGGCTTGTGAATAAAGAAGTGTGGAGGAGAGTACTGTTGTGGGATTTTCTATCTTTGCATGGGGTAAAGAGTTTGAAATTTAAGGATTCTAGGTTCATATAATATTTATCTGCTCCTCAATCCCTATTAACCTTGACAAACCCCATTAACTTTCTGGGCCTTGGTTTCTGAATCTATGAAAATTATGAGATTAGCCCAGATGATCTCAAAGGTCAGTTCTAGTTCTGAATACTATCATCCTGTGACTATGAATCCTTACATGAATCTCTCTTCTCCCTGTCCTATAGTTAGGCCAGAAGTCTGGTTGTCAAGTAGTCCCACCCTTGTTCCATGGCAGCTGAAACTACTTTGTCATGTCTCAGGATTCTACCCAAAATCGGTGAGGGTGACTTGGATAAAGAATGGACAGGAGCAACCAGGAACTCAGACAAGTGGCCTCCTGCCAAATTTAGATGGAACATGGTATCTTGAAGTTATTCTCAATGTGGAAGCTGGAAAAGCAACCGGTCTGGCTTGCAGGGTAGAACATAGTAGTCTTGGTGGCCAGGACCTCATCAGATACTGGGGTGAGAAATGGGGAATGGGAAGAAAGTGGTGCTGGAGTATAGAGGAAGGGAGTAAAGGGCATGGTCACAAGACTGGGAAGGGAAGAGGATGGAGAATCCTAGGCTTAGGAGGGAGGAAAACATGGAAATTCGGACCTAGGAGGGATTGAAAGAAAGGGACCTTGGGCCCAAAAGGGAAGGGGATGGAGGTCACAGACTTAGGGTGGAGGGGGATAAGGAATTCCAGGCTCAGGAGGGATAGGATAGAGGAAAGATCCCAGTTTAAGGTTCTTACATACTAATATCTCCCATGTCTAGCCAAGAGCTCTACATGGCCCATGGCTCTGGGGATCTCAGCTGTGATTGTAGTGCTGGTGATTTTGTTAGTATTTGGAGTCATCTGGTGGAAGAATCAACATAGGTGAGTCTATCTGTTTTCTCTCACCCAATTACTCCACTTTTCTTCCTACTCTTCTTTCAATCTCTCTTCTCCTTCATGTTTTCTCCCAGTATACATTCCTGCTTACAGCCAGGAGAATACTTTTACCTTGACTCAGAGGGATGTTTATCTTTGATTTCTCTACAGATCATATGAAGACATTTTGTGACACTCTTCTCCCACTATCTTTCTCCCATTGAAGTCAGAAACCTGGACTCCAAAAACTCTAGAAACTCAACTATTTAACCCAGGAGTCATAGCAGTCTGGAATATTTTACCTTGTTATTGGCCTCTTTCTCCCAGCTAATATTTGTAATGCATGAGCTCTCAAAGATATCAAAATTGACTTTTCTTCCTCTAATACCCTTGACTTTAATTTTGGCTGTGAACGCCATTTTCTGTGAACTCCCCCAAGTACAATGGAGGGGGAATGTTTACTGGACATTATCTTTTTTATGCATTTTGTGTTCCTGGCACTACACTAGACATATGAGCACACACAGGAAGAAAACAGGGTCCTTGCCCCTGAAGAGCTTGAATCTCTAAGGAGGCTGACCAGAAGGGAATACCATAGAAAAGATATGTAGTCTTGTGAAGAGAAGACTTTTACACATCAGAGGGGCATGATTATTGTCTTCAAGTGTTTGAAAGTTGGCCAAATGGAAGACATGTACTACTTTACCCCAGAAATCAGAATAAAGGGCAATGGGTAGAAGCTGGAGAGGCACATATTGACTCAATTCAAGACAATTAGATTAATTAATTGCTGACAATTAGATCTATCCAGAAGAGGAATAGACTGCCTCAGGAGGTCATGAGTTTCCTTGCACTAGAGACCTATAAGTGAATGCTAGATGGCTACTTGACAGGAATAAAAGCAGTATTCCCATTCAGGTATAGGCATATCTACTTTGGAGATATTGTGGCTTTGGTTCTAGAGTGCTGCAAGAAAGTGAATATTCCAGCAAAGTGAGTCACATGGATTTTTGGTTTTCCAGTGCATATAAAAGTTATATTTATGCTATACTGTAGTCTATTTAGTATGAAATAGTATTATGTTTAAAGAAACAATGTATATAATCTAATTATACTTTATTGCTAAAAATGGTAACTCTCATTGGAATCTTTAGTGAGTCATAATCTTTTTGTTGGTGAAGGATCTTGCCTTGATGTTGATGGGTGTTGATTGATCAGGAAAGTGATTGCTGTAGATTGGGGTGGCTGTGGCAATTTCTTAAAATAAAACAGCAATGATGTTTGCAGTACTAATGGATTCTTACCAAAATATGATACAGAGATGCAAAGTGAACACATGCTAGTGGAAAAATGGTGCCCATAGATTTCCTTGACCCAGGTTGTCACAAACCTTCAATTAAAAAAAAATTATTTACAACATTCAGTTTCATAATCCCTTGAGTTCCAAATTTTCTTCTCCTCCCTCTCCTCCTCCCACCCCTCCATGGTGTCATGCAGTTCAACATAGATTCTACAAATACCTTTACATTAAACATTAATCAGGTTATAAAGAAGAATTATAACTAATGGAATGAACAATGAGAAAGAAGGAATGAAACAAAACAAAACAAAAAAGAGAGAGAGAGCAAGTAATTTGCTTCAATTTGCATTCAGACTCTAGTTCTTTCTCTGGATGTGGATATCCCTATCCATCATGAGCCTTTTGGAATTGTCTTATAACTTTGCATTACTGAGAGGAGCCAAGTCTATCGAAGTTAGTCATCACAGATATGATATGTCTGTAATTGTGTACAAAGTTCTGCTTCTGCTCCTCTCATTCAGTATCAGTTTATATAAGTCTGTCTAGGTTATTATGAAGTCTGTCTGCTCCTTATTTCTCATAGCACAATAGTATTCCATTACATTCATATACCACAACTTGTTTAGCCATTCCCCAATTGATGGACATTCCCTTGATTCCCAATTCTTTGCCACCACAGAAAGAGCTGCTATAAATATTTTTGTACATATGTGTCCTTTTCCCACTTGTGTGATCTCTTTGGGATACAGCCCTAGAAGTAAACCTTCAATTTGTTAATAAAACAGAAAACCCCAAACTGCAATATCTGTGAAGCAGAATAAAGTGAAACATAGTAAAACAAAGTATGCCTGTACTACTTGACTAGAACATTGTTAGTCTGTGAAACAGTTGGGGAGTCAAAACATAGGGATTTAAGCTGTAGAGCAATTCTACATCAACTTCTTTGGTGAATATATTAGTCTTTTCCCAAAGCTTTTCAAATTTTGTTTAAATGTAATCATTAAAATGATTTGAGATGGGGGAGAGAGGGAGAAAGAGAGAGACAGAGAAAGAAAGAGAGAGAGAGAGAGAGAGAGAGAGAGAGAGAGAGAGAGAGAGAGAGAGAAAGAGAGAGAGGCAGAGAAAGAGATAATGAATAGATTAGGTACATGATATACAAAAGCAAATAAAAGCAGTGTTTATGGTAAAACAGTGTTTTGATAAAGCCAAAGACTAGCTATTGGGGGAGGTACTCCCTGTCTGAGGAAAATTGCTGGGAAAACTGAACAGCAGTCTGGTAAAAACCTAATATTTTGACCTACACCTTACAATCTACAACATGATAAGGTACAGTGGATACATGGCCTACATATAAAAGGTTATGTTAGAAAAAACAATTAGAAGAGAAATTATCTTTTAGATCTACAATTGGGGAAGTGTTCATGATTAAATAAGTGATGGGTTAAGATAATTTGGATAATTTTGATCAAATTAAAATAAAACATTATTGCTATTATGAAAATTGCTATTATATATATTGCTATTATAAAAATTAGGAGGGGAAAAAGGTAACTGGGAAAAAATTCTTTGCATCAAGTTTCTCTGACAGAGGTTTCATTTTAAGAGAAAAGTCATTCCCCAATAGATCAATGGTCAAAGGATATAATAAGAGGTTTTCAAAAGAAGAAATCTAAGTTCTCAATAATCACATAAAATGCTTTAAATCACTAATAATTAGAGAAATGCAAGTTAAAGCAACTTTGAGGTTTTACCTTATGCCCATCAGTCTGACAAAGATGACAAAGAGAAAAATGACAAATGTTGAGGGAGCTATGAGAAAACAAAAACACCAGTACCCTGTTGGTGGAGCTATGAATCGACTACTCTGGAAAGCAATTTGAAACTGTGTCTAGAAAGTTATGAAACTATATGTGCCTCTTGACCCACCACTAGGCTTGGAAATTAAAGAAATCAAATCCTTTTCCTCCTTTGATTTTTGAGCAGCTCTTTAATAGGAGCCAAAATATTGAAATTAAGGGAGTGTCTACCTATTGGAGAATGATTACACAAATTGTGATGTGTGAATGTAATGGAATGTTATTGTGCCATAAATAATGATGAAATTGAAAATTTCAAGGGAAATTCTGTGAACTGACACAGGACCAAGTGAACAGAAACAGAACAACTTAGATGGTGATAACAACATAGAAAAAGCCAATGTTGATCACAAGCAAAACCCTGCAAAAAGAGATAGTAAGAGATACCCTATTGAAAGTAACCATAGTGGGGTGGTTAGGTGTCATAATGAATAGAGCACTGGCCCTGGAGTCAGGAGGACCTGAGTTCAAATCTGGCCCCAGACACTTAATACACACAAAAAACTAGCCACGTGACCTTAGGCAAGGCACTTAACCCCAAATGCCCTCCAAAAAGAAAAAAAAAAAGTAACCGTAGACAGCATAAAATACCTGGGAATATATCTGCCAAGACAAACGCAGGAACTATATGAACATAATTATGAAGCACTTTTTATACAAATAAAGTCAGATTTAAATAATTGGAGAAATATTAATTGTTCATGGGTGGGCAGAACCATTATAATAAAAACAGCAATTCTAAATAATCTACTTATCTGATGCCATCCCGTTTAAATTATAAAAAAATTATTGAGCTAAAGAATAATAGCAAAATTAATTTGCAAAAACAAAATGTCAAGAATATAAAATGATTTTAAAATTATTCTTATTTATTTTTAGTTTTCAACATTCACTTCCACAAAATTTTCCAAATTTTCTACCTATCTCTCTCCCATGCCACCACCCCAAGAAGGCAGGCATTCTGATTACACCTTCCCCAAATCTCCCCTCCTTTTTATCACGCCCCCCATCCCCTTCCCTTTTATTTTCCTGTAGGGCAAGATAGATTTCTATACCCCATTGGCTGTATATCTTATTTCCCAGTAGCACAGTAAAACAAGTTGTTAACATTTGTTTTTAAAACTTTGAGTTCCAAATTCTCTCCCTTCCTCCCTCCCCACCCACCCTCATTGAGAAGACAAGCAATTCAATATATGTTATACATGTATAGTCATGCAAAACACTTCCACATCAGTCATGTTATGAAAGACTAACTCTATTTCCCTCTATCCTATCCTGCCCCTCATTTATTCTATTCTCTCCTTTGACCCTGTCCCTCCTCAAAAGTGTTTGCTTCTGATTACCCCCTCTCCCCTATTGCCTTCACTTCTATTATCCCCCCTCTTATCCTCTTCCCCCTACTTTACTGTAGGATAAAATAGATTTTCATACCCAATTGAATGTGTATGTTATTCCATCCTTAAGCCAAATTTGATGAGAGAAGGGTCACTCATTCCCTCTCCCTTCTCTCATCTTCCCCTCCAATGTAAAAGCTTTTTTTTGCCTCTTTTATGTGAAATAATTTACCCCATTCTACATCTCCTCTTCTCCTTCTCCCAGTACACTCCTCTCTCACTCCTTAATTTTATTTTTTAGATATAATCCCTTCATATTCAACTCACCCCTACAACTACCCTAATGTTGAGAAAGGTAGCATGAGTTATAAATATCATTTTTCCATGTATGAATGTAATCAGTACAACTTTAATAAGTCTGTTATTATTTCTCTTTCCTGTTTACCTTTTCATGCATCTCTTGAGTATTATATTTGAAAGTAAAATTTTTCAATTCAGCTCTTGTATTTTCATCAAGAATGATTGAAAGTCCTCTGTTTCATTGAATTTCCATTTTTTCTCCTGAAGGATTATGCTCAGTTTTGCTGGGTAGGTGATTCTTGGTTTTGATCCTAGCTCCTTTGACTTCCATAATATCATATTCCAAGCCCTCCAATCCCTTAATGTAGAAGCTGCTAATTCTTGTGTTATCCTGATTATGTTTCCACAATATTTGAATTATTTCTTTCTGGCTGCTTGCAATATTTTCTCATTGACTCCTTCTGGAAACTCTAGAATTTGACTACAATATTCCTAGGAGTTTTCCTTTTGGAATATCTTTCAGGAGCTGATTGGTAGATTCTTTCAATTGCTATTTTACCTTCTGGTTCTAGAATATCAGGGCAGTTTTCCTTGATAATTTCTTGAAAGATGATGTCTACTTAAAAAAAGGGGGGGGGCGGCTAGGTGGTGCAGTGAGTAAGAGCACCAGCCTTGGAGTTGGGATGACCCAGGATCAAAACCGGCCTCAGAAAATGAGCACCCACACATAAATAATGACTAGCCATGTCACCTTGAGCAAGTTACTTAACCCCAATTGCTTTAAAAAAAAAAAAAGAAAGATGATGTCTAGGCTTTTTTTTTTTTATCATGACTTTCAGGTATCCAATAATTTTAAAATTATGTCTCTTGGATCTATTTTCAATTTCAGTTGTTTTTCCAATGAGATATTTCAAATTGTCTTCTATTTTTTCATCCTTTAAGAAAAAAATTTTTTTGCTTGTTTTGGAGGGGGAAGGGTAGGGCAATTGGGGTTAAATGACTTGCCCAAGGTCACACAGCTAGTAAGTGTGTCAAGTGTCTGAGGCCAGGTTTAAACTCAGGTCCTCCTGACTCCAGGGTCAGTGCTCTATTCACTGCACCACCTGGCTGCCCCAGGAGTTATTCTCTTCAGTGAACTTTTGGGCCTCCTTTTCCATATGGTCAATTCTGCTTTTTAAGGCATACTTCTCCTCATTGGCCTTTTTTTTTTTTTAATCTCTCTTTTTTTGCTTTTTGGAGGGCAATTGGTGTTAAGTGACTAGTAAGTGTGTCAAGTGTCTGAGGTCCTCCTGACACCAGGGCCGGTGCTCTGCACTGCATCACCTAGCCACGCCCCACCTCATTGGCTTTTTGAGCCTCTTTTGTCATTTGGGTTAGTCTATTTTCTAAGGTGTTATTTTCTTCAGCATTTTTGGGTCTCCTTTAGCAAGCTATTGACTTGTTTTTCATTATTTTCTTACATCACTCTTATTTCTCTTCCCAATTTTCCCTCTGCTTCTCTTACCTGATTTTTAAAATCCTTTTTGAGCTCTTTCATGGCTTATAACCAGTTTATATTTTTCTTGGAGGCTTTAGATGGAAGAGCTTTGACTTTATTATCTTCTTCTGGTTGTATGTTTTGCTCTTCCTTGTTACTAAAGTAAGATTCTATAGTCTGATTTCCCCCCTGCTGTTTCCTCCTTTTCCCAGGCAATTACTTGACTTTTTAGCTCTTTGTTAAGGTAGGACTCTGCTTCCAGGATGGAGGGCAAACTGTCCCAAGCTTCAGGGGTTTATGCAGCTGTTTTCAGAGATACTTCTGGGGACCTGTAAATTTTCAACTCTAACAAGGTTGTATGATCAAAGGAGAGGTGTTTACTACTCTCCTGGTCTGTGCTCTGGTCTGTGAGTGGGCATAAGTGCTCTTTTCTGACTTGAAACTGTGAGGAGGATTTCCTCTCCACCACTACCACAAACTCCACCACTCCAGGGCTTCTTATCGCCCTAGGACTGCCACCCAGGACTGCAACCCAGATCTAAGCACAGGCAAAGCAAGAAAATTCTGCATCAGCACCAGCAGAGAGATGTGTGAGCAGCCCCTGTGATTAGTCACTCAATCCCTCCACTGTCTGTGGGCCAAGAGCTTTCAAAGCAGCCACTGCTGCTGTTCCCTCTGGAGCTGCTGCCCCAGGGCTGGGGCTAGACCACTCTCCTCTCTCACCCAGGTCTGACACACCTTTCCTACTAACCTTCTAAGTTGTCTTTGTCGTTTGTGGGTTGAGAAGTCTGGAAACTGCCACAGTTACTAGTGATTCAATCCTCTGTGACTTGCTCAGGCCCTGTCTGTGTTGGCTTGGCCCACACTGGGCTACAGTCTTCTCTCATACTGCTGCAACACACCTTTCCCGTCAGCCTTACAAGTTGTCTTGGGCTGGAAATTTTTTTCACTTTGTCATTTTGTGGGCTCTGCTCCTCTAGAATGTGTTTAGAGTAATTTTTTACAGGTATTTGGAGGGGCTTGGGGAGACCTCAAGCAAATCTCACTTTTACTCTGCCATCTTGGTTCCACCCCCAAAAGGAATTAATTTTTAAAAATGTTAAAAAGGAGGCTTAGCAGCGCTAGATCTTAAATTGTATTATAAGGTTATCAAAACTATTTCTTTGGTAGTATTATCAAAACTATCTGGTATTGGCTAAAAAATAGAAAAGGGCATCAGTGGAACAGAGTAGACATATAATGCACAGAGTAAATGATTATAGCAACCTTGTATTGGATAAATGTCAAGATTTAAGTTTGGGTGATAAGAATTCATTATTGGTTAAAAAAAAAGACCTGTTGGGAAAACTGGAAAGTAATACAGCAGAAACTGGGTATAGAGTAATATCTTATACCATTTACTAATATAAGGCCAAAATGGATACATGATCTAGATAAAAAAGCTTAGAGTAAATTAGAGGAACATGGAATATATTTTCTATCAGACTTATTGATAGGAGAATTTAGCAATAAATGAGAGACAGAGAGCATCGTGAGATGTAAAAAGGATAATTTTGATTAAATTAAAAAAGGCTTGTACAAATTAAAACAATTTAGTCAGGATTTGAAGGAAAGCAGAAAATTGGGAAACATTTTATAGTTTCTCAGATAAAGATCTTATAACTCAAATATTTAGAGAGCTTCAAGATTATAAGAACAGAAATCATTTCCCAATTGGCAAATGGTCAAAGGATATGAACAGGCAGTTTCTCAATAAAGAAACCAAAGCTATATATAGTCACATGAAAATGCTTTAAATTATTATTGATTAAAAAAATGAAAATTGAAACAACTTGGAGATATCATCTTACATCTATCAGATTGGCTAAGATGATAGAAAAGGAAAAATGACAGATGTTGATGGAGACATGGAAAACTTGGGATAGTATTACACTGTGGAACTGTGAACACATCTAATCATTTTGGAGAGCAATCTGGAATTATGCCCAGAGTTATAAAACTTTGTCTACTCTTTGATCAAGAAATACTGCTATTAGTCTATTTCTTTTTTTCTTCAAATGCTTTATTAACTTCTAGTTTACATCATTCATTTCTGCCAGATTTTGAGTTACAATTTTTTCCCCATTTTTTTTCCTACCCACCACCCCAGAGTAGCAGTCCCACAGAATATCCCCTCATCCAAGCAGCTCTCTCCCATATCTTCTCCCATACCCCCTTCGGACTTGCTATTAGTCTATTTCAAGGTGATCAGGAAAAAAGGAAAAGAACCTATTATCTTCTAAAATGTTTATAGTAGGTCTTTTTGTAGTGTCAAAGAATTGGAAATTGAGGAAATGCCCATTATTGAGGAATGGCTAAACAAATTGTGGTATATGATTGTGATGTGGTAAGAAATGGTGAGCTGGTTGATTTTAGAAAAAAAAAACATGGAAAGAGTTGCATGAAATAAAGAAGAATGAAATTAACAGAACAAAGAGAATATTGTATACAGTAACAGCAATATTGTTCAAAGAAAAACTGAACAACTAAGTTATTCTGAATGTTATAAGTAACTTGAGTCAACTACAAAGGACCAACAAAGGAAGATGTCATCTGCCTCAGAGGAAAACTGATAAACAGAAGTATGCATACTATGGTTTTACATTATCTCTTATCTATGTCAAATGGTGGCCTTCTCTAGTGTGGGTTGGTGAGGGAGCCAGGAAAACAGTTTGGAACTTAAAATGTAACAAAAAAAAAGAAAATAAATTAAAAACAAAACAATTTTGAAAGACTAGAAATTTGAGCAATGTAATAATAAACTACAAATCCAAAATAATAAAAAGAAACATGCCATTCATATTCAGATGGGTGGATGAACTTAAGATGCAGAAAGAAAAATATTTTTCAGACATGGTTAGTGTGGCAGTTTAACTTTCTGGTCTATGTAGATATGTATTAAGGGATTTTTGCTTTGTTTTGAATTTGCCCAAAGAGTGTGCAGGCAATGGGAGGGAAAGATGAATAAGAACAAATGCTTGTTACTTAAAAAAATAAAATACTATTTGTTACATGGGGTGCATCTCTGGGAGGAAGGGAAATATTGAGAAGAATTTAAGTGATGTAAAAACAAAATATATTTGTAGTTTTTTTAAAAAAGAATTTGTGACCATTCCTAGATCATATTGGTAGTATCAGAATTGGCTTTTGAATCCAGGCTCTCCCACTTAGTCAGTGATGTGGTGCAGTGGATAGAGTGCTGGGCCTGAAGTCAGGAAGACTCATGTTCATGAGTTCAAATCTGGCCTCAGATACTTACTAGCTGTGTGTCCCTGGAGAAGTCACCTCACCCTGTCCTGTTTCCTTCAGTTTTCTCATCTATAAAATGGGCTAGAGAAGCAAATGACAAACCACTCTTCTATCTTTGCCAAAAACAAAAACAAAACCCAAATCCCAAATGGAATCATGAAGAATTGGACACCTCTGAGCAACACCCACCTCCCACTAAGGTTTTAGGGAATAGCAAAATTCACATTATCCTTTTACATTGATATGTCAGTCTACAAGTAGCTGAGGCAGCTGGAAAGTTGAGTATTAATTGCTCAAGTGTATTATGGTTAATTACATACAGTGTAACAGGGAGGGAGCAGCAGCACAACATAGGGATTACAGTTAAGAAAACATTGTTGCTACTCACAAGGGAAGGACAAGAATAAGTGCCAATGGGGGACAGCCTCAGCATGTATATTCACTGACCTTAGTCTGAGGGCAGCACACAGCGGGGGTGCCTTTGCTGTGCATTCTCTTTCTGGTAGAAGTTCTGAGCCCTTCAGGACTCAAATTTATATAGTTTTGGACAAAGAGCCAAAGTGACCCTAGTAGGAAACTGCTCTAATATCTGTGAGAGAAGGGCCAGTGATCTGGTCCAGTGAAATGAGAGCATTTTCTGAATCACCTCAAAAGAAATGAGAAAGAAGGGGCAAGGACTCTGTGCCACACAGGGGCTGGGGGGGGGAATGCCTGGGCACTGGGCTTATTGAGCGTTAGCACATATGTATCCTGGGGTGGTTGGGGCCATAAAAAATCAAACTAGTTTTCACCGGCTCACATTATTCAACTCAGCTGGAAATCTCACAACTGTCCTTGGATGGTGACTTTACTTAGATAAATAGCCAAGGCCACATAGAAGGAATCCTGGATAAAACAGGTTAGGAACAGATATGGATTAATGAGAATGGCATTTAACTCTACTCTTTTTGTATGTGTAGTCTAAATTTTGCTTTGCAATTTTATTTTTCAAATGGTATAATTCTTGAACGTTTACACTATTCATACAGAATTCTATTTTGAAAAATTGCAAATAATGTTGATTTCTCCCCTTCTCTGTCTTCCTCCCACTTTCCTCTTTCTTCCCCTCTCCCTCCCTCCCTCCCTCCCTCTTTCTCTTCTTATACCTCTGTTTGTCTCTCTCCCCCTCTTTCTCTCCTCTTTCTTTCTATCAATCTCTGTCTGTGTTTGTCTGCCCGTATCCTATTCAGACCATATTGCTCTTACCAAGGCACTCCTTTGCCCTATCATGGCACCTATGTTGGTGAGTAAAAAGGGCACACAATCGAGTGGCTAGGTGATGCAGTGAATAGAGCACCAACCCTGGAGTCAGGAGGACCTGAGTTCAAATCCAGCCTCAGACACTTGACACACTTTCTAACTGTGTGACTTTGGGCAAGTCACTTAACTCCAATTGCCCCCCCCCAAAAAAAAACGGGAAACAAAACAACAAAACAAAAGAATGGCACACAATCTAACAAATCCTACTGTGCTTGGAGTTCTGAGGAAAAACCTAGCTACTAAGGAGAGGCTCATCACCAGTTGGCATAGGCTGGCTTCTAGGTGATGCAATGTTTGGCCATGGCAACCCATAAAATGAAGAAAATGCGAAATGATTTTTGGTTCTTTGCCATCTCTTCCCCTTTTGTAGTAACGGTGGAGGAGTGGGGAAAAACGGTGAAAGGTGCTGGTTGTGGGTTTTAGACCATCTAGATACATTATTTATTGGTTCTCTAAATGTAAGATCCTGGTTCTCTAAATGTAAGATCCTTTTCTAATGGTTATCAAGGGCGCATATTCATATAGGAACTGAATCATATACATGTTGACATTCACTATAAATAATTCCAGAAAACTAAAGGCAGTTGCCACTAGATGGAAGGATAACCCGCAGGTTTTCCTTGGCCAGGCCATCTATAATGGTCTGTGTAACAAATTTAAAAACTGCCAGGATAGGAAGTTGGGGAGAAGAACTAAATCTCATACCAGGCCATGCACAGATTTCATGGTGCCCATGCTTGGTTAGGAAGTGATCAATGAATTGTTATATTTTGGAATGATGGATAACATACTTGTTCATTCTCATATATCTTTCAGGTCACACATATTTTCCAAATCTTATGTGTATACAAGTCCTATTCTATAATTAGTTATATTTTGTTGTGTCTACATATGTATGTATATACACATAAAACATGTAGATATCATTTATATACATAAACATATTAATGTAATTATATACCCTGCCTGTTGTGAAGTCTATATGCCATTGTGTATGCCTCGCTCTGTCTTTGTCTTTCTCATCTGTCTATCTCCTGTGAATTTGTATAACTTACTGAATTATGTATGTAGTACAGAGGACTTTAGATGAAGGGCAACAGAACCACTCACTGCTCTTTATACTGTGCAACATTGATTTTTTTTTTAATTTTTGCAAGCTTACATCTCTAAATTTTATTTCTATTCAGAAGAGGAGGAGGACAGATGCCAGCAGGGATAGTCTCAGGGTGGGCCCCTCATGGCTGAAGTAGGTAGCATAGCACACAGGAGAGGGGGATTGGTATCCAGTACATGGTTCAGAGCCCTTCCTAATTGCTACTATTAAAATCCCTATCATTTTTGATGAGTGATATTTCTCTTTCCCCTGAACCTGAGAGTGATTAGATCTCAGAGGCAAATAAAGAAGTAGGTATAGTTTTAATATGTGTCCAAAGACAAGAGAGAACATAATTTCGTGGGGCATTTTTTTCATCTTGTATTCTGACAAAAAGCTGTAAAAAGACCATTTATAAAGAATATCCTCATAGGACCAGAAAGTAAGTGTCTGAGGCAGGATTTGAATCTAGAGCCTCTAGACTCACTGCTCTTTATACTGTGCAATACTGATTTAAAAAAAAAAAATTTGCAAGCTTACATCTCAAAATCAGTTTCAACAGATGAAGAGATCAAGAAATTATTTGTAGAACTTGATAAGATTCCTCCATATTAAATCAACAGGGTAGAGAAAATCAGAATCAAAGAATGTCAGAGCTGGAGAACTCAGTCACACTTGGGCTTTGCCCTAAGAACAATATAGTGATCAAAGACTTCTAAAAAAAAAAAACTTTCCTCAATATTCTACCCCTATTATAACTCAGGAATAGAAAAGATAGAAAAAAATGAGCAAAAGACATAATGATAACAAAAAAAAAAACCTCCTTACAATTCCAGCTTTCACATGCATTTCTAGCTTATTTTAGTAGTTCTTACCTGATTTAATTTTTTTCCTTTGTTCCTGTCCTTGAGAGATTGGATAGAGAAGGCAGGAAAGCTTATCTCTTCCCTGAAGTTCCCCCATGATTTCACATTTTCTTCAGCCAGGGCTATGGTCTCCACTGCATGGTATTGTACTCCCCTACTCCCTGTATTGAACTCCCCTTCTCCCTCCACCCTGGGAGGAAGTAAGTTAATATCAAAGAAAGCATGATCTGTTTTCCTCAGAAAGGCATTTCTTCAAAACAAACTCCCAATTTCTGTTGAAATTAATTTAATCAAACTTAACCACACTGCCAATTAGAGGCTTGCCTTTTTGATGATTGTTTTATGGCTTTTTCTTAACAGTGCAGATCACATTCTTAATGTGTTGTTAGGAAATAAAGTGTTTCATGTTTTTATATCTTTACAGACCTTTCTGTTGTTGTAGTATTTGTTTTTGTATTTCAGTTGTGTCCTACTCTTTGTGACCCCATTTTGGGGCTTTCTTGGCAAAGATACTGGAGTGGTTTGCCCTTTCTTTCTCCAGTTCCTTTTTATAGATGAGAAAACTGAGGCAAACAGAGTTAAGTGACTTGTTGTAGCAGCAAGCACCCCAACATCCCCAGGGTAGCTGCCAACACAGGTTCTTAGATCTGCTTTTCAAAAGGAAAGCAACTCAAAATGGGTTAATAAGCTTACTTTAATCAAACAAACACATATTACCTAGTTCAGGGGGAAAAGGTCAGCACCCCGAACTTCAGAGTTACAGAACTTACAGATCAAACAGACAGGCTTCCAAACTGTCCAACCATTATATCAATACCAAATCACAGTTACCAGAGAGGGAAGCATCAACATCTGGGTTTTCAAAGCCGGGGGGCTCTCAACAACGGTTTCCCAGAGTCTCATATGGTCAAATCACATAACACTTCCCAAAGTGAGCCCCAAAGCAAAGCCTCTCATCAGAGTTTATAACAGAGTTGTAACAACCTCCTTGACCCACTGCCCAATCACACAGTATCAAGGTGTGGGCTTTCCTGAAAAACAAGCCTCCCACCACAGGCTCCAGGTGCACTTAAGCTAGGGGCAGGGAAGATCTTTAAATTTGTATTTCCATTACACTTGTCCAGGGTCACATAGCTAGTAAGTGTCTGAGGGCAGTTTTGAATTCAGGGAGGTGAATCTTCCTGACTCCAGACTTGGCACTCTATCTACTGCACTGCTTAGTAGCAACTTTTATGGATTTAATTGCTTCTCTTCATGCACTCCATGTTCTAGCTAAACTGACTTCCTCTTTCTAAATTCAGTGTTCCACCTCTCTTAGCACATGGCCTATTTCCCATGCTGGGAACACACTCATTTCTCAATTCAATTCAATAAACATTTATTAAGTGTGTACCATGTGCCAGACACCATGCACTGAGGATAGATACAAAAAGAGGCAAAAGACAGTCCCTGCCCTCAAGGAGCTTATAATATAATGGTGAAGACAACATACAAATAAACATACAAAGCAGGCCATGTCCAAGATAAATAGCAAACAAAACAGGGGAACGCTGGAATTGAAAGGGTTTAGGGAAAATTCCTAACTTCAGTCTCCTAGGACACTTAGCATCCTTCAGGTTCTGCTCAGATGCTTCCTGAGAACAGTTTATTGGGACCCAAAGTTATTCTCTCTCTCTCTCTCTCTCTCTCTCTCTCTCTCTCTCTCTCTCTCTCTCTGTCTCTCTCTCTTCCCCTTTCTGTCTCTCCCCAAGTTACCTTGTATTCACTTATCTTTTAATAGTCTATTCTCCAGCAAGAACTCTATCCCCAAGCAAGAAATTATATATATTTTTGTTTTATCCTCAGAGCCCATTAAATACTGCCCCCCCCACCATGGTTATAGGTCTTTGTCCCCTCAGGTTGGGAATTGTTGCATGGCAGCAAGCACGACCCCTCTTCCCTCTAGTCAGGGGTTCTTAACTTGGAATTCATGGACTCCTTGAAGTCCATGAATAGATTTCATGGGGTCTGTGAACATAAATGGGAAAAATTATTTATTTCCCTAACCACTAGCTGAAATTAAACATTTCCTTCACTTATTCAGATAATACCTACCAAAATTCACATGCCACCGGAGAAAAGTTTGATGACAAAGGTATTAGCTCCCAAATTATGCTTATTAGGCAAGACTGTGTACCCAGTTGAATTTATACTGGTATGCACCCGATGTCTCTATTCTTGGTTGATTATGGCACTGGTCTTATAGCCATCAAGATACTTGAGTTTCTTATAGGAAGAGAGAAATGGAAAGGGGGAGGAAGAATGGGGGTAGATTATATCATATAAAGAGGCATAAAAGACCTATTACAGTAGGGGGAAAGAAGGAAGGAGGTAAACATTGAACCTTACTCTCATCAGATTTAACTTAAAAAGGGAATAACTACTGTTGACCTTTAAAAAGTCTGTTTAAAGGAGACAAACAAATATTGATATACAGTTACAGTATTTATTCCCTTAAAAACTAGCAGACTTGTACAAGGAGCCAGACTAAGTAAGTCTGCCTAATGAACAAAAAGATGAGAGAGCTTAAGTACATTTTAGGACCATCCCAATTCAGGGCTGTGTCACACAAATTTATGATCCCCATAAATGTTTAATCATTGTATGTGAAAGGAATTTTCTTAATTGAATAAATGGTAAATACAATGAAACAAGAGAGTTGACAAAGTATCAATTGAAATTATGATCCAGGGGGCGGCTAGGTGGCGCAGTGAATAGAGCGCGGGCCCTGGAATCAGAAGGACCTGAGTTCGGAGCCGGCCTCCGACACCTAATCCGCACAAACAAAAACCTAGCCGTGTAACCTTGGGCAAGTTACTTAACCCCAATTGCCTTAAAGGGGCGGCTAGGTGGCACAGTGAGTAAGAGCGCCGGCCTCGGAGTTTGGATGACCCGAGATCAGATTCGGCCTCAGAAAATGAGCACCTACGCATAAATCAAATGACTAGCCGTGTAACCTTGAGCAAGTTACTTAACCCCAATTGCTTAAAAAAAAAAAATTAAAAAAAAAAAAGAAATTATGATCCAGGATATCTGTGTTTCCTTTACCATTAATATTCCATAACATAGTATATGTTCAGAAAATATTAAGATAAGAAAAAGTCCCATTACTCAAGTTAATGCCTAGAGTTAAGGGTCTCATCCTTAAGGGCCATAAAGTCAGCCTCATCTGCTTTGTTGACTTAAGGAGAGGTATTCTCCAAGCTCACTCACAGAGCAAAGACAAAGCAGGGTCTTTCTTGAAATTTATGATCTCAGGATGCTCTGGAGTTGCTAACACAGAAAAAGGCATTTTCAAAGCAAGGGAAAGCAGTTTGTTTGATTAATTCAGACCTTAGCCAAAATATGATATTTAATGATTATCAATACATACTCAGTTGGGTAGAGAAATCTATCTTACCCTCCATGGAAGTAGGAGGGGAAAGGGGAAAGAAAAGGGAGGAGGGGCTGATAGAAGGGAGGGCAGATTTCGGGAAATGGTGGTCAGAACCAAAACACTGGTGAGGAAGGACAGGGTGAAAGGAGAGAAAAAGGTATAAAAAGAAGGGAAAGAGGATGAAGGAAAATACATAGTAATCATAAATGTGCACATGAATGGGATGAACTCTCCCATAAAATGAAAGTGAATAGCAGAGTGGATTAAGAACCAGAATCCTTTAATATGTTGTTTATAAGAAACATTTGAAGCAGAGACAGACACAGAGTAAAGGTAAAAGACTGAAGCAGAATATATTGTTCTTCAACTGAAGTAAAACAAACAAAACAAGGTGTAATCCTGATCTCAGACAAAGTAAAAATCTGATTAAAAGAGACAAAGAAGGAAACTACATCTTGCTAAAAGGCACCATAGACAATGAAGTAATATCAAACATATATTCACTAAGTGGTAAAGCAGCCAGATTCTTAGAGGACACCTTAAGAGAGTTACAGGAAGTAATAGATAGCAAAACTATACTAATGGGGGATCTCAGTCTTCCCCTCTCAGAACTAGATAAATCTAACCACAAAATAAACAAGAAAGAAGTTAAGGAGTTGAAAAGAGTTTTACAAAAGTTAGATAGGATAGACCTCTGGAGAAAATGGAATGGGGATAGAAAGGGATATACCTTTTTCTCTGTGGTACATGGCACCTACTCAAAAATTAGCCATGTATAAGGCCAAAAAAACTTCACAATCAAATATAGAAAGGCAGAAATATTAGATGCATCCTTTTCGGATCAGGATGCAATAAAAATTACATGTAATAAAGGGCCATGGAAAAGTAGATTAAAAATTAATTAGAAACTATATAATCTAATCCTAAAGAATAGTTGGGCCAAACAACAAATCATAGAAACAATCAATAATTTCATCAAAGAAAATGAAAATGAGACAACATACTAAAATTCATTGGATGCAGTCAAAGAGGTTTTAAGAGGAAATTTTATATCTCTAAATGCTTACATGAATAAAATATAGAAAGGAGATCAATGAGTTGGACATGCAACTAAAACAGTGAGAAAAAGAACAAATTAAAAATCCCCAAGTAAAAAACCAAATTAGAAATTCTGAAAATCAAAGGAGAGATTAATAAAATTGAAAGTAAGAAAACTATTGAACTAATAAAATTAAGAGATGGTTTTAGGAAAAACAATAAAATAGACAAACCTTTGGTTAATTCGATTAAAGAAAAAAGAAAGAAGAAAACCAAATTACCAGTATGAAAAATGAAAAGGGTGAATTCAGTCATCAATGAAGAGGAAATTAAAACAATAATTAGGAGCTATTTGACCTGACTGTATGCCAATAAATCTGACAATATAAGTGAATATATGAATATTAAAAAAATATAAATTGCTCAGATTAGCAGAAGAGGAAACAGCAAACTATTTTCACTTTTTGATTTTTTTTTTGTGGCTTTTACCTTTTGTTCTGTTTCTTTTTTCACAACATGATTAATGTGTAAATATGTTTACATGATTGCACACATATAGCCTATATCAGATTGCTTGCCATTTTAGGGAGAGGGGAAGAGAGGTAGGGTGGGAGAAAATAATTGAAATATATAAAATGAATATTGAAAACTATCTTTACATGTAACTGGAAAAAATAAAATACTATTTACAAAAATGTTTTACAAAATGCTTTCCTCACATCCCTGGAAACTCTTGGTTCAGTCAATGTCATCGTGCTAATAGTTAGGAAGAAGGAGGAAGTGAGCACTAAGGAAACTCAGTGTAAAGAGTGTGAATCCATCTCCACTAACATTTCTAAAATAAACTTAAATCTTTGCTTAAATAGTTGCTTTACTAAGAACAATGTGTTTTTTACTTATTTATTTTTAACATTCTTTTCTTTTTCAATATCGAGTCCAAATTCTATCTCTCCCCCCCCCATTCTCTCCCATCCACCAAGAAGGCAAGCAATGAGATACCAACTGTACTTATGAAATCATGCAAAATATTAGCCATATTTTAAAAAGCAAGAAAAATAAAGTCAGAACATTATACTTTAATTTTTACTCAGAGTCCTTCAGTTCTCTCTCTGAAGGTGGATAGCATTTTTTTCATCATAAGTTCTTTGGAATTATCTTGGATCATTGTATTATCAAAGTACCCAAGTATTAAACAGTTGATTATCATCACAACATTATGTTACTGTGTACAATGATCTCCTGGTTCTCATTTCACTTTGCATCAGTATAGGTCTTACTATGTTTTGTTGAAACCACCTCCTCATTGTTTCCCACCGCATGATAGTATTCCATCATAATCATATGCCACAACTTTTTCAGTCAATTCCCCAACTGATGAGCAGCCCCTCAATGTTCAATTTTTTACCACCATAAAAACAGCTGCTATAAATATTGCTGTAGATATAGGTCCCCCCCCCCTCTCTCTCTCATCTTTCCCCCTTTTCCCCCCGCCTCTTTTTTTTTTTTATAAATCTCTTTGGGATACAGACCTAGCAGTGTTATTGCTGAGTCAAAGGGTATGATAGTTTTTTTTGTTTTTGGTTTTTTTTTTTTGCTTTTTGGAGGGCAATTGGGGTTAAGTAACTTGCCCAAGGTCACATGGCTAGGTTTTTTGTTTGTGTGTGTGTTAAGTGTCTGAGGTCGGATCCGAACTCAGGTCCTTCTGACTCCAGGGCCGATGCTCTACTCACTGCGACACCTAGCTGCCCCGGTATGATAGTTTTATAGCTCTTTGTGCCTAGTTCCAAATTGTTCTCCAGAATGATTGAACCATCTGTGGTATAGGTGTTCAGGGAAGATGAGTACTTCTGGTGTACCTATTTTCTCCTTATCCCCCCACCATTTTTAATTTCTGATAGGTGGAAGGTGCTATGTTGAAGTTGTTTTAATTTGCTTTTCTCTAATCAGTGGTGACTTACGGCATTTTTTCCCAATGTAACTATAGGTAGCTTTGATTTCTTCTTCTGAAAGCTGCCTGTTTATATCCTTTAACCATTTATTAGTTGAGAAATGACTTTAATTTTTATAAATTTGACTTAGTTCTATATTATTTTATTAATGCATTTTAATTTATTAATTATTTTATTAATACATATATAATTTAATAAATATGTGATATATTAATATATATTTTGTATTATATTCTATACTATATTATATATATTTGAGAATATGTGTATGTATATGTGTGTATATGTATTTGAGAAATGAAGCCTTTAGCAGAGAAACTTTCTGTAAATATTTTCATTATTTCATTGTACCTTTTAGCAAAATGTAGTTTTCCTGATCATCCCTTTTAATTAGGTCCATTTTTGTTTTTGTTTTGTCTGAGAGCATGAATGCTGTCCCTGCTTTTTTTTTTTTAATTTTTAGAGGGCAATTGGGGTTAAGTGACTTGCCCGAAGTCACATGGCTAGTAAGTGTGTCAAGTGTCTGAGGCTGGATTTGAACTCAGGTCCTCCTGACTCCAGGGCCAGTGCTCTATTCACTGTGCCACCTAGCAGCCCCTGCTTTTTTTTTCTTTTTTCTTTTTTCAGTTTAGCTGAAGTATATTAGATTTTGCTCCAGCCCTTTATTTTAACTGAGTGTCTCTCTGTAAAAAATGTATTGTTGGATTCTGGTTTCTAATCCATTCTGATACCTGATTCTGTTTAATGGGTGAGCTCATCTCATTCATTTTCACAATAAGGATTACCAACTATGATTCCCTCTCCCCATTTTCTTCTGTTTCTTCTTCTTTCCTCTATTTATTCTCTCCCTCTTCAAAAATCTATTTTGCTTCTAACCATTGCCTCCTTTAATCTGTCTTCATTTTTTTTTTTTTTTAAGCAATTGGGGTTAAGTAACTTGCTCAAGGTTACACGGCTAGTCATTATTTATTCGTGGGTGCTCATTTTCTGAGGCCGGATCTGATCTCGGGTCATCCAAACTCCGAGGCCGGCGCTCTTACTCACTGCTCCACCTAGCCGCCCCTTTAGGGCAATTGGGGTTAAGTAACTTGCCCAAGGTTACACGGCTAGGTTTTTGTTTGTTCGGATTAAGTGTCAGAGGCCGGCTCCGAACTCAGGTCCTTCTGATTCCAGGGCCGGCGCTCTATTCACTGCACCACCTAGCCGCCCCATTCTGTCTTCATTTTTATCATGCCCCCGCCCCCATTCCTTTTTTCTTGTATTTCCCTATTGGGTAAGTTACATTTCTATACATGACTGAGTGTGTATTTTTATTCTTCCTTACTTGAACCAATTTCAGCGAGAGTGAGGTTCAACCATTGCCTCCTTCCCATTTTACCCTCCACTGTAAAAACTCTTCCTTATGTGACTTTTTTATGTGAGAAAAACTTTCATTCTACCTCTCCTTTCCCCTTCTCTCAGTGCATCCTTCTTTATCAAACCTTCATATTTTTGGGGAAGGGGGAAATCATTCTAACAAAATTGACTTATGTCCATGCTCTGTCTATGTAAACTCCTTTTGGCAGTCCTAATAATAATGGGTACCTAGGTGGCACATTGGATTGAAAGCTGGGTCTGAGTTGGGAAGACACATTTTTATGAGCTCAAATTTGGCCTCAGACATTTATTAACTGTGTGACCTTGGACAAATCACCTAATTCTGTTTGCTTCAGTTACCTCTTCTGCAAAATGAGCTAGAAAAAGGAATGGTAACATACTCCAGTATTTTTGCCAAAAAAATCCCAAATGGGATCATGAAAAGTTGAAAAAACTGAATAGCAACAAAAATAAGGATAAGCTTTGGGGGTTATTTGTATCATATATTCATAGAGGAATGTAAATAATTTAATTTTATTGAGAACCTCATAATTACTCTTTCAAGTTTAGCATTTTATGTTTCTCTTGAATCTTATTTTTGAATGTCAAATTTTCTCTTCAGCTTTGGTCTTATCATCAGGATGATGGAAATCTCTCTATTTCATTAAATATCCATTTCCCCCCGAAGGATTATACTCAATTTTTCTGGGTAGGCTTTTTGTTGTTGTTGTAATCCTAGCTCCCTTGCTTTCTGAAATCTCATATTCCAAGTTCTCTGCTCCTTTAACATAGAAGCTGCTAAATCTTGTGTGATCCTGACTGTGGCTCCACAATATTTGAATTCTTTCTTTGTGACTGCTTGAAGTATATTTTCTTTGACCTGGGAGCTCTGGAGTTTGAATATAACATTCCTGGGAGTTTGCACTTTGGGATGCCTTTCAGGAGGTGATTAGTTGATTCTCTTAATTTCTATTTTACTTTCTGGATCTATAGTTTTCCTTAAGAGTTTCTTGAAATATAATATCTAATTTCTTTTTTATCATGGCTTTAAGGTAGTCTAATAATTATAAATTATCTCTCTGATTTATTTTCTAGGTCAGTTTTTTTTAAAATGATCAGACACTTCATATTTTTCCATTTTTTCATGCTTTTGTTTCATTGTTTATTTATGCCTTATACTGTCATTAGCTTCCACTTGCCCATTTCCATCTTTTCTTCAGTGAATATTTGTCCCTCTTTTTTTCTCTACCATTCTTATCCCTTTCTTTAACTCTTCCAAGAATTCTCATTGGGCTTTGGTCCAATCAGTATTTTTCTTTGAGGCTTTGAAGTATTTTCTTTCTTTGATGTATTTTCACATTGTTATCTCCTTCTGAGTTTATGTCTTCATCTTTCCGGCCAACAAAGTAACTTTCTACAGTCAAATTTTTTTTTTTTTTGGTTTGCTCATTTTTCCAACCTATTTCTTGATTTTTTTTTTTTTGGAGGGCAAAAGAAAAGAAGGAAGAAGAGAAGAAAAAGTAGAGAAAAAGGAAGAGGAGAAGGAGGGAAGAAAGAGGAGGAGAAAGAAGAAAAGAAGTGATTTTTTAAATGTAATTATCTAGTTTGGGCCTTAGAAAACAGACTCCTTTGCTGGTATGGTAGACTTGCTAGAGTCTTTGTTATGGCCTCCTTTCAGTTTTGTTTTTGTTTTTTGTTTTTTGTTTTGCTTTTTGGAGGGCAATTGGGGTTAAGTAACATGCCCAAGGTCACACGGCTAGGTTTTTTTGTTTGTGTGTGTTAAGTGTCTGAGGCTGGATCCAAACTCATGTCCTTCTGACTTCAGGGCCAGCGCTCTACTCACTGCGCCACCTAGCCACCCCTGCCAGGTCACTTCTAAACCATCATGAAGTATCAGAACAGGGCTTTGTGAAAGGCTATAGTATGGTGGAAGGAGATGAAATATATCCATCTCCAGGAGGAGAGGATGCTCCCTTAGTTTACCAGGGACCAAAGCCCAAGAGGAAGCCCCCTTTCATTTTTTTTTCTGAAAGAGGAAAATCCCTTAGTTTTTTTGGAAGACAGACCTTTCCTTCAAAAATGTACAAATATTAACACTACTATTCTTTTTAGTAAATTAAAAAATCCTAAATTTAAACCAGAAAACTGTTTTACATTGTTGCAAGAATCTCATCATTTTGTGATTTAGAAATGGTTAGGTGTGGCATTGTCTGATGAGCAGGGGGAAAGCTCTTAAAGGATCTATCTCCAATTGGAATCCTTATACATTAATACAAATCTATGTCTGATGGGTTGGCTAAAATACAGGGTGTTGCATATTTTTCACTTTTACTATAATAAGTAAAAAAGAACATGGATTGGCCAGATGGTTAGAGTGAAGGATAATAGATAAGCAGTGTGAATCCTGTCCTGCTGTTCATCAAATGTTGGGTAAGGGAAGATTGTTGTGGTTACAGGACTGCAGGACAAAGGCAAAAACCTTTCCCCCTCCTCCTCTAGTGTAGCTAATGTCTTTTTGAAATCTATCAAAGCTTAAAGGTAATTGGCACAGTCTGGGTACTAACTACCAGGTGATTATGGAAGTGAAAGGAATTCTATCTTTGAGGGAAGGGAGCAAGTTGAGAAGAAATGTTCTTGACATCCACCTGAGAGGATGATTTGTTATCAGTTGTGGTGTGGCCTTTCTAAAGAAACAAGAAAAATAACAACTTGAAAAAATATTGATTAATCTTTGAGAGTGTTGGCCTAGGGTAGTCTCACAAAAGAGTAATAATACTCTTTGCTCTTCCCTTACAGAAGAAGAAACTACAGCAGCCCATAATAGCTTCAATGAAGTGACTAAATACAGCTTTGAAGATGGAGAAAAGGGGCAATGATGAGAGAACCTACAGGACCATGTCAAAGGAACTATGAAAGGAAGCATTAAGAAGTGAAGCATGCAGGTGTTAAGTGGTTTGCTAAACTATAACAACAATGCTTATTTTGTGGTATTTGCTTTGTGGTTTTGATTATCCTTCTGATAAGGTTATGTTTGCTTCTTAGAATTTTGTAACTGCAAGTACCATCCTCCTTCTGGGGGAATAAAAATGAATAATTGGTAAGTGAATAAATCTCCCCTGGTCTCAGTTTTCTCATGTGTAAAGTAATAAGGTGGGATTAGATGACCTCTACCATCCCTTGTTGCTCTAAATCATATGATCTTCAGGAAATTCGTGGATCCATTGTGGAATAATACAAATCTAGGGCAGATTTTGAACACCATTATTGTTTTGAACACCATTATTGTAAGTACAGAGAGGACGTTGCAAGCAGAAGGAGCGGTACAAGTAAGTATTAAGAGGTGGAAAAGGGCAAAACTTGTTAGGAACAGTCAGTATCCCATTTTGGTTATAGTATTTAGATGGGAAGAGTGGGTGACTGGCTTGGTTGATGTCAGTTTGGGGAGAGCCTTGAAAAACTGACTGAAAAACATTAAGTCTTCAAAGATCCATAATTTCTTTAGTTTGAACACAGCTTCCACTAATATAGATTGCAGCCCCTCTTTGGTTTAGTAGGTGATTTCCAACAGTTGCCAGGATTAAACAATTCCTCACTCTGCTGGCACTCTAATGATGTGCTATTCAGAATAATGAGAACTATGGATTATTTTTACAATGATGAGCCTGTGAAGAAAAGTGTGTGTTTGTGTGTGTGTGTGTCTTTCTATGTAAATTTTCAGGGTGATTTATTATTTTATTGTAGTAATCACAAAATTTCCCTTTGTTTTTATTTCTTTGACGGACTATTAGTTGGGGCACAGAGGGTAGATAATTAACAAGGTACTGGTTAGTAAGAGCTTCATTTCAAGGACTTGTTCTTTTTTTTTTTTTGGCTTTTTGAAGTGGGGAGGGCAGGGCAATTGGGGTTAAGTGACTTGCCTAAGGTCACATGGCTTGTAAGTGTTAGGTGTCTGAGGCCAGATTTGAACTCAGGTCCTCCTGACTCCAGGGTTGGTCTATTCACTGTGCCACCTAGCCACCCAGGACTTGCTCTTTCTAATCTGGATGGGTACAGACTATGGACTTGCCATAGTGGATTGACCTGTTTGGGATATCTTTGCATTGATCCATCCTGAGTCACATAGAGCCCATTGGGAGAGGAACTTGCCTAAGGAGGAGCTTGCTCAGGGGGAGGCTTGCTTGTAGAAAGGTTTTCACACCTTTTGGTACTAAGCTAATTAGGCACTGAGTCATGAGGGTTGTGGTGCCTTGTGGCTCTCAGTCTATTAGTTGAAAACTGTATATACTGGGAAGTTGGTATTTTACTTTGGGAGCTCGCTCATGAGAAGGACTCTTTTGATTACCTGGATGGGACTCTGAGTAGCTGTTTGTTAAGAGCTGCTGCACCCCCCCCCCCCCCACTCAGATGTTGGTGCTTTCCCAATCCAGGGGTGTATGTAGGTGGTTGTATTACTTTGTTCAGACAATTAGAGCCCTGTGTATTGGATTCTTTCTTGGATATGCAATTCTTTCTACTTATCTGTAATTAAAGTAAGATTGTTGACCCCTGGGCAGCTAGGTAGCACAGTGAATAAAGCACCGGCCTTGGAGTCAGGAGGACACGAGTTCAAATCTGGCCTCAGACACTTGACTCTTACTAGCTGTGTGACCTTGGGCAAGTCACAACCCTAATTGCCTTGCCTTCCCCGCTCCAAAAGGAAAAAAGATTGTTGACCCCTTTAAAGTTGTCTTTCCTTTAGAAAAACGGATCAAAGAACCTGTGTTAGCAGGTCATCCTGGGTGTGATAGGGTGCTTGTTATTACTAGAGTACAGTATACTTTCATTCTCCTTCCATTACTGTATCATGGTGGGCAGATACCTGAAAGAGATTTCCTTGCTGAGGGTATTGGTGTATGAGGGCATCAAACACAAAGTTCACATGTCACATGTGGCATATTACATTCTTGAGTGCTTCCTGAAATCAGATTAATATGGAACTGGGAAGTATTTAACAATAAATAAAAATACAATAAAATATAGATGATGTTAATTTGTGGTTTTTCTAAACCAATGTGTGGCCTAAAGGGATCCTTATGTACAGTTTAGTGATCCTTGTTTCTGTTTGAGTTTGAGCTCTAGCTGCTACTGAACTGATGACATGTGGTTATATGATCACCTTACGTTCAGAATTGCCTATTATAGGTTGGATGCTACAAGATGGTTTGTCTAATAAACTGGTTAGATACAGTTCAAGAGACTTCTATTAGTAAAGGGAAACATATTAAAATTTATGCTCGTCTTGGTCATTTTGGTGTTAGTACCTTTTGCAAATAAGTAGTAACTATGACAAAGACTGAAGCCTCCAGTCTAGGACCTGGAACTCTTCCTCTTCCAGTTGCCCAATGACTCCCACCTATAAGGACTTGGCTCCTGAGGACAGCAAAGGATGAACAACAACCTGCTAGTAGTCTGAGTTGCCCAAATAGGGATCCAGCTGGCTACTTCCAGTTGGGCAACTCAATGCATCCTCTCCTCTCCTCTCACCTGCTCTCCCTTCCTCTCCCCTTTTATCTTTCCCTCTTCTCTTCCCACCTCTCCTTCCCTCCCCTCTCCTTACCTGAGAGTGTTCTGCCTAAAGGAAGGCTAATTTTGATGGCCAAAATCTACTTAGATAACTTGGGATCTACTGGCTAGATTTCTTTCTCAAAGACCATGCTTTAAACCCAGTTTACTCTAGATCTCATTGCTTGGACAACAATAGGTTTCTGTATCAACAATGCAGTATTCACAATGCCTACAGTAACTATAAATATGATGATATGGGTATTAATCACAAAATGTAACAGACTCTCTACATGGGGGACAAAGCTAGAACATTTATTCAGATACCACAAAACTGAGTCCCCAAATGAGAAAATCAAAGTCATCACAGTAGCCAGAGTTGGTACATGTAGTTAATGCAGTAAATACCCACATTCTCAAGCCTTCAAAACAGAACAGGCTACCTCACGCAAAGATCTTCCTCTCCTCACTCAAGGTAACTGCTAGGCCTTCATGCAGCTCGCTCTCAGCAGCTCTGGCCCCCCACAGTTGCATCCCTGGCAGTTCTCATAAGATGTCCTTAGCAGAAATTCTGGCTGGCTAAAAAAAAAAAAAAAAAAAAAAAGAGTTTGTGCTGCCATGCTTGCTTCTAGTCCTGTGCTGGCTCCAGCTCTGCTCCAACTTGTATTTGGCTTCTTCCTGCCCCACCCCTTCTTGCTACATCAGCAAATTCAAGGGGCATGGAAGATCTTTAAATCCCATTACCATGACAGTCTCTGCCCAAGCACCACTTAATTCTTATTTTTTGGGCCCTCCTGGCTTAGAGTGAATGTAACTGTTTCCCTTTTGGACAGCAACCCTGAGGGTCTTCCCCTTCCAGTTTGCTTTTTTTTTTTTTTATTAAAGGGGCCATCCCTTGACTCACTGCTTAAAGAGGCCTATTCACTGAATGGGCATTGCCTCAGTTAAAGTGAGAACTTGAAAAGACCTTTGGTTAAAAAGACCAAGGTCTTCCACTGCATCCTGGGTCATCTCCAGGCATCCTGATATATATCTGACCACTGGGCCCAGATGGCTCTGGAGGGATAAATGAGGCTGGTGACTTTGCACAGTCCTCGCTCCCTCATATCCAATTCAATTGCAAGTTGTCATCATCTCCCTGAATTCATGGTCCTCTTCGAAAAAGAAGATCGAACTACAATACACAATTGGCCTTCATCAGCTACTAATCTAGTAACAAAGGATACTCTGGGAAATCCTGACAAGTTCTAGTGAGCTCTAGTCTGAATGACTTGCATGTGAAAGGATGGGGCAGAGGAAATATCATCTACACTGATTCTTGGATGGTGGCCTTGGGACTGGCAAAGAAGTCTGGGGCCTGGAGACAACAGGACCAGACAATCAAAGACTCGTCTTTTTGCGGTCATGACTAGTTGAGGTATTTTGCTGTTGCCTTAATTATTTATGTTAAGTCAGCACCTACCAGAGACATCATTTAACAAACAAACAGTCTAGAGACATTACAATAATAGTAGATGATTGGTGGTGGGTCCTTTGCTTATTGTTCATCTTTTGTTCTTGAAGAAGACCAATGACATCAGGAAGGTGATGTCTTGACTTGCAAGTGAATTGGATTTAAGCAAGGCAGGGCTGTGCAAAATCAGCAGCCTCACTCTCCCCTCCCGCCCCGAACCATCTGGGTTCAATGGCAAGACATAGATCAGGATGACAGGTGATAGCCTTGGATGCAGTGGGAGACCTTCACCTTTTTAAGCTAAGATCTTTCCCAGGTCTTTGTCTGAGGCAACTCCCATTCAGTGATTAAGGCTAGGTAAGAAATGAGGCAAAAAAAGGCTTATTTTTTTGAGCTTAAATCTAATCTCAGATACTTACTAGCTGTATGACCCTGGACAAGTCGCTCAACCCTGTTTGTCTCTGTTCCTCATCTGTAAAATGAGCTGGAGAAGGAAATGGCAAATCACTCTTGTATTCTTGCTAAGAAAACCCCAAATGGAGTCACAAAGAGTCAGACATGACTGAAATGGCTGAACAAAAGCAACTATGTTGTACAGGGCATAGGACTGTATATTGCTTTAATTGAAGGTAAATCTGCTATTTCTTTCCAACTGTGTTTGTTGTGCCAGTTGGAACACTCACCCCACACAAGTGGAGGTGTCCCCAATTGGAAAATGGTGGTCTCCCTTCTCAGAACAAGAAGTTAACCCTTGCTAATAAATAGCTGCATCAACACAACCCAGATAAAGTGTCCAACCTTTGGAGAGTCATACCAATGACAAATTGATGCACCCAAGGAAGGAAAAAGTCTCTCTGGACCTGTGATTCTGGGATCTAGATTCCAGGAATGGTTGCCTGATAAGAATGGACCATTTTTGAATATAATTCTGAATGATCCTCTCTGTGTTTTCCTTATTTCTTCCCTGTGGTGGAGATTTTGGTGTCCAGGTTCTCGTCCCTTCAGAGGGTTCTGTACACCCTGGAGAAATAGCTCAGGTCCCCCTCAGTTGATAGGTAGGCTTTATTTCCTTTGGGATGGTTTGAATAACTCCTTCTCAGGAAGGAGCTGGGAGACCAAGGAGTATTGTTGAGAGGTGACTTATTTTCTAATAGCATATGGAGGGGGACAAAACTATTGCTAAACAATTAGAAATCTGTCTTGGTGGTAATTCTAGATCCCTGGCTGGGGCTGTGGAAGAATATTTATTTAGACCTCATGGAAGATGGGAACAGCACTTCCTCAGAGGCCTCTAAAGAAGCAAACATTTTATAATTTACCCCCTTATGTGATTTTATCTTTGGCAAGGTGTTTTTTTTGTTTGTTTTTGTTTTTGTTTTTTGATGAACCAAGGAATGCTAAAAGGGTGTTAGTATTGGGAGAGCCTCATTATCAACTTAGATCCTGGGACAGGAGTGCATGGAAAAGGTTTATTTCTAAAGCCTCTTTACTACAGATGACCTTGATTTATAATGAAGAACCTGGAACTTTTGGGGGTGTCATCCTCTGTACTGTGTCCCATTATTCATAGTGTTGTTTCAGCTCATCCTCACTGCCTTGTAGTAGGAGACTCATGACCTGCAGAGGTTTGGCTTTACCCACCACATGGACCAGATCATTGAGATTTGGTTCTTCCAAATTGGGAGGAAAAACCTAGGATTTCTGGCTTTTGTTCTCCACATTTATTTCCTTTCTTCTCTTTTTTTTGGTGTGACATGGGGTAAAGTCTATAAATTTCTTGTTCTTTTTCTTTTTCCCTTTAGTACTTTCTGTTCTTGTCAGGATTTTCCAGTAAAAGCACTCAAAACATTTAAATAGTGGAAGGTTCTCTAGAAGATTGTGAGGACCTTGCCACCATGGGGGTGGTATGTGATAAGAACATTATCTAGTAGGGTTCCTTCTCTCCCCTCTTCCTTCCCCCCTTCCATCCATATGGGAAAAGGGGACAAGGACAAGACTTGATTGACCTGGAGATGACAAGATCTAAGCTGTCTCCATTGGTGTAGATTTTTGGGGATCTCTGCTTATGTTGACTGACTTCCTGGTCTTAAAAAAGGGGCTTAAAGACTCTACCCATGTATTTGGGGATCCTCAAACTTGGTAGATGTCTGAAGACTACTGGAGTTATCCCAACATTCCCTGCTAACCAGGAACATTTCTATATGGAGATGAGATGGGAGGTGGGGCTGTCTAGGCCTAGAGGACCTAAGTGCAATTGTGCCCCTATTGTGTGTCCTTGCCTTTTAGGTCCAAGTAAGCCTTTTATTAATTATTCAGTGACCTACTAGTGCTTCATTTAGTCTCAACATTGAACCTGAACTAACAGAATGTTAACATCAGGCCTATCTCTAAAAACAATTTGTGACATATTCAGGGGTGTTGTGAAGCTAAAATTAGATAATGGATGTAAAACACTTTGTAAATCTTGAATTGTCATATAAATGTCATTTACTACTACTAGTACTACTATATTATTACAGTTATCCCTTCCACATTGTGACTTTCCCTATCATGGTTTCAATATATTGTGGGTTAGCATAAGAAATCAAATGGGAATTTTTTGGGAGTTTTGCAGAAGCTGCAGATGACACACTGTAGCTCCAACACAATATTTACAGCATCAACAATGGCTATGAAAATGCCAGCACAGTTCTCAACTGCAAAATATAACAGATTCTCCACACAGAAGACAGAAGCAAAACATTTATTCAGACACTAGAAAATCAAATCCCAACACCAAGAAACCAAATCCATCATAACAGCAAAGCAATTAATACATAGGAAACCTTCCCTCAAACACTCACAAGCCTAGCTGTCATAGGAAGGGGAAAACAAACACAAATCTAGGTATATCCTTGCCTGCATCTTCTCTTCTCCTTCTGTCTCTAACTGCTCTGACTTCTAGCTTCCTGTGGGCTCTGCTCCATCCTTCAGCAAACTCCTCTCACCATGAGCTCCATGTGATTACATTTGGCCTATTGGGGGCAAGGAAGATCGTCAAATTCCCTTACCATTCCATACACAAAAGCCAGTAGATGACATATAAAAAGTTTAGAAACTCAGAAATGCATAAAATATGTGTATAGTATTGTATAATCACCCAAATTTTACAATTCGGTACTGTGAACACTTCATAAAAGAAAAAAGAAGAGGCGGCTAGGTGGTGCAGTGAATAGAGCACCGGCCCTGGAGTCAGAAGGACATGAATTCAAATCTGGCCTCAGACACTTAACACTTACTAGAGCCATGTGACCTTGGGTAAGTCACTTAGCCCCATTTGCCCTGCCTTCCGCCCTCCAAAAAAAATAGCAAAAAAAAAGGTGAAAGAAAAAAAAATTCAGACTTCTCTGGTACAATGGTGTGCAAAAGACTTTACACAGATTTTCCAGATTGCAGGGGTACAGTACACCTAACCCCCACTATGTGGAAAGGATAATTACTCTTATTCTTATTTTCCCATCAACAGGTCTCCAGTGTGGAGATAACTTCATTCCCTGACCTTGCTATTGCACCCCTGCTGAGCTCAAGCACTGTTTATAGAGGGAAATGGGATGTGTGGGGGTGTCCTAGTAAATGTTTCACTAGTTTGGTGGAGGCGGGGAGGATTCACATACATTTAAAATTTTAACTTGCATTATAAATAGAATCAATCTTCAATTTTCATGGGGGCAGCATTCCTAGAAAACATAGAGAAAGTTAAAAGATGTGAATGCTGATACAGTACATTGAACCTATGGGAAACAGAGGGTTTCCTCCACCAACAAAAACTGTAATCTTTTGCTGGAGGTTGATGAAATGCACCTTTCTGCATACGATTCTTTTTTTTTTTTTTTTTGCGGGGCAATTGGGGTTAAGTGACTTGCCCAAGGTCACAGGACTAGTAAGTGTTAAGTGTCTGAGGCCAGATTTGAACTCAAGTCCTCCTGAGTCCAGGGCCCATGCTCTACTCACTGCAGCACCTAGCTGCCCCCATGCATACAATTCTTTATAACAAAACTCTAATTCAGATAATATGTACTTTTCATAAGATGGTAACCATAAAATAACCCATATAATGCAAGGAAGAGGCAGGGGCAGATTGTCAGAAGAAACCCAAGATGAAAAGGGAAAGGGGAACCTGCTATCTCTAACCTCCCTTCAACACTGTGGTGGAAATGTTCCCTTGGGAGAAACACATGGCTCCGGGTCAGTCCAGGACCCAGTCTGAGCTTGGAACTGCTTCTGGGGAGCTCAGACCCACTCTCTGCATGCAGGAGCCCTGCAGCATGACTGGTGGGGATGGCAGGATGCTGACTCCCAGTGGGAGCTCTGGGGAAAGGGCAGAGGTAACTACAATCTCATTTACCCACAAACTTAACCACCTTTCCATTTTTTCCTCAATTTTCTCATCCTGCACTTAGGAGGTTAATTTAACACTCTTTGGGAAGAATTTAAAAAATACTTAATACTTAAGTTAAATATTTAAGTAAAAATACTTAATACTTAAAAATACTTTCCAATATAAACTTGGCCACATCACGCCTCTCCTCCCTGCCCCCTCCCCTCCCCCTTGCCCCGCTAGGATAGCTAGGAATAAGCCTGTTTGACAATAGGAAAATGAAAATGAGGTTACTAATGAAGTGATGCTAAGGCGTAAAGTCACCAAAGTTAATCCAGAGAATGTTGAGGATCAACTATTTTATTATGTATAGAAATCAGCAAAACAAGAAACCAGGCCCTAATTTGTGGCTATTGCTGATTTCTGAAGTATAAATGTTCACACTAAAAGCTGAACAATCTTTCCCAGGCCTCTTAAAGCTGACTCCAGCACACCCCTGCCTATATCCCAGCTTACAGCCTTGAGAAGAAAAATATTAACAAGCTCTACTTATTTTCACCACTTGCCAGGCTGGTGATGAAGTACCAGTGCCTGTTGCCCCAAGGTCAAGTCCCAATTTTATTGGAAGCTTTTGTGGGTGAGGGGAATGTAGGGGGTAATAATCTTATAATGATGAAGTTGGCAAGAAGGATTTGCACTTAGTAGGCACTTAATATTCATTTGTCAAACTGTATAATATTCACTCCTATTTACATAGTACTTTATGCTTTACAAAGGGCTTCTGTCAAAACAGTTCAGTGAGGTTTATATGGCAAAGATTATTCCAATTTTACAAATGATGATCCCTCACCCACTCAGAAGAAATCTAACCTTACCTCTACCTAGCATCATTGAATCCCTGGAGGGAGAGGGAGAAGAAAGCTGGAGCTTCCACCCTCCTGGCTTGATGATTGCTATAGCCTTGGAGTCACTGTCAAGCTCTTTTTGGGAACCATGCCATCTCCCCTCTATGTCCCCCACCTTCCCAACCCCAGTCAGTACCTCTGGCTACTAAGTCCCTGTTGCATCTGTTCTGTTCTGCACCTTAGTTCTTCCTTTAACAGTTTCTTTGGGGAATGAGCCTAGCTCTCCTGCTCTGTTATGATTAAGGGCCAGGGTAGGAAAAAGTGAGATTTATAGAGCTGATTTGTATAAATAAATATACTAGTCATCCCTAGCTAAATTCCTGGGATTGAATATGGTCCTCATTGGCTTCCTGCACTTGGAAAGGCTTTGCTTTGGTACTTGCTGTGGGACACTAGGGGTCAATCAGACATTTTTTTAAGTAACTGCCTGTCTTTCAGAAAAAGAAGTGAAGCATGGACTTTGGAAAGGATTTGGCTCAGTTTCCACTCTTCTCTTTCAGGGCCAATTAGTGGCAGTTTTTGCTGGTTTCCCCAAGTCCCATCTCTGGGATCTTAGCTCATTATGGAATTAGGACAGAGTCCTTGGCCAGAGTGAGTCTGGCCTGCCTACCAGCCAGTGAACCAGACCCATGGATTGCGGCTTTAAGATTGTTGCATATTTTTTTATTTTTGCTTTTTGTTACCTTTAGTGCAAGATATAAAGTTCTCCATTTAGCCTTGAAAACCCTACTAGCTTGAAAGCCCCCAACTAGCCTTCCAACTTCAGCAGACATTATTTTCCCTCCTATACTCTTTGATTCAGTCAAACTGGCCTCCCTGTTTCTCACACATGACATATTATTTCCCACCTTTTTGCAGTGGCCCTAACACTTACCTGGAATGGACTCCTTCCTCACCTCTCTCTTTCTTGGTCCTCCAAAACTACTTTGTTAATGCCCTTCCTCCCAAACTGCCTTGTATTGAACTATTTTGTATAGGTTTGTATTTATTCACTTTATACTTATGTTGTATATATTTATTTATGTACTTGTTTCCCCCATTAGAGTATAAGCTACTTGTGAATAGGGATTGCTTCATCCTTAATACTTGTATCTTCAGCACTGGGCACATAATAAGCATTTAGTCAATACTTGTTTATTGATTACTTGATTGATTGGGCTGCCTTTGTTGAGGGCAAACATCTGGGACTTTCCTCCATGAATGGAAGAGTCCTTCCAACTCTTCCATGTGTGGCCTGATCCTAACTAACCCTTCCACTACCTCTTTTGACTTTTCTTAGCATGATTTCTTATCATAGAAACATCAAATCCTCAACCTGGAAAGGACTTTAGAAGTTACCTACTCCAACTCCTTGCTTTAATAAACTAGGAAACTGAAACTCAGAGACTTGCTCAAGGTTGTATAGCTTGCTAGTGGCAAAGGCAGCACTCAAACCCATTTGTCTGGATTCCTAACCTAGAGCTTCTCCACTATAGTAGTTAAATCACAGAATTAGAGATCTGAAGCCAGAAGGGATTTAGAGATCATCTTATTTAGCCCCTTCATTTTATAAATGACGACTAAACAACAGAAGCAGAGTTTAATATTCATTAAATATTTACCTATATAAATATGTATATATATTTGGGAAAATTTCATAGACCCTGTGTTTGTTAAACCTTCTCACAAATTTTGCTTTGAAAAATATTGGAAGCATTTAAGTATTTTGGGCGGGGCGAGTAGGGCAAAGCAAGGTTCATTTTAGGATAATAGATTCAAAACCTTAGAGAACATTTAACCCACTCTTATCTCTCAACTCTCATCTCTCTCTCTCTCTCTCTCTCTCTCTCTCTCTCTCTCTCTCTCTCTCTCTCTCTCTGTTTAATTACACATAAAAACAGTTTTTTAAACCCTCATTTTAAAAACTTTGAGTTGCAAATTCTTTCCCTTCCTCCCTCCTCACCCCCACCCCTTGTTAAGAAAGTAAGCAATTTAGTGTAATTTATACATGTGTAGTCATGCAAAACATATTTCTATATTAGTCATGTTTTGAAAGAAAGCATAAACAAAAAAAAACCTCAAGAAAAATAAAGTAAAAAAAAGTATGTTTCAATCTGTATTCAGACACCATCAATTCTTTCTCTGGGGATGGGTAGCATTTTTTCATTCTAAGTCCTTTAGAGTTGTCTTGGATAGCTAAGTCATTCATAGCTAATCATCTTACGGTATGGTTGTTATTTTGTACACAGTACATTTCACTTTGCATCAACTCATGTAAGTCTTTCCAGGTTTTTCTGAGAGTATCTTGATCATAATTTCTTATAGCACAATAACAATCCATCACAATCACATAGCACAATTTGTTCAAGCCAATACACAATTGATGAGCTACCCTCAATTTCCAATTCTTTGCTGCCAGAAAAGAGCTACTATAAATATTTTTGTGCATATAGTTCCTTTTCCCTTTTTCTTTTTATCTTTTTTTGAATTCAGACCTAATAGTGGTATTACTAGGTCAAAAGATATACATAGTTTTCTGACCCTTTGGGTATAGTACCAAATTGTTCTAAATAATGGTTGGTTGAATCAGCTCACAGCTCCATCAAGAATGCATTAATGTTTCATTTTTCCCATGTTCCCCCCAACATTGGTCATTTTCCTTTTCTGTCCTATCAACCAGTTTGATCAGTTTGATGTAGTACCTCAAAATTGTTTTAATTTGCATTTCTCCAATCAATAGTGAGTTAGAATATTTTTTCATATGACTATAGATAACTTTGATTACTTCATCTAAAAACTTCATATCTTTTGGTCATTTATCAATTGGGGAATGACTCTTATTTTTGTAAATTTGGCTCAGTTCTCATTTGAGAAATGGGGTCTTTCTCAGAGAAACTTGCTTCAATTTTTTTCCCACAGTTATGATTGCTAAATGTATTTCCTTCTATCCTATTCTTCCCCCTGCTCCTTTGATTCTATTCTCACTTCTTGTAATGGTAATGAAATTTAAAGATACCTTTGTATTGGAAAGCTAGGGGGGTACTTAGCACCTAGTTCAAATTAAGCCTCTGTTAAAGAAACAGAAGTTATGAACTCCTGTTGTTGATGTAAAAGGAAGGGGCTGAAAAGGGAGGAGCAATATTGTATATAAGGAAAAGCCCCAGAGAGAGAGAGTTAGAACTTCTTGGGATAAGCTTCATGGAGACAGAAGCAGCTGCTGCCAGAGAGGCTGAAAAGGAAAGGCCCAGGGTGGAGAGAATGATTTTGATTTTTGGAATCTGGGTGAAATGATTTTGGTTCTGGGAACTGGCTGGAACTTATGTTGGGGATCTACCAGCTTCTCCTGGGAGCTGCCCAAGACTTCCAAGGACCAGCTGGAGCTGCCAAAGACTGAGGAAGCATGATTGTGATGCTGGTACTTTGGATGAACCTGTTTGTGGCTTTGTTAAACCTTGACTTCCTTGGAACAGAGACTGTGAAGGATTTAAGGTGGACTGGATGCATCAAACTTCAGTGTGGAACAGGAACAGCACAGAGAGCTGGACAAGGAACTGGGAACTGTCTTCCTTGAACCCAGGTGACAGTTTGTGAACCCAGGTGGGAGCTGGGACCATGGAAGGGAATCCAGGGAATCTGAGAGACTACCCTGAGTCAAACTGAAAGAAGACTTTACTTGGATACTGTGTACTAACTGAGAAGGTTGTAACTTATTTGTGACTGAGGGGTGGATGGCCTGTATATTTTACACTATCCCTTTAAGAGAGTGCTGAAAAGTGGCTGATATTGTAACTTAGTGTGCCCCATGAGTGAAGAATTTTGACTATTGTATTTTGTGACCCTTAAGGAGGTCTCCTTAAGGATGATTGAATGATTGAGTTGTTTGAATGGTTGAGTTACTAAGTGATTGATTAACTAAATGATTATACTTTGTTCAAAACTGTGTGACCACTGTGGTAAAAACTATGTGGCCATTTTCTGGGATAAGTTGTTGTGAATGATGTATTTTTATTATCTGTCATAAGTTGTAGCATTGTAAATGCTGTACCTTGATTTACTTTGAATGTTTTGCTCTGATTTGTTATTGAATAAATAGAATGTTCACTACGCTAGGTAATCAGAACCTTAAAAACTGTTCACAGTAGCATTCTTCTGGAAAGCTGCTCATGTGTGGTATTACACTCCTTTCACCTGTTCCTTCTCAAAAGCATTTTGTTTCTGACTATCCCTCCCCGCCATCTGCCCTCCCTTTTATCACCCCCCTCCCATCCCTTTCCCCTCCTACTTTCCTGTAGGGTAAGATAGATTTTTATACTCAATTGAGTGTATATGGTATTTCTTTGAGTCAATTCTGATGAAAGTAAGGTTCATTCACTCTTCTCCCTCCCACTTCCCCCATCTTCCCCTCTACCGTAAAAGCTTTTTCTTGCCTTTTTTATGTGAGATAATTTACCCCATTCTACCTCTTCCTTTCTCTTTCTCTCAGTACATTCCCCTTTCACCTCTTAATTTTATTTTTTTAGATATCGTTCCTTTATATTCAACTCACACCTATACCCTTTGTCCATATACTCCTTCTAACTGCCCTAATAATGAGAAAATTCTTATGATTCACAAGTAGCATCTTCCCATGTAGGAACACAAACAATATAACCTTATTAAGTCCCTTATGACTCCCCTTTCCTGTTTACCTTTTTATGCTTCTCTTGAGTGTTATATTTGAAAGTCAAATTTTCTATTCAGCTCTGTTCTTTTCATCAAGAATGCTTAAAAGTCTGCTATTTCATTGAATGTCCACTTTTTCCTCTGAAGGATTCTAATCAGTTTGGCAGTGTAGGGGACTCGGTTGTAATCCTAGTTTCTTTGCCCTCTGGAATATCATATTCCAAGTCCTCTGAAACTTTAATGTAGAAGCTGTTAAATCTTCTGTTATCCTGACTGTGGTTCCATGCTACCTGAATTGTTTCTTTCTGACTTCCTGCAATACTTTCTTCTTGACCTGGGAACTATAGAATTTGGCTATAATATTCCTGGGAGTTTTCATTTTGAGATTTCTTTCAGAAAGTGATTGGTGAATTCTTTCAATTTCTATTTTACCCTCTGGTTCTAGAATATCAGGGCAGTTTTCCTTGATAATTTCTTGAAAGATGATATCTCTAGGCTCTTTTTTTGATCATGGCTTTCAAGTAGCCCAGTTATTATTAAATTATCTCTCCTGGATTTGTTTTCCAGGTCAGTTCTTTTTCCAATGAGATATTTCACATTGTGTTCTTTTTTCATTTCTTTGGTTTTGTTTTTTGATTTCTTGATTTCTCATAAAGTCATTAGCTTTAATTTGCTCAATTCTAATTTTTTTTTCTTTTTGCTTTTTGGAGGGCAATTGGGGTTAAGTAACTTGCCCAAGGTCACACAGTTAGGTTTTTGTTTGTGTGTGCGTTAAGTGTCTGAGGTTGGATCTGAACTCAGGTCCTTCTGACTCCAGGGCTAACGCTCTACTCACTGCGCCACCTAGCTGCCCCCCAATTCTAATTTTTTAAAGGAATTATTTTCTTTACTGAGCTTTTGTACCTCCCTTTCCATTAGCCAATTTTGCTTTTCAGGGCATTTTTCTCTTCATTGGCTTTTTGTACCTCTTTTACCATTTGGCCTAGTCTGTTTTTAAGATGTTATTTTTGTCAGTATTTGTGTGTGTGTGTGTGTGTGTGTGTGTGTGTGTGTGTGTGTGTGTCTCCTTTACCAAACTCTTGACTCATTTTTCATGATTTTTTTTTTTGCATCACTCTCATTTCTCTTCCCATTTTTTCTCTATCTTTCTCACTTGATTTTCAAAATTATTTTTGAACTCTTCTATTGCCTGAGACCAATTCACATTTTTCTTGGAGACTTTGGGTGTAGGAACTTTGACTTTATCTTCTGAGTGTGTTTTGATCTTCCTTGTCACCATAGTAACTTTCTATAGTCAGAATTTTTTTTTCTGTTGTTTGCTCATTTTTTCCAATCTATTTCTTGACTTTTAAATCTTTGTTAAAGTGGAACTTTGCTCCCAGGGTGAAGGGTTCACTGCCCCAAACTTTAGGGGTTTTGTATAGCTCTTTTCAGAGATACTTCTAGGGACCTGTAAGTTTTCAGTTCTTCCAAGATGGTATGATCTAAGGAGATGTGCATTTACTACTCTCCTGGCCTGTGCTCTGGTCTGTGAGTGACCATAAGCACTCTTTTCTACCCTGGACCTGTGACAAGGGTCCCTGCTCTATTATGGATGAAACACCCTGGGACTGCTACCCAGATCTAAGTATGGGCAAAGCAACAGAGTCCTGCCCCCAGTGCCAGCAAAGAGACCCCTCTAATCTCCTTCTAATCAGTTGTTTGACCCCCTTACTGTCTGTGGGTTGAGAACTCTGGAAGCAGCTACTCCAAAGGCCTGATCCTGGTTTGTTGGGGCCTGGTCTCTGCCGGCCTGGCCTGTGCTAGACTGTTCTCCGATCTCACCCAGATATGACTTTTCCTACTGACCTTATAACTTGTCTTTGACTGGAAAATTATTTTAGTCCATTCTTTTGTGGGTTCTGCTGCTCCAGGAATTATTTTATGGCATTATCTAAAGGTGTTTGGAGGGGTTTTGGGGAGAGCTCAGGTGAATAGCTGCCCTTTCTCTACCATTGCCTCTCTGCCCCTGAGCCTCATCTTTAGATAGGAAACAGACCCAGAGAAGTTGAAAAGATTTGCCCATAGTCACACAGGTTTTAACTATAGCTAGAATTTGAACTCAGGTCCTCTGACTCCAAGTGTAGTACTTTTTCCACTAAGCTATGCTGAGGATCAAATCATACCCATGGGACAATGGGGTATATTCATGATGTTGTGTAGGATGACTGACAGTTGTCTGTTCCTTTCCATGATGGAAAGGAAAGAAGCCCTGAATGTATGAAGAAAACGCTATGTGAAATGGTGGGGTGCATGCCTTAGACCCTTTTTCCTCACCTTTTCCAAACTAAAACTTGACTCCTTCAGATCAACTTGGCAGGTGATGGCCTCCAGAAGACTCTCTTCAGTGCTGTTTTCACCTCCTGATTCCTCAGGCTGTAGACAAGGGGGTTGAGCAAAGGAGTTACTACAGTATAGGTCACTGCCACCAGCTGGTCCTTGTCTGATGCAGACTTGGATTTGGGCCGGAGGTAGATAATGGAGGCACATCCATAGTGGACGATGACTACAGTGAGATGGGAGGCACAGGTGGCAAATGCCTTACGCTTTCCTTCGGCTGATGGGATCTTAAGGATGGTTTTGACAATGAAGCCATAAGAGATTAGGATTAGCACAAAGGGAACCATAATAACCAGGATACTGAGGCTGAATAGAGCTAATTCCTTCACATGAGTGTCTGTACAGGCCAGTTTGATAACAGGTGCCATGTCACAGAAATAGTGATTGACCCTGTTGGGGCCACAGAAGGGCATGTCACAGATCAGGTTGGTGGCCACCAGGGCAATGAAGAATCCTGTGGCAGCAGACACAAATATCAGTCCCAGCCCCAGCCTCTTGTTCATGATGATCATGTATCTCAGGGGGAAGCAGATGGCTACATAACGGTCATAGCCCATCACAGCAATGAGGAAGCAGTTGGTGCATGCAAAGCTGAGAAAGAAGAAGAGTTGGGTAGCACAAGCCACAAAAGAAATGGTCTTGGTGTCAGAGAGCAAGTGGTCTAGGAGCTGGGGGATGATGACAAAGGTATAACAGGTTTCAGAAAAAGAGAGGATGAAAAGGAAGCCATACATAGGGGTGTGGAGGGACCGACTGCAGCGGATCACAGTCATGATGGTGGCATTGGCCAACAGGATTGTCATGTAGAGAAGCAAGAAGATCACAAAGAGTAGCATCTGCAACTCACCCAGGCTGGAGAAACCCACAAGGATAAACTTGGTGACCCTAATGGTTTGGTTGATTCTTTGCATCTTAGCAACTTCTTTCTAGGAATAAGTTAAATCAGTGGGTTAGAACTGTCACTGTAATTTTCATTATCACTTTATATACACTTTAGAATTGAAAGGGACCTTATACATCCTGAAGTTCAACCTTGGGAAATGACTTATACAGAAGATAAAATCATAAAGCACACCGGAACTATGAGAACTCACCTATAGCACAGGAAAATTAAAAAAAAATACTTTGTACAATACAAGTCCAAAATGAGGAACTAAGTAGTAAAAAAAGTAGTGAAGAACTTGGACAACACCAAATCCCACCCCACCCCCCAAAAGAAAGAAAACCTAGCTTCATATTTTAGCTCTATCATTTATTAACTGTGTGATATTTGGCAAGAAATATAACCTCATAATATCAATTTCCTCATCCATAAAATGGGGATAATAATGCTTATAATTTATAGGACCCCTTAAGAGTGTTCCAATATACCATACTTCATAGGGCCCATGGTCACATAACTAGCAAATGGCAAAGCTGGGATTCAAACCTAGGAAGGCCTCTTGCTTCACAATTAGGTTTCTATCCATTGCACCACACTGATTCCCCTTCCTAAGTCCTTATTACAAGTACCCAACTGAGTCATAGTATACTAAGAATTATAGACAACTTTTGATAACATATTTGTGGCTCTGGTGAATAAATACAATTTTAGAAGAACATTCATCAAATGCTTCCCATGTTCCTAGAACTAAAGGATACAAATACAAAAAAGAAAGGTAGTCTTTGCCTCCAAGGACCTTATTTTCTAGTAAGAAAAAAATACACATAAGAGAGTGGTGACCAGAGAGGGTTGTTTTGGACAAAGGGATGTGAATTGAGTCAGTGCAAATGAGCATTTAGTAAAAAAAAAAAAGGGTAATTACTAGGATCTGATATGGGTTGGTAAGAAAAAGTCATATCAAACTAAGCTTAATATCTTAAAGAGTTTAGGATGATTGTTTGATATTAAGCACTTGGAAGAAATCATGGACTTTTGTATTACAAATTTTTTTTTTGAGAAAACATCAATGCATCAATGAGTATTCTCCTTTAGCCTTATGTTCCCATTTCTACAAAATCATTATGACAATAAACTATACATACATTGGAGCCATCTTTGATGAATCAGAAGGGAACAAACATTCGGCCTTGTAGCAGCAAGCACCCCCAACATTCCCGGGGTAGCTGCCAACACAGGTTCTTAGATCTGCTTTTCAAAAGGAAAGTAACTCAAAATGGGTTAACAAGCTTACTTTAATCAAACAAAAATATTATCATTTAGTTCAGGGGAAAAGGTCAGCACTCTGAACTTCAGAGTATACAGAAAGATCAAACAGAAAGGCTTCCAAACTGTCCAACCATTATCAATACCAAAATCACAGTTACCAGAGAGGGAAGCATCAACATCTGGGTTTTCAAAGCCGGGGGGCTCTCAACGGCTGCCCAGAGTCTCATCTGGTCAAATCACACAACAGTTCTCAAAGTGAGCCCCAAAGCAAAGCCTCAAATCAGAGATTATATAGTCTTCTCCTGGCTCAGAGAATGTAACCACCCTCTTGACCCACTGCCCAATCACACAGCATCAAGGTGTGGTCATTCCTGAAAACCAAGCCTCCTACCACAGGTTCCATGTGACCACATTCAGCCTATTAGGAGGCAGAGTATATTTTCAAATCAAGGAAGGTTCTCAGAGTCACTTAAGTCAATCAAAGTCTCTTAAGCCAATCAAAGGGCCTAGGGACAGGGAAGATCTTCAAATCTGCATTTCCATTACAGGCCTTTGAAAAGTTAAAGTTGAAGGGTGCCCAAAATATAACAGACAGACTTATGGTGGGCATGAAAAGGCTGCAACGTACTGCTAATGAAGATTTATACAGAAGACACAGAATGCCATCAGAAAGCTATAAGCCTGAAAAAGGAAGGTCCGACATGTCATGTGAGTGAGGGAAACCAGATGGTCAGCTTGTGTGATTCAGTACTATCCATATAATATCACATCCATCCTTCCCACCTACAGCACATTGGGTGGACTCCTTGGGAGATTTATAGGAGGACATAGACAAGAGTTATATAGGATAAGAAGGAATAGATAGGATGAATGGGCTATGATCTGCATTATGGAAGGGCCTGTGCACATCAGTGAGGGAACATTTTGAAGTGTTGAAGACTATAGTTGGTGAATTTGGCAAATACTGGTGATAAATGATTAACACCAATCCATTACTTCCTCTGGCAGAGCACATTACCTAAGGGCATGCATGAATGTTGTGGATTGCAAAACTGGAACTGAAAACCAAGTTTTTTCTTTCAAATTCTTCTGGGCATTTCCAACACCAACACGCACAAAGTGTTCAAGTATTTTAATATTAGCTTGAGTTACGTACATTGGTGGTCAATTACCTGTCTTTCCAAATGGCATAATGCATTGCAAAGTGAAATAGAAATTACTTTTTGTTCAAACTCTATGACTCTATTGTCCAGAAATGCCTGATGTTGGTACTTCCATAAGTGATACACATCTCAACCAATCCAAGTCTGCTTGTCTTGTAGGGTTCTTATTTAGATTCTCTCCTCACATACCCATAGGGAGGACATCCAATATGCTAAAGACCCTGTTTTTACTCTTGAATGTTCAAGATTACCATGGGATCACATGAGCTGTCCATTCCCTGCTCTCACCACACTCACCATATTAGCCCATTTTCTATTTTTTTTTTCTTTTTGGAGGGCAATTGGGGTTAAGTAACTTGCCCAAGGTCACATGGCTAGGGTTTGTTTGTGTGGGTTAAGTGTCTGAGGCCGGATCTGAACTCAGGTCCTTCTGACTCCTGGGCCAGCGCTCTACTCACTGCGCCACCTAGCTGCCCCCATTTTCTATTTTGATGATATATTTCCTGAATGTATCTTCCTTTATATTGTTTGTATGTTGTATATCTATATCCTTTATAATTCCTTGTTGGTAAAATGTTTTGCCTCATTTTACGCAACATGCACTGCTTCATTTGACCTTTGGGTGGCCTTTGGTTTTAATTCTTTGGGGATTACTCCATGAGGCAGGTGTTCATATATACTATTCATATATAATCAACTATTCCATGGGTCATCTGGGTGGTGCAGTGGATAGAGCCCTGGTCTTGGAGGTCTTGGGGGTCTTGGAGGTCTTAGGATAGACCTGAGTTGAAACCCAGCCTCAGACACTTATTAGCTGTATGACCCTGGACAAGTCACTTAACCTCTGTTTGCCTCAGTTTCCTCATTTCTAAATGTGGATAATCATAGGTCCTACCTCTCAGGGTTGTTGTGAGGATCAAACGAGATCATAATTATAAAGTGCTTAGCATAGAGTCTGGCACACAGTAAATGTTATCTTATTATTTGAATTACTGTCATAAAGTAATAGGCCAGGTCATCATGAGGATATATAAGGATGAGACTGGGAGGACAACAGACAGATGGAAAATACCTGCTGGGATTTTTAAATTATAAACTCTTTTCATCACCAAGAAGAATGTCACCGGTGCATCACATCTCTAACAGTTCTATATGTGATTCTAGAGGAAGTAGAAATGGGAGTGAAGAGGATAAAGGTGGGGAAAATAGTCGAGTTAGACTAAACAATCTCTGTACTGACTTAGTTTTGAGTGCATTGCTGGATTAATTTTCAAAGTATTTGAAGGAAAAGAAGATACCAAAAGTTCAGGGGAAAAATCAGTCCTTATTTCTACCCCCACTCCCATTCCCACCAAGGTGATTGGGAGATCACTGAGGACTAGAAACCCATATGCCTTCCTTTCCCATGTATATAAATTTTTTGTAAGAATAATATACATGTTTATCAGTCTTTCTAAATTTTATCTCCATCTTCTGTAAAATGGGTATAACATTACTTTCATGATTTCAATCTTAGAATTATTATCAGGAGAGTTATTTGTAACCAGGAGGAGACAATGTGCATGTGAACTCTTATTATATAGTACTTGGTGGATTATACCTTATTAGATCTTCCCCACAGTTCTATGAAGTAGGTCTATAACAGTACAATTGTCATCCCTATCCCTTCTTTTACTCTTTCTTTCTTCTTTTCTTTCTTTCTTCTTTTCTTTCTTTCTTTCTTTCTTTCTTTCTTTCTTTCTTTCTTTCTTTCTTTCTCTCTCTCTCTCTCTCTTTCTTCCTTTCTTTCTTTCTTTCTTTCTTTCTTTCTTTCTTTCTTTCTTTCTTTCTTTCTTTCTTTTTGCTTTTTGGACAGGGAATTCAGGGCAATTGTGGTAAAGTGACTTGTCCAAGGTCACACAGCTAGTTTTTGTGTTAAGTGTCTGAGGCCGGATTTGAACTTAGGTCCTCCTGACTCCAGGACTGGTGCACTCTATTCACTGAGCCACAATCCCTTATTTTTAAATGGAGGAAACCTAGGATTAGAGAGGCTTTGGATATGATAGAATTCACAAGCTAAGTCAGGTCTTCTGAATCCAAATCCAGGATTCTCCTCTATAATGCAGTTTCTCTCACTTTTTCCCAACCTGTGAAATTAAGATAATAACACTTGCATTGCCTGCCTTATGGGGTTATCAAGAAATCAGTAATTTAAGTGTTTTCTACTTAAGCAGAGCTATGCTGGAGCCAGCAGGAACTGGAGAGAGCTAATTGTTAAATTTTCAGCGTGAGCACTTATCCCCTTGGAAATCAGCAAATGCTATAAATCAGCTTTATTTACTTTTTTGTTGATTATTTAGACTTAAGAAAGTGATGGAGAAAGTGGTAATAATGTAAATTAAACTCAAAGTGTGCCATATATGTATATATACACATACATGCCACATATGTACATATACACGGCCACATACATTTATGTGCATACATAAACACATGTATACATGTATATATACACATATACATTTGGAGATTTGATTAAGCATTTGCAAGTACATTCTTGCCTATCATCCACTTACAGTCAAATAAGTACATTTCACACACCTGACCAAATAAATGTATCAGACAGATACACAGTGGGGTGGTGGTAGAGGTAAATTCAGGAGGGGGTCTGGTTGTGGGAATTCCAGAGCATGGAAGGTAATACAGGGCCTGAGGAAAAAATGTCTCTCCTTCTTTCATCAATCTAGACAGTTTCCTATAGTAGGCAGTATTCTAGATACTATCAGAATGACCACAAATTTCCAAGAAGGAGAGAAAGCTAATAAATTCTCATTTTTTGAGCAAATCCGTGGATTTATGTGGTACCTGAATAACTCCCTCTCATACCTGGGCTCCCAAAGAGTTACTCAAGATTTGAGATATTTGAGATGGTAAGTTCTTATTTGGAGGCAGCTAGGTGGCTCAGTGGATAGAGTGCTAGGTCTGGATTTAGGAAGACCTGAGTTCAAATTTGATTCAGACACTCACCAGCTGTGTGGCCCTGAGCAAGTGATTTAACTTCTGTTTGCCTTATTCCACTAGAGAAGGAAATGGCAAACCACTCCAGTATCTTTGTCAAGAAAACCCCATGGACAGTATGGTTTATGGGGTCATGAAGAGTTGGATGTGATTGAATGACTAAACAACAAAAAAGTTCCCATTCAGAACTGTTATTCCTGAGTCTCTACTAACATGGAGAAGACATTTAATAAAACAATATAGCAGAAAACAAAAAAAATGTGACAAGACACAATTTCCTCTACGAATAAATGGAGTATGCTCTCAAACAGGTTATCCTATCATCTGATGGGAGGACACACATGCAGAGTATATACATGATCTGGGAACACTCATGGAGGGAACCCATGTGTCCGGGAGCCTAAGTGAGCAGCTAGATGACATAATAAATAGCAGACCAGTCTTAGAGTTAAGAAGACTCTTGATTCAAATCCAACCTCAGACACTTACTAGCTGATAACCCACTTAAACTGTGAGCCTCAGTTTCCTCAATTGCAAAATGGGGATAATAATAGCACTTCAGGGTGGATGTGAGGTTCAAATGAGTTAAATGTAAAGTGTTTTACAAAACTTAACATGCCATATAAGTATTACCTGTCATTATTATTATTTATTATTACCAGGTCGACTTACCTTTCTGTACTATGGGATTGTTGTTATCTTCTCTTGTTATTACACTGCTATTATCCTGCTTGTCCCTCCTGAGCATCACTCCATTGGTCTAGTGGTTATTGTTGGGCATCTCTGCTGGTCTTGTGGTTTTTCCTGAGTGGCACCATTGATCTTGTGATTACTAAGCATGTAGTAAAATATTGAAAACGAAATCAAGAACTATGTCCCCTTTATTCCTTTTCCAACCAGAAGCAATACATTTAGCTGTGTAAACCAGAACTGGTCTGCCTTCATTTTTATTTGTGAAATTGTATTGGTTGTAGCAACTCATAAAAGCTTTGTACTCTAAGGTGAACTGACAGCATCCAGACTTGTGAAAACACATATCCCCAAAGGACTGAAGAAAGGTTTTGGTGATGTTTCTACTAAGCAGAACAGCAATGTTAAAGTTTCACTGTTTCGTTTGCATCATCAGATTTTGTTTTTAAAGGAATAGATTTAAAGTCAAGGGACTTGTGTCTGAATCTTTACACTAGCACATTAGCTATGTGACTATGAATGAGTTACTTCACCTTTATGGTCTCAGTTTCCTTGTCTTTAAAATAGGGTAATAATATTTATAGCTGTAGTACACATACATCTAAGTGTGACAGTGAATAAAGCTTGAGACTTGGAGTCCAGGAAGACCTAACTCTAAATTCAGCCTCACATATTTAATACCTATGTGGCACTGGGCAAATCACTTCCCTTCTATGCCTCAGTTTCCTTATCTATAAAATGGTGATAATAATAGCATTTACCTCCCAGGGTTTTTGTGAGGGTCAAATGTCTTAAAAATATATTAAGTGCTAGGAAACCTTAAAGCTCTATATAAATGCTAGTTATTATTTTTACTTCACAGTGTTGTTAAAGGGTTAATACTTTGTGAAATGCTCTAGGAATATTGTTATTGATGATGATGATGATGATGATGGTGATGGTGATGATGATGATGATAGTGCCTGGGATTTGTCAGTATGGTACCATGGCTTGATTTCAATCTTTCCTGCTTTCTAAATATTCTGCTATTTTACTTTAGTAATTTAGATATTCCCAAAATGTTCTAAGTTAATTTCTTTTAAAAAAGTATTAAAAAAAACCCTTCTAATGCTCTTAAGTTCCTTTATCTACATACACTTGAAGACTAATTTGCTCAAAGATAATTTTGATAGCTTCCTCCTTGTAGAGATCTTTGACTTGGGATACCAAGCCTGCTTTCCTGGTTCTGAAGAGCTTGATTGAAGCCCCAGAAATTCCTGACCAGGAGGTTGTAGACGGTGCCTTTGGGCATGGAGGTCTGGAGACCTTCTTGTAAAGAAAGAGGCTGGAGGAACCAGAATGTCTTATCCTAGATATGAGAAGACAAGTGGGATAAGAACATGAATGACTAGACATGTTCTTGACCTGGGAAAGCAGAACTCATTAGGAGCAATGCTTGTTAGTGGTACGGAGGTAAGGAAAAACTTCCTAACTATTAGAGCTGCTTAAAAGCAAGATGGGCTGACTCTGGTGGTTGCAGATTCCTCTTCACTAAATTTCTTCCATAGAGGCTGGGTTAATATTTGTTGTAGGGAGAATCCTTGTTTGGCTATTGGATGGACCGAAGTGTCTCCAGTGTCAATTTTAAGTTGGAGATTCTGTGAAATGCCCTGGTAATAATAAATAATAATAATGATAGCTAATACTTATGTAGCACTTTAAGCTTTGTAAAATACCTTATCTTTAACTCATTTGAACCTCGCAACAACCCCGAGGTACTGTTATTATCCCCATTTTACAATTGAGGAAACTGAGGCTCACAGTTTAAGTGGGTTATCAGCTAGTAAGTGTCTGAGGTTGAATTTGAACCAGGACTCTTCTTTGCTCTAAGTCTGGTAGGGACTACTTGTTAAGATGTTGTAGGGGGGATTCTTGTTTGGCTATGGGATGGACCAGAGGGTCTCCAATGTTCATTCTAAGTTGGAGATTCTGTGAAATGTCTGTAGGGAAGTATGGAGGTGTGGGGATGAACAATGAGGAGGGGAAGCACACACCTATCATACAACAACATGAAACACAAGTTAGTGGCCTGGCAGGGATGAAAACACAGTAAAATTAGTTTCTCAGTCCGAAGGTTCTGGGATATCGGTAGCAGAGAAATTAGAGAGGAGGAGTAGGGGAAGAAGGAAACAAGAAGGAAGTGGCCAACTCAGTCACCGTAATGGTGACTCAGATTTTTATAGTGAATTCCTAACAGCAATCCTGTGAGAGAAATAATGATGTGGGGATCTTTTTGCTCCCTTTTTACAGGTAAGGAAAATGAGGGTCAGACAGGTGAGGGGACTTGCCCACAGTCATTCTTCTAGGAAGTGTCAGACCTAGAACTCAAGCTAAGGTTTTCTGACTCTTCAATCCAAGGTTCATTCTACAGCCCAGGTGATCCATGTACTCTGCCTACTGTAGAACAACTAAGCAATGTTATGTGCATGATGGCTGGTCCTGGACTCAGGAAGACCTGAGTTCAAATTTGACCTCAGATTATTACTAGCCCTGGGCAAGTCACAACCTCTTCTCCGGTTTTTCAACTGTGAAGTGGGGATAATAATAGCAACTGCCTCCCAGGATGGTTGTGAAGATTAAATTAGATAAGATTTATAAAGAATTTAGTACAACACTGGCATGTAGTAAGCACCTAAGTAAGGTGAAATTTCTGAGTATTGTTATTGTTGTTGTTCAGTCATATCTGACTCTCTGTGACTCCATTTGGGGATCTCTTGGCAAAGATACTGGAGTGGTTTGCCATTTCCTTCTCCAGCTTTACAGATGAGGAAACTGAGGCAAACAGGGTTCAGTGACTTGCCCAGGGTCACATAGTTGGAAAGTTTCTGAGACTGGATTTGAACTCAGGACCTCCTGACTCCAGGGCTGGCACTTTATCTACTATGCCACTTAGCTGGGTAATTTATATACAAGTGCTAAGTTGTAAAAACCTGACTGGATTTTGACTTCCTTACCTCTAAAATGCAGCAGTTGGACTAACTGAATGCAAAGGTCCCTCTGACCCTCATGTTACAGACAGGGAAACAGCAGCTTGGAGATCAATGACCTCCCTAGGATCACATCACTAATAAGTGGTAGAACTGGGATTAAAGTCAGGCTGGTTCCTAATATTGTGTTCTAGGTCTGGACTTGCTATCAGAGTAACTAGCCTTGGGCTATTTATTCATTTTATTTTCTCTGGACTTTGCTTTCCTTATCTATAAAATAAGGGAATGGGGCTGGATAATCACATCTAATATTCTATTCTAGAACAGGCAAAGAAAACATGAAAAAATCAAGTTAATTATCCAGCTGTCTACAAATTCCAAGCACTGGATCTTTCCCAATATTTGGATATTTTGTCATCATGTAAACACTGATGAAGTTGGGCAATCAGTTAACAGTAGCAAGAAGATTGGACAACTGGAGGAGGGAATGGTCCAGGGCATGATTCCAAGTGCCCAGGAAGACTGGGCAGAATTCCCTTATTCACGGTTTCTATTTGACCATCATAAGTAAGGATAAATAGAGCCTCAGTTTCCTTATCTTTTAAAAGAGGATAATGATACTTGCCTCTCACGGGGTTGTGTATGCTTTGTAATCAATAAAGTGCTATAGAAAAATAAATTAGTCATTTCTTGAGAGAGCATAGTACAATCAAAAGAAAACAGTTTTTGGAGTCATAGGACCTGAGTTCAAATCTCAACTCTGTCATTTACAAACAATGTGACCCCTGGCAACCTCTCCTGGCCTCAGTTTCTTCATCTGTAAAATGAGGGCATAAGGTTGTGTGACCTTAAAGGTCCTATCCATTTCTAAACAAATGATTTTGTTTTTTTAGATTTTCAGAAACTCACTAGCAGAGAAAACACACTTACCTGTTTTCCCCAGTAAATCCAAGGAAGCTAAGGTCTTTGGTCCTTTGTCTCAGGGCTTTTGAAGAGTGGTCCTTGGGGAGAATGAATTGGAAAAGCTAGGGCATCTGTTTTTAGAAACACTGTATGTCCAGTTAAACATATTGTTGTACAGGCAGAAGGGGAATTATTTGGACCTGAAAAATTTGAACTATTTTTTTTTCTTAAATAAGAGGCTGAAAGTAGTCAAGCTCATAAAGAAGTATTAAATTGTGTAATTAGGCTGGAGTGTACTTATGGCCTTCTGGGGTTCCAGGGACTGGTGCTCTAGGGAACTTAGAAAAAAATAAATGACTAAAATTGAAAGAATTGTTTGACCTACTTAGGGCCAGGAGACAGAAAGGCCAGTCCAGGGCAAGAAAAATACTTCATAAGAGTAACAATGTATGATAAATTATATTGTAGTAGAAACATTGGCCTTACATTTCAGTCTTGAGTATGCAATTTACCATTTGTTTGACTTTGGGCAAGCCATCATATCTCTATGGGTTTCTGTTTCTTCATCTATAAAATAAAGCTATGGTCTTTAAAGTCATTTCTAGTTCTGAATCTTATAATACTACAAATGTAAGATTTTGTAAAACGCTTTCCTCATAAATGTCCTGTGAGGATGTTAGCATAAGCACTGTTGGCCCCATTTTATAGTTGAGTCCCAGAGGAATTAAGGGACTTGTCTATGGTCATTCATTCATTGAAGAAATAAATATTTACTAAGTACTTATTATATCAGAATGGGGCAACTAGGCGGCTCAGTGGATAGAGAGCTGGGCCTGGACTCAGGAAGACATGAGTTGAAATCTGGCTTCAGATACTTACTAGCTGTATGACTCTGGGCAAATCATTTAACTTCTGTTTGTCTCAATTCACTGAAGAAGGAAATGGCAAACTACCCTAGTATCTTTGCCAAGAAAAAACCATGGATAGCATCGGCATTCTGTGGTCTATGGGGTCATGAAGAATCAGACACAACTGAACAGCTGAACAGCAACACGTCAGGAACTATGGTAGACATCGAAGGTACAAAGACAGAAAAGAAATAACCCCATTTCTCAAGGAGTTTACATTATAGTAGGGGAACTCAGTAAATGTCAGAGCTAGAATTCAAACTTGGGTCTCTTGATTCTAAGACTACACACCATGGTGGCTAATCAGAGGAATAACCAAAAGCAGAGAAGTCACATTTGTGGAATTCAGTGAGTGAAGGGCTTTTCTTAAGGAAAAATTTCTTTGATAATAGTCAAGGTTATTTTTCACTAATGTAGACTATACATTCCTTTAAATTTTTTTTCTGGAGCTCTTTAAAAAGAGGAATTTTGGGGCAAGGGAAAGAGAATGGACATAAGAACCATATTAGATACAGTCATCCTTGACTACAAGAGGGGCTGCCCAATTGGCCTCCATAGAACTTTTTGGGCCTGAGGATTCCAAGTCCCCTAAAGACAATAGATGTGTGCAAGAGTGGTTAGGGGAAGCATCCCATTAATAGACACTTTCCTTTCTACAACCCCAGTTAAATCTTTATGCTCTGAGATACCTGAATGATGAATACCATACAACTGGGAGAAGAAAGGCTGATGGAAACTCAGATTTTATAAGCCAGTCATAGGCCTAGATGCCAAAAATAGTTGTGTTCTTTCCTTCTCCTCATCCTCCTCAGTTGTTTTTTGTAGAAAAATTTCTCCTACTAGACAATTTGGTACATTTACAAGCTTTGAGTCTGAATAATTCTTTTTTGTTATTGGCACTATAACTTTATGTCTCTTTTGTAGCAATTTGCTAGTTGTGCCCCACACTATTTCACCTCAAAGCACCAACATCATTCACAAGCATAATTTAACCCTCCCCTACAAGCATGTGTCCCTGGAAATTTTTCAAAGCTTCAAGGCATGATGGTATGATTTTGGTCAGCATCTATTCAAACCTATAACTTATAAATTTCCAATGCTGTTGCATTTTCCTTCCTTCTCTTTTTCCTCTTCTACTTTTCCTCTTTCTTCTCCTTCTCTTCCTCTCCTCCCTTTTCTTCTTCTCCTCTCCTTTTCTTCTTTTCCCTTTTCCTATTTCTCCTTCTCCTTTCTCCTCCTTATCTTTCTCTTCTTCCTCCTTATTTTCCTTCTTTTTCCCCTTTCCCTTTTCTTCCTTGTCCTCTTCCTCTGACTTCTCACCTTCATAATCTTTCTCCACCTCTTCTTTCTTTTCCTCAAAAAAACCTGGCGCATTAACTCAAAACAAATGCATTAAATTAAGTATAAGAACAAGATAAATGATGGGGAAAATCTTCTACCTCATTCCTATCCCTCTCATACAAGGCCATGTCTTTCCACAAATTCTCATACTACTGGTGGGAGAGGGAACACACGTATCCTTGACAATTCATTTGATTAGGCTATCTGTAACCCAACTAGATCATATTTCTCCCTCTAAAGTTTTCTTCCCCTTTCTTCTTTCCTGTATGGTTCCTGATATTATTTGAAAGTCTCCAGGGACAGAGCCAAGATGGTGGAGCAAAGGCAATAACTGACCTAAGTTCTCCCCAATTCCCCTCCATACAACTTAAAAAAAAAAACAACAAAACTCTTAAAAATAAATTCTGGAGTGGCAGAACCCACAAATGGACAGGGTGAAACACTTTTCTAGCCCAAGACAACTGAGAAGGTTAGCAAGAAGGGTCTATTTTATCAGGGTGAGAGTGGCACACAGTCCAGCCTCTGCCTTGTGCCTCAGCAAACCAGCATCAGGGTCTGGGGGTGACTGAATTGATGGCAGCTTTTGGACTCTCAGCCCACAGACAGTAAGAGGGTTGGACAGTTGATCAGAAGGATATGACAAAGGTCCTTTTGCTTGCACTGGGTGCAGGACTCTTTTGTATTCCCCATACTAAGATCTGGGTTGCAGTCCTGAATTGCTATCCCAGGGTGAGGATGAGCACTAGTACATCAGCACTTGTAAGGGATTCTAGTCAAAGTTTCAGGGTGGAAAGCAGTGCTTGTGATCACTCACAGAGCAGAACACAGTCCAGGAGAGCAGTGATCACACCTCTCCTTAGATAACACCACCTTGGAAGAACTGAAAACTTATAGATCCCCAAAATTATCTCTGAAAACAGCAACATAAAATCTTGAAGCTTGTTATAGTGCCTCCTTCATCCTGAGAGCAGAGCCCAACTTTATTTTTTTTTTAATTTTTTGGTCTTTATTAATTTGTTTACCTTTAGTTTACAAGATTCATTTCCATAATTCTTTGAGTTTCGAATTTTCTCTCCCTTCCTCCCTACACCCCCCAACTCCCAGTGGCATACTATCAAGTATAGTATCTGCAAATACTTTCACATTAGGCATTAGTCATGTTATAAAGAAGAATTGTATCAGATGGAATGAACAATGGGAAAGAGGAAACATAACCAAGCAAGAAACAGAAAAGGAGCAGGTAGTTTGTTTCAATCTATATTCAAACTCTGTTCTTTCTCTGGATGTAGACACCTCTCTCCATCATGAGTCTTTTGGGGTTGACTTATAACCCTGGATTGCTGAGAAGAGTCTAGTCTATCACAGTTGGTTGTCACACATACACTGTGTCTGTAATTGTGTACAAATTTCTCCTGGCTCTACTCTTCTCACTCAGCATCGGTTTGTATAAGCCTCTCGAGGTAAATATGAAGTCCATCTGCTCCTTGTTTCTTATAGCACAATAGTATTCCATAACATGTATATACCATAACTTGTTCAGCCATTCCCTAATTGATGGGCACCCTCTTAATTTCCAGTTCTTTGCCACAGAGCCCAACTTTAACATAAAGCTCAAAGCAAATAAATAGGCTGTAAAAATGAACAAACAACAAGAAAAGAACATGACCATAGAAAGTTACTATGGTGACAGTGAAGATCAAAACGTAAACTCAGAAGAAGATAACGAAGTCAAAGTAGCTACATCTAAAAAATCTCAAAAAATGTGAATTGGTTTCAGGCCTAAAAAGAATTCCTGGAAGAACTCAAAAAGGATTTTAAAACTCAAAGAGAGGGGCGGCTAGGTGGCACAGCGAGTAGAGCACCGGCTCTGGAGTGAGAAGGACCTGAGTTCGGATCCAGCCTCAGACACTTAACACACAAGCAAAAAAATAACCTAGCCGTGTGACCTTGGGCAAGTTACTTAACCCCAATTGCCCTCCAAAAAAACAAAAACAAAAACAAAAAACAAACAAAAAAAAACTCAAAGAGAGACAGAGGAAAAATGGGGAAAAGAAATGAGAGCGATAGGAGAAAATAATGAAAAAGTCAACAGCTTGATAAAGGAGGCAAAAAAAAAATAGAAGAAAATAACATCTTGAAAAACAGAATAGGCCAAATGGCAAAAGAGACACAAAAGTCTGCTGAAGATAACTCCTTAAAAAGTAGAATTGGTCAAATGGAAAAGATGGTATGAAAGCTAACTGAAGAAAATAATTCCTTAAAAATCAGAATCGGCAAGTGGAAGCCAATGACTCCATGAGGCATCAAGAAGCAATGACACAAAATAAAAAGAATGAGAAAATAGAAGAAAATGTGAAATATCTAATTGGAAAAACAACTGACCTGGAAAAGAGATCAAGAAGAGATAATTTAATAATTACTGGACAACCTGAACTCCATGATTCAAAAAAGAACCTATATACATCATCTTTCAGAAACTGCTTTGGTTTTCTAGAACCAGAGGGTAAAACAAATTGAAAGTATCTGTCTGTTACCTTCTGAAAGATAAAACAAAAAGAAAACTACCAGGATTTCTATAGCTAAATTACAAAACTCCCAGGTCAAGGAGAAAATATTAGAAGCAGTCAGAAAGAAACAATTCAAACATCATGGAGCCACAGCCAAAATAACACAAGATATAGAGGTTTCTACATCAAAGGAGCAGAGGACTTGGAATTTGATATTCTGGAACAGAAAGGAGCTAGGATTACAACAAAGAATTAGCTACCCAGAAAAATTGAGTATACTCCTTAAGGAGAAAAATGAATATTCTATGAAATAGAGGACTTTTAAGCATTCCTAAAGAAAAGATCAGGGCTAAATAGAAAATTTGACTTTCAAATACAAGGCTGAAGAGAAGTCTTAAAAGGTAGACAGGAAAGAAGAATCATAAAGAATTCAATAAGGTTAAACTGTTTGCATTACTACATGGGAAGATGATACTTAAGACTCCTAAGAGTTTTACCATTCTTATGGCAGTTAGGAATGTGTGTGTGTGTGTGTGTGTGTGTGTGTGTGTGTGTGTGTGTGTGTGTGTGTGTGTGTGTGAGAGAGGGCACAGGTGTGAACTGAATATGAAATAATTATATCTAAAAAAATAAAATTAAGGAGTGAGAAAGAGGAATGCATTGGGAGAAAGGGAAAAGGAGAGGTTAAATGGGTAAATTTGTTCACATAAAAAAACACAGAAAAGAGCTTTTTACAGTGGAGGGGAAAATGGGGAAGATGTGGGAATGCTTGAACCTCACTTTCATTTAGACTGACTCAAATGGAGAATAAAATAAACACGCAGTTGGGTGTGGAAATCTATCTTACTCCACAGAAAAGAAAGAAGGGAAGGAGATAAAAAGAAGTTCGGGATAGGGCTGATAGAAGGGTAAATGTATTGCGGGAAGCAATAGTCAAAAGCAAAACATTTTTAAGGATGACCAAAATGAAAGGGGGAGAGAGAGAGAGAGAGAGAGAGAGAGAGAGAGAGAGAGAGAGAGAGAGAATAGGACTTAGGGAAGTACACAGTAATCACAAGTGTAAAAAACTTTTACAACAACTTTTTCTGATAAAGACCTCATTTTTCAAATATGTAGAGAATGGAATCTAATTTATAAAAATAAGATCCATTCTTGTAACGCCATGCACAGAAGCTTTCCAGAAAAATGCTACTGTGAACAGCTTTTAAGGTTCTGATTACTCAGTAAAGTGATCACTCTATTTATTCCATAACAAATCAAAGCAAAATATCCACAGGGAATCAAGGTACAGCATTCACAATATTACAACTTATCACAGAAAATCACAATATAACCTCAAAATACAATAGCCCAAGTCTTTCACTCATGGGGCAACTGTTAACTCAGTCACTTATCAGTAACAATCATATAATAGTCACAATATAATATTCACAACATAGTCTCAAAGTAAAATAATCACTCTTAAGTTAACTCAATCAGTCACTTATCAGTAGTTTCAAAGTACATGGTCAAAGTCTTCCACTCATGGGGCAAAGTCTTGATTAACTCAATCAGTCACTTATCAGTAATAATATCTCAAAGTACAATCACTCACTTATTCAGCAAAGTCTTACTTAAGTATCATACACAAACCCCTCCACCCCTTAGGTCACTAGTAAACTATAATTCCATAATTACTCAGTACCCAAGGAGAGGTCTTTTCTTCATCTTGACTTGGGGCCTGTTCTCAGATTCCCTGGATCCCCTTCCATGGTCCCAGATTCTACCTGGATTCTCCAGACTGTCAACTGGGTTCAATGGCAGACAGCTCCCAGTTCCTTGACCAGCTCTCTGGGCGGGTCCTGCTCTACCCTGAAGTTCATAGGGTCTGGCCCATGTCAGATCTCTCACCATTTCCACTCCAGGGAATTCAAGGCTCAACCAAGCCACAAACAAACAAAGTCTCAGCATCCCAGTCATACTTCAGTCATCTGGGCTCCTGGCTCCTGCACTCTGGGGCTCTTGGCTCCAGATTCTGGGCTCCCGGCTCCTGGCCTCCTCACTCTGGGCTCCTGTTCAGAAGAAGCTCCACCACCACAATTTTCAGGACTCAGTTTTCCATTCTTCTGTAGCTGTTCTGCCACTAGATCTGGTCTCAAGGAAATTCTGACTGTGCCTCTCTGGGGCTTTTCTTATATACACAGTATTACCTACTTCCTTCAGCCAACCCCTTCCTGTTACATACACTTTTCTAGCCCAAGACAACTGAGAAGGTTAGCAAGAAGGGTCTATTTTATCAGAGTGAGAGTGGCACACAGTCCAGCCTCTGCCTTGTGCCTCAGCAAACCAGCATCAGGGTCTGGGGGTGACTGAACTGATGGCAGCTTCTGGACTCTCAGCCCACAGACAGTAAGAGGGTTGGACAATTGATCAGAAGGATATGACAAAGGTCCTTTTGCTTGCACTGGGTGCAGGACTCTTTTGTATTCCCCATACTAAGATCTGGGTTGCAGTCCTGAATTGCAATCCCAGGGTGAGGATGAGCACTAGTACACTCTATTAATGAGACCTTTCTGGTATTATGTGTAATCTCTTTTTTCATTACTCCTAGAGTGTCATAAGTCAGTATAGTAATTGCTAATATTGTCCTGACACTCTGGTGATCATCTGGTGTTAATTTTCTTCATTCAATGTTTTCAGATCCCTTGGCCTCCCCTACTGGTTCTGAGGTTACCTCCTAAATCAGGCTGGCTACTTTTATTTCCAGTTTCTATGTACAGTTATCAGTTTCCTGAGGGCCTCCACAGCTAGTATATTAGTCAAATAGGGGGTAGTCTCTGTATTTTTTCTTAATACAAATCATGATTCTGATTTCTCCATATGATTCAACAGAGCTTCTGCAATTAAGTTTATTTTGTACATTTTACTTAAAATGTATACACATTATTTTCACTGATAAAGTGTAAACTCCTGGAGGGGAGGGATAATTTGTTTTTGTTGCTTATAGAGTACCTAGCAAAGGTAGTCCTGGTCATAGTAAATCCTGGCTCTCACTGATTAACCAATAATAGGTCCCAGCCCAAGTCTCACTTGCTCATTGTTTGGGTTTTGATAACTCAGAAAGAGTATAAACAGCAATTGCTTCTGTTTTGGCCAGAAACTCTGAGTGTCTTCTTCTCCCTGATTGATTCTTTTGGAAGGCAAATTAGGCCTCCCCCCACCCCAATTCTTACCTAGCCTTTAACTACTGAATGACTGTTGCTTCAGACAAACTGAGACCTGAGAAATACATTAACTTAAAAAGGCCAGGCTCTCCCACTGTATCCTGGGCCATTGCCTGTCATTCTCACCCATGTCTTGCCACTGGACTTAGATCCACTGGACTTGGATGACTTTGAAGGAGAGTAGGGCTGATGACTACTCAGCCCTGCCTCACTTAAATCCAATTCATTTGCAAGTCAAGATGTCACCCTTCAGATGTCATTGGATTTCTTTGAGAAGGAAGGACGAATGACAACAACAGGAGAAACTAATGGCAATCATTACCTAGTAGTTACAGACTTGCATAGTAATTAATATATTTCAGTTAATTTATAGTTTAATTAATATTGATGAACTGATGGGTCCACCTGAGAACTCAATTGGCTAACTCTCCCCATCTCTTTTGTCCTCCTGATCACTGGGGAGTTGGATTAATTTTTTTATGGACAGTGGGAGGTTTTAGTGCGTTATTGTTACCCAGTGGACTATTCTCTGGGTACTCAGACCAAAGCTGTTTTTCATTTTTTGTTTCCTTTTCAATGCTGGTTCCCTCCAGTCCTGCCTGGTGTTTCCCCTGTGATGAGCAAATTCTTTTCAGTTCCCATAATGACCCTGCTAGTGAACTTCGTGAGGATCTTCACTTACTAAGACTGAAGGGGGTGGAGTAGAATGGGAGATCTTTGTCCTACATCCCCATAGCCATACCTTCCTACCTGGACTAGACTGGTACAACTATCTTGCCTACCTCCATAGAGCTCCCTACTTGGTCTTCATAGTGTGATGGAAATGCAGATTTAAAGATCTTCCCTGCCCCTAGGCCCTTTGATTGGCTTAAGAGACTCTGAAAACTTTCCTTGAATTGAAAATATGCTCTACCTCCTAATAGGCTGAATGTGGTCACATGGAGCCTGTGGTAGGAGGCTTGGTTTTCAGGAATGACCACACCTTGATGTTGTGTGATTGAGCAGTGGGTCAAGAGGGTGGTTACATTCTCTGAGCCAGGAAAAGGCTACATAATCCCTGATATGAGGCTTTGCTTTGGGGCTCACTTTGAGAACTGTTGTGTGATTTGACCAGATGAGACTCTGGGCAGCCGTTGAGAACCCCCCGGCTTTGAAAACCCAGATGTTGATGCTTCCCTCTCTGGTAACTGTGATTTTGGTATTGATAATGGTTGGACAGTTTGGAAGCCTTTCTGTTTGATCTGTCTGAATACTCTGAAGTTTGGGGTGCTGACCTTTTTCCCCTGAACTAGGTAAATGATATATGTTTGTTTGATTAAAGTAAGCTTGTTAACTGATTTTGAGTTACTTTCCTTTTGAAAAGCAGATCTAAGAACCTGTGTTGGCAGCCACCCTGGGGATGTTGGGGTGCTTGCCGCTACACATAGGTTCTCTATCCTGTATGACTGAGCACATGTCATCTGTGTTGCCTCCTGCTGCCATAAGCTGTCCTGTGACACTCTCCCATTTTTGTCCATCATGGATGCTCTCTGATGCCCTTTGTTGACTTCTCAATATCCTCCCTGTTCCCAATTATTCTCTGCAATTTTTCCTTCATCATGAATTCCTCTCTTATGATCTCAACACCACAGGCTTTTTATGTTCTTTTGAAAAAATAAACAAACAAAAAATGGGAGTTGTAGTTTTTCAAAAGCCATTCTTGCATTTATTGATATAATCATGTGTTTTTATTGTTCTCTTATTAATATTGTATATCATATATAGATTTATTAATAGTGCACCAACCCTGAATTTTTAGCATGAATCCAATCTCTTGTAGTATAGAACTTGTCAATTTGTCCTTTTTTGTGATTCTCCTCTCCTTTTCCTATTGACCCAGTTTTTTTCCCTCCCTGCTATTCTCTGCCCACTTCTTTGCATTTAATTAATTTTAAAAATTTATTTCTCATTGTGAATGATTGAATCTACCTTATGAAGTTGGTGACAGAGTGGCAAGCATTAGGAATCAGCTATGATAGACTGTAACAATTACCTCAATTTTTCAGGTAAAAAAATGATATTTAGAGAGATTGATTGATTTGCACAGTCCATAATGATCATAGGATCACAGATAGATCTGGAAGGGACCTTGGAGACCATTAAGTCCAAGCTCCTTATTTCATATATGGGGAAATTGAGGCACAGAAACTGGAGAAATTTGCCTATATTTACATAGCTAGTAAGTGTGGGACTGGAATTTAGGTGTTGCTATTTCTGAGTCCACTGCCCTCTCTACTACACTACTCTGCTTCTCACTATAGAGTCTAAAGGCCAATGCCATAATTTTCAGGAAAATCAGGAAGCCAATGATGCTGTGAATGGCTGTCATAAAGTTGATGAGGAGTGGAGCTGAGCTATTGAACCTCACTAGGAATATGAGAATCTGGAAGAGTTAGAATTCTGAATAGTGGGATCACAGTCAGGAAAGAAATTTATATATGGAAGTGGAATTAGGGGATTCTATCAGGTATACTCTTGGTAAGGGACTCAAGACAAGTCAGATCTTTTGAAAAGAGAGTACAGTACTTCCAGCCTAATTTTAGTACTTGTATCCTTGCATCTTGGTGATAGTGAGAAGTGCGTGTGTGTGTGTGTGTGTGTGTGTGTGTGTGTGTGTGTGTGTGTGTGTGTGTATGCCTGTGTGCATGCACACTTATGTGGGTGAGTACCTGGGATGTATGTGAGAGATACAATTCTCTACTAGTTCCTTTTCCCTTTCATTACCCTCATCCACTTTTTTTTTTCAAATGCTTTATTAACTTCTGGTTTACATCATTCATTTCCATCATATTTTGGGTTACAATTTTTCCTCCATTTTCCCCTAACCATCACCCCAGAATAGCAGGCCCACAGGATATCCCCTCATCCAATCTGCTCTCTCCCATATCTTCTCCCATACCCCCTTCGACTTTTCCAGTAGGGTAAGGTGAATCTCTGTGCCCCAATGTCTGTATATCTTATTTATCAATTATATGTAAAATAGTATTAATAATAATATTTATATATTTTTAAACATTTGATTTTAAAACTTTGAATTCCAGATTCATTCCCTTCCTCCCTTGTCACCCACCCTTCCTGGGAAGATGAGCAATTCAGCATATGTTGTACATGTGTAGCTATGCAAAACATTACCATAGTAGATATATAGGCTACTCAGCAGCTTCTTGCCCCCAGGGAAAGAGGCCAAAGCGCTCTCCCACCTAGTAGGTCCCAAAATCCATAGGGCACTGACCTCTCATTTTGTCCTTGGCATCTCTGTGTTGGTAATTCTGGAAATGCCACAGCTGCTGGTGTTCTGCAGTCCCTCCAGCCAGCTGCTGGTCAGGCCACCCTGGGTCTAAAACCTCTGACTCAGGACTCACCTGGGCCTGGGCTGGGCTCCCAGAGTGCTGCACTGGCCGCTCTCTGCTGGGCTGCCAGGCTGTCCTCAGTGGGAGGTTAGCTTCTCTGTGTCATTTTGTGGGTTCTGTAGCTCTAGAGTTTGTTCAAAGTCCTCTTTTATATAAATTGGAAGTGGTGTGGGCTGGAGTGTCACAGAAGTGCTGTTTCTACTCCGCCATCTTGACTCCGCCCCCACCCTCATCCACTTTTTTGAGAGGTGGGGGGTGGGATGGGTGGGAGGGAAATATAGCCAGTCTTTTACAATATATCTACTACGGTAATGTTTTGCATAGCTATACATGTACAACATATACTGAATTGTCTATCTTCCCAGCTGGAATGGGTGATAAGGGATGAAGGGAATGGATCTGGAATTCGAAGTTTTAAAGTTAAATGTTTCAAATATATACAAATACTATTATTAATACTATTTTGCATGTAATTGGGAGATAAGATGTGCAGGCATTGAGGCACAAAGATTCACCTTGCCCTAATGGTAAAGTCGAAGGGGGTATGGGAGAAGATATGGGAAAGAGTAGATTGGATGAGGGGATATCCTGTGGGACTACTATTCTGGGGTGGTGGTTAGGGGAAAATGGGGAAAAATTGTAACTCAAAATCTGGTGGAAATGAATGATGTAAACCAGAAGTTAATAAAAAAAATAATCAACAATAGTGCAAAGAAGGAATTTAGAAGTTCTACTAAACAAACTAATAAGAGACTATAAAATAATTATCCAGATGACCCAATTATGGTGTGAACATGTTGCAAACAGTGCCTCTTAACATAATACACTGTTAGCCATCACGGGTGGCTCATCATCACTGATGAAATCCCAGAAATTCTTCAGTTAATGTGATGGAATTATAGAGTATTGGTTACTGGATGCAGACAATTGAGAGGACTGATTTACTTGCCGAAGGATCTCTCTCTGTTGGCCTTAGAAAGTAAGTGGCAACTCTGAGGAGAGACTTCATTCTTTTTCCTTTCTCTTGCTCCTCTTGGAGGTTGTACAGGGAGGGTATTTCTCTCTCTTTCCTTTTACCATCCATTATGGAGTCTTGCAGCAGAAGCAGGTAACCACAGGAAATCTGCTTTCAGGAAACCTAATTGTGGAATTGCTCTTTCAATCCTAGTCTTTTTTTTCCCCCAAAGGCGGGGGGCATTCTGAATTCTCTGAATAGCATGATCCCTGAGTCTAGACCTTTGGGTTGAGATGGAGATTGCTGGGTCAGCACCAACTTTGAGAGTTGCCATGTGGAGAACTCCCAGTTCAAGAATTCCTGAATTCAAAAATTCTAGGCATTGTTTCTTCTAGAGAGAGAAAATTTCCTGTTGCATTTTGCTCATAGGAAAAACAAGACCATACGCTTACTTGGCTTCTGCCCAACATCCCTCATGGAAGACAAAAGCCATTGGCACCTTCAGCTGAGGTATAAGTAGAGGCAGTATTGCCTACAGTCAAACAATGAAGCAGTATTCATCAGAGCAACATATGGTGGAAACCATCACAGCAGCATCTGGCAATGTTCAACAGAGCAGCATCTGATGCCTGGTGAAGCCTATAAAATAAAATGTAAATGGATGGATTCAAAGTAAGCCAATTATATTGAAATATAGTTATCAAAATATTTAAAAGGAGTTCATAGAGCCCAGATAGAACATTCCCTGCAAAAATAATGTTTTCTCAAGCAGTCTCTTCTTCAGGCTTCTCATGTATAAACTCTGACATAGAAGCCTAATTCAATCATCTATTTTGAGTTCTTGTATTCCACTGGATTAGGGAATAGGGACTGGACCTGTAATTTTATTGGTATGTGGAGTTCCCAGAAAAGGAAAATCCCTCTCCTAATACAGATTGATAGCTTGTATACAAGATACAGTCTTAAATGTTTGCCTGGGGCACTTCAAGGTAGAATGATTTTACCAGGGTTATAGAGACAATATGCCAGGGGTATGATTTGAATTCAGGTTTTCTGGTTCTAAGGCTAGCTTTCTATCCACTACATCACATTGCTTCTCCTTGTGCTTGCTACCTAAAGCTAAGCTGAATAAGTAGTTTTTCTATCCCCTCTACAAATCCAAACTTGACTTTTCCCCATAAATATTATGGTCGATCAAGAGTTTTAATGATTTTTGAATGACCAATCAATTTAGGCATGGCTAGACAAAAATGTGTGCAAAAAAGATCCAAGGGGTATTAGTGGACTACAAGTTCACTAACTGGTAGAACCTAAGATTTTGACTGCATTTATAGAAATACAGTTATGCAGAATGAAGGAGACAATAGTCCCACTGTATTCTGCCATAGTTGGGTTATATCTGGAGAACTGTATTCTGTTCTGGCCACCATTTTAAAAAGGATTTGAAAAACTTGAGGACACTCAGAGGATAGTAAGACTAGAAAGGATACTGTGAGCATCAATTGAAAAAACTAAGGATTTTAGTTAGCCTGGAAATAGAGATGCCTGAAGAGGAAACTTATGATTTCCTTCAAGGGGTGGTTAGGTGGTACAGTGGATAGAGTGGTGGACCTGGAGTCAGGGAGACTTGTGCTAAAATCTGGCCTTGGATACTTGTTAGCTAGGTGACCCTGGGGAAGTCACTTAACCTCTGCCCTCAGTTTCCTCATCTGTAAATGGATATAATGACACGTATCCCCCAGAATTATTTTGAGGATCACATAAATAATATCTCTAAAGCACTTAGCCCAGTGCCTGTCACATACTAGATAACTGTAGGTATAATTATTTATTATTATTATTGTTATTAGTTATTAGAAGGACCATCATATGGAAAAAAGGATTAGAATTCTTTTATGTGGACCCACATAAAAGGGCAGAAGGGAGTAGAATGAGTAGAATGGGTAGAAACTGAAAGAGAATAGATATTGAATTGCTGCAAGGAAAAACTTCCCAATAAAGTCTCCTACAGAGGGAGTGAGTTTTCCATCATAGCAGATCTTTAAGCATAGGCTGGGTGAACATTATTGGGTGCATCATAGAGGCTATTACTGTTCAGGGAGATGTTAGACTAGATGCTTCTGAGCTCCCCTCAAACTTTGGTGTGCTCAGATTCTGTGATAACCCAGGACTGAGGTACTAAGTGTTGTTATTTCTAGAATATGCTATATTGGCTCGACCTATCAATCTTGCTATTTTTCTATATGTGGTTTTCTAAGATCTAGGCTGGGTAGTCATCTTTGTATGTATGGCAAAGTCAACTTTCTAAATTCATAGATTTTTTTTTTTTTTTACTATTTAAGCAGCCCTTGTGCATTAACCCAGTAAAATATCTCAGTGTTTCTCTCCATTTGTTTATCTTCTCCTGGAGCTTTGTTAATTTTAGGGGAAAAAAAGATTAGGCAGCAGCCAAGACTAAAATTAACCCCACTTTAGGGAATCTCACACATCTTTGGAATAAACTATAACTCCCTTTCCCCTTAGTTGAGGTCAGCCTTATGCAGTTTCCAGCTGTCCACATTCTCATCAGCATGAAAGAGAATGATACCATTCAGGGAGGGGTTGGCAGATGGTGAGAGCATTCATAACCCATCAGTGAGCATTTGGTGATGATGATGCCAAGGACGAACATCTGGGGGCACAGATGGCAAAGATGATGGTGAATATGGAGTGTGGATTGGGGGAATTTCTGGGTCGAGATGAAGAAGGCACAACAGATTAAGAGGGAACATGCAGGAAGAAGCACAGATAGGTGTGGAGGCTTTATTACCAGCAGAGAGAAAATTGAAACTGATTAAAGCAGAGATGCACGTAATTGCTAGAATCTCAATAAGACCCAGATGCCCCGTCTTCCAGTTTCTGCGCTGATCCCTCAAAGGGCTCTTTGTAACCATCTCCTTTCCTAAGCTGTTCTGAGGGTGGGGCCCAGCCTATCTTTATTAAGATATCTTGACTGTACATGGACTCTTCATTCCAAATCCCATGGCTCCTACTCTTTAGAATAGGGCCTCTGTTTTTCTATCCCCTCTACAAATCTATTCTGAGCTGTCGCCCTGATGATCATTACCAAGGGAAGTTTTCTTTGGTTTCTGTTACTCATTGCAGCCCCAGAATCTATGTCAGTAATTGTGTTAACCATGTCCCCAGAGAGCGATTATGGTAGCATGTTTTGACAAAGAACCTTCTCACAATCACTAATTAGGATTCTTAGGGGACAGTGAAAAACTTTCTAGCCTAAAATGTGAGATGTAAAAAAGCAATTAAAAATTCTATTCCAAAGAAGTTTCCCCAGAGCAAGGGGGAATTAAGATGGAGAATGGAAGACTGAAATCTCACAGGGCATCAAGAGTACATGAAGCAACTTCAAATGAATCGAATTCACAGTGAATGGACCATAGAGGCAGATTTCTGATATACCAGAGGGCTTCTAGCAGAAGGTGGATGATCACTTGTCAGAAGAGTTGTCAAAGAGGATTCTTGCTAAAGTTGGACTAGAAACTCTATGAGGTCCTTTCTAAATCTGATTCTGTGGTTCATGAATGACCAAGTGCTTAGGAGAAATGGAATAACAGAGGTAGTGGGTAAAGAGCTCTAGATTGGGAATCAGAAAATTTGGGTTCAAATTCTGCTTCTAATACTTACTTGATATATGACTTTGGTCACTTAATTTTTCTAAGCCTCAGTTTACTTATCTGAACGTTGTATACTCTAAAATAAAAAAAAAATAAAACAGAATCAGGAGAGTAATCAGGCAAGGCTTCCTACAACTGGGATGATTTCCAGCTCAATAGACTTATCCGTAATCATGTTCTTCCAATAGATAAACTTAACTATCTCTGCAGTGATCTGAAAGCCCTGGTGCAGATGTGGCCTGTTTGGCCATAGTTGAATTTTAAGTGTCAGGTATTGAGATAGGAAGCTCCACAAAGGCTAAAGTCTTTTCAGAGTTGTCCAGGATTTCTTCTGAGGCTCTAACTGCTCAATGAAAAAATACTTATAATTTAAGGAGAAAGTCTCACCAGTTTAAAGACCAGTGAGTCTCAATTAATACAACAGAGTTATTCCTCTTTCTTCTCCCAGATTCTTTCCAACTCTTCTCATTATGCAAGCATGGAATGCCAGGTAAACATTCTTTCCACCAATAAGGAGAGTCTTATGCAAATGTTTAAGCTTGGACATTGGGTTAATTTTATAATAAAGAAAAATTGAAGGAAAATTAAACCACACCATAATGTTATCTGACAGAATTTTCAGTATTCCATTTCTATAGATCTCTATCTTTTAAAAGAGAGGGAAGAGAGATGTGTTTTATCATTCAATTTCCAGTCTGTCTTTGAATGCTATTTTCTTCACATTATTGTAATTGTTGTTCAGTCATTTCAGTCACACCTGACTTTGTGACATCATTTGGAGTTTTCTTGGCAAAGATATTGGAGTGTTTTGCCATTTCCTTCTCCAGCTTATTTTATAGATGAGGAAACTGAGGAAAGCAGGGTTAAGTGACTTGCCCGGGATCATACAACTAAGTATCTGAAGCTAGATTTTGAGCTCAGGTCTTTCTGACTCCAGGTTCAGGCACTTTATCCATTGTGCCACCTAGCTACCCATCATTATAGTTAGTCTTTGCTAAATTCCATTTTAAATACCCTAAGGGATGTGGCTATTCCATTTATTAAACAGATAATACATTGAACACTGCTAGCAAGACTTTTTGCCTTTTATTCTTTTTAGCAGTTCTTATCAGAATTGGTAAAAGCCTACTCAGCTTCTTCAACACATATAGTTTTTCAAATTTTAATCATATGACTTTGTAGTGCATCTTTTGAAATCTTTTTCTTTCTTTGAAGTCCAGCTTAGGAATATCCTCTCTTGATACTTATGTAGCCTTCTCTGTGCCTCTCTGAGTACAGGCTTGAGGTAGAAGTGGAAGTTAGAAGGGGGAAAAGTTTTTCTTCCTTCCTTCTCTGGCTTTGTCTTTGGAATGGGGGCTTTGCTGTCTAGGATCAGGCACACCTGTTTTTCTTTAACCAGGTAGTTCCTATTTCCTAGTCACTGCCCTCAATTCCACCCTGTAGAGTGATTTTTTTTCTTTCATTTTCATGGGGGTAGGAATGATAGAAGGAATGAATAAGCCTATGTGTCCTGACAGTCCAGCATTGATGATAACAAAAATGGTACTCTGACTAATTTCTAACTTAGGACACCCCCAGATCCAGTTTAGTTCTGCCATCTGGGAGGTTTGCTAAAATGATAAATAGATAAAAAACATATGATGCTCTATTTCAATTGGTTCAAGTCTCATCTAGGAGAAGTCAGAAATCCTGGCACTTTTTTGTTTTGGCTCAAACCCTGCTCCTTTCTGTCTTTCTATGCAACAGTATTCACCTACTGTTCCTCAGTGTTACAACCCTCACCATCATCCAGTTCACAAACAGGGCAATACAGCTATCAATAGCAATAAGATTGATAAGAGTTATCTAGTCAGCAAAATAAATTCAGAATATTTCAACAGAAAGTAGAAAAAATAACTATTTAAAATTTTCATAATCTGAATAATAAAAAATGCAGTAAAACATTTCTGTATGTAAAGGAGAACAGAAAAAGAATATTGTACATGATTGAATTTTTTTTATACAGAACTTGCTTTTTCCTTTTAACTATATAATACACTCAACCTATGACTTTCAGAACAATCCTGAATGTCCATATTTCCTTCTAGGCTTCTTTCTGTTCCTTTCTATGCATTAAAAATGTCTCAGTGACACTTTTTCCTTTTACTTATTTTTTTGGGTGGGTTACTCCTGTCTGCTTTTTTTCCTCTTACCTATCAACAATGAAAAAAAAAAGAAAAGAAAAAGGAAGTCCTTATGACAATACTCACAATTAAGCAAATCAGATTCTGACATCATGCGTGTCTAAAAATGTAGGTCACATATTGCACCTTGAGTCTATCCCCTCTTTGTCAGGAGGTGGGCAGCATGCTTTCACCATCCGTCCTCTGGAATCATGGCTGGTCATTGCATTGATTAATCATTAAGTCTAAGTTGCAAGGAAGGTGATTTTGCAGAATAGCATGAGATTTAGAATTGGCTCCCAAATTAAGTTAGCAACAATAACCCCATTTTCGCAACTAAGACATGAGGCAGCTGTAGCTTCTGAGGGCAGTGGCCCTGCATCTTGCTGTGCCCTAATGCTTGGCTCCCTAGTCTAGTATCTCAGTCCAGTTGCCACTTTATTTCCTTCTTTGCTCAAAATATATGCTTCCACATCTGCTGCTACCACAAAGAGTTGTTCCTCCCTTTGCTATAGGGTCTGTTCAAAGACTTCCAGAGGCAGCAGTAGTCCATTTCACCCCTTATGTTCCTGTGGTCAAGCTTAATTTAGAGTTTGTGACAGTTTCAGTCTATACCAGAGCAAGAAGAAAATACCCTTCAGGGCTTCTCTCAGAAACCCACATAACCAGGTTCTGTACACTTCTCCCTGTCTGGGTCTGTCCCCAAAACCTGTAATACCTTCTTTTTTAATGGAATTTTATTTTTTCCAATTACATGTAAATATAGTTTTCAACATTCATTTTTCTAAGATTTTAAGTTCCAAAATTTTCTCCCTCCATCCCTTCCTTCCCATCTCCCCTCCCTCCCCCTTCCCCGCCAAGACGGCAAGCAATATGATATGGGTTATACATGTGCAATCACGTTAAACATATTTTCACATTAGTTATGTTTTGAAAGAAGAAACAGAACAAAATGGAAAATTCACAAAGAAAAAAACACACCCAAAAAAGTGAAAATAGTATGCTTTGATCTGCACTCAATCTCCATAATTCCATCTCTGGATGTGAATAGCATTTTCCATCAAGAGTCAGGGAATTGTCTTGGATCATTTTAGTGCTGAGAAGAGCTAAGCCTATCATAGTTGATCATTGCATAGTGTAACTGTTACTGTGTACAATGTTCTCCTGGTTCTGCTCACTTCATTCAGCATCAGTTCACATAAGTCTTTCCAGGTTTTTCTAAAATCCACCTGTTCATCATATCTTATAGCACAATGATATTCTGTTACATTCATATACCATAACTTCTTCAACCATTCCCCAGTTGTTGGGCATTTCCTCAATTTACAGTTTTTGGTCACCACAAAAAGAGCTGCTATCAATATTTTTGCATATGCAGGTACTTTCCCCATTTTTACGATATCTTTGGAATACAGACCTAGTAGTGGTACTGCTGGATCAAAGGGAGTGCAGAATTAGATTGCCCTTTGTTTCAATTTGCTCTCCAGAATGGTTGGGTCAGTTCATAGCTCCACCAACAATGCATTACTGCCCTAATTTTCTCACCTCTTCTCCAACATTTATAATTTTCTTTTCCAATTATATATTAAAGGTACCATTCTTTTATCTAATTTTTAGCAGCACTTTATCTGCATTTTATATTGGTCCTCTTACTGTACCAGATTTAACTGATTACAGTAATTATAATGCAAGGCAGAACTTGGAAATGCAGTAAAAAGGCTACAAGCATACTGCTATGACAGCACAAAGAAGAGAAGGCTTTGGTCAGTTGTTTTTCAGTCGTGTCTGACTCTTCATGATCCTGTTTGGGATTTTCTTGGTAAAGAAACAGAAGTGGTTTGCCATTTCCTTCTCAAGGTCATTTTACAGATGAGGGAACTGAGGCAAAAGGGTTAAGTGACTTGCCCAGGGTCACACAATTGGTAAATGTTTGAGTTCCAATTTGAACTCAGGAAGATGAGTCTTCCTGACTCCAGGCCTGGCACTCAGTGCACTGTGGAGTCACCTAGCTGCCATAGAGAAGGCTTAAGGAGAAGTTAACATTCCATAACTATATGAAATAAGTGTAACCCATATCTTAGAACCCAAAGTTCTGGGTTTACATGGCCCAATATCAACTTAAGTGGTTTCTCAAAAATCCCTTCCTTAGCTCATATCCACACCCAGAACTCAATCTGGGAACCTGAGAGCATAGGTAATGTTTACGTATCCACAGATGTGAGTAAAAGGATCCCAGTTCCTGTACCAGATCTCAAGTTTTAACAATGTCAGATGCATTTATTTCTCCTTCCCCCCCAAAAAACCTACAAAAACTCACAGAAGCCCATAAACAAGATAGACTCTCCTTTATAGTGAGCACCACTTTCATAGGGTTCTAGTGGTACCCTAAAGCTAAGTCTAGCCTGCCCCCTTTCTCCCTGCCCTTTCCCTCCATCTCTATGCGAAACACATTTAGGATTGTAGTAGGGTCAACTTCTGGTGAACCCCTTCCCCCTCCACATGAAACTTTACATATGTGCAGTTAGGTGTCACAATGGGTAGAGTGCTAGGCTTGGAGTCAGGGAGGTCTGAGTTCAAATTTGACCTCAGCTACTTACTAGCTGTATGACCTTGGGCATGTTCACTTAATCTCTATCTGCCTTTGTTTTCTCAACTGCAAAATGGGGATCATGATAGTACCTACCTCTCAGTGTTGTTGTGAAGATCAAATGAGATCTATCACAGTACCTGGCATGTAGTAGGCACTTTAATGCTTGTTTATTTCCTGCCTTCCTACAAGGCTGTATTTATCACTTGGGGCTTTTCTTTCCATTAGACATGCACGATCCTGGTAACTCATGCTGGTAGAAAAGGGCTAGGGTTTGCTCTCTTTACTTTTGCTTGGTGCTTTCATATCTGGGACCGTGTTTGCTTTTCTCTTTAGAGTTCTGCTGCTGTCTAAATAGAAGGTTTGGGGTTAAGTAAGGATCACTGTACTGCTTCCTCTTGACTACTGCCATCTCTCTTACTAGGTAGCTCCCTTCTGTCCTGGGGTCACATGGTTCCCCATCTCCAAATCTTCAATCTACAGGGCCATTGAATGTCCACAGGGCTCTCTCTGAGGCTGAGGGGTGTGTGGTTCCTGAGATGTTGTGCCAATGCCCATTCATGAATCCTCAGGGAACGAAGTCTGCTCTCTGGATTCTGGTCTCTGGTCTCTACTCTGTGTTTAATTTCTCTTTCTGCTCTCAATTTCTGTCTCTCTCTCTCTTTTTTTTGGCTCACACCAAAGGATGCAGCTGAGATCTATAATAACCTCATTCAACCTTAGAACTGATTCAAGAAGCCAATCCAATACCCTTATTTTGAAGATGAGGGAACTGAGACTCAGTGAATTTAAATGATTTGCTTAACATTACTCACCCAGTAAGTGTAGAGCTTGTGGTGTGTTAATAATATTTATCAACTGTGTCTTCGGGAAAATATTGTTTTTCATTCTTCATTTTTGAAGAGAACTAATGACACCACAGGTGATGTCTTGACTTGTGTGTGAATTTGGATTTAGCTGAGGTAGAACTTTGCAATATCATCAGCCTCACCTTTTCTTCCAGAGTCATCAAAGTCCAGTGGCAGGACAAAAGTAAAGATGAAAACAATATGTACACAATACACTTTTTTTTTGGCCTTTTGGAGGGCAATTGGGGTTAAGTAACTTGCCCAAGGTCACACGGCTAGATTTTTGTTTGTGTGTGCATTAAGAGTTTGAGGCCGGATCTGAACTCAGGTCCTTCTGACTCCAGGGCCGACGCTCTACTCACTGTGCCACCTAGCTGCCCCCACAATACTCTTTTAAGTTTGATCTGCATTATTGAGATTTTACTAACATTTTCTCCATCACTTCCTGAAGCCTAGATCACATATGGTCTTCTAGGTCCTCAAGTACGGTCCTTTGACTGACTCCAACCTTCACAGAACTAATTCCTGGTCTAGACAATCAACAAAACAATAAATCAAGCCCTGATTTATGGTGTTTTTCTGTTTCTAAGGTATAAACGTTCATGCAGAAAATTTAACAATTAGTTGTTCTGAGTTGGTTTAAGCTGGCTCTTTCATTTTCCTTAGTAGAGCCCATGTCTTCTGGTTCCAATGCTCTTTCTATTCCATTCAACTGTCTTTCATGGCTGTTTCTATGTGTATTTGCCATTTACTTTCCAAGTCTTGGTGCAGAATAATTATTAATCATTAATATTAATATTAACAATTATCTCATATTCATTGCTCATGGGGAACCTTCAATGGAGGCTAACTGACAGGAGCCCTGAGAAGGTAGAAAGCAATGCTGGAACAGCCCTTGTTACAACTCCTCATGAAATGAAGATGTAATAATACCCAAAGCCTAGAATCATAGAATGTTGAAGCTGGATGTAACTTTAGAAATAATTTAGTCCAATCTCCTAAATTTCATAGAAGAGGAACTGAAATGGAATATTGGAATTAATAATAATGGTATTTCCAATATTATTATTAACATATTTTAATTAAATTAAAATAATTAAAATATTAATATATCATTAATATTTCCAATATTATTATTACTACAACAATAATAATTCCAATAATAAATTGGAATAAGGTCACACAGGACACAGGGAGGGAATCCTGGAAAAGGGGATTATAGAATTTAGAACTGGAAAGGGCCCTAGAGATCACAGAAGGAGCAGAAGGAGCATAGGCATGTTTCCTGACTCCTAGACCAAAGTGCTTTCATTTTTTCTGTCTCTTGTGGCCTCTGGTTATCTAGTACTTGAATTTTTTTTTTTCCTTTTTGGAGGGCAATTGGGGTTAAGTAACTTGCCCAAGGTCACATGGCTAGGTTTTTGTTTGTGTGTGCGTTAAGTGTCTGAGGCTGGATCTGAACTCAGGTCCTTCTGACTCCAGGGCCGACGCTCTACTCACTGCGCCACCTAGCTGCCCCAGTAGTACTTGAATTTTTAAATGATTTTGATTTGGATGGTCTAAGGTAGGCTCAATGTTTGCATTGTAGTGGGGATTCTCTTTACTGCAAGAAGATAGCTCTGCCTTGCCCTCTGTGTACAGAAGCCACAACTAGAATTTGTGTTACAGGATGAGCTTAGCTGAACTTTGGGGTGAGAGAGGTTGTAGAGGCAGTTGGGAAGATAGAACACTGGACTGAAGCTGTGAGCCATGTGGGAACAGGTGATGGAAGTGTGGAAACTGGAGAAGAGCAGACTTCACTGTCAATGTTATTGCCAAAATGTGGTGACTAAAATCATTTCCCTAAAGTGCAGATCTGATCATGTTGCCTCCCTACTCAATAAACTTTAGTGGCTCCCTGTTGCATCCAGGATCAAATACAAAGTACTTTGTTTGGCATTCAAAGCCCTTTATAACACAGCCCCCTCCTACCTTTCCAGTATTCTTACACGGTCTTCCCTACCATGTCCTTTTCGATCCAGTGACACTGGTCTCCAATCTGTTCCACAACAGTATGCTCCACCTCTCAGCCCTGGACATTTTCTCTGACTATTCCCCATGCCTGGAATGCTCTCCCTCCTCCACTTTGAATACAGAACTCCCTGACTTCCTTTAAGTCCCAACTCAAATCCAGCCGACTACAGGAAGCCTTTCCCCACTTCTAATGCCTTCCCTCTATTGATTATTTCCTATTTATCCTATATATAGCTTGCCTTGTATATATTTATTTGCATATTTTCTCCCTCATTAGATTGCAAGCTCCTTGAGGTCAAGGACTGTCTTTGCCTCATTTTGTATCCTCAGGGCTTAGCACAGCACTTGGCATAGTAGGTGCTTAATAAACATTGATTGATTGATTGTTTCTAGTAGGCAATCTTGAGATGGATTCATCCAAGAGGTAGTGGACATCTTGAAAAAAATTCGGAAGAAATACCAGGATGGGAATGAATAAACAGCATCAACAAGATAACAGAACACCTAAAGAATTCTGATAACTAACATTTACATAACACTTTACGGTTTGCAAAGTACATTATCTCATTTGATCCTCATCAAACAACCCTAGGACGTCAGTGCTATCATTATCTCCATTTTACAGATAAGGAAACCGAAGCTGAAAAAGTTAAGTGACTTGCCCAAGGTCACACAGCCAGTAAACATCAAAGACAAGATTGAAATTCAGGTCCAGCACTCTATTGGTTGCACCATCTATCTGTTGTTGTAGGGACCCAGAGATTAGAAGCTGAACCAAGTACAATAGTGAGCAATAGAGAATAGCAAATCTTGTTCCTTAATAGTGCCCCACCTAGGGAAATACTATGAGTGCCAGGGATTGTACTTGTCTCTGTTGGATTGGGGAAAAGCTGTGGGGAGGGGTACTATTGGAAAGGGGTGAGGCACTCTCCACTTTTGGATAGAAGTCCTCCCCATATTCTTTGTATCATCAGAGCCTATCACAATGCCTGGCATATAGTAGGTATTGGTAAATAACTGCTATTCGTAAATATCGTAGGTAATACTTGGTAAATATAATTGGTGAAAATTTTTAAAATTGATAAAAATTGGTTAAAATTGGCAAAGAAATTGGTAAACATAGTAGGTTTGGTAAATGCTTGTTGATTGATGATTTAATGTGTAAACAAACCCTGCTCTGTGTTTGATGCCTTGTGATCCCGAGTGCTTACTATATTGCTATCGATCACTCTTTTGAAGGATGCTATACCTTGTGGTCCTCAAATTTTCTCTGGGTGGGTTCAGATTAGACCTTAATAAAAGGATTTGTTCTGTAAAAGTTAGACTCAGTCAAAAAAGCTGTGGCACACCCAAGGTCTGCAAGGCTGCAGGTTCCCCACCCCTGGTCTATATTGAGAGATTTGCAATAACTCCCTCCCATTTATTCCCCTCTAGTACCAAAGTGTTTTTCAGATCAGGAAGAAACCTCTCACACAGAAGTTATGCCAATTACCTATCTCGCTAAAACTCATTTTGCCTTTCATCTTTTAATCAGACCTTTATTCTTCTGGATTTTCAGTTTGGATTCTGCTACAGTTTGACAAATACACCTTCTTGTCTCTCTTTATTCTGTGTCCTCTCCTGTCTCTGGGCTTCATGCAGACTGTTCCAGGCAGTGTGGTATAGTGGAAAGAGCTACTGTAGATTTGGAATCAGACAATCTGGGTTAAAATTCTAGCTTTACCACTTAACATCTGTGTGACCTTGGTTAAGTAATTTATCTCTCCGGGCTTTAACTTTTACTCTAACTTTTCTTACTTGTTTGGGGAATACATGTTTTCTTTGTGTATGCCTCAGATGGTTGGATGTTTGGATCTTTAAGATCACCCCCTTCCCCTATCTAATGACCTCTAGTGGCTCCCTAGTACTTCTAGGATCAAATATAAAATCTTTTGTTTGGCATTTAAAGCCCTTCATTTCTGACCCCATCTTACCATTTCAGTCATCTTAAAAGGAGAATTATTCAACTTGATTTGATCACCTTTGGACATTTGCTAAGGATAGATATTCCTCCATATTCTGTGACACAGTAACATAGACCACCTTGCATATGACAAATATCTACAGACCCCAAGCATTTTCACTGGCTGTGTCCCATGTCTGGAACTCTTCCCCCTCTTTATCTTTAACTCCTAGCTTCTCTGGCTTCCTTCAAGTCCTTCTAAAAGAAACTATTTCCAGTCTTTCTTAATGTTAGTTCCTTCCCTTTGTGACTACCCTCCAATTTATCCTGTACAAATCTTGTTTATACATAGTTGTTTGCATATTGTCTCTTCCCCCACCCCACCCCCTTTAGACTGTGAGCTTCTTGAGAGAAGAGACTATTTTTTAAATCTTTCTTTGTTATCCCAGAGCTTATCACAGTATTTGGCACAACTTAGGCCCTTACTAAATGCTAATCAACTGATTCTTACATCTCTAAATCTTATGATGCTGTCCCATTAAGACTCATTCCCATTTTCCATCCTAATCCCATTCCAATACCACACTCACCCTTAATTTGCTTCTAGAAAGTCTTCCTAGCCTGATCCCATTGCTCTGCTTTCTCTAACCTCTCCCAATCAATTTGACATTCATGTATGCCCTGGTCAGGCAGCTAGGTGGAGCAGTAGATAGTGCACCAGGCCTAAAGTTAGGAACACCAGCTTCTGAGACTTACTAGCTGTGTGTCCATGGGCAAGCAACTTAACCCTATTTGCTTCAGTTTTATCCTATGTAAAATAAGCTGGAGAAGGAAATGACAAGACACTCTAGAATCTTTGCCAAGAAAACTCCAAGTGGAGTTATGGAGAATCAGACACAACTAAATAAAATTACAAAATGTTCTTGCCCCCTCATTTGGTTTGAAACTCCTCAGGGGCATGGGCTGTATGTCCTTCTGTCTTTGGGCCTTGAACCCTGCAATCAGCAAGCAGAACAAGACCAGGCATGGTATGATGAGGGGTAACTGACTATGGATTTGAAAGGAGCAGCATGCATGCTTAGCTCTTTAGAAAAAGTTGAAGCCTGTGTCTAAACTATTCTGCTTCCTTCTCCTTGGAGGAAATGTACAAAGAATTTCATTTCCTGCTCTTCAAGCCCTGTTGGATGTAATGTTCATGTTTTGGATGGAAGCTTTAGGGACATCTACATCAAAACATACTTTTCTGAAACCATGAGTTTGGAGAAAAGTGGGTGGTGACATTAGTTTAATAATAAATTAATAAATAATCATATATTTTAATGTATTATTTTAATTTAATTAAAATTTTAAAATTAAAATTTTAATTTAATTAAAATATTTTAATTTAATTTACTGCATTAAAATAATACAAATTAATAAATAATAAAAGACTGGATTGGGATCTGGTTTGAATAGGAGGACTCCATAGCCTATTACACAACTGAATTCAGTAGGGCTAGTGATAGTGCTACACTGTCCTGGAGAGGGCTCAACCAAGGGGAATGGAAGGTTTGGGGAATGTGTGGGGGTATCAGAAGGTGCAGATGTGGCTGTATTAACAGAATATTATGTAGGTTCTCGTGCATGACACAAGGACATAGGAATAGAGAAAATTCTGACCTCAGTCGCAGATATCCCTTTTAAGTGAACTGACTTTTAGTTTCCTGATCATCCTTAGGTTGTTGGAGGGAAGCATCTCTGCAATAGCAGAAGAACAAAGGGATACTTGGGGATGAGAGCAGAAGAACTGAAAAAGCTAAAGAAGGGGAAATAGGAAAAGAAAGGTGATAGGCATTTGGAATGTTCAACCCAAGAATGTTAAGGGTTTCAGGTTGAATAGTTCTATATCTTCATATCTAAAATGGGTGATTATAAGGAAAAAAATTGACCAGTTAACATTAATTTATTTACACAGAGAATTGAGTGAGAGAAAATAAGAGGAAAAATTCATAAGGGGAATTGGTTATACTGAAGGAAGAAATTTCCAGTGTTGGTTGAATGAAATTACAGTTGAGGCACCAGAGAGGGATGGAAGAATACTTATTCTTATTAGATGTTCAGAAATGATCATATTAGGCTGAGTAATTCTCTTTTCTTGGCAGTGTGAGCTCCATTTGGTGAGAGAGTCTCAGAGGGAGAGGAAGACTTAATTCTTTACTCTTTTACATGGTGGAGGGGAGAGACACAATACATGTAGGAATAAGACACTTTCAATGGGAATGTGATGAATATGAGAAATTGCAGTTCCCATAATTTCCCACTAGGGGAGAAAGGAGAAATGGCCTGTGGTCTTAGAAATTCTACCAGATGATCAAACCTTCTGGAAAATTGGCCAGCCTGCCTTGGGGAGGTTGACTCACTCTCCTCCCCACTCAGGGCTTCATGGGGTTTGACAAAAGATTTAATATCATTGTTGTGTGGAAAAAAATGTTCTCCCTATGATTCTTCTAAGTGCTGATTTGAATTCCTTGTTTCTCAAGCTGTAAATCATGGGATTAAACAGTGGGGTAAGAATGGTATAGGATACAGATATCAGAGTATCCTGGCTTGAGGTATAGTTAGTCTTGGGCCTTAAATATATGAAGGAAGCACAACCATAATGGACAGTTACAACAATGAGATGGGAGGCACAGGTGGAGAAGGCTTTATACCTCCCTAAAGAAGAGGGGAATTGGAGGATGGCAAAGATGATGTGGATGTAGGAGACCAGGATAAATAGCAGGGGGATGACCAGGACCAATGCACAGAGCATAAAGATGACCATTTGGCTGAGGTGGTTGTGGTAGGAGGCCAACTTGAGGACAGGGGAGATGTCACAAAAGAAGTGGAAGAGCTGGTTAGAGGAGTGAAAAGGCAGGTGGAACACCAGAGAGGTGATGATGATGGAGACAGTGAAGCCACAGGCACAGGCCATGGCCACTAGCCATAGGCACATCTCATGGCTCATCAGCACTGTGTAACGAAGAGGATTGCAGATGGCCACGTAGCGGTCATAGCCCATGGCTGCCAGCAGGAAGGAGTGAGAACAGCCGAGAAAGAGGAAGGTGAACATCTGGATAGCACAGCCCACAAAGGAGATGACCTTCCTCTGGGACAGGAGGTCTACCAGCATCTTGGGCACAATGACGAAGGTGTAGCAGGTCTCAGAGCAGGAGAGGACAGCGAGGAAGAAGTACATGGGAGTATGGAGGGCTTGCTCCAGTAGGATGGTGGACAGGATCACAGCGTTGGTGCCTAGGGTGAATAGGTAGAGAAGGAGGAAGACTACAAACAGAAGCCGTTGTAACCCAAACAGAGATGAGAAACCAAGAAAAACAAACTCATTCACAGCTGTCTCATTGGTCCTCTCCATAGGGGAAACATCTGTCCGGGGAGACAGCCTGCAATGAAAAGCCATAGAAAGATGTCAGTGGAATTTGAATAAACACTTAGTAAGCACCTATTATACGAAAGGCATAGTGCCAGGCATTTAGGAAACAGAGAGAAACAAAATTTTGTCCAACTGCATGGAGTAGAATTTCCTTTAGCAGAATAGAGGATGAGTGCACAGGTCAGGTGCTCCCAGACATTTAGTCCCAAACTCTTGTTTCCTGTTTAGTGCTTATCAATTCAATTTCCAAGAAGATCATATGAATCTGACTTAGTATCTCAGTTTCCCAGTCCAGGAACCATGAACCTCTATTACCTTTTCAAGCTATTCATTGCACTGCCACCATGATAAACTTAAACATCAGTTCCAGTATGTTACTGCCTGCTAAAGAATTTATAAATCCTTAATCTCCATTTTATCAGGTCCAAATTCCATTTATGGCCCTTATTAGTCTTAGGATCATAGCTAGAAAGCAAAAAAGGACCTTAGAGGGTGAAAGATGACAACCATTTATTGTCTCTAGCTCCTAAATGTGACCCCCTCATTTTGCCAATAAGGAAACTGAGGCACAAAGATGGGAAGTGACCAGGTCAAGGTCATACAAGTACTAAATTGTGTAAATGATGCAGTTGTTCTGTCTCCAAATCCAGGGCTTTTCCTACTGTGTCATGATGCTTCTCCTGTCTGTCCAACTTTAATCTCCCTACCATCCTAAATGAACTCTAGCCTGGGCAGTCTTTTCTGGTCTTCTATACACATCTTTCTCATTCCTCTTGCTGATCTTTTGCCCAAGCTACTTCTCCATCTTATAAAGCCACCTCTTCTTTTTTTAATCCTCCTACTGGACCCAGCTCAAAGGCTTTCTCCTCAATGAAGACTTAGGCCAGTCCACACCTAAACATAACTAACAGCTGCTCATCCAGCCTCTGGGAGACTTCCAAGGAGGGGCATCCACCATCTCCAGAGGCAATCCCTTCCATTTTTGAAAGTTACTGAGACTTTTTTTCTTTGAGACCAAGCTTAAATTCATCTCATTGTGACTTCAAGTCTTTGCTTCTGACCCTGGTGCCAACAGACCAAATGTAATTTCTTTAATCAAAAAACCCTTTTAAAGACTCCTAATGATGTCATATGACATCAGTTCAAGACTCTTCACTATCCTTCTTTCTCTCTTCTGGATTCTCTTTATTTTATCAATATTCATAACCTTCCCCAACTGTGGGTACTCAGAAAGAAGTATGTTCACACTTACACTTCTGTGTACTCTGGTCAGGTACTGAGTGATTGTTATCTCCTTAGTTATGAATTTATGCTTCTCAACATGACCCCAAAACACAGCAAGTAGGTGATACAGTGGATAGAATTCCAGACCTGAAATCAGGAAGACCTGGGTTCAAACCTGGTCTCAGGCACTTACTAGCTGTGTGACCCTGGGTGAGTTATTTAATTTTTTTTGCCTCAGTTTGCTCATCTGTAAAATGAGCTGGAGAAGGAAATGGGAAGCCAGTCCAATATCTTTGCCAAGAAGACCCCAAATGGGATCATGAAGAGTTGGACACAAGTGAAAAGACTGAACGATTGACCACAATTGCACTTTAATTGTTTCAACTACTTTAGTCATAGGAGTTAAACCTGGAACTAGAAGTCTAGTTCAACACCCTCATTTTATAGAGGAGCAAACTGAGGCCAAGACAAAAGAAATGACTTGCCCAAGGTCACATAGCTAGTAAATGGCAGAACAAGGATTAAAACTCTTAGCAGCATGTTATAGTGGAAAGAACTCTGGCTTAAGACTTGAGACCAGGAGGGGTAGATTTACAGCTCTGATAATTGTAACTGTTAATTATTTTTGCCTCTTTGGATCTCAGTGATCTAATTTGTAAAATGGAGTTAATAAAACAACATTTTCACTTCATGGTATAATGGAAAGACTTCTAAATAGAGTTGGAGAATGTGTGTTTAAATATCTGATTCTGCCATTTACCATCTGTGTGGAAAGAAGAAAACAAATATTTATTGAATGCCAGGTGCTTTGTAAGTATTATCTCATTTAACCTTCATAAGAACCCTGGGAGGCAGGTGCTATTTTTATTCCCATTTTAGAGTAGAATCAGAGATTAAGTCACTTGCCCAGGGTCACACAGCTAGTAAGTGTCTGGGAACAGATTTGAACTCATATCTATCCTGATTCCATGACCAGGGAGTTCTATGCATTCCACTACTGAGATACCTTAGTCTAGTACTTAACTTTACTGAGTCTCTATTGTCCTCATTTGAAAAAAAGAGAGAATTGGACTAGCTAATCTCTAAAGTTCTAAATCTATGTTTCTACTATCTTCTTTTTCTTTTTTTTTTGAGGGAAATTGGGATTAAGTGCCTTGCCCAAGGTCACATGGCTAGTTTTTTTTTTTTTTTGTATGTGTTAAGTGTCTGAGGCTGGACTTGAACCCAGGTCCTCCTGACTCCAGGGCTGGTGCTCTATTCACTGTGCCACCTAGCTGCCCCTCTACTATCTTCTGATGACTCTGATGAGATTGTTGTGCATCAAGGTCTTGGTAAATTCTAAAGAGCTCTAGAGAGATATTACAACAACAACAACAACTTTTTCTCCTCCTCTTCCTCCTCCTCCTCCCACCACCACTACTACCACTACTACCACTATTACCACTATTACTACTACTACTACTACTACTATTACTACTACTACTTCTTTTTTCTTCCAATCATTGGTCAAAGTGCCCAATTCAGTTAGCTGGCAGGGGTCCAACTAGTACCTGATGACTTGATTGAAAGCATAAATTTGATCATGAAATCCAGTGCCTCCCTATTACCTCCAGTTCAGAATTGTTTTTTTTTTAAACCTTTCAAATGTTAAAAAAAAAAAAAAACTCTTTGTGTCATGGACCCTTTTGGTGAAGTCTATGTTCCCCATCACAGAGTACTGTTTTTAAATCCATAAAATAAAATGAATGGGATTATAAAAGAAGTCAATTATGTTGAAATATAATTATAAAACTATTAAAAAAAAGGGCCATGGACTCCAGATTAAGAACCACTTCTCTAGGGTCAGATACAGTCTCTGTTGGGCATTTAAAGTCCTTGCTACCTTTCCAACCTTATTAGACCCTATTCTCCTTCATATAGTATATAGTCTAGTAAAACTGGCCAACTTATGTTTTATGAATGTTACTCTTAGAATCTGTGGTTTCCTTTAAAGTGACTAAAGTGCCATGCTCTATGTGAGTCCTTTCCTAATACCTCTATCTGTCTAGAGTTTCCCTCCACAATGATAAATAGTTTTTTCATAAATATCTTCTGCATATATATATATACATACATACATATATGTATATATTATATATATGATATAGCCACATACATGTACTAGAGATTTAAAAATATACTATATACTATCTTTTCTGATACAATGTAAGCTCCTTCAAGTCTCAGCTAAAATGTCTAATGCAAGGTTTTCCTGACCCCCCCTTAATGCCTTCCTCCTAAGATTACCTCCAATTTTTTCTGTACTTATCTTGTTTGCATATTGTCATTCACATGTTTTGAATATATATGTATATATATATACACGCATATATCTTGTTCATATATTGTCATTTGCATGTTTACATATGCATACATAATATACACACACACATACATATTCATATACATACATATATAAATAATTTCCATTAAATTGTGAACTTCTTGAAGGCAAAGATTGTTTTTGCCTTTCTTTGTATTCCTAGAGCCTGGCCTGGCCTAGTGCTTGGCACATAGTAAGTGCTTAATAGATGCTTATTGGTTGATTGGCTGGTTAATTATCTGGAACTCACTCCTCAAGAGGGTAAAATATTAATCAATTCGGGTCATTGTACCATTTTTATCTGGCCAGAGAATGAGTAGAAAAGCAGGTCTGGTTTTGAATAATCCAGTCATTTTGTTTTCATTTAGTATTTTATCCAAAATTTGGGAAAAATTTTCCTGGCATTCATTGTGGTCATCTCATCCTGACCACCAGGATGTCAAGATACCTTGTAATACTCTCTGTGAATCTCTGATTGAAGATAATAAGATACTTTCTGTGTGTGTGTGTGTGTGTGTGTGTGTGTGTGTGTGTGTGTGTGTGTGTGTGTGTTCGAGCTCGAGCACACACACACTCTGGAAATTCCTCCCTACCAGTGTTGCTATAATTCAACTTGTCTCTCCACATCTTAGGAAATTTGCTGATGCATGAGAAACTGTGAGTCTGTATACTAATGGGTAATAGACATAATTCAAAATCAATTTCTGTGAGACTCTCAAAATGAGACTTGGATCTAATAACATGATTCCTAAATAGTTTTCTGGAATTGAAGCTCCATTTGTAGTCAGGCGACTGGAAATTGAAAATAATGGATAATTTGGAATATTTGGACAATGGATAATTGGATAATGGGAATAAAGATAGTTGTATGAGCCTGCTGAGAATTTCCTTTCCCAGCTGTGTATTTGCATATTTGATATTGTAACTATTTGAATTTTCCCCTTCTGTTAATCATGTTTGTGTCCTGGATAACCTCTACAAATTGTGCTAGGAAAAAATATCCCATGATGTCAAGTCACTAGGCACTGTTTCTAAGGGAACCCACTGTGACTCCCTGTCTCCTATGTAAACTGAGCAAATGTTCCATCAATCAATTAATAAATGTTTATTAAAAGCTTACTATGTGCCTGACCCTGGGCTAAGCATTAGGAAAATAATGAAAAAGCAAAAAAAATCTGCCATCAAAGATCTTACAAAGAAGCAAACAAACCAATAAATATATCTACAATAATACAGATTAAATGGAAGATAGCCTTGGAATGGAAGGGGCTGATACCTGGAGAACAAGAAAGGTTGCTGAACAATGGGAGGAGGTGATGCTTGAGGTGAGTTTTAAGAAAGCTGGGAATTCTAAAAGGTAAAGGTTAGGAGGGAGAGCATTACAGGCATTGGGACAGTCAACACAAAGTCAGAGAGATGAGGAGGGAGCAGTCATGTGTGAGGAACAACAGTAAGGAGGTCAGTATGAAGGAAAGCTGGAATGCTTGGCAAGTAATGGGTTAAAAAAAGGGAATAATGGGAAATGACCAAGTTGTGAAGCACTTTAATGAAAAACAGAGGAGTTTACATTTGATCCTAGAAGAAATAGAGTCATGGGAGTTTCCTGAGTAATAGGGTGGCATTACTAAAGGCTTATACTTGAGGAAAATCACCTTGGCAACTGTTTGGGGATTGATTGGAGAGGGAAAAGATTAGAAAAGACAGTTCAATGAAAATGTTATTGCAATAGTGTAGATAAGAGATGATGAAGGCCTGACCTAAGTTTGTGGTGGTTTGAGTAGAGCAAAGAGGGCATATACAAGATTTGTAGAGAAAGAAACTGGAAGATTTGGCAACTGAATGGATATGTGTCATAAGCTGAAAACAAAACCCAGAAAGACAATGGTGGAGGAGTAATGGGGAAATTTGGAAGGAGGGTGGGTTTGGGAGAAAGACTCGACCTTTTAGAAAATCCTAGCCTGTTCCTGTATGTTTGCTATGACATCACCATCATCATCACCATCTCCATCAGAATCCATTTAAATAGCATTTTAATGTTTATAACGAACTTTATCTGCAATAACTGTAAGGTAGACAGTTCAAGTATTATTATCTACATTTTACTGATGAGGAAATTGAAGCTCAGTTATAGAGATGAATTTGAATTTGAGCCAGAATTTGAACTCAGGTCTCCTGATCCTACATTCACTATGCCACACTTTACTAGCACAGTTGAAGCACCCCAAAGTAGGGTATTTATCTCTCTCCCCCCGTGCTTCAAGGGAAACCCTGATATCTATTACTTCTCACGGTTCTCCACAAAAGGTTTTGTAGATAGGTTCCACTTTTTGAAAGGGAATGGGACACTAAGCTAATGACTATTAATTGTTAAACCATTTTGTTTCTGATTTCAGAGCTTGTTCTTCCAAAGCTTTACCTCTGATCTGAGATCTTCTCTGGTTACTGTTGTTCAGGGTTTTCTTTGTTTGTTTGTTTGTTTTTTGGGAGGGGGAGTTGAGGCAATTGAGGTTAAGTGATTTGCCCAAGGTCACAAAGCTAATAAGTGTCAAGTTTCTGAAGTCAAATTTGAACTCAGGTCCTCCTGACTCCAGGACCTGTGCTCAATTCACTGCATTACCTAGCTGCCCCTAGAGTTTCCTTTGGTCATTAACAAAGGACTTTACCTACAGTCATGAATACTTGGACTGCTGGATTTGAGGATAGTATGTTCAGATGCCAAGGAAACCTGATTGCCTTTTAGGGAATCCACATTAAAAAAAATTCCTTAGAGGAAGGAACATGGCATATCAAGGCCTTGTAAACTTTAACAAGTCCCCAGACTTTCTGAAGTCATTTCTGGTCTGACCTGCTTTATGTCACACATGAAAAGCCCTCAATGAATGGATCCACATAAACATGCAACTAGTAGTGATAATAGTAATAATTGTGCCATCTTTATGCATGTAAATAGTTCACATTTCCATAGTGTTCAAAGGTTTTCTTTGTATGTTTTCCTCACAACAACCTGAAATCAAAAGGTGGTGAGGCAAATTGTGTTTTATTATTCCCATTTTATAGAAGAACAAGCTGAGGACAAAGGGCATAAGTGACTTATCCCCTGCTCTGGTTTATGATGTAGGCTACTAGAGTTTTGAGTGAATTGGTTGCCCAACGGGAATGAGTTTTCACAGAATTAATGCTAGTTCTCCTTTAGGCAGTTTTGTTGTTGTTCATTCATTTTAGTAGTGTTTGACTCTTTGTGATCCCATTTGGGATTTTCTTGGCAAATATACTGGAGTGGTTTTGCCGTTTCCTTTTCCAGCTCATTTTCAGATAAGGAAACTGAGGCAAATGGGGTTAAAAGACTTGCCCAGGGTCACACAGCTAGTAAGTGTCTGAGACCAGATTGGAACTCGGGTCTTCCTGAGTTCAGGTCTGGCACTCTGTCTACTGAACTACCTAGCTTCCCTCCTTTAGGTAGCATTTTACAGTTAATGAAGCACTTTTACATCCATTATTTCTCATGATCTCACAACAACTCCATGAATTAGTTAATGCTGCTATTATTTCCCCCATTTTATAGATAAGGAGACTGAGATTTAATGAGGCTAAGTTTGCAGATATAACTAGGCTGGGGTAATAGGAGATTTAACCCAGGTTATTCACATTTTGAGAAGCACACTTCTTCCCCACTGTAGTCTGCCCATTGTACCTATGCATAATCATTCTCCTTTCTGTGCAATGGCCCCTACATATATAGCATGACTGCTCTGCTCCTTCACTTAATCCTGGACTTCTTTCCATAATGTGTCCTTCTCCCAGAGCCTGCCTGCCTTTCCTCTGTACCATCCTCCTTGTCTCCCACCTCTCCATATCTTACGGGATAATTGGAGAGAGTAATTGGCTGTGTCTGGACCAGAAAGGATCAGTTTCTCTTGAGAATGTACTGTGCCTTACTGAGGTAGACTATTATCTCTCCCCTTACAAAAATTTTTTTGGGTGGGAACACCGGAATTACTAATTACAACTCTGGTTAAGTGGTTTTCCTCAGCTTAGAAGTGATAGAATTCAACTCAAAAAGTAGTCTCAAAATTTTAATTCCAGGACTCTTTCCACTACCTTCCATCAATATGACCAACCTGAGAAAATTATTCTATTGTCCTTGTATACTGATACTAGTCATAAACAAAAGCACGTTGTACAAACAGCCAGGCCCACACATTTACTAATGCATGACCAAAAACACACAAACACAAACTCATTCTTTCCCTGTCTCACTTTTTTTCTGTCCTTGTCTACCTCACGGGATTGTGAGGAGTAAATTAACTGCCTTTGAATACACCTTGCAAACTGTAAATTGCTCTACACATTCAGAGGGTTTGTGGAATCATTTTTTTTTTTAAATTTTGGTCATAAACTCTGAAGCTCAATCAATTCCTTGAAAGAATTGCATCTTCACCCATCAGTGTATTACATGTCTGTATCCTGGGGCAGCACAAAAAGGGAAATGTCACATTTTCTCTCTAAATGGATTTCCCTGGAATGAAAACCACCTTTTGGAAAAGGATCTGTACAAGCAAGGTGGTAGGAATGGAACATTTTTGAGCTGGTGGTCTTTGTGAGGCCTATCCCTGAACTCAGTTCTCCATGCAGATGAGTGTGTTGTCAGGGGAGTGGAGATAGGAAAGAATCATTGCTTTCAACATGGTATAAACAGAGGAAAGATTAGACCCAGTTTATAGCTCTAAAATGGGACTGGATTGGAGGTGTTGTAGATAAAGCTAATGCCTATGCACAATTCTGCTTCCTTCTCCTCCTCCAGGAAGGCTTAATGGAATCATTGAATACTGAAGGTGAAAAAGAACTTAGAGGTGATATAGTTGGAGTCCTTTATCATTCTCACCTATACTTATAGGTAAAGTTATTTGTGTTATTATTAGTATTATTAATAATTAATAAATAATAGGAAGGCAGTATAGCAAAGGGTTTGAGTGCTGAATATTGATTCAGAAAAGATCTATATTCAAATGCTGTCCATAATACTCACTAATTGTGTGATCTTGTCATTTAACCTCTATTTAAGGCAACTCCTTAGGACTTATTGAAGTCATTAGTCAGGTTGTAATTTGGAGGGAGGTCCCTAAGCTGACAAAATAAAAGATGCTTTACACATTTGCATATAATATATACGTTTGAGCTAATAGAATCTGCTTATTTTATAAATGAGGAAACTGAGTCTCAGGGAAGGGAAATGACTTGCCTAGGATCCATGAAGGAAGGAATAGGGCTCCTTTTTCCCATTGGGAAGGATTGCTGTTTGTTCCTTCCACATGCAGATGAACTTTCAAGTCATTCTCCATATCCTTAGTGAAGTTGGAGAAGTTATGACGCAGCCTTAACACAGGTGTGGTATCAATATTATCATGGTCTGTCAACTGGTTACCCATCTTCTTGTTTTGATCCTGTTTGTTTCCTATATGTTTGTACCTCTCTGTGCATCTACCTTAGACTGAGGTCCTTTAAAGATTAGGGACCATGTCCGTGTAATCAGTTAACTGGTTAGAGGACCTGAGCATCTACAAAGGGTCCAGCCAAGTGTCAGGTGTAACTCAAATGAGAATCCAATCAATACATCCCTTTGTGAAGAAATGTGCTTAATCAAGGTTTTTTATAATGGTGGTATTGAAGGAGTAGTTGAATCTTATCAGGGAAAAAGGGCAGTGGATTAACCTAGACATAGGATGTGTCTATACAAAATTAAATGGAGCAGATAGTGATTCAGCTAATTTAAGGCATATAAAAAGATTGTCTGTATTGTATGTGCAAAGAAATATTCTTTTGAGTTGATTTGGATGCAGACTAGTTAGATCCTGTGAACCAAGTGCTTGACTAGTATCATTTCCCCTTTCTTAGCACTTCACAATTGTGGTATGTTATCCCCTTCACTCTTACACCTTACCTTACTTAGAGTTGAAAACACTGACTCCTCGTAGGCTGAATGATACGACTCTAAGCTACTGTCCACCATTCATGTTCTGGATTCTGAAGGTCTTCTGGTTAGAGCTGATTTCTTCACTCCATAGGTTGGTTTCTGGGCCATTTTCCTCTTTGTCGCACCAAAGTGACTGGCTACAGAGCTCCTTGTTGATATTAGCAAAAGAATGATGTTCAAGTTAAAGAACTGATTTTGGACATCAAGGGTGGGGCAGAGGGAGCCAGTCTCAGCCCACAGGGAGAACTGAGACAACAGCCTGGGCACTAGCTTACCCAGTCACCTCCCTCCATCTGGCTTCTCATTCCCTGTCGCCAAGGACCCACTAAGCCTTGGGGCTGACAATGACCGCTGGGGCCTGGGCTTTTATTCTTATTGATTTGTGGCTGGCAATGCTTTGATTGGTCTCCCATGGCAGCACTTGCCATGGAGATGATGCACTGGGTATAATTAGCAGACAAGTTTGTTACGGAAAATAGAGGAAAGTCACCAAACCCCAGGTCTAGGGAGCAGGAGCCTCTGAAGACAGTCCTTTGAATGATGTAGAAAAACCAAGGAAATTTGTCTAGGGCTATGTAATCAATGTTCATTTATCAATGATAATGACTGGGTAAAAGGAAGACTGAAGTAGAAATGTAGTAATATTAAAAAAGTTTCTATTTGTCTTAAGAAGCTGTTTTAGTCCTTTGCATCTATTCTGTTCTCTCTAATCATCTATCGGTCTCTCTAGTTTAGGCCCTCATCATATCTCATCAGGATTATTGCAACAGCTTCCTAATTAATTAACAAATCTCTCCCCACTCTGATCCATCCTATACATAGCTGTCAAAGTGACTTTCCTAAAGTACATACAGGTATTCTATCTTGACATTCCTCTACTCAATGAGTTCCAGAGACTCCCTATTCCTTCTAGGATGTATTATAAGGCTCTCTGACTTTTAATGCTGAATGAGTCACTCATCTGGATTCTTTGGGTTCTGCTCCTTTCCGCAGCTCTATTCTTTTCTGCCTGGATAGATCTTTCTTGAATTTATAGTTAGCTCTCTTTTCTGCTGCCAGAGGTCTCATTCCTTGAAACTACTTCCTGTCTTGAGACTCATCTCTCTGTAACTGTTTGTCTGGACAGTATGTTTCTGCTCCCTGCCTTAAACTGCTTGATTTGCTAAGCTACATCCTGCTGGATGTTGTGTCTCCTCCTGGGAAGGTAGCTTTACTTCTGGACATCATGGTCAAATGGAAGAGGGAAAGATGAAAATTTCTCCTCTCCTCTGCACTCTTATAGAGGCACTGGGATCACATCCCCCAAAACATACCTCAAAAACTTTAAACTCTCGAAGTGTTCAATTTTCTTTAAGGATTGGCAGGCTTAGTTTTGTAAAGGCCACCAGGGCATGGCCAATTTTGTTTTATCATCCAATGGCCAGTCGCCCTTCCAGTTCAGTCAGAGGCCTGCTTCCTACCTCTTAAAGGGATGTCAGGGTTTAGGCACACCTTTGTACTTTGTTATCTGGCTTACTCTAATGCTGACGCAGTAATGGCCTAAGCAAATCCAACATTCTAAAAGGTAGAGATGATGAAAGAATGCTTTTTAGTCAGGGGTGATAGTCCATGTGAATATATGGAGATGAGAGATGGAATGCTGAATTTATATAACATTTGTGGTCCAGTTTGGCTAAAACATAAGGAGTACAAAGAGAAGTAATTTAAAATAAAGATAGGAAGGTAAATTATACAGGGCCCTAGATGCTAGGCTGAGGAATTTTTTCTTTTATCTTGGAAGCAATAAATCACTGAAGGTTTTTCAATAGGTTGGAGAAATCAAGCTGTATTTTAGGGATAGAAACTTTGCAGCTGCATGGAGGACAAAGTGGAGAGGAGAGAAGTTTGACATAGGAGTAACAGTTAGATGAAGGTGCTTATACATATTTGTGAGAAGCAAAATCAAATAACGAAAGGCTGTCCTGCCTTTAAAACCTAGCTATTGCTAGGCTGGTGTAGGAAGAAAGCTATAATGCAACTTTATCAAGCAGATCATGGGTGGGAAAAGTACAGTATTAAAAGTCAGAAGAAACAGAATCCAGTAATTAAAAATGGTTATTTTATTTTATTTTATTCTATGCCTTTTTAGTATGTAGGGAGTGCTAGGAGTCTTACTTTAGTTTTAAGCTTTAGTTAAGACTTTTGGGACACCCCCTCTGTCATGTATTTTTGTCATAAAAAATGGGGGGAGAAGGAGAGTGAGGAGGGAATATGTGGGGAGTAAAGATCTTATCAAAGGAGATATATTCTGGGAGTATGATGGGTAATTCTGGGGGCATATCACCTCTTTTTCACTTGTTTCACTCCTTTATTCCTCTATCAGCTCCACTTCAGACTTTTTTCCCACCATTAGGTAGCACCCTTTTCACCCTGGAAGATCACCCCACCTCTGGACTCCCTTCCTCTGAATGGTCAGTTCTCTGGACCTTCCATTTTAAAGAGAAAGCCCAGGTCAGTCATGTTCTTTATTTCTTCTTTCATTCTTCTCTCACCTCCACATCTTCTCTCCCTACTCCTTGTTTTTCAATTTTCTTTTATGTTTTGTCTTCCAACATTAGAATATAAACTCCTTGAGGGCAGGAACTCTTTCTTTTTGCTAGTACTTGTCTTCTCAGCACTTAGCACAGTGCCTGACACATAGTAAATGATGAATAAATGCTTGTTGACTTGTTTTTGACTTTCTCATGAGAATTTAAGTGATGCTATTAGGATGAGTGGGAAATTGGTGAGAGGTTGGTTGAGAGAGAAGGCTGCATTTTATGCACTGACACAAGTCTATTTTCAGAAGAATAAAACTTTAGTTCCAGATGTGGATATCCAAGTGGCAAGCTGACCTGGTGGATATGAGTTAGTTTTCTGAGCACAGTGAGGGCTGAGCTCCAGTTTCCCATCCTGACAATCCAAGAATATATATTTATAGAAGCATTTTAGTTTAAAAATACGTTTAAAAAATTACTAGGTGATTTGGACTAAGAAGATACAGTAATGCACTCATTCAAAGTCTACTGTTGTATTTTTATTTCAGAAAGATCTATCTATGTGTTTACCCCCCTAGTTTAGGGAAATCTGTGCCAAACAATTTTAAATTCATAAATTTGTCCAGGGAGTGGGGTGGAAGGGAAGAAGAACTAGTTCACTGCACAATTTATGCTTAAATCCCAAATTAGGAAAAAAAAATCTAATAAAACATGGCTCAAATTAGAATAACCAGATGGGATCCAACTTCTCTGTCTTTTTGATCCACTCTGCAAACTGTTTTCAACATTTTTAAACTCCTCCCCCAAATCTGTGGCATGCTTAGAGCTTGGTCAGACGTTGAAGATGCCAAGGTCATCCACTGCATTCCAGTTCATTACCAGACTTTTGTCTTGCCACTGGACTTTGATGACCCTGGAAGAGAAAGTGAGGTTAATGACTTCATGCAACTCTGTGTCACTTAAATCCAATTTACAAATGAGTCAAGACATCACCCTATGATGTCATTGGTCCTCTTTGAAAATGACATGGAATGGTTTGTAGTTTTTCAGTGCCCTTGAGCATCATGGGCTGGGGCCTATGTTCTCCTGCACTGGGAGACAGTTAACCTATAGAGACAAAATCTCAGGCTGCTTCTAAGAGTCTTATACCCCAGAGAACTCAAGCAAAAAGAAAGATAGTCCCTGCCTCAAGGAGTTTACATTCTTTTTTTTTTTTTTTTTGCTTTTTGGAGGGCGATTGGGGTTAAGTAACTTGCCCAAGGTCACAAGGGAGTTTACATTCTAATGGAGGAAAGACAAAACATAAAACAAAATTGTAGTGGAGTCCAGAGAGGAATAAGAGTGAGAAAGAAGTGACATACCTCAGAATTATCCACTATACTCGCAGAGTGTAATATGTCTTTTCTTAAAACAACATTTAATGCTCTGCAGCTCTCTAGGCAGCTGTTTGCCTCAGTTCCTCATCTATAAAAAATGAGTTCAAACAGGAAGTGTCAGACCACTCCAGTATCTTTGCCAAGAAGTCCCCAAATGTGGTCACGATGAGTCAGATACCACGGAAATAACTGAGCAACAGCAGTTTAATGGTCTTCTTAACATGAGGCTCTGTGGTCTTCCTCTGCCTTCCTCTGCTTGGTGGTTTTGAACAAATTCTTCAGTGGGAACATTGAGTTGAAAGCCTTGTAGAAATTTTCCTATTTGGAGCTCTGGAGTTCAAGACTCTTAGAAGCAGCCTGTGATTTTTTTCTCTTTGTGTTAACTGTTTTCCAGTGCTGAATGGGACTGGCAACCCATGATGTTCAAGGGCAATGAAAGCTCTTCCATGGCTCCTAGCTGTAAACTGCTCTCCATCAGACCCCACTCCCACATCTTGAATTATCATTTTGAACCAGATATCCCATGGGCATTTTATACCATACATGTTTAAGAAGGAGCTCATTATCTTCTCCTCTCAAACGTCCTCTTCCTTTGAACTTTCTCATTGGTATTGAAGACACTACCATGCTGCTAGTCAACTGGGTTCAAATCCTTGGTGCCATCTTCTTTCTTACTCATCCCACAGAGCCAATCAGTTAATGAATCTCATTGTTTCTATCTCCACAACATCTCTTGAATATTTCTCCTTCTCTCCATTTGCTCAACCACTATCTCAGGTTAGGCTCTCACTCCTTTGTGCATTGCAATGGTGTCCCAAAATCTCTCTCCTACTCCAAACCATATCCTACAGAACCACCAAAGTGATTTTCCCAAGTGCAGCTCTGACTGTGTCATCCTTTACTCAGTATATTACAGTGACTTTCCACTACTTCGAGGTTCAGATGTAAACTCCTCTATCTGATATTTAAAGCCCTTCCCAATATGACCCATTCCTACCTTTTCTAGTCTTTTCACACATCACTCCTATCTACATACTTGATAGTCCAGGTGTACTGACTTACATGCTGTTCCTCATAGACAACATTGTATTTCCCAGATTTAGGCCTTTATCTTGGCTGTCTCCCATGGAATGGTCTTCCTTCTCACCTCTACCTCTTGGAATTCCCAGTTTTCTTCAAAACTCAGCTCAGGGGCCATCTTATACACAAAATTCTTTCAGATCTGCCTCCCCTTCTCTCCCCCTTTCCCTCAGCTACAAATGCCTTCTCTCCCAACTCCTATACATATTCATATACTTCAAACTCCTGTAAAATACTTATACAGAGTAACTCAAAAGTCTCAGTGCAGTTTAAGCTCTTAAAACTGTTAAAGTACACTTAGATTTTTGAGACATCCTGTATATGTGCATCTTCTTCAGTAGTAAGCTACTTTGTTGTTGTTTAGTCATTTTTTTAGTCATTTTTCATTTGTGTTTGCCTCTTTGTGACCCCATTCAGGATTTTCTTGGCAAAGATACTGGAGTGGTTTACTGTTTCCTTCTCCAGCTCATTTTACAGATGAGGAAACTGAGGCAAACTGGGTTGTGACTTGTCCAGGGTCACACAGCTAGTAATCGTCTAAGGACAGATTTGAACTGGGGAAAATGAGTCTTCCTTTTTCTAGATCTGACATTCTATCCACTGAATCACCTAATTGTTAACAAGAACTACCTAAATTTTGTCTTTTTCTCCCTGGTACTTGGCATAGCACTGGACACAGAATAAACTCTTAATAAATGCTTATTGATTTATTGATTGTAATTTTGCTGGTGTGTTTTCTAAGTACAACTGGGCAATAAGTCTGAAATACAAGCCAGGTCAGCAGGTGCCCTGTGTGTTTTCTGCTTTAAGACTTTTGAAATACGTCACATCTTCATTGAAAAATTTACAATCTATTATCTTACCTCCCCCCCCACCAAAAAAAAAACATTGCTACCAGGAAATGATTTCCACAAATGACAAACAATCTTCCTGCTCTTCCTCAGAATTCCAAATAGTGACTTTTAAAGCACATTTTTTTGGAGGGGCAAGGTAAGGCTATTGGGGTTAAGTGACTTGCCCAAGGTCACACAGCTAGTAAGTATGTCAAGTATCTGAGACCTGATTTGAACTCAGGTCCTCCTGACTCCAGGGATGGTGCTCAATTCGCTGTACCACCTAGCTGCCCCTGAAGCCAGCTCTTAAAACAAATGATAGCTATAGCTGCCACTGCTACCTTTCTACCTCTTATTGCATTATAATCATTGGATTTTTTGTTTTGAATTAAATTTTGCTTGTTCGCTTAAGATGCATTCATTTTCTCCTCCCTGACAATGAAAAGTAAAGAAAAAGAAAACCCTTCTAGCAATCCTTCATTCAAAGCAAGTTCCTACATTGACTGTGTTAAAAAAATGTCTTATTCAGGGGAAGCTAGGTGGTGCAGCGAATAGAGCACCAGCCCTGGAGTCAGGAGGATCTGAGTTCAAATTTGGCCTCAGACATTTGACACAATTACTAGCCATGTGACTTTGGGCAAGTCACTTAACCCCAATTGCCCTCCAAAAAGGAAAAAAAAGGTCTTATTTTGCATATTTATTCCATGACTCCCCTGTCAAGAGGTGGGCAGTTGTATCATTGGTCCCTTGCAATTATGCTTGGTCATTGTGTTGAGCAGAGTTTTTCCAAAGTTATTTGTCTACTATGCCGTTGTTATTGTATACATTGCTCTATTTGTTCTGTCCATTTCACCCTATATCAATTCATATGAATATTCCCAGGTTTCTGTTAAACCATTGTTCTTATCATTTATAACAGTATTAGTATTATATACTATTGTATACAACAGTGTTTGCATAATTGTATTCCATTTTGTTCACATATAGTACTTAATTTTGTCATTCCCCAAGTGGTATGAATCCCCTTAGATTCTAGTTTTTTACCATCACAAAAAGAGCTTTTTGTACATATAGGTCCTTTCCTTTCCCACAAGTGTATTGACAGTTCATTTGAATGTGACTATTTTTATGGTTTGAGAGTGGTTAAGTCAAGTGGTTAAGTGAAGTAAGTGTTTGGAGTCTTGGAAAATGAAACAAGTACTCAGTTTCATAACTGACAGAAAGGTGGATTTCATGAATTTCATCTCACAAAGGAACAAAAAGCCACCAATCACCAGGATTTTCTGATATGAGCAAATGCAATCTTTCTTCACCACAAGTATTTCATAAATAGTTGAGAGCAGGAAAACTAAATGTCTTTCTTTTACTTGTGGTAATTATTTGTGTTGGTCAAGAGTAGAGTGATAAACTCTTCAGTTTCTCTGATATCTATACCCATTTCAATGTCTTAGCCAATTAATATCAATTAGCTTTTACAAAGGGATGATTACTTTGGAGACAAAGCAAAAACAGAAGTTATAAATATTTCCCTCCCATCACCAGGGGACACATTTTCCACTATGATACCTTGGTTCCTGGGGAGAGTAAGCTCAAACTTAAGACAGTTTCTATGTACCATTAACTGCACCATGTTTACTTCCAAATGCAGCATAGCTGGTGGGTAGATGAGGCCACCTTTCTGTGACTGCTAGGATAGGTCACGCAGGTTGCTAAGGAATTTGCTCTTCATTGTCTGACATCTGGGAAATCCTGGCATGAACTTCAGCTCTCAATTTGTTTTCCTGATCTTTCAAAGTTCCCAAGTTTATAGAATTTCAGACAGTCCTTAACTTAAAAGCATGAAAGAATAGTTACAGCAGAGACAGAAATAACAGCAGGGTTATAATATTGTGTCTTCAGGATAGCTCCAAGTAAGGAAGCTCCTAAGGTTCTTTCCACATCTATCCTGGTGGACTACAGAAATTCAACTTATTTCTCCAACATTAACCAGGCAAGAAAGACCTTGAACAAGAGGCTTATGTTGGCTGGTTAGTATCTTTTGAATGCACCCCCATTCCAGATCCACAGACAACCAAAAATGACCCCCTCTATCACCATGCTTGGCAGATTGCAACCATTACAGAATATGTATGTGCCTATTCCAAAGTCTACTTTGGACCACACTAGCTGAGTATGTTGAGCATACTCACTGTCTCCTTTTACATAAAATATACAGAATTAATACAAAGAGAATAATTTCAAATAAAGACAAAGTAGTTAAATATAAAGAAGTTTGAGAGTGAGGCTGTCAGAAAAAGCTTCATGTAGAAGGTGATTCTTGAGCTATGTATTTAAATTTTTTTCAAGTTATTAATCATTTTTTGAACTATGTCTTGAAAAGGTGAACAAGGAATTTATTCTAATCATGGCAATCAGTCAGTGTAGAGATACAGAGACAGAATTCTGTGTATAAGGAACAGAGAAAAGTCCAGTTTGGTTGTCTTGTAAAGGATGGGAGCTTCAATGAGGCTGGAAAGATTGATTGGGGGTGAAGTTATGAAGAGTTTTAAGACTGAGGTAGAGGAATTTATATTTGATTCCAGAGGCAATAAAAATCCATTGGAGTTTATTGAGTAGGGGAGTGAGCTGGTCAGATCTAAACATGAAGAAAATTACTTTGGCATCAGGGGAGCGAATGAACTGAAGTGGGGAGAGGCTTGAGGCAGGGTCATTGCAATTAACTGGTAAGAAGTGATGAGGAGGGTGGAGTCAAGATGGTGGAGTAGAAACAGGACTTCCACTGGGCTTCGGTTCCCACTACCTCCAATTCATGTAAAAGGTGACTCTGAACAAACTTTGGAGCTGCAGAATGCACAAAATAACACAGAGAAGCTAACCTCCAACTGAGGACAGCTTGACAGGCCAGCAGGGAGTAGCCAGCACAGCACTCTGGAAGCCAAGCCCCGTGGGAGCCAGAGGGTTTTAGCCCCAGGATGGGGCTGACTAGCCACCAGCTGGAGGGACTTCAGATCACCATCAGCTTTGGCAGTTTCTAGAATTATCAACCCATAGATGCTAAGGACAAAGTGAGAGGTCAATACAGTGTGGACTTTGGGATCCAGTAGTTGGGGGTGTGGTCTGCCTTTATCCCCTGGAAGGAGAAGCTGCTGAGGCGCCATGGCTCAGCTGTGGCCATGTGGCAACTTCAGCTCCTGGCCTGCAGACTATAGGGGGACAAAGCGACCAGTCTAAGGGGTAATTGCTCTTGCTTTAACCTGCTTAGATTTGGATTGCGGTCTAGGGTGGAGTCCCTGGGGTGTGTGACCAGCTTGCCAGAGTGTGTGGAGGCTTCAGAGAAGAGGGCACCCAACTAATACCTTCTGCAGCTGAGAAAATCCCAGCATTTTGCATGAAGCTCCCCTGTCTGGTAGCAGAGTCCTACTATTCGAAAAGCCCAAAATTCAAGTAATTGAGTGTCAACATGAGTAAATGAGGGAAGTAAAGCAAACAGAAGAATCCAACATTAGACTCTTATTTTGGATACAAAAAGGATCAAAACACGGAACAGGAGAAAGACAGTGAAGTTAGAACTCCTGCACCAAAAGCTTCCAAGAAAAATACAAGCTGGTTATAGGCCATAGAGGAGCTTAAAAAGGATTTTGAAAATCAAATAAGAGAAGTGGAGGAAAAATTGGGAAGAGAAATAAGAATGATGCAAGAAAATTATGAAATGAGAGTCAACAACATGACTGAAGAAAATAACACCTTAAAAATAGACTAACTCAGATGGCAAAAGAGGCTCAAAAAGGCAATGAGGAGAAGAATGCCTTAAAAAGCTGAATTTGCCAGAGGGAAAAAGAATCTCAAAAGCTCACTGAAGAGAATCATTCCTTCAGAATTAGATTGGAACAAATGGAATCAAGTGACTTTTTGAGAAATGAAGATACTATTAAACAGATCCAAACAAATGTAAAAATAGAAGGCAGTGTTAAATATCTCATTGTGAAAACCACTCACCTGGAAAATAGATTCAGGAGAGATAATTTAAAAATCATTGGACTACCTGAAAGCCATGATCAAAAAAACTCCTAGAAATCATCCTTCAAGAAATTCTCAAGGAAAATTGCCCTGATGTTTTAGAACCAGAGGGCAAAATAGAGGCTGAAAGAATCCATCAATCACTTCCTGAAAAAGATCCTAAAAAGAAAACTCCTAGGAATATTATAGCCAGGTTCTGGAATTCCCAGATCAAGGAGAAAATATTACAAGCATCCAGGAAGAAACAATTTGAATATTGTGGTTGTGGAAGCACAATCAATCAGGATAACACAGTATCTGGCAGCTTCGACACTGAGTGATTGAAGGGCTTGGAATATGATATTCTGGAGGTCAAAGGAGTTGGGATTAAAACCCAGAATCACCTACCCAACAAAAGTGAGTATCATGTTTCAGGGGAAAATATGGTCATTCAATGGAATAGAGGACTTTCAAGCATTCTTTTTTTTTTTTTAAATTTTATTTATTTATTTATTTTTGCTTTTTTGGAGGGCAGTTTGGGTTAAGTGACTTGCCCAAGGTCACATGGCTAGTGTGTGTGTGTGTGTGTGTGTGTGTGTGTGTGTGTGTGTGTGTGTGTGTGTATGTGTGTTAAGTGTCTGAGGCTGGATTTGAACTCAAGTCCTCCTGACTCCAGGGCCAGTGCTCCACTCACTGCACCACCTAGCCGCCCCACTTTCAAGCATTCTTGATGAAAAAACCAGAGTTGAATAAAAAATTTGACATTAAGATACAAGAAGCAAGAGAAGCATAAGAAGGTAAACAGGGAAAATAAATCATAAGGGACTTATCAAAGTTGAAATATTTACATTCCTACATGGAAAAATGATAATTGTAACTTATGAAACTTTTCTCAATATGAGAATCATTGAAGGGAATAGAAATATATATATACACACACACATATACACATACATAATACATACATACATATGTCTATATAGGAGGGTATATGGGCGAATGAATACATATGTGAATGTGTGTATATATGTGTACAGGTATAAATAGATAGAGGGCACAGGATAAGTTCAATGGGAAGGGATGATACTTAAAAGGAGAAATTAAGAGGTGAGACAGGAATATAATTAAAGGAGATGGGGAGAGACAGATTGGGGTAAACTATCTCATATAGAAGAGGTAAGGGAAAATGGTTACAATGGAGGGGAAGAACAGGAAGTCAAAAGGGAATGGATCAAACTTATTCTTATTGAATTTTGCTTATGGAGGGAATGACATACACACTAAATATGGTAACTCACCCTACAGGAGAGTAGAGGGGAAGGGGATGAGAGAGGGGATGATGGAAGGGAGGGCAGGCTGGGCAAGAGGGAAATTGGAAGCACCCACTTTTGAAAAGGGACAGGATCAAAGTAGAGAATGGAACAAGTGGGAGGTGGGATAGGAGGGAGGGAAATATAGTCAGTCTTTTACAATATATCTACTATGGAAATGTTTTGCATAGGTACACATGTATAACCTATTTTGAATTGTTTATCTTCCCAGTAAGGGTGGGTGACAAGGAAGGAAGGGAATGAATCTGGAATTCAAAGTTTTAAAATAAAATGTTTAAAATATATATACTATTATCAATATTATTTTACATATAAATGGGAAATAAGATATACAGGCACTGGCACATAGAGATCCACCATGCCCTACTGGAAAGTTGGAGGCAGTATGGGAGAAGATATGGGAGAAAGCAGATTGAATGAGGGGATATCCAGTAGGATAGCTATTTTGGGGTGGTGGGCAGGGGAAAATGGGGAGAAAATTTGTAACTTAAAATCTTATAGAAATGAACAATGTAAAGTAGAAGTTAATAAAGCATTTGATAAAAAAAGAAGTGATGAGGACTTGAAATAAGGTGGCAAGTGAATAAGTGGAGAGACATAGGTGAGTGTGGGAAATATTGTAGAGTCAGAAATAGCACAATTTGGCAACTAACTGACCATGTGGAGAGGAGAGTGAGGAGTCTAGAATGGTGCCATATTTACAAATCTGAGAGACCTGAAGAATGGTGGTGACTTTGAAGAAAATGGGGAAGTTTGGAAAAGGAATAGGTTTAGGGGAAGAAATGTTTTGTTTTGGACATATGGAATTTGTCCAAATTGGGACATACAGTTTGAAATGTCCATCAGATAGTTGGCAATGTGAACTTGAAGCTAAAGAGAGTAACCAAAGATGACAATCAAACTCACGAGAGATGATGAGATCCCTAAGAGAGACAATGTAGAGACTGAAGAGTAGGGGGCCTATGATAAAATCTTGCAGAAGAACCACAGAGGTCATGATCTGCAAATGAACCAGCAAAGGAAACAGAAAAAGAGCTATTAGATATGTAGGAGAATCCAGGGAGTTAAACACACATGTGTGCACATGCGCGCGCACACACACACACACACACACACACACACACACACACAAGCAAACAAAAGTATACAAGAGGCAAGGGTAGTCAATGATGCCAAAAAAGTAGATTTATAAGGATATGAGCCGAAAAAGTAATTTGATTTGGCAATTAAGATCCCATTGATAATTTGGGGGGCAGTTTCAGTCAGGTGATGAGTGGCAATTCAGATTGTAAAGAAGTTATGAGTGAGGGAAAGGAGAGGAAGTGGAGGCAGTGAATAGACAGTTTTTTCTGTGTACAGAAAAAGGCTTGGAAAGGAAGAACAGAGAGGAAAATAGATGAGATGAATTATAGGGTCTAATAAAAGATGGCATGATTGGCATATTTGAAGACAATAGAAAAGGACCAGGATATAAAGAGGAGTTGAAGGAGGAGGAGGAAGAGAAAGAAAGAGAGAGAGAGAGAGAGAGAGAGAGAGAGAGAGAGAGAGAGAGAGAGGAGAGTGAAAAAAATAATGTATCGCAGTTGTATTCTGATATAGAAGGTAGGAGGAGATGAGATCAAAGCACATATCCTTGCCTTGGAATGAAGAAAAGCATTTCATTTTCAGAGTCAGGAGGAAATGAGAAGAGAGTAGGTGGTGATATCAAGGGGTTTTGAGAAGAAGAGAATGAGGAGGAGAGAGTTCATGTTGAATGGCCTCAATTTTCTCAGTAAAGGAAGAGGTGGGGTCTTTAGCTGAGAGCAAAGGAGAAGCTGGAGGTGTGGAAGTTAGGAAGAGAGGAGACAAAGTTTGGACACGCTTTTGTGGGGAATGAGATAGGGAGGGGATCAATTCGGGAAGAATATAAGGATTGCCTCACTGCAGTGAGGTCCCAGTTGAAGTTGTACTACTTGAATTTATAATCTATTACAGCACCATTCTGCAGCACACAAAAAGTAGCAGAAAGTTGTGGGAGCAATTCAGGGATGAGTGGGGTAAAACAAGGGGCCAAGGAATTTGAGGGTACAAGATAATATAGAGTTGAATTGGGTAATTATAATGACAAGATTGTAAAAGGGAGGGAAGTGAAGTCAGAGTAGAGGTAATGAGGTAATGACCCAAGCATATAATGAAGGTTGAAGGGATTTTAGTTTTTGATGAAGGTAAATAATGAATTTATGAGGTGAAGTATAGGGAAAAATGGAATGATAAAAGGCTATGGTCAGATAGAGGAATGACAGAGTGGGTATTTAGGAAAGTGAAACATGTGGGTAATACTGTGTTCTGATCACTATTCCATGTCTGGTTCAATGTATCACTCAAGAGTTAAAAAAAAAAAAACTGTACTAAAACCATATTCTAATATGTACCCCGTCCCTCCATCTCATCCAGATGCGAATCCCAAGGTGATTAAAAGCAGTTCGGGAAGATTAAAACAAAGAAAAACTACCAGCATGAGGATTAAAAGCAATTGTAAGGAGTTTTATTATGGTCTCCAGAACTCTTTGCCAAAGACTTAAAAAAAATGGTTTTGCATTCTTCTTGCATGAAAGGCCCATAGTTGGGTTCTAAATCAATTCACCTGGGATGAGGGAAAGGGAGCAAAGTTAAGCAGAATTGCACTAAGTCTGTATCACAAGTTCCTTCCTTACAAGAATCTTGCCTGATATTGTGGGTGCATGGGGTTGTTAACTCAAGTCTCCCCAGTATCCTGGCACACTAAATATTAAGATCCAGTATGACCATTAACATATAGGGAGGATATAGGGAGAAGATGAAGGAGGAGGAATGACTGAGGGCCTTTTTAAGGATATTGAATTAGATATTCTCTGAATTCTCTTCCAAATTTTAGATTTTGTGTTTCCATGACTTATAAAATATCATTGAACTTGTTAGTAACAAAGATGGAACTAGAGGCCAAGTATACTGATGCATAGAATTCTTTCTACCATGCTTTGCTGTCTTGTCTTGGTAAATGAAGTGACTTGGTAAATAACTGTGGCTTAGTCTGGTACATTTTGGTTCTATATGATAATTTGAAAGAATTTTTGCTTCAAAAAAGTCTCTACTGAATTTAGATTAGCTTATGTGAACGTAGTCTGAGGAGGGGGTCAGCTATGGAGACAAAGAAGAAAGATATAACTCCCTATCTGCTTTCCTTAGGTGCTTAGGAATCTTGTCATGTTTTTCTTTTTTGTGGAGGAATCATGAGGGAAGTATTTAGGTTGAAGTTGCAGATGGCCTTAGGGAGTCTGTAGATGAAAAAGATGAAGAACCATTGCTTGAGGTTATGTCTCCAACCAATTTGATGGAATCTGATTAAATCAGGTAAAGTTCTTTGAAAAAAGCTTTCATTCAACATATTCATTCCACAGCAATTTATTTAATATCTACTCTACATGAGGCATTGTGTGTTGGTTCTGAGGGAGAAACATAATGAATTGTACCCAGCCTTTGCCCTTGAGGAGCTCATGATACAGTAGAGGAGGTAAGATGTCTAATCAAATAACTGATACAAAACTGAAGTTGATAAATCCACAAGAGAAAGGCAGTCTGGCATAATGGATAGAGAGCCAGTCTCAATACTAAGTTCAAGTCTCACTTCTGATACAGAGTGTGTGACTATGGGCAAATCATTTAACCCCTTAGTGCTCTATAGAGGCAACTGTCTAAGGTCAAAAATTATAGAGAAGATGGAGAATTGCTTTGGTAAAGGGAGTTTCTTTCCCCATTAATTCCCATCTTGTACCATTGAAATCACACATTTTGTCCCTGTATACCAGAGGCATGAACCCAGTGTTATGAAAACAACACTGACCAGAAACCCATTCAGATCTGAAGATTGATGCAAGAACTTTTCTCCCAGTTATACACCTAAAGCAACCTATATAGCTTATCTGAAAACTGGCCTTACTGGTCAATTGCTTACTGTTACCTAGTTCCTTTGATTGAATACAGACACTTGAGGGGGTGTGGGGCACCTCTTTTTCTTATGTGAAGGAATTATACTTGTTTGCTCTCCCTCTCCCAACTTGGAAAGTCTCTAATCTTTCCTCCAATTACAAATCAGATTATTTAATCTCATATCCTGGTTTATATCCTGTTAATTGTTTTCTTTTAATGTATACAAATCTGTGTCTATATTTGGGTTCCAGTGCCAAGCTGAGGAGGCCTGGTACCAATCTGTTACACAATTGGCAAGTATTGTTCTAAAGCTCAAACCTTTGTTTACCCAGTTATTTCAGATTTCATCCATCACAATAACTTGTTTGTAAAAGGTTGTTTGCATGTTGTCTCTCCCATTAAACACTGAGATCCTTGGAGTCAATGGTTGGTTTTTTTTTTACCTTTCTTTCTTTGTATCTCCAATGTTTAGCCAGTCTATGGTACATAGGAGGCACTTCAATTCTTGCTGACTGACTACCTTGTAGGCAGCAGCATCACATCCAAGTGAGTGGACAAATATTAAACAATTTAGTCAACCAGTTGTTTAGTATTGTGTAGGCATATTTTATTTTCCTTCCAAGTGAAAAAAATTGACTTGAAATATTCACTTTTGCCTAGGTAACGTGTTGACACAAAACACATCTTAAAATATAGTTTTTTAATTCAGTCAAATGAGTTATTTTTGGAACAACCTGTTAGTAAAAAATGGTTCCATGGAATTCTACCTTTCTGGTCTCAGACAGGCTCCCATGTGCAAGCAGAGCTAAGTTGTAAAGTTAAGTATACATTCAAAGGAAACACGGGGGGGGGGGTTGGCAACTATATTAACATTGATGATGCTGATGAAGGAGAAGGGATGCAATGCTTCTTGTATTTGCACTTGAGTGCCCACACACAGAGATTGGAACTCAGGTCATCTGGCTCTGAACCTAGAACTCCTTCCATGGCAAGTCTTGAAATTGGTCAGGCTGTGTCAGATCTGTTGAAAAGGGAAGAACTTATGACCAAACAAGAGACAGAGAGAATTGTAGGATGAAAAATGGAAATTTTTGATTATATTAAATGAAAGGGTTTTTACACAAACAAAAACCAAAGGTAGCCAAGATTAGAAGGAAAGCAGAAAACTGGGAATTTTTTTACAACAAATTTCTCTGATAAAGGTCTAATTTCTCAAATATGTAGAGAACTGAGTCAAATTTGTAAGAATAAAATTCATTCCCCAATTGATAAATGGTCAAAGGATATGAACAGGCAGTTTTCAGAAGAAGGAATCAAAGCTATGAAAATCTATCAACAGCTATTAAAGTCAAAAGAAAAAAAATCTTCTAAATCATCATTGATTAGAAAAATGTAAATTAAAACCACTCTGAGGTATTACCTCACACTTCTCAAATTGGTTAACGTGTCAGGAAAGGAAAATGACAAATGTTGTAGGGGATGTGGAAAAATTGGGACATTTAAGGCACTATTGGTAGAGTTGTGAACTGATCCAACCATTCTGGGGAGCAATTTGGAACTATGCCCAAAGGGCTATAACAACTATGCATACCCTTTGATCCAGCAATGCCACTAGTAGGTCTGTATCCCAAAGAGAGAAAAAAAGGAAAAAGGAAAGGAACTTGTATGTACAAAAATATTTATAGTAGCTCTTTTTGAGACAGCAAAGAATTGGAAATTGAGGGAATGGCCATCAATTGGGGAATGGCTAAACAAGTTTCCATATAAGAGTGGGATAGAATACTATTGTCCTATGGGAAATGATAGGCAGGATGCTTTCAGAAAAAAGCTGGAAAGACTTCTATGAACTGATGCAAAATGAAGTGAGCAGAACCAGAACTGTATACACAGTAACAGCAATACTGTACAATGTTCAGCTATGAATGACTTAGCTATTCTCAGCAATACAATGATCCATGACAATTTCAAAAGAGTTATTGCGAAAAAATGTTATCAGCTTCCAGAGAGAACTGATGGAGTATAAATGCAGATTGAAGCAAATTAAAACAACAACAACTTTCTTTTACTTTGGATCTGTGTTTTCTTTTACAACAGGACTAATTTGGAAATATGTTTTGTGTCACTGCACATGTATAACTTATATCAAATTGCTTGCCTACTCAAGGAGGGGGAAAGGTAAAAGGGAGGGAAAGAATTTGGGACACAAAATTAAAAAAAAAGCAATGGTCAAATTGTTTTTATATATAGTTGGAAACAATATAAAAATTTTCACGTAAAAAGTTGACCAGGCTAGTGATGTTCAGTCTCCCTTCTTTAGCTTTCCTCTCTTACTAATTTAATAAGCACAATCTACATTTCTTTTCTCAGTAATGAATGTAGCTTTTATCTTATATGAAATTCCAAAAATAATTATGAAGAAATACTTGAATAATTTTATATGTGAACATCCAGCTATTCATAAATGCTTCCACCAGATAATAACTCACCTTTATTTAGCATTTTGGGAGTTAAAATATTTTCTACACATATTCTACTGTTTGAGTCTTTTAGCCATCCTGTGGACAAGCAATATAAGTATTGAAATTGAGGCACAGAAACAGTGAGAAAATGTTGTCCATGGTACCACAAAAAGAAAGTGGCTTAGGAGTCTCCTGACTCCTAGTCTAATGCCTTTTTCAGATCATCTCTTGAGCAGGGATACCCTGGAGGTCAATAGATCATTTGAGCTAGAACCCTGTAAAGAGCCTAGACTCATAAAATCTTAGAGTTGAAAACAACTTTAGAGATTATTTAGTCCAATCTTTTTCCATATGCAAAGACTTCCTCTTTAATATCCCTGACTTGCTTAGCACCTGCTTAGGGCAGTTAGGGGGTGCAGAGGCAGGTAGGTGGTACAGTGGATATAGAGTGCCAAGTCTGGAGTCAAAAAGACTCATCTTCCTGAGTTCAAATCTGGCTTCAGACACTTACTAGCTGTGTAACCCTAGGTAAGTCACTTAATCCCATCTGTAAAATGCTCTAGAGAAGGAAATGGCAAAGCACTACAGTATCTTTGCCAAGAAAACCCCAAATAGGATCACAAAGAGTCATACACAACTCAAAAATGACTAAATAACAAACAGGTATTTTCAGTGATGAGGATTTCATTGTTTCAGTAGGTCACACATTCCATTTTTTAAATAGTTATGCAATGATCATTGCATTTTCTTTTTTTTTTTGTAATTTTTTTTCAAATGCTTTAACTTCTGATTTACATCATTCATTTCCACCAGATATTGAGTTACAAATTTTCTTCCCATTTTCCCCTACCCATCGCCCCAAAATAGCAGTCCCATAGGATATCTCCTCCTCCAATCTGCTCTCTCTCATATCTTCTCCCATACCCCCTTCGACTTTTCCAGTAGGGCATGGTGGATCTACCTATTCCATTTTTAAAGTAGAAATTGTTAGAAAGTTCCTCCTAAGCTTTATTTTAAGGATATGAAAACTCAGCTGTCTAAGGCTAGTGGGCACAACCAAAAGATCCAGTAGATGACCATGGAAATCTACTTTCTGAGAGATCATAAAGAAGTTGGGCAGATTTCCACTTGTAGAATTGTAGACTACCACATGTTCCATATAGCCTGAGGCTTCATCATTTATTTATATGCTTTTGGGAAATGAATATCTGCTTAGGACCTTCATTAGGGCTGTCTTTACTTCCTTGTTCCTCAGAGTGTAGACCAGGGGGTTGAGCATCGGAGTTATCACAGTGTATGTCACTGCCACTAATCGGTCCTTGTCGGAGGAATAGAGGGATGTAGGGCGCAGGTAGATGAAAGAAGCACAACCATAATGGACTATGACCACAGTGAGGTGGGAGATGCAGGTGGCAAATGCCTTTCGTTGCCCCTCCACTGAGGAGATCTTGAGGATGGTGGAGACAATGAAAACATAAGAGATGAATATCAGCACAAAGGGGACCAATAATACCAAAATACTGAGGAAGAAGATGACCATCTCTTTCATATTTGTGTCAGTGCAACCCAGCTTAATTACAGGAGAGATGTCACAGAAGAAGTGGTTGATCCGGTTTGATGCACAGAAAGGTAGGCTGAACACGAGGATGTTGACAACCACGGAGATCATGAAACCACAGAGGGCAGAGGCCAACACCAACTGGATACAAGTTGCTTGGCTGACGATGAGCATGTAGTTGAGAGGGTTGCAGATGGCAACATAGCGGTCATAACCCATCACGGCAATCAGAAAGCAATTGGTACAAGCCAAGCCTACAAAAAAGTAGAGCTGGGCTGCACAACCAGAGAAAGAAATGGTCTTGTCAGTAGAGAGCAGGTTTGTCAGCATCTTGGGGATGATGACTAAGGTGTAGCAGGTCTCGGAGCATGAAAGGATGAAGAGAAAGAAGTACATTGGAGTATGGAGGGTTCGATCCAGGCGAATGACAGTCATGATAGTGAAATTGGCAATTAAGGTGGTCAGGTAGACCAGCAGGAAGATGATGAAGAGCAGAATCTGCAGGTCTCCCAGACTGGAGAAGCCCACAAGGATGAATTCAGTGATCATACTCTGGTTCTGTCTCTTCATTAGTTACAGAAGAGAAGCTGGAATGACCTAGAGGGAGATAGAATTCACAAGAGTTGGTTAGAGTTTTTGTAAAAGGGACATGCCCCAAATAAATCTGATTTATCTCTGTCTTTGATCCAAAATCCTTTGTGTATTTACTCCTTCCTCTATTATGTGATTTCAATAAAGTTGACCAAGTAATTGTTAATTGTTTTCCCATCCTTATTATTAACTACTAGAGCAAATTGTAGCAAGAATGACCCAAAACTTTGATTAATCCAAAAACAATTTCTTTTTGTCTCTTCAATATGTCTTTTCCCCTCCTTTTTCTTATGTGTAAATTCGTGACTTTTTTTTTTAAATATAGGCTTAGGGAAGCTAGGTGGTGCAGGGGATCAAGTGCTGGGCCTTAATCAGGAAAATTTACTTCCTGAATTAAATTTGACCTCAGATACTTACCAGCTGTGTGACCTTGGGCAATTTACTTAATTGAGTTTGTCTCAGTTTCCTTATCTGGAGAAGGAAGTGGCAAACCATATCAATATCTTTGCTAAGAAAGCCCTGAATGAGGTCATGAAGAGTTGGACATGACTAAAAAAAATCTGAATAATAACTTTGAATACTCTTAAACTTAGATCTTTTTGAAACAGGAAATAAGTATATGTGGCAAAAATAGTATCAAGTATAGGTTGTACTCAGATTTTATATAACTGAAATTGGAGAGGTGGGGAAAGCATAACTTATATTTGGATAAATATAGGTTCATAGGTTCAATTCAATAAAAAATACCACACACAGAAGATGGAAAAAAACAGTTAGTTAGTGGAGGAAGAATGCAAAGGAGTAGCAGATTTGTAAGAAACTCAGAATGAGTTGTGATTGTAATTAAATCTAAGAATAACAAAAATATCTTCACATTCAGGACAAGAAAAGGATCAAAGCTGCAAGGGAAGGCATTGCTAGGTGAGGATGAAACAATGATAATGAAGATAATAAAGAAGGCTAAACCACTCAGCTTTTACTTTACTTTTGGGTTTTCTGCCATGGTAATAATTTTTGAAAAAAAAAGTGGTAAAAGGGAGTTGGAATTCAAGATATGTGAGGAGATAATAAGAGAACACCTAGTCATTGTAAATGAATTAAAGTATTCAGGTCTCAATGAACTAGTTACCAGGGCATTGAAGAAAAAAAAATCAAGATGTGATTATGGAGCCAGTATCAATGATCTTGATAAAATCATGGAAGATGGAAATGGTACGTTAGGATCAGAGCTGAGCAAATCAGAAAGGGTAAAAGATTGTTTCCTTAAACTAAAGACTTGAAACTTTATTTCATTTCATAGCAAATAGGATTTATCCTTACAAAATAGTTTGTGGACACTTAGAAAGTAAAGTGGTGTCTACTATAATTCAGCATAGGGTTGTCAAGAACAAATCATACCATCCTAACTTAATTTCCTTTTTTTTTGACAAAGTTACTATACTGGTAGAGCAGAGGAATGACAGACATAGTTAAGCTAGATTTCAGGAGGTATTTGACAAAGTATTTCATGAAATCATTGTGGACAAGTTTGAAGACATATGGATTGGATGACAATTCACAATTAGGTACAACTGGATTGGGTTGAAAGTGCTAACTAATAGATTATAATCAACCTGGAGGAGTCACAAATGAAATACTCCTGTAGTCTGGCTTTAACTCTTTTGTTAAGTCTTTAATTAGTGAATTGAATGAAGGTAGAGGTAGAATACTTATCAATTATACAGATGACATAAGCTAAAAGAAATAGGGATAGCTAAATACTTTGGAGGACAGAAATGGAACCCTAAGAGATCTTGACAGCTATAATTAAGTACTAAATTTGATAGGACAAAATTTAACGACTTTAAACATGAAATTCTGTGTGTGTGTGTGTGTGTGTGTGTGTGTGTGTGTGTGTGTGTGTGTGTGTGTATGTAATGAAAAGGTACAAGTTGCAGGAGCCATTTCAATTGTTTGATCAGATTCAACTCTTGTGATGCCTTTGGGGAATTCTGGGCAAAGATGCTGTAGAGGTTTGCTATTTTTTGGTAGTAGCTCATTTTGTAGATGAGGAAATTGTCCAGGGTCACACAGCTAGTAAGTGTCTGAGCCTGGGTTTGAACTCAGGTCTTTCTGACTGCAGGTATGGTGCTCTGTTCACTGTGCTATTTAGCCCTTCCTGATGGAGCCATAGCCAGACATAAGTCCATGTGAAAAGAAACTTAAAGTTTTGGTGGTTGATAAACTCAAAATGTAACACGACAGCTCAAGAGATCTACTTGAACAGAAGGCTCTAGCTTCAGGACGAGAAACACTGTGCATAAAATGAGGACCAACAGAGTTCCTTGTACTCCACCCAGGTCAGACAGCATCTGGAGCACTTTTTTCACTTATAGGCACTACATTTTCAGAAGGTCTTTGGCAAGCAGTGGAAGTGACAAGTCTAAAGGAAGCTTTGCGTGAGATCCAAATGGGCTGCAACATTCCAAGAACAGTCATTGAAGAAACTGGCAGGCGCACAATTCATAGACATAAAATGGAACACATTTGTCAACATTTCCATAGCAATCTGTTTTATGATCAATCACTGAGGCACCTTTGATTTGTACTTTGACACCTTAGTCCTGAAAGTTCTATGTGACAAAAGTAAAATGATACTTAAGTATATGAACTTGGAAGTCCTGTGTGAAGAATAGAAACAAATGATATTTTGGAATATGAAATTGGGAAGGGTGACTGAAAACAAAAATAAATGGACATTGAGCAAATACAGGCTAGATCTGACACAATCTTTAAAGCATGGAGGGATATCTTCTTGCAATATCTCACAGAGGGATACCAAAAATGGAGAAATTATGGGAGATATTTGTATCCACAAAAGACCAAGAAAACATCATTAACTACCAACTTATGTTCTACCTTTTCATCTTTATAAAATCTTTATGGAAATGATGTATATACATATTCAGGGTATACTTGATGAAGATGAGGAGGAAACAGGCAGATTTTTGTAAATAATTTTATACAGCAGACCACATCATTACAGCTACACAGGGGACTGAAAAGTGAAAACAAAAGAGATGCTACTGTGTTTATTATTAGCTGATTTTTTTAAAAAAACACTTGAGGAGGCGGTAACTGCAGGGGCTGAGGGTGTGGGGACCCAGAGCTAGCACAGCTAGCTGGGTAGCAGCCTGACCACACTGCTCAGTCACTTGGCCTTCTGGGAGCTAACATTGAGCTCGGACTGGGCCAGAGATTGCCAGCAGTGCCAGCTGCAGATCAAGTGATACATCATGTCCATTTATGAGGAAACTCTGCTAGGAATGTTTGTCATGCCCAATCCCCTTGACATGACTAAGATTATCCTATTCACCCATCAGGGGTAAACCACATAACATCAAGCAATAGCCCAAACTTCTACGAAATGGGAAACTCTACCTGAGTATTCTGGGGCTTGTGGCCCTTCCTGCAGCCTAGACCAATGTATCTCTGTGCTTATCTCCATCCAGTCACTAAAGGCTGAAAGCCTCTGCCACACTGAGCCTGGCTTTCAGGACAATTCCCCTGAAGGTTTAGGAGAAATACAAGAAAGACAGTGCTGAAATAGACTGTTCATCTGAAACAGAGACAGACACACAGGGGAACTTGAGGACCTAGACCTTCACCACCTCATCCCAGAATGGAGTAGCACCACATCTCCCCGGTGCCCCCACAGCATCCAACCTATGGCAAGAACCAAAGTCTCTTGGACTTCAGGGTAGAAGCAGGCTGTTGTTTGCAACCTTCTTGGCATCCTGATACTAGGGACCATTTTCATCCCATGCCTAGGGTCAATCCCAAGGTACTGATACAGGAGAGCTTGGAGTATAGTTCTCTGGCAAAAACTGAAGGACATTTCCACTGGGGGCAGTTTGCTATGGATAGAAGGCAAAGACTGAAACTCCCAGAGGATGTTGCCCAGAAGAGTCATTGGGGATACCAGGAGGGAGGGCATGGTCAAGGGAGCATGGGGAGGAGGGAAGGCAAGAGAGGAGAGTGTCACATGACTTGTTAAGGTGGTTTGTCTGCCTTTCAGTCTTGAAGGTGGGCCTTCCCCTGCTTAGACCAGTGCAACCCAGCCTAGTGTAATGACCTGGAGCTCATTTCCTGTCTACTATCATCATTTTCCCCTCATTTACTAATTTGTAGGCACTGTCCTAGACATATCCAAGAAAAGAAACAGTGGTGGAGTCTGGGCTTCAGACTTAGAAGACAGATTCAGATTCAGAAAGCTTTAGCTAGCATCCAAGTCCCTTTCCCTCCTGCCTCTTCCCCACTCCCTTCTGCTGTCATTCCATGGAAATTTGATTGAGACCAACAACAAAAAAGCGTCTTTGCAAATCCAGCACAGGCGCAAGAAAATACTGTTTATTCCCACAGTCAGTAATTCCCATGAAAAAGTACCCAATATTGGCAGCCTCTGTCCATTTGGGGTTAGAACACATTATGAAGGAATAGTTCCTTCTGAATTCTCACCCAAACAAGGATATTCTTCCTTTGGAGTGATAGGGGATTGGCATTTTTTTTTGGAGGAGTGGATGGTCCAGCTACTCTGCTTGGTGTTTGCACTCCAATCTATGGTTCCCTCACAGCTTCACAGTACTTTGGGGCCTGGAGGAAATAGTAGCAGAGAGGAAAAACAGTGGCAAGGAGCAGAGGGGAAACAGAACTAAGACTGGAGGGCTGTGTTCTAGGCTGTGCACTCTGCCAAATTGACTCGGCAGGAAAATGACCAGAAGGGAACACTGCCACAGTTGGATGTTGGAAAGGCTAGTTCTCCTTCCCCCTAGCTTTGTTTATCTGCAAGGATCCTTCTGGCTGGTTAACACAGAAAGACAATTTGGGCACCATAGTACTAGGCATTTCCGCTCCTTATTTTGGATCTATCCCAAGTTCCCAATAGGTGGCAAGGTGGGGAAGTGGATAGAATGCTAGGCCTGGAGTCAGGAAGACTTTATCTTCCTGAATTCAAATCCAGTCTCAGACACTTACTAGCTATGTGACCATGGATAAGTCACTTAACCCTGTTTGTTTCAGTTTTCTCATCTGTAAAATGTAATCGTTAGCTGGACAGCTAACGATAAGGCTTTGGTAAGCCTCTAAGCTTTAAGGTCAGCATCCTAACTACCTGTGGGGGAGAATGACTGGATTCTGTGGAAAAGAGAGGTCAGAGTTTAAAGGGCCTCTGCCTTGTGAGTCAGATGACATATACTTGTGTGACCTTGGGCAAGTTACTTAACCCCAATTGTCCTCCAAAGAGCAAAAAAACTCCCCAAAACCAGAAAAGACCATATGCTCACCAAAGGTGTTCTCCACAGTTCTGAAGAATGCTTTGTTTAGGTCCAAAAAGAAGAGAGTTTCCCCATGGATTATGAAGTCCTCCAGAGCTATTATCTATACACAATATTATGCTGAATATGTCAAACTCCAGAATATGACAACGAGATCCATGATTATTCAAAAGAGATTGACCTATAAATCAGGAAAAAGTTAGATGGATGATAATGCCTATTGTTTAAATGATAGCATGAAATGGATTGGCCAATCCATTGAGCTAGAATAATATTGCAATTGGGATAGGTATGTAAAGGTGAAGATGATGATGATGATTATATGACATTTATATGGTGGCACATATTACAAAGCTTTTTTTTTAAACAAATGATTTATTAACTTCTGTTTTACATCATTCATTTCTGCCAGATTTTGAGTTACAATTTTTTCCCCATTTTCCCCCACCCACCACCCCAGAATTGCAGTCCCATAGGATATCCCCTCATCCAATCTGCTCTCTCCCATATCCCACAGGAGAATCTCTGTGCCCCAATACCTGCACATCTTATCTCTCAATTACATGCAAAATAGTGTTAATAATAGTAATTTATATACATTTGAAACATTTAATTTTAAAACTTTGAATTTCAGATTCATTCCCTTCCTCCTTTATCACCCACTCCCTTTGGGAAGATAAGCAATTCAGTATGTGTTGTACATGTATAGCTATGCAAAACATTACCATAGTAGATATATTGTAAAAGACTGCTTTTATTTCCCTCCTACCCATCCCACCCCCCACCTGGTCCATTCCCTACTTTGATCCCGTCCCTCTTTGAAATTGGACACTTCCATCCTCCCCTCCCTGAGAATGCCCTCCCCTCCATCATCCTCCCTCTCTTCCCCCTACTCTCCTGCAGGGTGAGATATCCCATTTAGTATGTATGTCATTCTCTCCCTGAGCCAAATTCAATGAGAATATGGTTTTGCCTTTTTGCCTTCCTGTTCTCCCCCTCCCCTGCAACCACTTCCCCTTGTCTCTTCTACATGAGATAGTTTACCCTACCCTGTCTCTCCCCATCTCCTCTTGCCACATTTCTCTCTCACCTCTTAACTTCACCCCTTAAGTATCATCCCTTCCCACCAAATTCGACCTGTGCCCTTTATCCATGTATACCTGTAAACATATATACACACATTCACATATGTATTCATATGCCCATATACCCTTCTTCAATTATTTTCATACTGAGAAAGGTATCATCAGTAACAGTTATTGTTTTTCCATGTAGGAATGTAAAAAAGTTCAACTTTGATAAGTTCCTTTTGATTTCTTTTCCCTGATTACCTTCTCAAGCATCTCTTGCTTCTTGTGTCTGAATGTCAAATTTTCTATTCAACTCTGGTTTTTTCCTCAAGAATGCTAGAAAGTCCTCTATTCCACTGAATGACCATATTTTCCACTGAAATAAGATACTCAGTTTTGCTGGGTAGGTGATTCTTGGTTTTAATCCCAGCTCTTTTGACCTCTGGAATATCATATTCCATGCCCTTCAGTCCTTCAGTGTAGAAGCTGCCAGGTCCTGTGCTATTCTGATTGTGTTTCCACAATATTGAAATTGTTTCTTCCTGGCTGCTTGGAGTATTTTCTCCTTGATCTGGGAATTCTGGAACCTGGATATAATATTCCTAGGAGTTTTCTTTTTGGGATCTTTTTCAGGAGGTGATCTCTGGATTCTTTCAATCTCTATTTCCTCCTCTGGGTCTAAAACATCAGGGCAATTTTCCTTGAGAATTTCTTGAAGGATGATTTCTAGGTTCTTTCTTTGATCATGGCTTTCAGGTAGTCCAATAATTTTTAAATTGTCTCTCCTGGATCTATTTTCCAGGTCAGTAGTTTTCCCCATGAGATATTTCACATTGCCTTCTATTCTTTCATTTGATTGGATCTGTTTAACAGCATCTTGATTTCTCATAAAGTCACTAGCTTCCATTTGCTCCAGTCTAACTCTGAAGGAATGAATCTCCTCAGTGAGCTTTTGAGATTCTTTTTCCACCTGCAAATTTGGTTTTAAAGGGCATTTTTAAGGGCATTCTTGCTCTTTTGAGCCTCCTTTGCCATTTTAGTTAGTCTATTTTTTTTTCTTGAGGGCAATTGGGGTTAAGTAACTTGCCCAAGGTCACATGGCTAGGTTTTTTGTTTGTTTGTTTGTTTGTGTGTGTGTTAAGTGTCTGAGGTCGGATCCAAACTCAGGTCCTTCTGACTCCAGGACCAACACTCTACTCACTGCGCCATCTAGCCGTCCCTAGTCTATTTTTTAAGGGTGCTATTTTCCTCAGTCAGGCTGTTGACTCTCATTTCATACTTTTCCTGCATCCTTCTCATTTCTCTTCCCAATTTTTCCTCCATTTCTCTTATTTGATTTTTGAAATCCTTCTTAAGTACTCTATGGCCTTTAACCTGCTCATATTTTCATTTGGGGCTTCTGGTGCAGGATTTCTGACCTCACAGTCCTCCTCCTGTTCCATGTTTTGACCTTCTTTGTCCCCAAAACAGGAGTCTAATGTTGCATTTTTCTGTTTATTTTGTTTCCTTTGCCTAGGCATGTTGCCACTTAATTACTTGACTTTTGGGCTTGTTGCCACAGTAGGACTCTGCCACCAGCCAGGGGAGCTTCAGTCACAAATGTTGTAGCCTTCACAACTTCTGTAGGTATTAGTTGGGTGGCCTCTGTGAAGCCTCCACACACTCTGGCAAGCTGGATACCCACCCCAGACCTTCACCCCAGACCGCAATCCAGATCCAGGAGGTTAAAGCAAGAGCTATTACCCCGCAAGACCAATCGCTGGATCTCCCTACAGTTCGCAGGCCAGGAGCTGAAGCTGCCACTGAATCTGCAAAATGGCGTGTGTGCTGTGTCTCCTCAGCTGCTTCTTGCCCCCAGGGGAAGATGCCAATGCGTTCCCCAAATACTGGTCCCAAAGTCCACAGGGCACTAACCTCTCACTTTGTCCTAGGCATATCTGTGTTGATAATTCTGGAATTGCCACAGCTGCTGGTGTTCTGGGGTCCCTCCAGCCAGCTGCTGGCCCTGCTGCCCTGGGGCTAAAACCATGACTCAGGTGGGCCTGGGCTGGGCTCCCAGAGCACTGAGCTTTTGGTTCCCAGCATGCTGCACTGGCCATTCCCTGCCGGGCTGCTGGGCTGTCCTCAGTGGGAGTTTAGCTTCTCTGTGTTGTTCTGTGGGTGTTGGAGCTCCAGAAGTTGTTCAGAGTCCCCCTTTTATATGGTTTGGAAGTGGAGTGGGCTGGAGTGCCTTGGAGGTGCTGTTTCTACTCAGCCATCTTGGCTCTGCCCCTCTACAAAGCTTTTTACATGTTTTATTTTTTTTACTCATAAATACTCTGTGAAATAGGTACTACATATTTTAACTCTATATTGCAAATAAGGAAACTGAGATTCAGAGAAGTTAAATGATTTGTGCATTATCACAAAACTACTAAGTGTTAAAGGCAAGATTTGAATCCAGGTGTTTCTAAGTCTAACACTCTAAGCCTAGATATACAATGAGTTTGGCATAAAATTGAATGGGAGGAAGAGAGCAGATGGATTACTTTTGGGAAATTGCACAAGACTCTTAACAACTCCATACTACTCACCAGTACAAAGGTCCCTTTTTAAATAAAAATGCTCCATTGATGCTCTACAGTGGCATATCCTAGAATACTACAGAATTGATGTTGCAGGTTAACACAAAAGGCAATGAAAGGACACAGGGTGGTCACCAGTAGTCTGAAGTATATTTCTAGTTGTAATCTAGGTTCAAGAATAGATGTAGATGTTATCACTGAGGAAATGAATGATGGGAAAAGAGGCAAAACACTTCACAAATATTTTCTCATTTTATCTTCACAATAACTCTGGCAGGTAGGTGGTATTATTATCCCTATTTTCCTGATCATGAAACTAAGGTCAGTAGAAGTTAAGTGAGGTTAGGTTGCCTAAGGTTGAACAGCTAGTAAACATCTGAGGCTGGATTTGAACTCAGGACTTTCTGACACCAAGCCTTTACCCATCTAGATCACCATCTAGATACCTATTATAGATGGGGGTTCCTACTGAGGTATGGGGTAAACAAAATAGTTTCTGAGGTTCCTCCGATTCATAAGAAGTTAATAGAACATTATTACTGAAAGGGTATTTAGAAATCATGTCATCTGACCTTCTTCCACCTCACATACTTAGTAATTATGTGAGCCTGGGCAGGCCACTTAACCTCTGGCCTGCCTGTTTCTTCCTACTTTAAGGGAGTGGTAATCAATGGCCTTTAAGGACCCTTGTAGTTCCAAATCCATGATCCTAAGATCATTCAATTTCATTCAAAATATTTCAGTTCAAATTATAGGCATTTTGGAATCCCCTGGGATACTAAGCACAGAACCAAACAATTTTTGTTCTATTGATTTTTCTCTAAATCCTTTTTTCCTGTGCAAACAGGAGTAAGAACCAAATCAGAGCTGAAGGCAGTGCCAAAATCAGATCATTTCCTTGGCACCCTACTCCATGCCCACTCTATGCACACTTCAGACCATCTTTGCACTGCCCTCAGCCCTGCTGTATCCAGGGAAGCCTGCTGTTTTGTTTGCAGACCTACAAATGAAATGCCGACATGGTGCCGATGTGCTCCACATGTACCTTTCAACACTGGAGGAGATTTTAGATTTATGGACTCATATTGACTTGGAGCTGGAAGGGACCTTGGAGATTATCTGGTCCAAATGCTCACTTCATTTAATACTATCCCTGGCAGGTGGTCATCAAACCTTTACTTGAACACTCTTCAGGATATCAAAGGCTCTTATACATTCTTGTTGATTGATCCAAGCAGCAGGGAGCTCCCGACTTTGTCAGCAAATATAAAACCACAATTCATCTCTCCTTCTGCTGCCTTGGGTGTTCTCACAGAATCTCAGAGTCAAAGACTTAAGAAGTCACCCTATCTGAGCTGTGCTGAACAGAGGTCATCTGTACAGCATTCACCAACACTTGAAGACAGAAACACACACACACTCACAGCACAGAGATAGGGAAAGACAGAGACTAAGAGAGAAGGAGAAACAATGGTGAGGGAGAGAAATTGAAGGGGGGCAGAGAGAAAAAGAGATGAGAGGGGAAGAGAGAGAGAGAAAGTGTGGGGGAGAGAGAGAGAGAGAGAGAGAGAGAGAGAGAGAGAGAGAGAGAGAGAGAGAAAGAGAGAATGAGTGAGAGAGAGTGAGAGAGAGAGAGACAGACAGAGAGAGAGAGAGAGAGACCCAGAGACAGAGACAGAGAGAGAGGAGAGACAAAGAGAAAGAGAGACAAAGAGATAAAGACAGAGTGAGATGGAGACAGAGCATATAGATAGATAGAGACATATAGATAGATAGATGGATAGATAGACACACACACACACACACACACACACACACAGAATCTACTATTCTTCTGGCTCTCATTGTTGCTCTCCATGTGCCCATGTCCCATGCCTGCAATGCACTCACCCCTTACCTCTTAGAACTCCTAGCTTCCTTCAAGGCTTTATTCAAGGGTCATCTAATAAAACCTTTCCCTCTCTCCAGTTATTAGCACCCTCCTACTCATCCCTGAATCATTTGCATTTACTATTTTTGTACTGACTAATTTGTATGTAAGTTATTTATTCCTGAAGAATGTTAGCTCTTGAAGAGCAGGGATTATTTTGGTTTTGTCTTTTTCTCCCTAGCACATAGCATAGAGATCAAAACATAGGAGGCACTTAAAAAGTGGCTGAATAAGTGAATATGACATGATCTCCAGTCTCTTTACTCATCTGTCTGCCTTCCTCTGCACTTCTTTAGTTTGTCCATGTCCTTCTTAAATGTGATGGTTAAAGTGAGCACAGTTCTTCAGATGAGGTCTGGTCAGGGCAGAGGACAGTGAGTCTCACCTTCCCTAGTCCGGATGCTCTTGAAGCAGCCTAAGATTCCATAAATATTTTTGGTTCCTTTCCTTCCTGAAGGCTTTTCATCTCTACACATGTACTTTCCCCTATAATAGAATGTACTTCCTTGTTCTCCACCAGTACATGGGTCTCTCTTCTCATTTGATACCGTGTTTAAAACTCACTCCCTGAAAGCCTTTCTCAGTTGCCAACTGACTCAGATTATCCTTTCACTCCACATCCACCCTGGTCTACATAATACTTGCATTTGCACTTAGAAGCACAAAATGGTAGAGCTTCAAGGACCTTATCAATGTTTCCAGCATCTCCATTTTTTGCATATGAGGACACTGGGGGGTAATGACTTGCCCAAAGTCATTCAGAGAGCCAGTGACCTAATGAAGACTAGAAGTCAAATTTCCAGGTACCCTTGATCAATGTTCCTACTGTCATGCTGCTTCTCCTGTGATATATAAAAGCTGAATTCTATGTTTCTGTTAGACTAAATGGTTCAGAACAGTCATTGTCAATAAAGTAGAGAGGATATTTCCCTTTAAGAATAATTATTACAGGAAAAAAAATCTACATGGAATTAAAAAAAAAAAACCCGAATGAAAGAGTATGGCCATCTTCACTGATACACTTATAAAAGCAACAATCTGTCACATTTCTATAACATTTTAGTGTAAATGATCCCCATTTTATACAGATGGCTACAAAGGATGAGAGGTTAAATCACTTACCCATGCTGACAGAGAAAGTTAACTTTAGAGCCAGGGTCCAAACCCAATAGTTTCCCATTACATCATTATTCTCCACTTTATTGTACAATCTTTGCTCTTGTCTCAAGACTGCTCCTACTATGCAAACCTGCTCTTTACTCCCTACTCCCCCTCTCCTGCTTGCTCTCCTCTCTTCTCTCAGCCTTTCACAATACTACCCCTCTTCTTGGCCTCTGTTGCTTTCTTCTTTTCCAACCTAGATTTATACTCTTCTGTTCCAAGAAGCCCTACCTGCCTGACATTATTGTTTCCTGACTTCCAGGTCAGCTCCCAGTAATCCTTTCTCAACACTCTTCTTAGTTCTAACACACTGTTATCTGGGACTCTGTGCCACTGGAATATTTGTCTTTGTCTATTTGTCACATCTTGGGGAATATATCTCATTTAAAACTCCATAAAAATGGAGCTTCCTGAAAGCAGCAATCTTGTCTTATCCTTCCTTTGGATTTCTCTGCAGTGTCTTAAACAAGGGTTTGCTTACAGAAAAAGGGGACTGGAGTTGGAAACAAGGAATTAAAAGAGATAGACTTTCCAGTAGGGTGATACATTCCTTGATATGTTGAACTGATTAAAAGAAAATGCTGTCAAAAATGAAAATTGTCCTTAAAAAACTACTTTAGGTAATACTTACACTTGCTGTCAGGATCTAAGCACAAGTGTGATTTCCTTTTACCTCTTTAAACCTGGGAAAGACTGAGGAAGAGAAAGAATGGAAATGGGATTTTGGAAACTAAGAAGCAGCATCTATCTACCTTCCAGTTTTGACTTGGGAAACATTTAGGATTCCTGGGTCTGAGGGTGTGTAGAAAATTCCCCGGAGAAGATGGAGCTGCCTGATGGCTTTGATGTCAACAGCTGTGCCATGGCCCTGAAACAAACATCAGTGGTACTGAGGCCAGGGCTAATATGGCTATAATGTCCCATAGGGATAAAGTCTTGAGGGAAATCTTGAACCTTGGAATCTGGGGTGTAAAAAAGTCAGGCAGCAACTTGAATCTTTAATCAAGTGTGCACAGGTTTTGGAAAGACCTTCATTTAGAAAAACCAAGGTCACCCATTGCATCCTGGGCCAGTCATTCTGACCTTGATTAAAAGGAAAGGAAAGGGAAGTGTGAAATATGAATGGATAGAGTGCTGGATTTGACCTGAGTTCAAAACTTGCTTTTGACAATTTAATCTGTAAAACTAGAGTTCAAAGTAGCACCCACCTCCCAGGGTTGTCATGAGGATCAAATGAGATTACATATATATGTATATATTGCTTTTTGGAGAGCAATTGGGGTTAAGTGACTTGTCCAAAGTCACACAGCTAGTAAGTGTGTCAAGTGTCTGAGGCTGGATTTGAACTCAGGTCCTCCTGACTCCACGGCCAGTGTTCTATTCACTGTGGCACCTAGCCTTCCCTCAAGATGATATTTGTAAAGCACTTTGCTAACCTTAAAATGGTATATACATGTTAGCTCTGATTATTAATAATTGCTATCAGCATTCAAGTAATTGAGCCCCTCTTAATCTCGGGTAACTCTCTAAGGCTACCCACTAAATTACAAATGGTTTACAATGGAAGGGCGATGGAAAGTTATATGAAAGTGAGTTATTAATGAGGTATTTCATTGGACCAGTATGGACAGGCAACATCTGAATTATTAATCATGATTTTCTGTGTAGCCTAAGTTCTTCTAATCTATTCTTTTTCTTGGAACTGTATGGATTCCAAGTCTTGAATTTTAAAAATGTATCTAGAGAAGATTCTGGGAAGATGGTGGAGAAGGTCAAAAAACTTTCTGCTCTCCAAATTTCCTCCACAAAAAAGACAAACTATCACCTCAGAGCAGCAGAAATAAACATGGGGTAAAGCAGATATCCCCCTAGGACAATCTAAGAGGACCCCAGGAAAGATCTGACCTCTAGGGGTGGAGGTTTGACCTGAATGAGGTGCAAATACCTCTAGGCTAACTCTGTAGAATCAACAAACAACAAGTCCTATAAGCAACTGGGTTGAAAGGCAGCCTCAGTCTTAGAAACTTTCATCTTAAAGATATTGTAGGGGTTCTGACACAGAGTAGAACACTGAAAGATCTTCCATTGTCAAGGGACACAGTACAGCTGTGGGCTGACAAGATGAGTTCTGGGCTGTAGCTGCCAGGAGGAGTTAGCACACACCTGATGAGTGCAGTAGTGAGAGGCAGGGGTCCTTTTGTTTGGGGATACTTGCAGATGAGCAGAGTGCCTGGTTTCAGTCCTGGGGCAGAGAGGACAACTGTAGATGACAGCCACTGGAGGGAATAAGATCATTTGTTGGACAGTGTGGCTAGTGGCCCTCGCTTTGGCTTATAAGTGGAGAGGAGAGTCCAAGGTTGGGCCTTGAGATAGACCTCAGAACATAGCAAGAAGGACCTGAGGCTTGGGACATTATTCCTGGTACCTCAGGACTGTAACTTGATTACAGTAATAGATGCTAAAAACAAAATAAAACAAAAAAAATTAATAAAAATAGTAAGCAAAGCAGAAAGTTACTAGGGGGATAGAGAAAATCTGGGTTCATATTCAGAGGAAGATAATGGAGCTAAAAAAGCCACTCCTTTTTCAATGAGAAAAGACAAATGGTCTCAAGCACACACACACACACACACACACACACACACACACACACACACACACAAAAGTTCTTGGAAGAACTTAAAAAGGACCTTAAAAATCAAATAAGAGAAATTGAGGAAAAAATTAGAAAAAATAGCAATCCAAGAAAATCTAGAAAATTATGAAAAGAAAGTCAACCAACTGCAAATAGAAAATAAAAAACGCAAAGAAGAAAATAATTCCTTGAAAATTAGAATTGGGCAAGGGGAAGCTAATGATACTCTAAGACACCAAGAAATCATAAAACAAAATCAAAAGAATGAAAAAATAGAAAAGAGAGTGAAACATCTCATCAGAAAAACAACTGATATTGAGAATAGATCATGGAGAAATAGTATAAGAATAGTCAGACTAGAAAATTATGATTAAAGATCTTGATACAATATTACAAAAAATTATCAAAGAAAATTGCCCTAAAGTTCTAGAACAAGAAGGCAAAGTAGAAATAGAAAAAAAAATCCACTGATCACCACCTGAAAGAGATCACAGGAGGAAAACTTACAAGAATATCATATCCAAGCTTCAAAACTCCCAGGTTAAGGACAAAATATTGGAAGCAACAAGAAAATCCCCCCAGCAATTTAAATATCATGGAGTTACAATAAGGAATACACAATATCTAGCAGCTACTACATTGAAGGATTGTAGATCTCGCAATACTATCTATAGAACAAAAGAGTAGGGATTATGACCAAGGGTAACTTAGCCAGCAAAGTGAAGTATTATCCTGAAGGAAAAAAAAAGACATTTAATGAACTCAAAGACTTTCAGGTTTTTGTGACAAAACCCCTGGAACTTAAGGGAAAATTCAATATAAATCATCCAGGAGTAATATAAGCTAAACATTAAAAATGAATTATAAAGGACTCAATAAGGTCAAATTGTTTACTTTTTATATTTGGAAACATTAACAGTACTCTTACGATTGTCATCATTATTTGGAAGTTTAAAAGAAAGGTGTGGGTTGAGCTGAATATGATTCTAAAAAAATAAAACTGTAGCGAGAGATAAAAAGGAGTAATTATCTCATACAAATGATGTATAAAAGGAAAAATTGATACAGAAGAAACTAGCAGGGGGGAGGGTGGTTAGTGTTGGAACCTTACTCTCAGTGGGAATGGTTTGAAGAGGGAACAACATATATATCCAAAAGGGTAAAAAGCCTTCTAACTTTGAAAAGAAATAATAAGGCAATGTGGGGGGAGAGGAGAAGGGAGAGATTTTTGGAGGGAATCTGTAGGTTAAGGAATAGAAGGGCAAAATAGTGGGTAGAGGTAAAGCAGAGGAGTAAAGAGGGATAGGATAAATAGGGTGACAAGGATAGTGAGGAAAAATAGGAAGGAGGAAAATGCACAAGTAATTTAGCTTAGAATATGAATGGGATGAACTTATTCATAAAACAGAAATGGATAGTAGATTAAAAATTTGAATTCAACGATATATTGCTTTCAGGAAACATTATAAAAATGAGACATACACACAAAGATAAAATAAAGGGCAGGAGTAGAATTAAGTATGCAAAAAAAGCAGGGGTAGTAATCATGATTTCAGATGAGATTAAAATTAAATTAGATTTAATCAAAAGTGAAAAACAGAGAAACCACACTATGTTTCACAAGTAATATTATATCTGCCAGAAGAGACATAAGAACTATATGAATATAAAGATTAAACACTTTTTATACAAATAAACTCAGATCTAAATAACTGAAGTAATATTTATTGTTCATGGGTAGGTAAAGCCAACATAATTTTTAAAATGACAATTTTACCTAACTAATCTGTTTATTCAATGTCATCCCAATTCAATTACTAAAATTTTTTTGTACTGGGTTAGAAAAAATAACAAAGTTCATTTGGAAGAACAAAAGGTCAGGAGCTTCAAAGAAACCAGGAAGCTAGTTGACAGAATACTTGATTCAGAGTCAGGAAGTCCTGGATTCAAATTCTACCTCACATACTTACTTGTGTGAATTCCCCACAAACATCTTATCAGTTTATTTTTGTGTGTTAATCCTCAACTAGTTTCCTGTAATGGGGTTCTACAGTAACAGGGGAGGGACTAGCAGAGTGGGAGGACTCCAGAGGATGTTGAAGAATTCAACTGGTGAGAAGGAGGAAAAGGAAGAGTCTCCATTTTCTTTTCTTTTCTTTTTTAAACAAATGCTTTATTAACTTCTGGTTTACATCATTCATTTCCGCCAGATTTTGAGTTACAATTTTTTCCCCGTTTTTCCTCTACTCACCATCCCAGAATAGCAGTCCCACAAGATATCCCTTCCTCCAATCTGCTCTCTCCCATATCTTCTCCCATACCCCCTTCGAAAAGTCTCCATTTTCTGGGACAAGACTGAGAAACAGCAGCAGAAGCACAATACTAAATTGCATTTCCATATTCCCATGTTCCCAACTTGGCTCTAATGATGCCAGTATCACCAGTAATTGGAAATCAACAGTACTTGCAAATCATGACCCTGGAAGTGCCCCTGTAGCCCTGTTAATCTTCCAGAGCTCAGAAAATCATCTAGCAGGAAGGCAAAAACTCAGTTGGAACTCTTCAGTCTTTTAAATGCATGTTCCATTCCATATTCATAACCACTTAACAAGCTTTTCTTTATCAAGAAACAAGGATATACAAAATAGTTTGTACACATTCTGAACTGGAAAGTAAGACTGTATTATGTGTCATCAATTAGACAACAGTCAGCAAACATTGATTAAAACTCCTGCTATATGCCAGGGCAGCTAACTGGCTCAGTGAATAGAGTACTGGGCCTGGAATCAGGAAGACATCTCCATGAGTTCAAATCCACTCTCAGATACTTACTAGCTGTTTGAACCCAGACAAGTCACTTAACCCTGTTTGCCTCAGTTTCATTATCTGTAAAATGAGCTGGGAAAGGATATGACAAATCACTCCACTATCTCTGCCAAGAAAACCCCAAATGGGGTCACAAAGAGTTGGGTATGACCAAAATGATTAAACAACAAAAATTTGCCAGGCATTGTGCTAAGCACTGGGGACATAAAGCAATGCCAAAGACAGAGTTTCACAGTGCATTGGGGGAGATGATTGGAAAACAACTTGTACAAACAAGTTACATACAGAGTAAATTTAGAGATCCTCAACAAATAGAAGGTACTGGCATTAAGGAAGATGGAGAAGGGCTTTTTGTAGAAGGTGTGATTTTAGCTGGCACTGAAGAAAGTCAGGGAAGCCAGGAGGAAGGAATATGTTAGAAGAGAATCCCAGGCAGGGAGACAACCAGTGAAACTGCAGGGAGTGGGGAAGATGGCTTGTTCTGTGGGAGGAACAATAAGGGGGCCAGTATTGCTGGATTATAGAGTACCTGCAGATGAGTAAGATGTAAGAAGATGGAAAGGCAGAAGGGGGCTCAGTTATAAAGGATTTTGAGTGCAAAACAGAAGACTTTGTATTTGCTCCTAGAGGTAATAGGGAACAGAGAAGTTTTTGAATTGGGATATGACATGGTCAGAGCTGCTTTTTAGGAATATTGCTTTGACTGCTGCTTGGAGGGTGGACTGGAGTGGAAAGAGACTTGTGGCAGGGAGACTGACCAAACAGTAGGCTATTGTAATAATGAGAGGTGATAGGGACCTGCATTGGGATGGTGGCATTTTCAGAGGAGAGAAAGGAGAATGTAAGAAAGATGTTACAAAGGTAAAAATTGGCAAGACTTGGCAATAGATTGAGTATGAGGTTAGGGGAGGGAGTGACAGAGGGTGTAGGGTAGAGGTTGACTCCTTGGTTGTGAGCCTGGGGGACTGGGAGGATGGTGGTGCCTTAGACAATAATGGGGAATTTCAGAACGACGTATTCTAGAAGCTGGTTCCATAAGAATTGTCATAGGTTGGCAGCAAATAGAAGTGAACACACTTAAAGAACAGGGCTTCTACTGGATAATCCCCCACTACACTAAGATGAAATAGAAACTTCCCCTTCTGGAATTTAAAGACATCTACAGTATGGTTCCTGCTATCTTTCCAGGGAGAGCTCACATCAGTTTCCCTCACACACTAGATGCTGTAGCCAAATTGACTTACTAGCTTGTCCCTGAACATAACATTGCAGCCCTCACTTCTTGTTCCTGGCCTGGCTGCCCCAACAGGACTAGAAGGTTCTCTTTTATGGTGTCGCCTAGATTTGGAATTTGGAGGGTCCTCAGAACCATGTATTCCAGTTATCTCATTTTGCAGATGAGTAAAGGGAGGCCCTGGGAGGTCTAGTGATTTGCCCAAGGCCATAAGGCAACAAATCTCACTGCTGTTTTTGGGAATCCATAGCTCCCTTCAAGGCTGAATTCTAGTGGCATCTCTTTCACTAGGCTTCCCCCAGTCCCTACTAAACTGCTAGTGCTCTCCCTCACCTACAAGAATTTTGTGTTGACCTGTTTTGATTTTTTTCAGGTGAATTTGATTTTTTCAGGTGAATTTTTATTGAATATTCAATTATAAAATACATACTTTTTATTCAATCAAATTAAAGAAATTAAGTTAACTAAACTGGATTTAAAATAATAGATGAACTTAAAATAAATTTTAAAATGATAAATAAAATAACAAAATATTTTTGAGACATTAAAGTGTGCCCAAGAACATGGCGCACCATGGACACACACTTAAATGAACTTAATATTAATGAAATATTATTACTGATCCAAGAAACTCTGCCTAATACCCTTTGCAATACCACTTCTAGGACTGTATCCCAAAAAGATCATACAAGTGGGAGGAAGACCCGTATGTACAAAAGTATTTATAACAGCTCTTTTTGTGGTGGCAAAGAATTGGAAATCAAGGGGATACCCATCAATTGGGGAATGGCTGAACAAGTTGTGGTATATGAATGTAATGGAATACTATGGTGCTATAAGAAATGAGGAGCAAACAGATTTCATAATAACCTGGAGAGACTGTTACTGAATGAGGAGAACAGAGCCAGAAGAACTTTGTACACAATTACAGATACATCGTGTCTGTGATGACTAACTTTGATAGACTGGGGTCCTCTCAGCAATGCAGTTATAAGGCAACTCCAAAAGACTCATGATGGAGAATGCTATACACATCCAGAGAAAGAACTACAGAGTCTGAATGCAGACTGAAGCAAACTACTTGCTCTCTGTTTAGTTTAATTTTGTTCTTATCCTTCTTTCTCATTGTTCATTCCATTGGTTATAATTCTTCTTTACAACTTGACTAATGTTTAGTGTGAAGTTATTTGTAGAGCCTATATCAGATTGCATGTCACCTGCAGGGGCGGGAGTGGGGAGAGGGAGGGGAAGAAGATTTGGAACTCAGAGGATTGTGGAACTGAATGTTGTAAACTAAAAGTAAATAAATTTAATGTAAGAAAAAAAGGAAAATTTAAAAAGCTGGAAAGGACACTATTCAAAATAAAAAAAGAAACTCTGCCTAGTGATATTACGGTAAATTGCTTGGCTTGCTGTGCAAAAAATATTTCCCTTTGGATATCTGAAGTCCCTGGTGGGAACTGAAGAGAGGAGGACAGTTTGGACAATGTTATTCTATTGATATTTCTAGGTTGAAGAAGACCCTAGGGAGCTAATTCCTTTTTCCTAAGAGCAGAACCCCAAGCAAAGACTGTAGTTGGGGGAGACCCAACAAGGGGGAATAAGAGAGAGAGATTGAAAGATATATTGAGAGATGTGGAGAGGAGAGGGAAAGATGGAGAGAGAGAGGGAAGAAGGGAGGAAAGGAAGGAGAGAGAGAGGGGGGGGAGAGAGAGAGAGAGAGAGAGAGAGAGAGAGAGAGAGAGAGAGAGAGAGAGAGAGAGAGAGAGAGAGAGAGAGGTATAATCAGTGATCTGAGCCTCTAGAAAATTTGCTGAAATACTTTGGTGTATTGGAAGAGGTCCAGCCTGCTTCGAGGAGATTTCCCAGCCCTGTGAAAGAAGAATCAACAGCCTTTGTGATTACCAGTTTTATTATATAAATCCACTTTTCATAAGATCATAGGACCATAGACTTAGAAATAGAAAAGAATGCAGGGGCCAGACCCCTCATTTTAGAGACAGGTAAACTGAGGTCCAGAGATTTAAGTGACCTACACAAGGTCACATGAGTAGTTAGTGTCAGAAGTGGGACCTTACCTTATTTCCTCTGACTCAAGAGTCAATGTTCTTTCCTTTAGAATCAGAAGGTAACTTAGAGATCATTTAGTCCAATGGTCTCACTGTACAGATGAGGAAACTGAGGCCCAGGAGAGATGAAGAAACATTCTCATGGTCACCCAGGCATCAGGATTGACAAGTAAGACCAGGTGTTCTGATTCTAAGTGCAGGGGTCTTCCATTACATCATGTGCCACTCTATGTTTATGTCTACATTGTCCAATCAACCAAATAGTTGTTTGGAATCTTGATTTAGTTCTTTATCTGCAACATGAATTGGTTGCTTTAACAATTCACATCTGGATCAATTTTGATGTCTACTTTTGTGCAAACACTTTACTGAACTGATGGAAAACTCTAAATTCTAAAATTGATTAGTTACTTCTGAAAATAAACAAATGAAAATTGCATCAGCCCCTTGGAGAAGAAGAGGATCCCTTAGACTCCCAGGCTGGGAGGGGACACATAATCATTGACTCATTGAATATGAAGATAACTTGATTAAGAAAATGTTCTGGGCCCAAAGTCAGTCAGTTTAGGCCCAGAGAGAGTTAAGGGAGGTTCTTGGCACTGGATTTAAAGAAGTATCTTTCATGGAAGAGGAGGAGTTAGTGGCCTTTTTTCACATTGAGGGCTCTTGCATATAGTCTTAGGTCCTAGATTGATTGAGGAGAGGGCTCTCTAGACTCAAATGACTTAACCACCTGAGTGAAGGGAAGCACCACCCAGCCTGTGAGTTGAGAAAATGTATTGAAATGACTCTGCATACTTTGAGGAAGGTCCAAATGAAAATGATGATGATAAGAGATTCTTTCTTTTTTGTACCTTTTCCTCCATGTTGTTTCCCCCATTAGAATATAAACTTCTTGAAGGAAGGCACTATTTTTGCTTCTCTTTATATATCCTGCACTTAGTACAATATTTGGCACATGGTAAATTCATAACAAATACTTGTTGACTAACTCATTGACTGGAAAATGTTTTGCATACTCTAAACCCTGAAATAAATGTTAGTGATGGTGAAAATGTTACCTGACTTCCGTCTCATGTCATTCTGTTCTGAAATGCTTGGCATATAGTAGGCACTTAATATTTACTGACTGACTTCTATTTTATTCAAATTAAATTAAATCTGGCAAATATTTTATAGAATCAAACAGTTTCAAGGTTAGAAGGGACCTCAGAGGTCATCCTTTCCAACTTCTCCCCAAATAAGGCACTGTGTTAAATGCTGGGGGAAATATAACAACAACAACAAAATTTCACCATCCCTGTCCTTGGGGAGTCTATGATCTGATAGAGTATGGGACCATCCTGAGAGAGACAGTGGCAGAAGAAGTCCCTCAGAGGGCCTGGAGAACAGAAAACCTACAGCCTATCTCATCAGAAAGGGGAGGAAGGAAGATAGGGAATCCATAAGGCAGGACTTGTTTCCTAGGATAAAACACTGAATTCCTATAACATTTCTGCCTCTGGCATGGAAGATCCTGGCAATAAAGCATGTTATCTGTATACAGGATTTAGAATTGGAAAATTAGAATTCAATAATTGCCTATTACAACCTCATCATTTTGTATGTGAGGAAATTGAGGTCTTGAGAAGTTACTTGGTCAAGTTCATGCTAATAAATAAGAGTTATGGTTTGAATTCAGGACCAATTGACTCCAGACCCAATGCTAATACTCTACATCACAAAATTATAAAATCACAGAATTTGAGGGTGGGAAAGAACTTTCAGTAGTTCCCCCTGCCCCTGTCTAATTGCTACACAGAGAGAATCCTTACTGAGATCATAGCAGCAGAACTGGAAGGATCTTAGAGGCCACTGAGTCCAACTCTCTCATTTTACATATAAGGAAATTGGGGAACATGGATATGACTGTACTGTAAGAAATGATGAATGTGATGAATACAGAGAAGCATAGAAACATCTACATGAACTGATGTAGGGTGGAACAAGCAGAGTCAAGAAAGCAATATACAGTGACTACATCAATGTAAATGGAAAGAACAACCACACACCAAGAAATCAGGAGCTAATATGGACAAAATATAAAGATCAAGCATGACTTGAGAAAAGAGATGAGAGGATGGTCCCAATCTCCTCCATTGTGGAGGTGGTGGCTTCATATGTATTGTACATTGCAAATGTTTATTTTTTTGGGGGGGGATTTTTCAATGTATTGATTGATTGTTTTGATTTTTCCATGTCTTTTGCTTTTCTTTTATATTTAGAAAGTGTATTTATTATATAGGTTGTCTCTCTGGGAAAGGCAACAGGAGGAATTCTGGGGCAAAAAAGAGACATTAATAAAAAAGACATTCTTTTAAAAAAGAAAAAAAGGGAATAAGAGATGTGGAGGGTGATCTGTCCTTGTATCTGACATAGGTTAATAACAACTAGGGGAAGTTTGATATAATTGAAAGAATGTTAAGTTTGGCAACAAATAGTGTAGACATGGAATCTATTTCCAGCTTTCCACTTAATAGCAGTTTGACCTTGGGCAAGGCACTTAACATTAACGTGCCTCAGTTTCCTCATCCATAAAGTGGGTATGCTGATAATTGCAATGCCTACCTCACAGATCCAATGTAAGGAGCAGTTCAGATAATGAATATAAAGTATTTTATATATGCAAAGTACTATACAAATATGGATTGTTGTTATAATGATGTTCATGTCTTTTGAGTCTCCAAGTGCCCCTAGGACTGAGACAGACCACTTGTGAGAAAATGGTTACTATTTTCCATGAGAAACTTAGTTACTAATTATCCCCTGTGAAACTTCTCCATAGCAGCAATTCCAGTGCCAAGAGACCAATAAACTTGCCTCTCAAAATTAAGAGCCCTAGCCTGTGGTCACTGAAAACTTAAAGACTCACTGCTGTGGCCAGAGAGGAAGAGGAGTACAATGGAGAGAGGAGGCTCATTGTCCTGATGATGGTCAGAATCTCTGACCAGTTCCAAACCACTGCCTCATTGCTTCCCATGGGCAAAGGTTAATTTCCTTTTCTTCTTCCTCATTGTTCCTTGTTCACCTTTATGACTGGCACCTGGTTTGCTAGTTGCTTTTAACTGATAACACTGGGGCAGCCCATCTGTGACATATTTGGCAGGAAGCAGGCTCAGCAGTTGTAGCATCTCCTAGGACTGGGACATCTGTCATATTGCCATTTTGAAGAACTGCCAGTGAGTGAGGACAATAGAACTCTTCTGAGGGAATCCCTATCATTGTAGCTCCTAGGTAAGAGGGGGCCATAGAGGTCATGCCTACACCACACCAAGGGAGGGACAATGGTGAGGATCCCACACAGTGCTACTACATCAATGCCAAACATTGTCATTCATGTGTTACAGTGGCTTTGTATCTTCTGGTATTCAGATAGACTTTCTATACAACCTAAAGGAATCATTGCCTAATCTCTCTTTCTATATATAAAAGAAAAAGGACTATGCTTAGTAGGTTAATGTACTGACCTCTGTTGTGATGGGAGTTAGACAATGATTGGAGACCCATGTGAAGATCAATAAGAGACTGTGGCGTATTGGATAGAAGGTTGGAGTGAGGAAGCAAGTTCTGTCTCTGACATGTACTAGCTACATGACAATAGACAAATCCCGTTTCAACATCTTGGGCAATTCTCCAAGACCAGAACTTAGAAACAATTGTTGATGTGCTTTGGTAGGGGATTTTTCACACCAGGAATCTCTTATGCTTATGAGTCACAGGTCAAAACAAAATGAAATGCTCCTGTTTCTTAGTTAATTTACACTCTCAACCTACTTTCAGACCCAAGGTCTCCTTTGATCCACTTCAACAAAAGGTGGATCTGATTAATCAATTTGGCCGATGAGAAAGATGTGATGAAGAGTAGGTAAGTTACTTTATTTTAGAAGTTATTTTGGGCTGCTAGGTGGCACAGTAGATACAGACTCATAAATTCAAATTTGACTGTATTACCCTGGACAAGTCACTTAATCCTTTTTGCCTCACTTTTTCACCTGTAAAATGAGCTGGAGAGGGAAATAGCAGACCATGCTCTTTGCCAAGAAAACCCCACAAAGGGGTCATGAAAAGTCAGACATGACTGAAACATGAAACAATAATAAAGTTAAGTGGCAAAAAAGGCAAGATTGAAACCCAAGTTTTATCATGCACACATACCTCTATCTGGACTCCCTGCCCTCCTTCCCCTCCCCCGTTTAATACTTTCTTCTTCAGCACTCAAATGCAGTTAACAGGTATGTTTTCTACCTTACTCTGGGCTGACTGTGATCATGCCTGGAACTTTCCATGAGTTCATATTTTAAGTATTGTTCTGGGGAAAGGTCATGAGGAAATCAGATAAGGTACTTAGGGAGAAAGCAGAAGAGGCCGTGAGGGTGACCCATGGTGGGGTTTCGGACCCATTGCCTATCCAAATATGAGGGGACAGCGAGGTGGCATGGTGAATAGAGCACCAGCCCTGGAATCAGGAGGACCTGAGTTCAAATTCAATCTCACACACTTCACACTTACTAGCTGTGTGACTTTGGGCAAGTCACTTAACCCCAATTGCCTTGCCTCACCCCTAAAAGAAAAATATGAATGACCATTTAATAGCAAAGTTGTAGAAGGAATCGATACATCACACAAGTGTTTGGACTAGATTACTGTTATGTTCCTAACACAGCAATTCTGTGATTCTATTACTTTGTGAATTGTCCTCCCCACCTGTGGAACCTGTGGTACACTTCTCAGTTCTGCTGGATTCCCACCTGGTAAAAGGAAATCCTTAGCTGTTACCATGAAGGAGGCAACCCAGTTTCTCAGAAGGAAGTAGGAATCCCTGGGTTGTAGCATCAGGATCTTACTAAGCGGGAAGAAGAGTGGTATGGGGTAGAGGGAAGCTTGAGGTTCTTTTGTAAGCAGGTGTTAAAGGGGGAAAAAACAGACAGATATGTGCTCTCAGAAAGAGACCAACAATTCATAGTCAAATGGGCTTCTACAATTTGACCCCCAAGGGCAGAATCAGAAGCTATAATGAATGGAAGCTGCCAAGAGGTAGATTTAGTCTTGATGTCAGGAAAGAACTTTCTTTTTTTTTTTTTTTTAAGCAATTGGGGTTAAGTAACTTGCTCAAGGTTACAGGGCTAGTCATTATTTATGCATGGGTGCTCATTTTCTGAGGCCGGATTTGATCTCGGGTCATCCCAACTCCGAGGCCGGCGCTCTTACTCACTGCGACCTAGCCGCCCCTTTAGGGCAATTGGGGTTAAGTAACTTGCCCAAGGTCACACGGCTAGGTTTTTGTTTGTGTGGATTAAGTGTCTGAGGCCGGCTCCGAACTCAGGTCCTTTTGACTCCAGGGCCGGTGCTCTACTCACTGCGCCACCTAGCCACCCCGGGGGAAAGAACTTTCTAACAATTAGAACGATCCCAAAGTGGAATGGGTTGACTCCAGAAGCACATTTCCCCCTTCATTAGAAGTCTTTAAGTAAAAAGCAGATAACAACTTGTGAGGTATGTTGTGATCACATCCTTTTTCTGATTTGGATTGGATTTCATGACCACCGAGTTTCTTTCTATTTCTAAATTTTTGTGATTCTTAGATATTCCAAGGTCAGGTAAGAGACCTAAGACAAAAGTTTGGCCCAAGGGCTAGACTGATACTGGCATTATTCCAATGAACTAGGAAAATTAGGCAAAAAAAATATTTTTAAACTTGAATTGGTATCCACTTCAGTTTCTTGATGGGTCAAATGATCTGGGTAATTAATTACTCAATCACCATTTCCCTTGGTCCTGAAATTGGTATGAGAATGAGACAGACATGTTATAATAGTCACTTACGTTTTTATAACACACTGTAGCTTTCAAACCACTTTCATGTACATTTGATTGTGATATTTCTGAGGTGTCACAAACTTGAGAGGTCAAATACTTTGGAGGTCATCTAATCTAACTGTAATTCAAATCATCAATCTTATCTACATCTCCAACAAATGGTCATTTAGCTTCTCTCTGAAAATTCATGAAATTCATGTTTTTTTTTTACCCATTCTCCTTTTTAAGATAGCACATTAAATTTTTTTCAGCAGCTAGCATTTGTGTAGCACTTTAAAGTCTGCAAAGTGCTTTACAAATGTATCATTTTATTATTATCATTTTTGACAGCTAGAATTCTTGGGAATTTTTTCCTGATATTGAACATAAAATATGCTTCTTAACTGGTCCAGGTCTCTCCTCCCTTCTATTACCTCTCTTTCCTTTTTTCCTCTCTCCTTCCTTCCTTCCCTTTTTGTTTTTCTCCTCTCCTCTCCTCTCCCCTCCCCTCCCCTCCCCTCCCCTCCCCCCTCTCCCCTCCCCTCCCCTCCCCTCCCTCCCCTCCCCTCTCCTCTCCCCTCCCTCCTCTCCCTCCCCTCCTCTCCCCTCCCCTCCCCTCCCCTCCCTTCCCCTCCCCTCCCCTCTCCTCTCCTCTCCTCTCCTCTCCTTTTTCTCTCTCCCTCCCTTCCATCTTTCCTTCTTTCTTTCTTCTTGCCTTTTATTCCCCAGTCCAGATAAAGGTATTGTGCAGAAATCTCCCCTCTTTTCCCTACTCCTATTGACAGTCTTAGAGCAATGTTCATTTACTACTCCATTTTCCAAAATGTAGCAATTTGATTCATTCTCTTTCTTGCTTTTTTCCTTTTCTAGACTAATATAGGATGTCATTCCCAATGATGAGCTTTGTGCTATGTTCTTTCTTTGATCTCTCTATAACTTTCATACAAAATTCAGTTTTTGAAAGACAAAGGACTTTCCTCCTTATGCATGCCTTTACTGGTTGCATTTACAGATCTTTCTCCTACCATAATTTCCTTAAAATTTTTTTTTGGAAGAGTTTTCTTCTAAGCTGCCTTAAACCAGAAATATCTATTCATAAAGGAAGCATCAGGAGTAGTACAAGGCACTCTATGTTTTATGTTGAGGAATTCAGTTCTACTCCATGCCTTTTCATTCACCATCTGTCCATCCTAACACAAGTCAATTCTATTTTTGGACCTTTGTCTGTCTATTCACTTGTCCTTCACACCAGATGCCCCTAGAGTCCAGGCATTCAATACCTTGGAGTGGCAAGTGGTCCTAAGAACTACAACACCTGCTCAGACACATGGGTTCTTGAAAGTTGTTCTTGCTTTGAATGAAACCCATTGTGTTATCCCTTTCACACACCCCATTCCTGGAGAATTATGTCATGAAGCCCTAGTAGTAATCTCCCTCCATAAACAGTATTATCTCCTCTCTCCTATTCTAAATATGTGTCCCATTCTCAATTCCATTTCCCTCTTCTTCTAAGAAAAGTCTTCATCCCTAGAACAGTTTTTGTTAGAGAAATGAAAAAAAAATCAATAATCCTTTTTGCCTCATGTGGGAGTTTATATCTGGATCCTACTCCCACAACCCGCCCCCCCCCCCCCACCCCAGACCCACTTCCCACCCAAGCAACTTTCCTCTGTACTTTCTCATGTCTCCAGTTATTGATTTTCTTATAAGGGATGTGGCTTTTAGTCTAATGCACAGTAATTCAATTCTTCTTCTCCCCCTCCCCCCAATTCTTTTGACCCTCTAAGATCTTTTGTCCCTTAGATTCTTTTCCTCTGTAAATGGCTTCTTTTTGTTATTTCACTGACCCTCAAATGATGTGTTTGGTTTTTAAAAATTTTGTCTTAGTGCTGGAATCATGATGGGACTGATTTCATTGCTTTGTTTCTTCCCCCCCCTCCCAATTATACTCATTTACCTTTCTTGTGTTTATTTTGATTCATATAATAAATACTGAATTTTTCGCTTATCTCTGCTTTCTTTTGAGGGAAATGCTTAAACCATTCCCTTTTGTTGAAAGTCTTATCATTTTAAAAACATTTTTATTAATTTCATTAACTATTTACTAATTACATGTAAAATTTTAACAATTGCTTAAAAATTGAGTTCAAAATTCTCTTCCTCTCTCCCATCTCACTCCCCTTCTTGAGGAGGCAAGCAATTTGATTCTGTCTTTTTTTCCCACCGATGATTCAACTCAGTTTTGTAGAATGTTATTTGTTAGTGCAAATTGATCTTTTCTTTTTAGAACACCATGCTCCAATTATTTCCTTGATTTCTCATAAATAAGGAACTATCTTACAAAATTTATACTGATATTCTAAAATCTGGAGGATTCTCTTCTGGTTACTTGAAAGGTACATTGATTGATATTTATATTCAGAAATTTTGTTACCCTATTTCTTTGTGAATTAAATTTTGGGTTATTGGGTTTTTTTTTTGATGTCTCATAGATTGTGGTTAGAATTTTAGTTTTTCCTCTATTCCAAATACTTCTGTATTTTTTTTTTTTTGCAGGAGTGGTGAATATTATTCTTGGAAGTCTCAAACCTTTTATTTCATCATATTTTACTGGGAGACCAATGATTCTTGAATTAATTCTGTGAATTTTGTCATCAAAGTCAATAGCCCTAACTTGAAAAAATGTCATGTTCTTTCAAAGCTATATTCTTTTAAAATTTTTCATTCAGTTTTACTTCTGCATTTCTGAGCTCCAAATCTTCTATTTCTGTTTTATACTTTATTTGAAATTACTTTTTAAATGCCCACATTCTTGGTTTTAAAAAAATCTTTGAAAGTTCTAACTTTGACCCTGATTTCCATCCTTGTTTCTTTTAGGTTTGAAGTTTTAAAGTTTACCTTTTGAAACATTCTGGAGTTTTTTTTTTTTCTTCAGCTATTTCATTATCATCTTTGTGAGTCTCCTATAATGTATTGCTCTCATCTGGGATTTTCAAATTGTCTTCATTTTTTCTGTAGCATTTGTGTATTGCGTTTTGTTCTTTTCCAGATTGTCCCCGTATTCTCTTGTTTGTCGATGCTCTTTTCCCCATATCATTTATTTTTATATTTTTATTGTCCCTTTATTCCATTTTGCACTTTACTTGCTTCTTTAAAATTATAAGGAGGAATTGGTTTTAGACATGTCCTTTCACTGAGCCATATTGCCTGTAATAAATTGTCTAATTTTATTTTTCAGTTTTTCTTTTCATCATTTTTTGGTTGATTTTTTAGCTTCTTGGGAGTTCAACTCTCTTGGGGTTGAGCTTTTACTCAATCTTTCTCTACCTTCTTGTTGGATACTGTTTCCCTTATGTTCCAGAGTGCTTGATGAAGCTCTGTATTTCTGGATCCGTCTCTCATCCATGGTTACATTCTTTCTACTTTCAAGATTACTAAAGGTGGATAAAATTAACTGTATCCTCTATTAAGGAGTGGGTGTTACTATTGTATCGATGCTGAAGAGAGTCTCCAAGAAGTAATAAGAATGTCTACCATTGCTGGTCTTATACTCAAACTCTCTTGACTTTATTTCTGCACGACTTTTCTCTTCTGTTCCGTACTATGTTAGAAAAAGCTCCACACTTCCAGGTCTCTGCCATTCACAGATTCTACTTTCTATCATTCAGAGGACTAAAGCTGAGTGAGTTTAATGACCTTCCTTTCATGGTACATGCGTGTGTGTGTGTGTGTGTGTGTGTGTGTGTGTGTGTGTGTGTCTGTGTGTGTCTGTGTATGTAATGTTTGGCTAAGTCACTGAGAAGAGAAGCCTCTAAGAGGCAATGATATATACACCAAGGCAACCATTTAGAGTAGCTCTGCCGAAGTAGTCAAGGAGCCGTGGGCACTATGTTAAACTAGATATGATGGCCAGTAATGTAGACTTCTGGTTTCTCATTCCACTCTCAACACCAGTAGGAATATTATAGTCATGGGAAGACAGCCACTACAAAGGCGTAGTGTTTGAAGACAGAGTGCTGTTTTGAATTCAGTAAAGTGAAAGAAGATTGGACGTATCTTTTGGGGAAAATGTCTCCTTTCTTCTATTCTTTTTTCAATAAATTTCTTGCTATTTTGGGGTGGTTGGGGGTGGAACTATGCTTAGATACAAGCTCTCTCTGTCTCTGTCTCTCTGTCTCTGTCTCTCTGTCTCTCTCTGTCTCTCTGTCTCTCTCTGTCTCTGTCTCTCTGTCTCTCTGTCTCTCTCTCTGTCTCTGTCTCTGTCTCTGTCTCTCTCTGTCTGTCTGTCTGTCTCTCTCTCTCTCTCTCTCTCTCTCTCTCTCTCTCTCTCATGCTTCCTTAACAGACTGGCTATTGGAGGTACATTTGGATGTGGTTCCTAGTTGATGGATTGGCCTGAAGATAATTTGACTTGTGTGACTTTTCTATCTGTCTTTTCTTAGGTGATAGCTCATTGGCTGTGTATACCAGTTAGTGACTTTACGCAATGAATGCGTCTGTTTTTTGTGTCCTTCAGATAGTCATAGTGTGTTATACATTATTTTACAGATTTTCAAGGAATCACAGGGAGAGGAACAAACACCATCAAACAAAGAAAAAGATCCCAGAAAAACAGAAGGAAAATGATGGGATATTCCTACATCATTTTCCAGAGATCCCCAGAAAAGGCTTGCTCTATATGTAGAAGAGATATAGCTAGGTCACAATTACTGTGAATAATGAATCCACATTATTAGCCACATTATTTGCATTCTCTCTGCCTATTTACATTCAATTGGAATCAGCATATCTCTTTGTAAATAAGATACCTCACATTTACAGAGATCTGCAATGTTTATAATACATTTTTTCTCACCATAACTCTGTGATAAGCATTAAAGTTTTATTTCCCTTTTTCAGATAAGGAAATGGAGGCTTACAAAAGCTAGCTAAAGTACTCAGGTAGACATGGTAAATATCTGAGGCAGAATTTGATCTTTTGAATCTATGCTTGGTACTCTTAAAGAAGCATATGGCAATACATTTCAGTATCTTTGCCAAGACAATCCCAAATGGGATCATGAAAAGTTGGGCATGATTAAAATGACTGATAATACACACACACACACACACACACACACACACACACAAAGAGACTCTCAATGAGAAGGAGATGTGCTTGGAGCTGAATCTTGAAGGAAGTTAGGGAAGTCAAGAGTATGTGGAAGAGTCAAAATTTTCCAGTTATAAGAAGACAGCAAGTACAAAGGCATAGAGTTTGAAGATGAGTGCCAGTTCAGTAAAGTGAAAGAAGATTGAGCAAGGGTGGCTAGGTGGCACAGTGAATAGAGCATCAGCTCTGGAGTCAGGAAGACCTCAGTTCAAATCTGGCCTCAGACACTAGACACAATTACTAGCCGTGTGACTTTGGGCAAGTCACTTAACCCCAATTGCCCTCCAAAAAGAAAAAAAAAAGATTGAGCCGATAGGAAGAGCTTTAGATGTTAAACAAAAGACTTCATATTGAATCTGGTGGTAATAGGGACCCACTGGGCTTTGTTGAGCAAGGTAGTGATATGACAAGCAAAAGACATAAGATAAGTGTAAGACACAATGGAGCCTAGCTGAAAAGAAATAACAAACACCTTCAAGAATCCATTAAGAAATAGCATAGTACAATGAAAAGAGTACAAACTTTTGAGTCAGAGGATCTGGGTTCAAGTCTTGTCTCTGATGTCTCTTGGACTTTGTTATATAGGCAAGAAACTTAACTTCAGTAGACTTCTGTTTCCTTATCTGTACAATTAGGTAACTTGGATACTATGGTCTCTTACAACTCTAAAAATGCAATTCTATGATTTTGCTGGTATGGGTTCTCCTTTCACTGATTTGGATTGCAGCACTCCTCAACCTCAGTGGATAGTTATATAAGTTTCAGTGACCCCTAACTGAGTTGTTAGCCAGATAGTTGGCTAGCCTCTCAGTGTCTAACCAACTGCTGAATGAAATAATGTCAGTAGGCCTGTATGCAAAGCATGTGACAGATATTATGTCCTGCTGCCATAGGTTTTGACAATTCCACATCACCTGAATCCTATAATGAGACATTTGGATGAACAAATGACTGGGAGATTAAGGATGAGGTAAGAATAGTAGGATGTAGAAGGAAAGAATGAATGTGGTGGACATATAAAACAGAGCTGAAGAGTAGTTGTTGAAGCTTGAAGATTATGATACAAGAAGTAAGAAAGACAACTGGGTAAAGTACAGGAGCAGTGGAACTAAAGGACCAGGGCCCCGAGAGGAGAAACTTCATCTAGGGGGAGACCAAGGCAAGTGAGAAAGAATTAAATAGCCACAGGAATAAGGAATGAGCTAAGGCAAGGAAACATAGTGAAGGTTAGGCAGCTAGCGAGAAGGAATGCTCATCTTTAGGCTCTTTTTAGTTTCATGAACAGAGATATTACGGGGGGGGGGGGGGAAGAAGCTTAATATTTTAGATTGAAGTCTCTAAGCCCTGGATGGCCTGTTTTTCCTTTACTCACTTTGAAGCTCTTTCCTCTATGGAGAAGACCAATGAGACAGCTGTGAGGGAATTTGTCTTTCTTGGTTTCTCAGCCCTGGCTGAATTGCAGCTGCTGCTGTTTGTGTTGTTCCTTCTCCTCTACTTGTTCACCCTGGGCACCAACGCTGTGATCCTGTCAACCATCTTGCTGGAGCGAGCCCTTCATACTCCCATGTATTTCTTCCTTGGAATTCTGTCTTGTTTTGAGACCTGCTACACCTTTGTCATTGTGCCCAAGATGCTGGCAGATCTGCTGTCCCAGAAGAAAACCATTTCCTTTTTGGGTTGTGTTGTCCAGATGCTCACCTTCCTCTTCCTTGGCTGTTCTCACTCTTTCCTGCTGGCAGCCATGGGCTATGACCGCTATGTGGCCATCTGCAACCCCCTCCGCTACACGGTGCTGATGAGCCATGGGGCGTGTCTGGGACTAGTGGCTGCAGCCTGTGCCTGTGGATTTGCTGTTGCCTTGATCATCACCACTCTAGTGTTTCACTTGCCCTTCCATTCCTCCAACCAGTTACATCACTTCTTCTGTGACATCTCCCCTGTTCTTAAGCTGGCTTCACACCATACCAGTCTCAGTCAGATGATCATCTTCATGCTTAGTGTCTTGGTCCTAGTCATTCCTCTGCTTTTAATCCTGGTTTCCTATATCCATATCATCTCTGCCATCCTAAAGATTCCCTCCACTGTGGGCAGGTATAAAGCCTTCTCCACCTGTGCGTCTCATCTTATCGTTGTCACTGTCCACTATGGCTGTGCCTCCTTTATCTATTTGAGACCCAAGACCAACTACACTTCAAGCCAAGATGCTCTGATATCTGTGTCTTATACCATTCTAACCCCATTATTCAATCCTATGATTTACAGTTTGAGAAATAAGGAATTCAAAGCAGCTCTTTGGAGAGCAATGGGGCAAAACTTGTGTCCTAAAATTGCAGGGACCACACTCCTTTCTTAATTCTCTTGCCAGTCTTATCATTGGAAGACCAGTCATCAAAGAAAGCAAATTGAACTCATTGGACTGTCTCAATGAGCCATTTTTAGATGAATGGAAAGAAAAAATACTCTGAGCAAAAGGCTCTCTTTAGGTGTGAGGATGAAATCAATTTAGAGATGAATTGTGTCCTTTGGATAAAATGAAATGAACAAACCCTAACACTAATTTCTTATCTCCCTCCTTTAGTTTAGCATTGTAGAGTCTAAGTTCCTACTCTTTTATAGCTCACACTCAACTACTTCACTGGGGCAGAAGTTGGGAATTTCTGCCCATTTGGTGATGGTCCCCATATCCCTTGCTACCCTCTGCTTCTATAAAGCCCAGGGTTCTGTCCAGTATCCATAGATTTGGAGATTGTTACCTGAAGAGCCGGAAGGGACACTTAGAGGTATTTTGGTCAAACTCTCTCAATTTGCAGATGAGAAAACCAATGCCCCAGACAGGCGAAGTAAGTTACCCTAAGTCACAAAACTGGTTAATAGACAATTTAGAAATCCAGTTCAGGTTTCCTGATTCCTAGTCCAGTTCTCATTCATTTCTATCATGCTAACTTTCCTTATCCTATCACCTCTGTGCTCTGGACTGTCTGGAGGAGTCAGTTTTGAGTGTGGATTCACGACTGGGCTCAATTACCTAGTTTATTCTGGATCAGTTGGGGCTATTTTGTGGAACTGGAATGATTTTTGATAATTTCCTAGTGCAAACTAGCCTTTAATAATATTTTGGTAATAAATTCCCTTTCCTTTGTGATGAATACCAATACTTTGCATCTGCATAAATTTTACATTAAAATTATCTACTTTATTTTTAATTTATGGAATAAAACAAGCATTTCCATAGCATAGTATAACAAAATAAGACAATTGCACATGAAACTGAAAATTTATTATGTACACCTTGCTATTACCTTTAAATATAAAATAAAATTATCATGTAAATTTCTTTTTTCTTTTTTTTCATTTTCTTCTCCTCTCCCCCCATGGCTACCATTAAACATGAATATGTATATATATTTAAAATCATCTATACATACTTCTATTTATTATTTCTTTCTCTGGATGCAGATAGCTTCTTCCTGTGTTTTTTGTAGTTAATTTGTGTATCTATAATAGTCAGAATGTTTTATTTGCTCAAAGTTGTTCTTAAAACAATATTTTTGTTATTATATACAATTGTCTCTTGGTTCTACTTATTTCACTCTTTTTACTTCAGGCAAGCCTATATTTAAAAAATATATTTTTTGGGTTCTCTCTCCCTTTCCTAACATGGCAGCTTTAGCTAACAAGAACAAGGTGAGGGGAAGACCCTCACCTTGACAGACTTCTTTGCTGAGGATGGTGACACTGGTGGTAGAGGAAGCACCTTTATGTCCAAAACCATCAGCTGGGTTTATAAAACTGACAGTCTGGAAGGAGATGTTTCCACCACTCAGCACAGTAATGACAATGTAATGTACAGGGCACCTTCAACAGATTGTTCCATCCTGCCCACTGCTCCATGGGCTACTCAGGAACCCAATATTGACCAGAGACCTTTTCAAGTATTTAGCCTTAGTGGGAACTCCAATCAAAGGCCACTGGAAAGAATCTGATAGAAAAGATGGTAGAAAAAATCAGGACTCAAGACCTGCATCTGAGCCAAAGAAATCTGAAGAAAATCTGGCCTTTAAATTCAGTTTTGCAAGCAAATATGCAGCTCTCTCTGTTGATGGTGAAGAAGAAAATGAGGGTGAAGACTATATACCAAATAAAACTCCACATCTTGTGCTTTCTCCTCATAGCTTGCCAACCTACAACATTCAAGATCAAATATAATCTCTGTCCTGATAAGAAAAAAATAAAACTCATCATTTCCCAGGAGAAAAAAACACCAAAATTAAAAAAAATCAGTTATAGCTTTTGAACAGCATGGTCAACCCATTGGTAATAGCAGTTTCTATGGTAGAGTTTGAATGCTTGGCAGTTACTAGGCAGTACCTAATACATGGCCAGGCTAGTACCCAGTATCTGGCCATGTTGTGCAAAAAGGAGTGAAATATGAGATATAAACAAGGAAGTGATTGAGAGGAAAAGGAAGTGGTTCAGTCATGTGATAAGAATAATTGATTAAAAAATAGATGGCCAAATTATCCACTGATATCCACAGAATGTAAAAAGAAGAAGAGCATGGGCTGTTAACCAGGAATCATAGCCCTCTAAGGAGTCTCCTGATAGATTCCAAACTATATCTTTATTTTTGCTAACCTCTAACTGAATCTTAGCATTTCTTTAAGTTGTTTGAAAACATTCTTCTGAGAAGGAGTCCCTAGGTTTCACCATACTGCCAAGAGCAGGAATGGGCTTGAACCAGTTCATAAAAGTAAATTATTACATTTTCAGGGTTAGCATTTGTCCCCCAGAAATTAGCAAATACTAAAAATCAGGGTTTGGCTCATTGTTTTTTGGTTTTCTAGGTTTAAGAGACAAAGAAATGTTAACAATGCAGATCAAACTTAAAAGTATGTAGAGCATACTTTTCCACCCCCAGGGAGCTGGTTGTTAAATATTTATCAGCACACACTTGGCCAAAGAGATCCATGACACAAAGAAAGTTAAGATCCTCTGATCTAAAGGAAGGTTTCCAGAACACTGGGTTGATCCTCTATGGAGAATTTATGGGAAAGCATGGACAAGAATTGTGCAAGATGAGAAAGTATGGAGAAGCTGTTGTCTTCTTCACTGCAGGAAGCAACACCATGGATGAGATCACAGCTCACAATTCCTTTACAGTATAAAAGTTTGTTCTCACTTGATGTAAGACAACAGCGTGCTGCAATAGAAAGAAGCCTAGATTTGGCATCTAAAGACTTCCTCCAAATCCCAGCTCTGCCCACTTAGTCTGCCCAGGTAGCTATGTGGCTTTGGGCAAATCCTTGACCTCTGTGGAACCTGGACAGTATACCAGCAACATGCCAGGAAATGGAAACCCTTCTATTTGAATTGTCTTAGGAAGTTTCTGAAGATCACCTGGCAGGATAAGGTACCAGATACTAAAGTCTTCCCTTGTACTGAACTGCTAAGCATTCAAACTCTACTATAGAGCCTGCTATTCCTGATGGGCTGGTCATGTTGTTCTAATGCCAAACATATATTTGCCTAAAAGACTATTTTACAGAGAAGTCTCACAAGACAAGTTCTTACATGTGGGGCAGGTCAGGAGAAGTGTTATAAGGACACTCTGAAGGTTTTTCTGAAGAACTTTCAAACTGATTATGAGATACGGAAGATACTTGTACAGAAATGCCCGGCATGGCATGCCTACATCAAGGAAAGTCCTGTGCTCTACAAGCAAAGCAGAATTACAGTAGCTCAAAGGAAACATGAGAAATGCAAATTTAGAGACTTCTCCACTCCAAATGTTCATATGGAGTGCTTGACCTGTGGTAGAGCCTTTCCATGCTTGTATTGGTCTTATCAACCACAGTTGGACAGAGTGCCTCCATCCCAACATAGTAACGTCATTTTGGTCCTCTTCAAAGGACAACAACCACCAACTTCTGTGGGCTTTGTTTTCCTAATCTGTAAATTGAAGAGATTGGGTTAGATTAGGTTAGTATTCTCTAGGATCATCTCCTGGTTCTCTCACCTACTTTTCAACTTCCATCCCAATGGCCTTCTCACATTGGAGGCACACACCAGCCTTTCAACTTCTGCTTCTTATATTTGCTGAGTTCCTTCCTTCTCTGACTCTCTGTTTGAAGAAGACCCCCTGTTATCCATGCTTATCTCTACCCATGGTAGTTCCTGACTCTCCAGACTACATCCATCCTGATTGCCTCCATGCTTTTCAGTTCCCTTTATGTGCTGTTTTCTTCATTAGAATGTAAGTTTCTTGAGGGTAGGGATTGTCTTTAGGCTTATATTTGTATTTCCTGAGTTTATCCCAAAGCTTGACACACAGTAAATGCTTAATAAATGCTTTATCTAATCCAATCTACTGAATGTTAAGGTCCCTTTCAGCTCTAAATCTATAACCCCTACAATTTCATGAGAACCCTGAAGCTGAGGGTAGGCAATAATAACCAGATTTTACAGCAGAGAAGAATTAAGTTCAGAGATCTATATGATTTTTCCAAAGTTAATAGTGGTAGAGATAAGGCAAGGATCCTGTCTTAAGATTTTTTTCTCTCTGCAATAGTTAATGCCTATGCATCAAGTCTCTAGGGTCTTCCCTTAGATTTTTCCTTCCATTGATGCTGATGTTCATGGCCCCTGGTCCCCAGGTGCCCAGGACTGAGCCCACTTATGAACATTTGGTGACTATTTTTCATGAGAAACTTGACTGCTAATTACCCCCTGTGAAACCTCTCCACAGCAGGAACTCCAGTGCCAGGAGGCTAATAAACACTCCCAACAATAAAGAACCATACTCCATGTTTGGTCAGTGTAACTGTCAAGACTCTTGTCCATGGCTAGTGACTGAGGAACCCCATGGAAGGAGGAGACTGGTTGCATTGAGGTTGTTTGGGGTGAAAGGCCCCAGACCTGTCTCATTTTTTTCTCACAGAGGAAAGCTCCCTCTGTTCTTTTATTATCTCTTTATGTTCATTTTTTGGAATGGATCCTGTTTACCAAAGACACACTTCTGAACACATCACTGCCTGTTTCAGAGCAGTAAGGAGAAAAATGGTGGGGAAGCTGGACAGAGAGGATGACACCTTGGTTTGTGTTGAGGAAGCATAATGGCCAGAACTCTACTCATGGGCAGTGTAAGAGAACTACCTCTTTCAAATGAGGATCTATATCAGTGGCTTTCAGGTAAGGGAAGAGCTTGGTGGGGGCTGTTTGTGCAGAGATGGGGGTTATGTTAACACTATCCCAAATGAAGGATGATTCAAATGAAGATCTAATTTATTCGTTGGATATCAGTTTGTGGATAAACCTGTTCTTTCTCCATGACTGGATTTTTTCCTCTTTCAATTAGCTAGATTGTCCCTTTAGACAACCTAAATCAACCAAATATTTGCCTTATCTCTACTTGCCTCTGCCTTGTAAACACTTTACCCACTTTTTCATTAGAGTAATGGCTACATTTTAAGAAGGAAACTTCATAGTTTAGGAAGAAGGAACTGAGATTTGCTTAAGAAATTTCCTTCTTAGAGCCCCCCAAAAGGGGAAAAATCTTCCTTATCGTTGAGGCTGCATCTAGATATTTCCAACAACCAGGTTGACTCCCTCCTTCCCTTACTTCTTTTCTTTCCCTTCCTTCCTTCCTTTTTTCCTTCCTTCCTTCCTTCCATCCATCACCATCTAAGCAGAAATTATGGAAAATTCAGAAAGGGGCTTTGGGGAATGAGAAGTGCCAGACCTGAGCGTGATATCCCTAAGTTCTCTTAGTCTATGGTCCATTTAGAACTTACAGTTCACAGATTGTTAGATCCAGAAAGAATCCTGATATTCCATTGCCCAATTGTCCATGTTTTTCAGGGTGGTTATTCATCCTCTGCTTGAAAACCTGCAATGGCTGGGAGCTCCCTGCTCCCTAAGGTGAGTTGAAGACATTAATTTGTTTTTTGTTTTTTGCTTTTTGCTTTTTGGAGGGCAATTGGGATAAAGTAACTTGCCCAAGGTCACACGTCTAGGTTTTTATTTGTATGTGCATTAAGTGTCTGAGTCCGGATCCGAACTCAGGTCCTTCTGACTCCAGGGCTGACGCCCTACTTACTGCACCACCTGGCCACCCCTGAAGACATTCATTTTACAGAGGAAGACACTAAAGGCTAAAGAAATCAAGTGATATCCAAAACACTACTAGGACTCCTGGTCTATGTGTCCAGACTCCTCCTACTGCACCATAATGGCTGTGGATCTTTTTGGTTAATGATATCAGAGCTGTTTTCCTTCTTTGTGCAAATCTTAAAGAGGAATACAGATGCCTCCTTCTTTGCCCCACCCCCTTCATCCCCAAACTCCTAGAGGAACCTTTTATGAGAACATTTTTGAGGATGACTATACTTACCTGCTCTTGAATAGGGCAATGGAGTTTAGGATAGTATTCCTGTTTATTCTCACTAGCCTGGTTATGAAGGTTACTAGCACATGTAGAGGTGTTAAAGATCTCCTTTACTAAACCAAAACCCCTTTTACTTTCAGGATCTGATGAAGAGAATGGTCACATTACAAAAATCAACCAGTTGAATTCCAGCCTTGAGAGGAGATTACCAGATAAAATCTTCTGATTGTAAATGACTTGGTTTTATACTGTGCTTGTACCATCGTTATCTTTGTTTTCAGACTCTGGAGGAGGAATGCAGGAGTTAGAATCAAACACCTGGGAACATCTTTCACCTTTACCCATAGCCCCATACTTCGATGCCCTTTCTGATCTCTTTCCTATTCTCTTGCCTCTAACCCTTTTCCTGAATCTTCTAAGTACTCTTTCTCTATGGAGAGGAGCAATGAGACAAATGTGAGTGAATTTGTCTTCCTTGGCTTCTCAGCCCTGGCTGAATTTCAGCAGCTACTGTTTGCGGTTTTCCTTCTCCTCTACCTGTTTACTCTAGGCACCAATGCTGTGATCCTGTCCACCATCCTGCTAGAGCGAGCCCTCCATACTCCCATGTACTTCTTCCTTGGAATTCTGTCCTCATTTGAGACATGCTACACTTTTATCATAGTGCCCAAGATGCTAGTGGACTTGCTGGCCCAGAAGAAGACTATCTCTTTTGTGGGCTGTGCTATTCAGATGCTCACCTTCCTCTTTCTCGGCTGTTCTCATTCCTTTCTGCTGGCAGCCATGGGCTATGACCGTTATGTGGCCATCTGCAATCCTCTTCGTTACACAGTACTGATGGGCCATGAAATGTGTCTGGGACTGGTAGCTGCAGCCTGTGCCTGTGGCTTCACAGTTGCCTTGGTTACAACATCCCTTGTATTTCACTTGCCCTTCCATTCTTCCAACCAGCTCCATCACTTCTTCTGTGATATTTCCCCTGTCCTCAAGCTGGCTTCCCACCATACTCGCCTTAGTCAGATGGTTATCTTCATGCTGGGTATATTTGCACTAGTCATCCCTTTACTGTTGATTCTGACCTCCTATATCCGTATCATCTCTGCCATACTAAAGATCCCCTCCACTGTGGGGAGGTACAAGGCCTTCTCCACCTGTGCCTCTCACCTTATTGTAGTCACTGTCCACTATGGTTGTGCCTCCTTCATCTATTTGAGGCCCAAGACCAACTATAACTCGAGCCAAGATGTCCTGATATCTGTGTCCTATACCATTCTAACCCCATTATTCAATCCCATGGTTTATAGTCTGAGAAATAAGGAGTTCAAGGCAGCTCTGTGGAGGGCAATGGGTCAGAATTTGTGTTCCAAACATTAAAGAACAGGTTCTCCTATTTCATTTTGTTTCTCATTCCGGCTCTCTAGTTGTGGTGGATAGAGATTGGCTGATTTCAGGAGGATAAGAGTTTGAGGTTTAAAATAAAGAGAGAACCGGATTTGTATCATACTTTGCATAAAAATTGTATGACCGTGGGGAAAACCCTTACTCTTTTTGAGCCTTGATTTCCCAAATGTCCAAAGCTTTCCTCATGTCCAAAGCTATCCTCATGTCCAAAGGCCTCATATGTTACATTTGTGAACATTCAGATGATAATATTTTTAGTACCTCATGGGGTTGTTGGAAGGATCTAAAATGATAGTCTACATAAAGGATTTTTTTTGGTAAATGCTTAAAGGCATCTATCATGGTATAATGGATGGAGAGCCAGTCACAGAGTCAAGAAGACTTGAGTTCACAACCTAACTCTGATGCATTATGTGAGCTAGCTATGTGAGTGCAGATAAATCATTTGTCTCTTCAGTTCCCCAGGAAACACTCTAAGGTTGTCAGTTTCAGAGCAGGTGTTGATATGCATTGATAGACAGAGTTCTTCACTGGAAGTACCTTAGGACATTGAAATTTACATGTCTAGTCTTAAAAAAATTCAAATGTTAGTTATCATATTTCTTTTTTTTTTTAAAGCAATTGGGGTTAAGTAACTTGCTCAAGGTTACACGGCTAGTCATTATTTATGTGTAGGTGCTCATTTTCTGAGGCCAGATTTGATCTCGGGTCATCCCAACTCCGAGGCCGGCGCTCTTACTCACTGCGCCACCTAGCCGCCCCTTTAGGGCAATTGGGGTTAAGTAACTTGCCCAAGGTCACACGGCTAGGTTTTTGTTTGTGTGGATTAAGTGTCGGAGGCCGGATCCGAACTCAGGTCCTTCTGACTCCAGGGCCAGCGCTCTATTCACTGTACCACCTAGCTGCCCCAGTTATCATATTTCTGATCATCAATGTCAGAAATACAATCCTGACAAGGATGACAAATCTCAAGCTTTTATGTTCTAGAAGCAATTTTGCCATCTTCTCCTATTCTTTCATTACCCAATCTTGGCTCCACTGAAGTTTTTGCTCATCACAGAAGACACTGAGATGAATACGTGGCACCAGTCTCTGTGATCCCTGGTTGCCCTGTTCCATGGCCACAGACTGCATTTTTATCTCTCTCTTGGCATTGTGCAAATATATATTCTTTGGTTTCAAGGGAGACAAGGTGAAAGCATGGGAATGAATGATCATGAGTTTATCCCCACTTTTGGAAGCACAACTGAAAATACTTTCCTATTGCTTATGGGCCACTAGCATCATCTGTGTAAGAAGGATGACATTATTAATATTAATGTACTAAAATAGTTAGTGAGAGCATAGATCCCAGTAACTTTTCCCCATTGAATTTGAATTGGCTTTCACAGCTTTGGGAGGAAAGGTGATCAAGAGATTGTGTTACTCAATGAATCAAAACATCACAAGAGTATGATTAGTAACTGGTGATAGTTGTCTGAAAAACAAAAGTGAAAACAGAAAAGAAAATGAATTTCTTGTTTTTCCTTAGTGGAATAGTCCATATCCCTTCTCCCAAGGGAAGGCAATCATTATTCACCATAATGAAATGCCTCCCCTCTTGTATTGAGAGATCAATTTCTAGTCTCCTTACACAATATCATGTAGTGAGGAGTCACTCTGGGAACTTGTAAAATGAAAAAGACTCATGCAAGTGTTAAATGTTAGTACATCTTATTATTAATATAATTTTTTAATAGTTTTCTTGGCTCTTTAAAACTGGGAGTATGCTATCTCCTTAAAGTTTGTTGCTGAGTTATCTGCGCCAGGTTTTAAGAAAAAAACAATTGCTGAAATAGTTATTCTCAGATTTGCCCTTTTGAGATAGTTGTTGAGTTTTGAAGGTGACAAGCTATAGAAAACTGGGGAAATGTGGTTATCAGAACTCTTGCCTGATGTATTATTTTGAGACTAACATAATTTATATGATTATAGATAGAAGATGAGAATTTGGCTATTCATCATAAACTAAGGTGGAACATTTGCAAAGAGGATCCCCAAACTGGAAACTTGAAAGAGAAGAGAGTGAGAGGTAAAAGGACAGTTTTCAGAACTTCTTCAGCTAAGTCTGAATTTGGAATTGATATACACTACAGCTGCTATTGATGGTTAAGTCTAGTTGATTATAGACAAGATTGGTAACAGAGACTTAAGAAGTTACTTTGGAGATCTACTAGTTTGACTGAGATGTCATGCTCAATAAGGTGATGCAAGCATGGCTTGTGTCAACTCAGCTTAGTAATAAAAATAGCTGTTCAACAACAAAGCTACATTCATCAAAGAACTTTCATGGACAGTTCCTGAGAAAGAAATGGGGCATCAAAATTTATGGCCTTCAGAGGTTTGAATTACCCTGAACACTTGGGTTTTCCTTACTCTTGTGCCTTGTTGCTAGATTCCTGTGTGTGCCCACTCTCTCCCACAGATGGGAGAGTTCACTGATAGGAAAATGCAAACATGTTTTATATGTGGATTGTGATGTATGTATTATTAATTCAATTGCTTTAATGTCTTAGTGCCTTTGATACTATTATTTTTTGCTTTATTCTTAAATAAATGGTTATGTTTGAGATACAAAAAAACATTATCATGAATGACTGCTCATATAAATGGGAACATATCTGTAGGAGCTCAAGAGCTAGAGTGGTGAGTAAAGAGAATGCATTTCCCTTCCACAGGATTATCCCTAGAACACTGAGAGATTTTTAGTGTAGCTATATAATGTTGGTTCTTCTCTGAGAATCACACCTACCAGTATGCGGGTAAGTTGAAATGAGCAATCTAGCCAAGAGAGTAAAGAGGTGTCCATATGCCTAGGTAAGGAGTGGAAGTTGCTATATTGCATATAGTACCCATTATACTAAGAGGAAAATCTCAAATAGAAGGGATATTAGATAAACAGCTTCATAACCTTGGAGAGCACTGGAAGTTTTATTCATTCTCTTCTTCTTTGTCTTTCCCCTCACTCCTTGTTGATTTATCCTTCTTCTTCCTCTCTCCTCCATAAGCTCTCTAATTTCCTACTCACTACAGCTAAAAGTTCTATAAACTATAGAGCCTAGAGGTTGAGGAAAGTCTAGCCAGAATTCTATGTTGCTTTTGCTCTCCTGTATCATCTATTCTCAAAGCTTTGTATGTATCTTTGCTTTGATAGCTTAATCTTTGCATTGAAGGACAATACTGTTTAATAGAGAAGTAAGAGAAGAAATCAATGGGGTAAAAAACAAACAATACTGAAAAATTGTTATATATCCATGAACTCAAAATAAACCAGAGAGTTTTAATGTGCTTCAAGTTGACTATAGGTCAATAGTGTAATATGGCAGCAAAAAAATCCCAAACAACAACAAAAATCAATGAGAACTTCACCTATTCGGAAGCATCATATCCAGAACAACTCAAAGTGGCTTAGTTCTCCCAGGATGTCAGATTGGACAACAAGTTCACCTTTAGAGTCTCAACAGTTAACTTGTATGGACAGTTAACAAGCTGTGTAATTCACAATTCATTTTGTCCCTTCTTTCACAATGCCAGATTGAAATAGAGAAGCTGGAATATGTCTCAAAGAGGGTTGCTAAGATGGTGAGATGACTGGAGAACATGGAATGCCTATATTGGTTGAGGGAAGTGGGGATGGTTTTATTGAAGAAAAGATTTAGAAGGAATAAAATAACTATTAAAATATTTGTTAGACTGCCATGTGAATGAAAGGTTAGTTCCCCCCTCCCCCAACCTTGGTCTTTCAGGGCAGAAGAAGGAGTAGTGATAGAAGCCACAGAGGTCCAGATTTGTGATAGATGTCAAGAAAACCTTTTTTTTTTTTTAAAAAATACAATTATACATATTCACATCTACAATGACCTGCCTTGCAAGTTCCCCCTTACTACAAGACTTCAAACACAGGCTACCAGCTGACTATTTATTATTGATAATATAAAAATATTTGTGTAGGTACAGGTTAGATTAGATGAACTATGAGGCCCAGCTTTTACATTCTGTGGATGAATAAATGAATATCATATTTTACTTCTACCAGTTAATTGATATTTCATGTACCCCTTTATGACATCAAAAACTTCCCCACTCCTCCATCTAAGGTCATAGACTGGAGGGTTGGTATGAAGGGACACAGGTTAACCCAGATGCTTAGTACTTAGTCTTAAAATAGTATGAGGAAGGACTCAAGGGAAAAGGAGATCAGGGATTGATTAGGGATTGTCACAGGTATATCCACTTCACCTACGGTGCCCAGCAATCTCTGAATCTCTAATAGGCCATTAAGACTCTTAAATAAATTCTTTTATTTTGCCTATTTGACCAGTGAGCCTTGGAGATACATGGTCTGTACTGGAGCCTATTCACTAATTGGGGAAAGGAAGGACCTGTGTCAAACCCAGTGTGGTAATGAATCCCCAGGGCTATTGATAACAGTTACAGATCAGAGTATTAGTTCTATAGCTGACAGAGAAAAAAAAAAGGATTGTTGATGATGCTCATTGGCAAGGCAGTTTGGAAGAAGGCTCATGGGGATACTGTGTAAGTTAGTGAGATAGGGACAGGGGAATGGAGGAGCTAAAAGAAACTGGTTCCCCTTCAGTCAGGCCCTAGGACTGATAGCTATTCCATCCAAATTAATCCAATTCAACAAATACTTATCAAGTATCTACTACATGCAAAGTACCACCCCAGCTACTGGAGTATGACAGGAGTCCATGAGCAGATGACAAATAGATGTGACGGTGGGAAATCAAACTTCAGAACTTCTTGTGCAGAAATGGAAGTAAGTGGGACATAGGACATCAAGCAGCTATTGGATGTGCTACTCACATTTAGTGAGGGAGGTAAGAGAGTTTTACTTTGCAGATGTGAAATTCCTTGTGTGGGAAGGGGGAAGAGGACATTGACTCTTAATAAGGAAGTAGAGATCTTAATTTATATTAAGACTTTTTGGATATTGATATGAGGAGAACAGGAGTCTTGGTTGATAGGTATTTCATTTATTCCATAGATGACCCAGGCAGGACTCTATGGAGCTGTGGTCAGCACTTTCACAGTCATTTGTGGAGAAGGAGAAGGGTGAATATGAAAATAAGATGCTGATGACATGGGGATGAAAGGAGACAAAGAGGGAGGAGAAGAAGAGCAGAAATATTGGAAGAAAGGAGGGATATTATTCATTCATTCATAAACATTATTTAAATACAAGGAGTGTGGAGAATACTATGTAAGTGGCTAGCAGAATAAAGTTTAGAGAAGACACAGTTCTCTTTCATGGATGTCACAATCTAGTAGGGAGAAAAGACAGAATATGAATGCTGTATAAGTTAATATGGTTGTTGCTCAATCATGTTTAAGTCTTTGTGATCCCATATGGGGTATTCTTGGCAAGGAAAAGTAGAGTGGTTTGCCATTTCCTTTTCCAGCTCATTTTATAGATGAGACAACTGAGGCAAACAGGGTTAAGTGACTTGTCCAGGATCATACAGCTAGTAAGTATCTGAGGCTGAGTTTGTACTCAGGTTTTCTTGACTCTAGGTCTGACACTCTATCCCCTGTCACCTAGCTTCCCCCACACAATTTAATGAGAGAGCCACAAAGCAAAGCAGTGTATAGAATCTGAGGTGGAAGGAAAGAGAGAGGACCTTTACTGTGTGGAAGAATCAGAGATGGCATAATGGAGGAAATGGCTTTTGTATTGGCATAAATAAAATGTATAGTAATTTAATCTTTGAATAAGATATGGAAAGACATTTGGAGCAAATGAAATGACATGGGCAAAGATAGGAGATTATGTTTGGTGGGAATGGAGTAGTCAGATGACTGGAGCATAAAGCATTTAGAAGAAAGTGGTATGATATAATGTTAAAAAAGTAAGCTGGGATCAGGAGAGGAGTTTGAACTTTATTAGGCAATAGGCAGCCCATGAAAGATTTTGGGGAAGTTGAGTGGTGTGATGAATTTTACTCATCAGAAAGATCATTCAGGGGCAGCTAGGTGGTGCACTGAATAGAGCACCAACCTTGGAGTCATGAGGACCTGAGTTCAAATCTCAAGATTTGAAGATCTCAGACACTTGACACACTTACTAGCTGTGTGCCCTTGGGCAAGTCACTTAACCCCAATTGCCCTGCCTTCCCACCTCCAAAAAAAATCACTTAGGTAACAAACAGCAGGTTGGTTTAGAAAAGGTAAAGAATACAGCTGGGAAGATAATGTGATGCATTTTTAGTCACCCAGTTTAGATATTGATAGGGGAAATAGAGAAGATACATGAAAGGCATTGCAGAAATGTAATCTGTAGGGCTAGGTAACTGACTAAATAAAAGAGATTCAAGATGAGAGAAAGAGTCAAAGTGAACTCCAAGACTAGGAACATGGAAGAATAGGTGACTGGTGGTGTCCTAAGTAGATATAGTGAAGTTCAAAAAAGGAAGAGATGGTTCTAGGGGGGAAAATGTTCAGTTTGGTACATACTGAACTCCAGTGGAATACCCAGACAAGCATTTTCTGAAGCCAGATGGAGATATGGTCCTCCTGCCCAGAAGAGAGCTCAGGACTGATACTGAGGTGGTTCTAGTGAAAACATAGTGTTCATTTAGAATTTGTACAGGTATAGAGAAACAGCATCTCCAAGATCATGCCCACTTTTCCTTGACTCTCTGATCCTCTAGGAGCCTCTACTAATCCAGATGCTCCCTAGGTCCTTTGTTCTTCTTCAATTATACCTACTTACTTGCCCCTTCAGGAAAATGCTCACTCATTCTCTTGCTTATTCATTTCCCATTTATTTCTTTTTGTTTGTTTATTTGTTTTGCTTTTTGGAGGGGGTAGGTAGGGCAATTGGGGGTAAGTGACTTGCCCAAGGTCACACGGCTAGTAAGTGTTCCATGTCTGAGGTCGGATTTGAACCTAGTTCCTCCTGACTTCAGGGTCTGTGCTCTATTCACTGCACCACCTAGCCACCCCCCAGTTTTGTTTTTGTTTGTTTTCCCATTTATTTCTAAGTCATACAATGTCTACACTGCTCATCTTTCCAAGGCCAAGATGTTGTACATCTATCACGAATTGGCTTCCAAAAATTCACCTTCTTGCTGAATCCTGGTTTTATCTGTATATATTTGATGATGGTTTCTTCCATCCTATTCTGGAATCTCATATTTAAATTTCCCACATTAACAACTTAAAATACTCTTAGTCTTGACCTCCTTGTGGATAATCCATTCAAATATCTTTAAATTTTTCTTTTTATTCAACTATCTTGGTGTCCTGTGATGATGTATTCAAATCACAGTAGTCCTTCTTAGACTATAAGCTGCATGAGATCTGGGATATTTTCTGACACTCAAAGTCATAGCATCCTTAGGGACTCAATGCATGCAACCAAAGTTGGAGAACCAATTTGGGATATTGAATAATTGGACTTCTAATAGCATCTTCTCTCCTTTCTGGAACCCTGGCTTTTCTCAAATCCCACAATCCCAACATACTCTCAGGAAGAGCCTGGCACAGAGCCAATGTTGAGGATGAAGATCAAGAGAATGGAAGAGGTAGAGCTTTACTTTACCTTCTCATCTACAGTCTCTTACTAAAGGAAAATCATATCATATTTCATGTTGTACATCTCTTAGCATATAGCATGTACTAATATGTTGCAGTTTCTTAAATTGAATGAATGAGTGGGTAAATCAATTAATGAATAAAAGAAAGTTGCCATGTATCTTGCAGGTAGTAAATAACATCCTTGACTGATAGTAATACCTCAATGGAAGGATGAATTGAAACCAGATTAGAAAGGTACTTATTTTTCAAATAGAGTAGTTTGTATTTATTCTATTAGAAACAGGAAAATTCTGATGCTTCTAGAGTAGGAAAATAACATAGTCAGATTTGTGATTTAGAATTGTAATTTTGACAGTTCTGTGGAGAATGGGTGAGAGATAGATAGGGAGACCAATGAGAAGATTATTCTGTTAGTCAAAGAAAGAAGTGAAGAGAGCCTGAACTATCATATCAATTGTATGAATATGAAGAAGAGGATGGATATGAAATATTTTATGGAAGTAGAATTGACAGGATTTAATACCAGAAGAGTGATGATTTGAGGATGACACCAAGGTGGTGAACCTGGGTGATTGGAAGGATGGTAGTGCTCTCAACAGAAAAAGATAATCTCAACTGATAAATTGAGGCAGAGGAAAATGAGAATCATTTGTTGAAACACATCTTGCTAGAAAATTTCACTTTGATCAGGAGTGTGTTCACTACTTTTTCCACTAAATTACTGCTTAGTAGTAGTTGAAGATAATGAAACTTTACTAAGTTGTGGAAGTAAGAGTGGAAATGAGATAATAGCTGCATAATGGCACTTCCTGTAGCCACTGTTCCATCCATCCATCCATTCATCCATCCAACCATCCATCCATCCATCATTCATTCATTCAACCAATCAATGAATAGGTACTGTGCATTGATTAGATAGAGAAACTTAATTAAAGGGGCTATAGTCAATAAATAAATAGAAGAAATATTTTAAGACCTCAGAGATCTTACAATCTAGTTAAAGATACAAGATAGACACTTGAAGTGACAGGAAGATATATTACCTGAGGGACATATTAAACAATAGAAAGTATGCAATGCTAAAAAGAAGAAGAAACAATAAAGGGTGTTAGGTAAATTACAGAAGATTTCATGGAAAAGATGCTATTTTTAGCAACATTTTGAATGTTAGTACCTTGACTGGTAGAGAACATGAGAGGTCATACCCTGGCCAAAGGCCATGCAAGTGGTGTGGCGGTATCTAGGTTGTAGTAGGAAGCATAGTATTGTGTTGATTTGGAGTCAGAGGACATGGGTCCAAATCCCAACTTTGCCATTTATTATTTGTGTAACCTTGGGCAAGTCAACAGTAATTAAGGATAGGTTCAATTACTTCCATAATCTGGAAGAAACATTTTCTGATCCCTAAGTCTACAGTGCTGAGCACTGTTCCAGTTCTATTTCCTTTGGGGCCTTGTAAGAAAAATATTTCCTCCAGCCACCCTTACAATGATTACTGAATTATTGTCATTGGGCTTCTGCAGTCTTCAGGAAAAGCAGTTTTTATTTTGCAGTTCAGGCTTTTCCTGAAGTTAGATACTCATGAAAATTCCCTGTTCACTGAACTCTTCAGACCCCTGAGTCACAGAAAGGAATTTCCTGACATTTCTGGGATTCCTCTGTGACTGGCATCTGTACATGCTCCTATCCCTTCTCTTCTTCAGCCTTTCCCATCATTTATATAAATATATAAATATAAATATAGGAATAATCTATAAATATAGGAATACTTCTGTTTCTGCTAATCTAAGTTGTCTTTGATCCCTCATAATTCACTCCTTTTTGGGAGCAGAGATAGGAAATGGGGGACAGAGAGAGGGTGACTGAGACCAACTCAATGACCTCTATGTTTATTCTTTATAGGAAGAAAGTAGAAATTTGGGAGCAGGGACTCTTGAGGTAGGGGATTTGTTTTTTTTTTCTATTGAATGTCCCCAGCAGTTGCCAGGCCCTTAATGAGTCTACAGGGAGCTATGAAGAGGAGACCAGAAAATTCTCTATATGAATCACCAGATTTCCTCAACTTGGGCATAGAGCTTTAAAGTCACTATCCCAGATCTGGTAGTCCTCATTGGTTTCTATTAAGTAATTTGGGTGTAAGGACCTGTGTGAAATGTAGTATAATAATAAACCACCAGGGTCATGGTAACAAAATTAACTAAAAGGCTTTGGTAGCAGTGCTGAGAAAGAGGCAAAAGTCCATTAATGATACTCATTGGGACAACAGTTTGGAGGAATGCCTGTGGAGAGGAAACTGAAGAGACCAGTACAAGGAAGTAAGGTGAGGTTAGTAGAATGTGGTATATCTGAAATGATCTGGATCCCCTTCATTGAGGCTACATGACCTGGGGTACATGGAGACACCTTCAGAGCATATAGAAATTGTAAATTCTTATGGAGAATTTCAGTTGGGAGATTACTGGAAAAGATAGAACAGAAACTGAGAGATAAGGTACCAATACCAATGGTCTGATTTGAGGTGGTACCTGAGATATGATCTTGGTGTTCTTTATTAGGGATAGATGATGAAAATACTTCTAAGGGAGTGGATAATGAGCCCTGACCATGGGGAGAGGGACAGAAAAACCTATACCTGACTACTGGTCTATTAATTTCATTTCAGATCTCTGAGCTATGCTCTGTTTTTCCATAGTCACTGAGAAAATAATGGGAGGAAATCATGGTAGTGTGTAGTAGAGAGGTGCATAAAGTGCTTAAAGAAAACTAGAGAATTCGAGGAGTCTGGGTGATAATGGGGCCAAGATAGGAGATGGTGAAGCAGGAAAGCAAGAAAAGAAGAAATATATGGGGAAATCAGGGACGATGCCAATCCTAATTTTGTGTCCTTTTAGAATTCTTCTGTATCCAGAGAATACTTTGTCCTTTTCCTTCTTCTATTTCAGATATTCTCCCATCTTTCAGGCAAGTTGCCTCATTAAACTCTTTTTTCAACTTCATCCTCTTTTGTTCCTTTTCTTCCAAGCTATCTGCATGCTTACATTGCTCTAAAACACAATAGTAACCTATCATAATAGTCTGCCAAGTAACTCTAAATCAAACATCATCTATGTGTCAGGCACTGAGTTAAGTCTGGAAATACAAAGACAAACAAGCAAAGGAAAAAATCCCTTTTTAAGGCAGTTATGATCTAATGGGAGAGATAATAAGCAAACAAATATGTACAAAATATGCAGGATAAACTGAGGATATTCTCAGAGGGAGGTCACTAAGTTTGAGGAGCACTGGGAAAGGCTTCTTGGAGAAAGTGAGACTTGCTGAGACTTAATGAGAGCCAAGGAAAGTTGGTATCTTTTTAAAGATACAGATTATATGGTTGTCTAGACCTTTCCCCAAGCATCTTCCTCCCCATGTATGAAGCAGTAGCAACTATGTTGGCTAGGATGAAGTTTGGCATCTGAGACATTTGAAAACAGAAGGGTATAGAAATTGGAGAAAAAAGAACCTAGGTTGATTCTAACTAGAAGTATGACTTGTCTGTTCATTAAACTCAGAGGAAGAAACAGCTATAGTCATGTGGACTCAGTACAGAACCCTTGAGAAAACCAGTTAGCACAGGGCTTGAAGAGACAGCAGAATATAATATTTTATGCCCTCTGTTATTTCCAATAAATTATAGTGCTTCATTAGCATTGTTTCTAGTTCTTCACTATTAAAAATGAATAGATAATTTATAAAACTATGAAAGAGACAGGTATAATCAGTTCTTTGGGTACTTGACAGCAAAGAGCATGATTGCCAGTGGGAAATGGGGTGGTAATTATACTTTATTTAAATACAGATGGCATGGGGAAAAAAGCTCAGAAAGGCAGAGACAAGAGGTGAAAACTGAAATAGAAGCAAAGTCATGGGGCAGAGAATGGTATGGTGAAGGAAGGTAGCATGGAGAAGAGGATGGTGAGGGGGAGAGGCAGAGAACACCATTTATGTAATCATGGATTAGAGTAGGGAACACTCAACAGCATGGGCCCAATGGAGATGGAATAGTGCTGGGAGTGGGGAGGAGGTTTTTAGGTGGGGGGAATATCTGTGCTACCTTGGGATCAGTGGATTAACATATCCAAAATATCTCAAAGTTATTGGTAAAACTTCAAAGTCATTCTCAAATAACTCAATTCCCAAATCTTTGTAATGTTCTGCTGGTCAAGAGCCATGGAAGTCTGGATAGTGTCTGGAATCTACATGTCGTCACAGGACCAGAACCTTGACAAGATGCACCTAGATGGTTTCCCCTTATTTGGCTCATATTATCAGGATGTGAATTTTAGTTAATATATGTTATGATCTGTAAATTATTTGTAAATTATGCTCCTTTGATATTTGGGATGGTTTGTGTGTGACTTCTATGTTCTGATTTACAAACTTATTTCCTGCTATTGCTTCTTTATAATGGCTACTTATAAAGCTATTATACTGACTAAAAAGAGAAGGGGTGGTCGAAGGGACCAAAATTAGATGCAATTTTAGCACATAAATAAAAGAATGATGAATATTTTAGGCAAATATGTTTTTAAATAACATCATCTTCTACCAACACTTTCACTAAAGTCCTCCTCTGATGCTTCCTTGGAGCATGGAAATGGGGACGTGTTTTTGAACGCTAAGTCAGTGCAATGAAAATTCAGATTATGGACTCAGTGATGGACCGTATATCTATCATCAGAAGCAAATCCCATATTACTTTTGAAATCAAGTTGTAGAGTGATTCTCTGCAGGGAATGCTTACATTTTTAAATCACTGGTGCTTGAAACTTTGAAGTGTTAAGATTTTTAGCATATAACCCTTTTCTTAGGCTCACTGGACCAAAAGATTTGGTAATTTTTGTAACTAGTCATGTAATAGCAAATGCCGCATGAGAGCTTCTTAGGAGAAAAAGGAATAAGGATGTGATAGTGCCCATGTACTGCTCCAGTCTTACCTGTTCAGTTCTGGCACTACAATTAAGGAAGGAAATTAATCAGTTGGAAAACATCCAGGGATGGATTGGTGAAGGATCATCGTGGGATTATGAAGCAAATAGAGTTCATGCTTCATGAGGACAAGTTGAAGGAAATGGATCAATGAAAACTTGTGGAAGTGGGGAGTGGGGGACATACCTATGTTCAAATATTTGGAAAACTATCATATGGAAGAGGGATTAAATTTGTTCCATATGTCCCCAGATGCCCAATGGAGGAGCAATGAGTTGAAGTTGTAAAGAGGTAAATTTAGACTTGACATCAGGGGAAACTTCCCAACAATTAGAGCTGGTCCAAAGAGAAATGGAGAGCCTTTGCAGATAGTGATTTCCTTCACTTTGCACATAGATCTTCAGGAAGAATTTAGATGACCTCTCGATCAGGTATGTATAGGTGGGATTCCTCTTCAGATGACTGGTGAGTTCCCATTCAACTATAAATCTATTTTATGAAATGATTTTCCAAAGAGGTCTAAAATTCCATCATTAGTGTAAAATATTTGTACCTCCGCAGTCCTGTGGTTTGCCATTTTTAGAACTTTTTTTTTTGGTCATTAATGTAGGTGGAAGATTGTATTTCATTACCAGTGATTATGTCACTTTCCATTTATCAATTTTTCAAATTTTCACAGTTCTTGTTATTCTTATTGTTCTCCATCCTCTTTATTCTTGGATTTTCTTTTTTCTTTTCCTTTAAAATTGAATTGTTCCTATATTTATATAATATTATGTATTTAATACATTTCCCCTCTTTTGTGCCTCTTCTTTCTCAATCTCCCTGTCCTTTTCATTTGAATTTTGGTCCCTTCTTGGGATAATAAATTACAGAAGTTTATTACCTATTGTGCCAAGACCTGGATGTGTATATTTTTTGAATGATAAGTAGAGCAAAACTTCTTGTTTAATAAGCCACAGTCCCCTACGTTAAAATGTTTTTTACATTTAAAATTATTTATGTTTATATTATAAAAATGAGTTCCAAATTCTCTCACTCTCTATAATCCCTCTCATACTGCCTAAGAAGGCAAGCAATAGAATATCAATTATACGTGTGAAGCTATGAAAAATAGTTCCATATTAGCCATGTAATAAAAAGCAATAAAAATAAAGTAAAAATTATAATTCAATTTGCGCTCAAATTTCAACTGTTCTTTCTCTGGTGGTGGATAGCATTTATCATTATGAATCTTTTGGCATTGTCTTAGATCATTGTAGTGATCAGAGTAGCTGACTCTTTCACAATAGATCATCATTGCAATATTGCTGTACTATGACCTCCTGGTCATGTTGACTTCAGTTTGCATTAGTTCAGAGAGGTCTTCCCAGATTTTTCTAAAACCATCTTCCACATCCCTATAGCACAATAGAATTTCATCACAATCATATACCACTTCTTTTTCAGCCATTTCCCAATTGAACATTCCACAGATGTCCAATTCTTTGCCACCACAAAAGAGCTGCTATAAATATTTTTGTATACATAGGCCCTTTTCCTTTTTCTTTCATCTCTTTGGGATATAAACCTAGTAGTGAAATTGCTAGGTCAAAAGGCATGGACAGTTTCATAATGCTTTGGGCATAATTCCCAACTGTTTTACAGAAGGGTTGGGTCAATTCACAACTCTACCTACAGTTCACTAGTGTACCTGTTTTCTTTCATCACCCGCCTCAATATTTGTAATTTCTGATAGATGTGAGGTGGTACTTCGATGTTCTTTTAATTTGCATTTCTCTAATCAGTAGTGATTTGGAGCATTTTTAAAAATATGACTATAGATAGGTTTGATTTCTTCTGAAAACTGTCTATATCCTTTGATCATTTATTAATTGGGAAATGACTTATTTTTAGAAATATGACTTACTTCCCTATATATTTGAGAAAGGAGCTCTTTATTGGACAAACTTGCTATAAAATTTTTTGAATTCATCTGGAAGAGCAAATGCTCAAAGATATAAAGGGAATGAATGGAAAAAATGCTGAAGAAAGTAATCTAGCAGTACCAGATCTCAAACTGTATTATAAAGCAATAATTATCAAAACAATATGGTACTGGCTAAAAGATAAGAGTTGGTGGATTTGTGGAGTAGATTATGTACAAATTATATTATAGCAAATTACCACAGTATGTGGTAGAGTCTATGGTAAACTCAAAGTTCCAAGCTTTTGGAATAAAAACTCATTATTAGAGAAAAACTGTGAAGGGAAATTGGAAATGAGTATGACAGAAACTAGGTATAGACCAACATCTCACACCATGTACCAAGATAAGGTTAAAATGGATACATGATTTACATATAAAGCATGATGCCATAAGCAAATTAAGAGGGCATGGAATAGTTTATCTGTTTTAGATTTATGGATAATGGAAGAATTTAGGACCAAAGATGATATAGAGAGCATTACAAAATGTAAAATAGATAATTTTTATTATATAAAATTAAAAAGTTTTTGCACAAACAAAACTGACACAACCAAAATTATAAGGAAAGTAGGAAACTGGCAAACAATTTGCAACAGGTATCTCTGATAAAAGCACCATTTCTCAGATATATAAAGAACCGAGTCAAATTTATAAAAATACAAGTCATTCCCCAATTGCTAAATGGTCAAAGGATAGGAATAGCAGTTTTCTGACAAAGAAATCAAAGCTATCTATAGTGATATGAAAAAAGTTCTCTCAATCACTATTGATCAGAGAAATGCATATTAAAAAAACCTTGAGGTACCACCTCACACCTATCAGAGTGGCTAATATGACTAAAAGGGAAAATGTTAGATGTTGGAAGGGATGGGATGTGGGAAAATGGGACACTAAAGCACTGTTGGTGAAGTTGTGTCCTATGGAAAAAATGCTCTAAATCACTATAGAATAGAGAAATGCAAATTAAAACAACTCTGAGGTACCACATCACATGTATACAAATGGCTAATATGACAAAAAATGATAAATGTTGGGGATGTGGACACTAAAATTTGAACACTAACGCGTTGTTGGTGGGATTGTGAACGGATATAAGCAATCTAGAGAGAAATTTGGAACTATGCGCAATGGGCTATAAAACTGTGTGTACCCTTTGATCTCACAATACCACTGCTAGGTCTATATCCGAAAGGCATTCAAAGAAAAGGGAAAGGACCTATTTGTACAGAAATATTTATAGCAACACTTTTTGTAGCGGATAAGAATTGTAAACCAAAGGGATGCCCATCAACTGGGGAATGGTTAAACAAGTTGCAGTATATAGTTGTAATGGAATATTACTTTGCTATGAGAAATGACAAGCAGGATCATTTCAGAAAAACCTGGAAAGACTTACATGACTGATGCATAGTGAAATGAACAGAACCAGGAGAATGTTGTACACAGTAACAGCAATATTATTCGATGAAGAATTGTGAATGACTTAGCTATTCTCAGCAATACAATGATACATGACAATCACAAAGGACTAATGATAAAGCATACTATCCTATCCACCTCCAGGAAAAGAACTGATACTGATTGAATACAGACTGAAGCATGCTATTTTTCCACTTTCTTTCTTTCATTTATTTTTTCTTTTATTAGAATCATATTGTGCAAAATGACTAATATGAAAATGTTTTACATAATTAAATATGTATAACTTGTATCTGATTGTTTACCATCTCAAGGAGGGTGGAGGGGGAAAGAAGAGGGAGGGGTAGAATTTGGAACTCAAAATTTTAAATAAAAATGTTAAAAATTGGAAAAAATAAACTAGACTACTGCTCATTTTTTATATTAATTCATTGCCCATGGTACCTTTAACATAATGTGTTTCCCTAATTATCTGTTTTGATTTTGCTTTTTCTGAGAACATGATTGCTGCCCCTGTCTTTTTTTATTTCAGCTGAAGCATAATAGATTCTATTCCAGCCCCTTATTTTACTCTCCATGTGTCTTTCCATTGCAAGATTGTCTCTTGTAAACAATATATTGTTTGATTCTCATATCTAATCTGTTCTGCTATTTGCTTCTGTTTTACGGGTAAGTACATCCCATTTACATTTACAGTTATGAATACTGTGTATCTCCCTCCATCCTATTTTCTTCTGTCTATCCTTCTCTCTCTCTCTCTTTCTCTTTCTCTCCCCTGTCCCTCCTCAAAAATCTCCCTTTTATCATCCTCCTCCCTTCTCTTATCTCCTTCCCCTCCTACTTCCCTGTTGAATAAGATATATTTACATACACAAATTACACACACACACACACACACACACACACACACACACACATTCACGTACCCATACAGTATATATGTATACACACATATATGTGTGTGTATTCTCTATTTTAACCAATTTTGATGAGATTGAGGTTTATGTATTGCCTACTACCACTAAGCCCATTTCCCCTCCTCTGTAAAAACTCTTTCTTGTGCACCCCTTTCATGTGAAATATTTTTTCCGCTCTTCCTCTCCCTTCCTCCTTCATCCAGTGCGTTCCTTTTTCTCATCCTTTCATTTTTTAAAAATCATCCCAATACAATAGACTTAGACTGATGCCCTCTATCTATATAGTCTCTTTCTAACTGTCCTAATAATGATAATGTTCTTAGGAGTTACATTTATCATCTTCCCTTATAGGAATGTAAACAGTTTAACCTTTTAAAATTCTTTATGATTTATCTTTCATGTTTACCTTTTTACGCTTCTCTTGAGTCTTGTGTTTGAATGTCAGATTTTCTTTTCAACTCTGGTCTTCTAATAAGGAATGCTTGAAAGTCCTCTGTTTCATTAAATATTCATTTTTTTTTACACTGAAGGATTACACTCAGTTTTTCTAAGTAGGTTATTCTTGGTTGTAATCCTAGCTCCTTAGCCTTCTGGAATATGATATTATGAATCTTTGATTCCTTGGATAGTGTGACTATGTCTCCAGAATATTCAAATTGTTTTTTTCTGTTTGCTTGAATTTTTTTCTCCTGGACCTGGGAACTTTGGAATTTGGCTATAATATTCTCAGAAGTTTTCATTTTAAAATCTTTTAGGAGGTCATTAATAGATTCTTTGAATGTTTATTTTATCCTCTGGTTCTAAGATATATGGGGAAATTTTTCAGGATAATATAATGTCCAGGCTTTTTAAAAATCATAACTTTCAAGCAGCTCAATGGTTCTTAAATGATCTCTCCTCAATCTGTTTTCCACATTAGTTGTTTTTCTGAGTTATTTCACATTTTATTTTATTTTTTCCCATTCTTTCCACTTTTATTGTTTCTTGATGTCTTATGGAGACATTAGCTTCTTCTTGCCAAATTCTAATTTTTACAGAGTTCTTTTCCTTAGTGAACTTTTATTCCTCTTTTCCCATTTGTCCTATTATGATTTTTAAGGAGTTCTTTTCTTCAGTGAATTTTTGTGTCTCTTTTACTAAGCTGTTAATTCTCGTTTCATATTTTTTATCACTTGCATTTCTTTTCCCAATTTTTCTCTACCACTCTTATCTATTTAACTCTTTTAGGAATTCTTGTCAGGCTTGTGTTCATTTGCACTTTTTAATTTAAGGCTTTGCAGGTAGCTGTTTTCACATGCCTTCTGTGTTTTTGTCTTGGTCTTCCCTGAAACCATAGCAGCTTTTAATGTTCAAGTTCTTTTTTGTTGTTTGATCATTTTTTCCAGTCTATTTTGGCATATTTTGTAACTTTGAACTTTATATTAAAGTTTGGCTTTGCTTACCTTGGGGTAGGGAGACACTGTCCCAGGCTTCAGTCTTTTTTATTGCTGTTTTTCACAACTAGTTCTCAGTATCTGCAAGTTTTGGGTGCTTCCAAGGTGGTGTGATCTATGGAGAGATGTGGTGCTTTGCTGTTGTACACTCTGGTCTTTAGCTAAGAAAGGCTCCTACTCCACTGCTTACTTGCAGCCACAAGTGCTGGTGCTTCTCTTGACCCTGGAACAGTGACCAGGTTTCTTGTTTTCTACATCTGCATGTACTAGTGGTCCCCTCTGTTTGAAACTGTGATCAGCATCTCTGCTCCCTTGGGACCAACCACAAGCACTCCCCACCACCTTGGAATTGTGACACCCAACTCTGTATGGGTATGCCAAGCAGTGCCAGGTCCTGCATCCAGTGCCAGCAAAGTCTCCTGTAATCTCTTTGTGACCAGTTTTCCATCTCTCTTACCATCTCAGAGGCTTCTGAAGCTGCTGCTGAAAAAGAGAATTAAAAGCTGCTCTGTTGCTTCTATCTCTAAAGCCCAATACTGGTGCCCCCCCACTGCTGATGTTTCCTACCTCTGTGCTCTGGAGAGGCACCTATTCCATTTCACAGATTTCTCTTGCTGACCTCCTAAGTTGTCTTGAGTGGAAAAAATGTCTCCTTTTGTGAACTTTGCTGTTCAAAAATTCAATTCAAAGTGTTGTTTTAATATTGTTTGGAGGAGAACATTGTGAGAATTGAGCTGGTTTGCTGTCTCTACCACACCATCTTAGCTCCACTCTCTTTTTTTTCCCTTTTCAAGGGCAATTGCTTCTTTTGGTAATTTATCTAATTCTCCACTATGCTTTTTTTTTTTTAAATCTCACTACGGAGGGCCTCATACTTAAATGTTTGAGTACAGTTGAAAAGCAGTAATTGCTTTCAGCACATAAATACTAATTAATTAGTATTAATTAATTAAATTAATACTAATTAATTAGTATTCCTCCAACTAAGGACCAAAAGATCTTATCAAGTACTTATTTTTCACTAGGGGTTCTTTGAAGTTACTTGTAGTTTTTCAAATGTGTAAACATAAGTGGAAATTATCAGAAGAGAAACTGACCAGTTTAATGAGTTCTTCAGTCAACCTGATGAAACAGGATGAGAGCTACTACTATGAGGGGTAGCTCCTTGAGGAGTATAAAGATGCTTAGTAGTTCCTTGCTGATAGAGCACAAACAAAATTGAATGATTAGTTGGTTGAGACTCAGCCGGATAGACTCAGTCAAGAAGCTGTCTCTCTTGGTTGTCTATAAAGTTAAGCTAACAAACCAACTACCAACCAGTCTCTGTCTCTGTCTCTGTCTCTGTCTCTGTCTCTGTCTCTGTCTCTGTCTCTGTCTCTCTCTCTCTTTCTCTTTCTCTCTCTCTCCTGGATTAGGAAAATAAAATGGTGAAGACCTATGCTTTAGGAATGCCACATTGACATCTCTGTGTAGAATGGGGTAAAGATAGGTGAGACTGGAAACTGGAAGATCAACTTGGAGGTTATATAGAAATAGACCAGGAGACAGATGATGAGAGCTTTAACTAGGATGGTAGCTGTGTAGGTAGAAAGAAAATTATGGATATGAAATGTGTTATGGAGGTAAACTTGACAGAATTTGACACAGAAGTAGACAGTTGAAGATGACTCCAAGGTTGCAAACCTAGGTATTTGGGAAGAGAATGGTACCCTCAACAAACCAAAAAGGAAATTGTCATAAATTATTTCTCATTGATAAAGAGGAGGCAGATGGAAAGAGGAATTATCTGTAAGTTTAAACAGATCATTCTTTTTGGACAATTTCACTTTTCCCAGAACTATATTTGCTACTTTGAACACCAAGACAGCTGTTTAGTAGTAGTTGAAGATAATGAGGACCATAACTAGGTATGTGTCAGTAGGAATGGAAAGGAGACAACAACAGTCTTATAATGACATTTTTGGTAGCCACTACTCCACTATTTTTTCATTCGTTCTGTCAGTTAATTAATAAATGTTCTGTATTGACTATTTGAAGAGACTTGGTCAAAGGAGTATGGGCAATGAGTAAACAGAAGACATAGTTCTTGCCCTCAAGGACCTTACCATCTAATTAAAAAGAAAGGATACATGCATGAAGTCTTGGAAAATATATGTCCTAAACAATGGATATATACACATATATTTATAAATATATACATATACATGTACACAGACGTGTGTATATGTGTGTGTATTTATGACTAAGGATGAAAAGTAATTAAGTTGATTGGGTAAATAAAAGAAATCCCAGGGGAGATGAACTGGTATTTTTTAATTTCAATTTTTTTTAGCAACATTTGTTGTATTTGGACCTTTGCAGGTACAAATTGTGGGAGACCATTCAAGGTCATGGAGGTGATGTGAGAATGCATATGCTGTACATGGATGATAGCATTGTGCTTATTTAGTCAGAGGGCATAAGTTTAAATCCTAGTTCTTCTATTTTCTATCTGTGTTACCTTGGGAAGTCCTATCACCTCTCTCAGCCTCAGTTCCTCATCTGTAAAATGAGAGATTTGGACTTGGTGGACTCTGACATCTCTAACAGCTCTATCTTTATTAGGAAGACTCTGTGTGAGTCATGTGGAAGGTGTGATCAGCTCATTTCTTAAGCAATTGCCAGGCTGAGACAAGTGGGGTCACCATAGGCTATGTTTTCTTTGTCTGAGGATTGAACCTTTCCATAGGAACAACAGCAGGGATAGATAGGAGGAAAGATCTATTTGTCATAGCTATCAAATCATAAATATTTTTCTTCTTATACTGGGTTAGGTTAGAGCCAATGTTCTCAAAATTAGAAAGTCTGGCAGTTAGTTTTCTTTCTATCCTTTTGTTTTTCTCACAAGGCTATTTCTCCTTCTTCCTATTACTTTACATATAAAAGTTATAGTGAGGATCATACTCAGATCTGAAAAGCTCCAAACCTAAAATTCTGAGGCTCCTTATTTCTACTAATAGCAGGACACCAAAGGAGATAAGTAAAATAAAGAAAAATAGTCCACATGGGTCTTTAATTTCTGAAACTGAGTGAAATTAACTGTATGGTGGATTTGAATGATGATGCAGAAGCTGGGTGACCAATCAAACTATGTCCCAAGAACTGCCCTTTCAGTTGACAATAAGTGACATATCCTAGGTTGGTTTATTTGTAGCTATATATTTTTAGTCTTTCATTGTTTCTTACAATCCACCTTGCAAGCAATTAAGGGTAGGTCTAATTATCTAAATCATTCAGAATGAATACCCTCAGCTTCCAAGGTCCACAGAACTGAATATTTTCCCCTCTTCTTCTCCCCCACCCCCAGCCCAGGACATTTCCAGCAAAATGATTCCTCCAGCCAATCTAACCATGGTTAATGAGTTCCTGTTGCTGGGCTTCTCTTACCTCCAGGAAAAGCAACTTGTGCTCTTCCCACTGTTCCTCTGCCTTTATCTGCTCATTCTGAGTGGGAATATCACCACAGTGACTGCCATCCACCTGGAACCCAGACTCCACACCCCAATGTACTACTTCCTGAGTGTCCTTTCTGTCTCTGAGACCTTCTATACCATTGTCATCCTGCCTAAGATGCTCCTTAACCTTCTTTCTGTGCTCAGGACTATCTCCTTCACCAATTGTGCTGTTCAGATGTTCTTCTTCCTTGGTTTTGCCATCACTAACTGCCTGCTGCTTGGGGTGATGGGTTATGACCGCTATGCTGCCATCTGCCACCCTCTACGCTACCCAGTCCTCATGAGCTGGCGGGTGTGTGGGCAGCTGTCAGTCACTTGTGGCATTTTAGGTGTCATGATCTCACTAATTATGGTTAACTTGGTCTTTAGTCTTCCCTTTTGTAATTCCAACGAAGTCAACCACTACTTCTGTGACATTTCACCTGTCATCCGGCTTGCCTGCACAGACTCTGACACTCATGAATTTATCATCTTCATTCTAGGAGCCCTTGTGCTTGTGGCCCCCTTTTTCTTCATTTGCATTTCCTATCTCTCTATTTTGAGAACCATCCTGAAAATTCCCTCAACTGAGGGGAAGAAAAAGGCCTTCTCTACCTGTGCTTCTCATCTCACTGTGGTAATCATTCACTATGGCTGTGCCTCTTTCATTTACCTGAGACCCACAGCCAGCTATATTTCCAACAAGGACCGTCTAGTCACAGTGACATATACCATCATTACACCTCTTTTGAATCCCATGGTGTATAGCCTTAGGAATAAAGATGTACAACTGGCCATCAGGAAAGTATTGAGCAGGAAATTTCACCCAAAGTGACACAATTCGATCGGTCTCTTTGATAATTCAGCTTTGGCACTGAATATTGTCCCAAATTATACATGTATTATAACTATACCCCTTGCTGCAATTGACAAATTTTAACTGAAAGATTTTTTTTTCATCATTATAGACATGTGAAAATGAATTTCTTTTGGGAACCTGCAATTCTGAATAATTTTAAAAGATCAACAAGAATTACGTATATTGAAGCCAGAGAAATTGGTCTTGGCAGAGACTGTGGGACAAGATAAGGTCACCAGAAAGGTGGCCTGGAAAGCAATTTCTTGGAGACTTGGTTCAGGAAGGATAATGAATTAAACCTGAGATGAAACAAAATATCCGAGGTAGTTCAATTGTGTTTCTGTCAGTGACACCATCATTTTCCCAGTACCTAGTCTCTACATGTGTTTCACTGCCTTACTTCCATAAGTCATCAAGATTTATTCATTTATCTATCTATCTATCTATCTATCTATCTATCTATCTATCTATCTATCTACCTACCTATCTATCACTATGTCTTTTGAATGAATCCCTCCTTTCCAACACTATTTTTACAATTCTAAGGATCCAACTTTCATGATGACATGGTGGGATAATTATGCAAGTCTCTTTACTTATTCCTGGGCTTACATCCTCTCCCCTATCCAATCAGTCATTCACATGATTATCAGTTTAATTTTATTAAAATACCATTATTGTATCATCCATTAAAAAGTTTCTCATGTTCTCTATGGCCTAAAAGATAAATTCCAAATAATTTTTTCTGACATTGACATAACACTATAGCCTTTCCCCAGTCTTCCTTTCCAAAAATTATTCACAATTATTTCACTTTTAAAAAATCTTTCCTGAAGACCACATTTACTCTTCCATTTCAATTAGTCTAGTCTGACTGAGCACTGTACCCAGAATATAACTTGCACTTTCTGCCTAGTTTGTAGTGAGTAATTGTGAAGATAATAATTGTAAAGTGTTTTGCATCATGCTTAGTATGTAGTGGATGGTATATAAATGGTTACTCCCTTTCCCCTTTCACAGGATTATTATAAGGATCAAAAGAGATGAAATTTATAAAGTATTGAGCTCAACATCTGGCATATAGTAGGTACTTAATAAAGACTTATTCTCTTCTCTCCCTTCCTCCCCTTCCTTGCCTTGAAAACACTCTTCCCTGAGACTCCTGGAGATTTAATAGCATCTACACTCCTAAATGAATAACAAATTCCCACCCAGTCATATCCTTACCATCACAGTGATTCTGACTCACTTCATTAATATTCATCTTTGTTCTTCCCCTCACTATCCATTCCATTATTCCTATGTCCCTTGACTCTCCCATTCACTGTGAGCTTCCCTTTCTCCCCTTCCCCTTATCTCACACCATCCAGATATTTTCGGCAATTATTACTGCTTTCACTCCACTTCAGATAAAGATGGTGCCTTCAAGGCAAGCCACTAATCTGTATAGGTGATTGAATTCTAGCCTGACTTCTCTATAAGATTACTGCCTGTACTATCCAACTCTCTCAATTTTCTTTAATGTCTTCCTTCCAACTTGCCCTTTTCTTACTGTATGCAAATATGACCAAGTCTCTCCCATTCTCAAAAAATAGCCACTTGATCCATGCTATCATTCATAATCTCAACTCCCATTTATGACCAAACTTACTGAAAAGGCTGCCTACAATTGATGCATCTATTTACTTTTCTTTTGCTCTCTTTAACTCTGTACATTTTGACTTCTTACCTCATCATTCAGCTGAAATTGTTCTCTACCAAGTCAGTCAGTCAATAAACATTTTTAAGCATATTATTTGCAAGGTACTCAGCTGGGCACTGGAGATATAAAGAATATTAAAAGATTGTCCTTGCCTTTGAGAAGTTGAAAATTTTATAGGTTAGATGACATGTAAATAGTTATACAAATAAGGTATAAATAGGAGATGATACACAGAAGAAAGGCAATAGAATGAAGATGGATTACATTAGTCTCACTGCTTCAAATCTCTTCCCAGGCTAGTCTATCCTTCCACTCAGTTATCAAATTAAGCTTCCTAAAGCAAATGCTTGACTGTATTAGTATGGTATTCAGTAAACTCCCTATTGCCTCAAGGATCAAATGCTGAAAAAATTTATTTGGTGGCTGGGAGCCTTCATAATCTGCCCTCTTCCAACCTTTCCATTCTTGTTACACTTTACGTACTTCCACATAATCTGCAGTCCAATGACACTCACTTCCTCACTATTCCTTGCACAAGACAAATCATCTCACAACTCCTCACATTTTAATGGGTTTTATCCCATGTCTGGAAATTGCTCTCTCCTCATTTCTGCTTTCTGGATTCCTTGGCTTTCTTCAAGTCTCAACTAAAATCTCACCTTTAAAGAAAGCTCTTCTGATTTCCTTCAGTCATAGTGCCTTTCCTTTGTTGTTTTTCTCCAAATTATCATACATATACATATACTTACATATGCATAATACATATGCATATGCATATATGAATATGTAAGACATAGTTTGTACATAGCTGTTTGTTTACTAACTTGTCCATTACTTGTGAGCTTCTTGAGAGCAGGAATTGCCTTTTGCCTCTCTTTCTGTTCTCAGTAAATAACATGGTTCCTGTCCCTGGTAGATTCCTAATAAGTACTTGCTCACTCATTGATTGACTGATTAACTTTTTTCTCATGCACAAACTTGAAATTTTTTTTCATTAATTAATCAGATAAACTGCCATGCCAGTTTATTAAAAGTTAATTTTGATGACCTAGAGATACTTTCTTTCCTGTTCATACTTTTGTTTCTTTGGAATCAAATATTAAAAATAGATAAATACATAATTAATTAACATATAGAACTGATAATACAAATGAAGATATTTGTGGCATTCTCACTTTGACAAAGATCACTATTAAAGACCTCTCAAGCCCTCAATATAAAATTAGATGATTTTTCCTTACTTCTTTGGAAGTATGGTTTCACACAAGTCAGCTAATTTCACCGACAGATTAAAGTCTTTTAAGAATGTTCTTTATATTTCTTCTCAACATCATGATAAATTCAGCTTCTTAATCTTTTTCTTTGACTTCTCTTCAGTGAACACAGCAAAAAATCTTTCCAAATATATCATATTTTCTTCCACCTCCTCACTAACTCGTTATTACACACTTTTTATAATATTTCTTTATAACACAACAGTGAAGTAGTTCTGACAAGGTAGACTTTTCTCCTTGCCTTCTTACTTGTTTTCTCCACAGATTCTGTATAGCTCACCATGGATAAGAGATAAAGCATACACCTTCTCCCTGACTCTATAAGAAGCACTTCCTTTTTTTTTTTTTAACAAATGCTTTATTAACTTCTGGTTTGCATTATTCATTTCCACCAGATTTTAAGTTACATTTTCCCCCCATTTTTTCCCTACCCACCACCCCAGAATAGCAGTCCCATTAGATATCCCCTCATCCAATCTGCTCTCTCCCATATCTTCTCCCATTCCCCCTTTGACTTTGCCATTAGGGCAAGGTGAATCTCTGAGCCCCAATGCCTGAAATCTTATCTCCCAATTACATGCAAAATAGTATTAATAATAATATTTATATACATTTGAAACATTTAATTTTAAGACTTCAAATTTCAGATCCATTCTCTTCCTCCCTTGTCACCCACTCCCTCTGGGAAGATAAGCAATTCAGTATGTGTTGTACATGTTCAGCTATGCAAACATTACCATAATAGATACATTGTAAAAGACTGCTTATATTTCCCTCCCACCCCCCACCTGGTCCATTCCCTACTTTGATCCTGTCCCTCTTTGAAAGTGGGTACTTCCAACCTCCCCTTCCCCTAGAATGCCCTCCCCTCCATTATCCCCCTTCTCATCCCCCTTTCCCCTACTCTCCTGCAGGGTGAGATATCCCATTTAGTATGTATGTCATTCTCTCCCTGAGCCAAATTCAATGAGAATAAGGTTTTTGCCTTTTTGCCTTCCTGTTCTTCCCCTCCCCTGCAACTACTTCCCCTTGTCTCTTCTACATGAGATAGTTTACCCTACCCTGTCTCTCCCCATCTCTTCTTGTCACTTTCCTCTCTCACCTCTTAACTTCACCCCTTAAGTATCATCCCTTCCCACCAAATTCAACCTGTACCCTCTATCCATGTATACCTGTAAACATATATACACACATTCACATATGTATTCATATGTCTATATACCCTTCTTCAATTATTTTCATAACGAGAAAGGTTTCATCAGACACAGTTATTGTTTTTCCATGTAGGAATATAAATAGTTCAGCATTGATAAGTTCCCTTTGATTTCTTTTCCTTGATTACCTTCTCAAGCATCTCTTGATTCTTGTGTCTGAATGTCAAATTTTCTATTCAACTCTGGTTTTTTCCTCAAGAATGCTTGAAAGTCCTCTATTCCACTGAATGACCATATTTTCCCCTGAAACAAGATACTCAGTTTTGCTGGGTAGGTGACCCTTGGGTTCATTCCCAGCTCTTTTGCCCTCTGGAATATCATATTCCATGCCCTTCGATCCCTCAGTGTAGAAGCTGCCAGGTCCTGGGCTATTCTGATTGTGTTTCCACTATATTGAAATTGTTTCTTCCTGGCTGCTTGTAGTATTTTCTCCTTGATCTGGGAGTTCTGGAACCTGGCTATAATATTCCTAGGAGTTTTCTTTTTGTGATCTTTTTCAGGAGGCATTTGGTGGATTCTTTCAAACTTTATTTCCCCTTCTGGGTCTAAAACATCAGGGCAATTTTCCTTGAGAATTTCTTGAAGGATGATTTCTAGGTTTGTTCTTTGATCATGACTTTCAGGTAATCCAATAATTTTTAAGTTATCTCTCCTGGATCTATTTTCCAGGTCAGTGGTTTTTCCCATGAGATATTTCATATTGCCTTCTATTCTTTCCTTTGTTTGGCTCTGTTTAACAGCATCTTGATTTCTCATAAAGTCACTAGCTTCCATTTGCTCCAGTGTAATTCTGAAGGAATGATTCTCCTGAGTGAGCTTTTGAGATTCTTTTTTCCATCTGGCAAATTTGGCTTTTTAAGGCATTCTTCTCCTCATTGCCTTTCTGAGCCTCTTTAACCATTTGAGTTAATCTATTTTTTAAGGTGTTATTTTCCTCAGTCAGGCTGTTGACTGTCATTTCATACTTTTCTTGCATCTTTCTCATTTCTCTTCCCAATTCCCCCCCCCCCCCACTTCTCTTATCTGCTTCTTAAGGTCCTCTATGGCCTGTATCCAGCTTGTATTTTCATTTGGGGCTTTTGATGCAGGAGTTCTGACCTGACAGTCCTCCTCCTATTCCATGCTTTGATCCTGTTTGCCCCCAAAATAAGAGTCTAAGGTGCATTTTTCTGTTTATTTTGTTTCCTTTGCCTAGGCATATTGCCACTTGATTACTTGGTTTTTGGGCTTGTTGCCACAGTAGGACTGTGCCACCAGACAGGAGAGCTTCTGTCCCAACCGTGGGGTCTTCACAACTTCCAGAGGTTGGGTGGCCTCTGTAAAGCCTCCACCTGTTCTGGCAATTGGATGCCCACCCCAGACCTACCCTCAAGACCACAATCCAGATCCTAGCAGGTTAAAGCAAGAGTGATTAACCCCCAGACTGATTGCTGGATCTTTCTACAGTTCACAGACCAGGAGCTGGAGCTGCCACTGACACTGTAAAATGACCTCTGTGCCTCGTTTCCTCAGTAGCTTTTCACCCCCAGGGGAGGAAACCAACACGTTCCCCAAATACTGGTCCCAAAGTCTATAGGGCACTAACCTCTCACTTTGTCCTAGGCATATCTGTGCTGATAATTCTGGAATCTCCACAGCTGCTGGTGTTCTGGGGTCCCTCCAGCCAGCTGCTGGCCTGGCCGCCCTAGGGCTAAAACCAAGGCTCTCTCGGGCCTGGGCTCAGCTTCCAGCAAGCTGAGCTGTTGGTTCCCAGTGAGCTGTGCTGCCCACTCTCAGAGCGCTGTGCTGGCCGCTCCCTGCAGAGCTGCAGGGCTGTCCTCAGCAGGAGGTTAGATTCTCTGTGTCGTTCTGTGGGTGCTGGGGCTCCAAAAGTTGTTCAGATTCCCCTTTTACATTGTTTGGAAGTGGTGGGGGCAGAGCACCTTGGAAGTGCTGTTTCTACTCCACCATCTTGGCTCTGCCCCCTTTTCCTTAATCTTGTAATTCTGAAATTTGGCTACTATATTTCTTGGAGTTTTCAATTTGGGATCTCTTTCAGGAGTAGTCTGGTGAATTCTTTTGATAACTATTTTATCTCTGATTCCAGGACTTCAGGACAGTTTTCTTTGACAATGTCTTGGAGGTTGTTGTCTAGGCTGCTTTTTTCATCATGGCTTTCTGGTAGACCAATAATTCTTAAGTTATCTCTCCTGGATCTGTTCTCTAGGTCAGTTGTTTTTCCAGTGAGATATTTTACACTTTCTTTCAATTTTTCAATATTCCTGTTTTGTTTGATTGACTCGGTGCATAATAGAGTTCTGAGTTTCAACTTGGCTGATTATAACTTTTAGTGAATTATAGTCTTTAGTTAGTTTTTGATGGTTCTTTTGTAGGGAGGTATTTTCTCCAATTACTTCACTAATTTTACTTTTTAAGGATTTGTTTTCTTCAGTGAAACATTTTTCCAATTTGGTCAGTGCCTCCCTAATTTGGTCTTTAAAATCTTTCTTAAGCTCCTCCAAGAATGCTTTTTGGGCTTGAGACCAGTTCATATTTCCTACTGTGGTCTCAGGTGTGAGTGTAGATTCCAAGTTGTCCTCTGTATTTGGTTGTTCTTGACGTACATAATAAGCTCTGATCGATATTCTTACCTTCCCCTTCTCCTTCTCAGCTTCCTTCCTTCCCATTGTGATTTCCTATTTCCTAATTTCTCAGGCTGGGAACTAAGAGCCTGGTTGTTGACTTTGAATGCTGTAGCCTCTGGGTGTCTAATTTGAGGCCAAGGCAGGAGTCTTAGTGAGGTATGCTGAGGCGCACAGAGTAATCTGTGGAGGAGGAGTGGTCTGGCCATTTCAGATTTCTGCCTCTATATAACTGGACTACAGCTCAGGCAGGCTTTTGCTGGTCAGGTGAGGTGGGACTTGTTGGGACCCCTTCCCCTCTTCTCTTCAGACTCCTTGCTGCCTCAGTTACACCTCTTATCAATGACTCCCAAGCCCAAGGCTATTTCCACTATCTTAAGATTTCTTTCTAGGTGGGACACTTATCTTTGGGATTTCTAGGTCAGGGAGGGGGAATCAGAACAGCTAGAGTTTATTTTGTCATTCTGGCCCCTGGAAAAACAGGCAGGCAGATTTCTAAACTTCCAGGTTGGGGGCTGATAGCTGAAGGAGAAGCTGCTGTCTCTGCTGGGGGCCCTCTTACCTGGCTCCAATGATTCCTCCTGTCCCATGGTGAGATCCTGGTGAGATGGCTGTGAATAGCCCTTGGGATGGGTGAGTCTGCTGGCTGGGGCTCCTTCTCTCTCTGCTGTAGTCTGCTCTCTAGTCCAAGCTGTACAGCCCCCATGTGCTTTGCTCTCCCCCTCTCTGGACCCTAGTGGGCATTTTCCTGGGCTGGATTCTGCCATGCTCTGTCTCCCAGTGGTTTTTGGACACTCCAAAATTCATTCAGATTGACTTTTTAAGGTTTAGTGACAGGATTCATGGAGGAGCTTAGAGAAGTTACTGCTTCCTTTCCATCATCTTGGCTCCACCCCACCAGTGCACTTTCTACTGAACTTTGTATTCCAACAGACTATTGAACTTGATTGACTCAGTGGTAAAATGAATATAAAGTTATACTTTTCATACCTCCATAGAAGAGGGCACACACATAGCCCAAGGTTTTTTTTTTTTTTTCCAGACAAGAAAGCACCAGTGAGGAATGACTTTAGTTTTAGTGGTTCTCTGTGACTAAGGTGCTAGCTGTACTAAGCATCCTTTTTCAAATAGAACTGAGACCTTTGTTCCTATAACCCATCCTTGCTGCTCTTGTGACATAACCTTTGGTTTGGTCTCTATGGGAATAGAGGGTTGATGGGAGCCTTTCTTATCTTACTGGGAAGGCCCATTTGAGGTTCTCCCTCAGCTAAATATGCATGAAGAGTTCCCAGGTCAAAGAAATCTTTAGCTCCCTGACTCAGGGCAGACATTTACTGATATTTTGGGGGGCATCTCTGTGGCTAGCATCAAGACATACTCCTACTTCTTTGTATTTTCCATTCTTGTCCTTCATTTCTATAATTTTACAGTCCCTTCTGTATTTACTAGTCCAAGTTGTCTCTCTTTGATTCTTTACAATTAACTTCTCCTTGGATATAGATACAAGAAATCGGGGAAGGGAATGAGAGTGACAGAGATCAACCCAGGGAGCTCTATGTCTAGCTTTCATAATGGGGGGCAGGAAACCTGAGGGGAAGGATTTGTTATTTCTGTTGAAGGTCCTCACTACCTGCTAATTCTTTAATGAGTCCCCAGGGAACCATGGAGAAGAGATCAGAAAATTCTTCCCATGAATTTCCCAATTTCTTTATCTTGGTCATAGATCTCTAAGCTCACTGTCTCAGACCTGGTTGTCAACACTTGATTCTATTAAGTTATTTGGGTGAAAGGACCTATGTTACATCTAGTGTTGTAATGATCTTCTAGGGTTATGGGAACAAAATTTCTGATAAAGGCTCTGGGGTTACAGCTGTGAGAGAAATAAAAGTCCATTAATAATGCTCATTGGGACAAGAGTTTGGAGGAATGTCCATGGAGAGGAGGCTGAGGGGACTATACAAATTGAAGTAAAGTGAGGATAGTAGGATGTGAGTATATTTGAAATAATCTTGGGCTCTTTCATTGAGATCATAGGATTTAGGGAGTATGGAAGCACCCTCAGAGCATATGGAAAGTGCAGATTCTTATGGAGAATATCAGTTGGGATATGCCTGGAATTGATGGAACAGAAACTGAGAAATAGGACACTAGTGCTAATGGGACTGAGCACTTATCCCTAATATGGGACCCGAGACAGGGTTTTGGAGTTTCTTATATGGGAAAGGAGAGGACCTTCATAAGGGAATGGACCATGACTCTTGACCATGGGGAATAGGACAGCAAAACTTACATCTGAGTACTGGTCTGTTCATTTCATGATTGGCCTCATTTCCTCTGAGTTGTAATCTGCTTTTCCATGGTCATTGGGCAAATAAGGGGAGAAAATTATGAAGTAGTGAGTGGTAAGAGAAACATAAAGTGCTTAAAGAAAACTGGAGGGTTGACAGGGGGAGAGGAAGCTGGAAGATTATGGAGCCAAGATGGGGGAAAGCAGAAACTACTGTTGAAGTGGTTACAGAGAAGCCACCGTATTCAATAAAGCAGTTGGATAAATGTAGGGAACTAGGGACCAAGTCAACCTGATACTGTTTCCCTCTTGGAACCTCTTCTGCACCCAGAGGATATTGTATTTTTTCCTTCCTTTGTCTCAGTCTCTCCTTTCATCTTTCAGGTAAGTTGCTTTACTAATCTCTTTTTCATCATCCCTTCTCACAACACTCTTTATTCCAAATTACCTGCATACTTACATCACCTTCATTTCTATATGTAAAAGTCTCTGTCTCAAGTCTGACCTTCTCTCCCCCACATACCTCTCTTTCCTTTCTTTCCCCTGCTAAATCTGCATCCTTCTTCTAGCCATCCTAGGTTGATTTGGATGGAGAGGCTTCCTCCTAGCTCCTGCCCTGAAATGTATTAGTCCATAATGGCATTGGCTATCCCTTGCCCCATTGTATTCAAAAGCCACAGGGAAGAAACAGGGAAGATATGGGCCCCAAGGTAGATACAAAAGGGAAAGAATTAATGAAGATTATATTTATAACGTGACCCTGTTCCCATCTAGAGAAGCTTGCTCTCTCCGGACCTCACTTTCCTGTTTTACTCAGCATTTGATTTTACCATGGCACCAATATCAGGGATGAAGAACCAGAGCTGTGATAAGGTAAGGGGGACCAGTAGGCTAAGGAAGGTCTTGGTAGTATTTGTAATATTAGCCCACACATCAGTAATCAGTCACTTGGGTTTCCATCCTTCAGCAAAATGGACTTTACCCTCCCTAGTTTCAGAACCCAGTGAGGTTGCATTCACTGAATTAAGCAGTTTTGTTTCTTGGACCTGGGAATGGAGAGAATCTGGGACTGGAACTGGGAGTGAGAAAACTCATGTTTCTTTACTGACTCTATCACTTACCAGTAGTCTAAGCATTAGTAAGTCACTCATTCTTTCTGGGCCACCTCATTTACTTTATCTGTTAAATGGAGATCACAGATTTATAGACACATGGAATCATATAGCTTTAGAGTTGGAAGTGATTATAGCAAACACTTACTACAACCCATTCTTGACAAAGAATTCAAATACCACCCTCTTCGGATTGTTGAAACAATAAACTGAAATGATGGATTTGAAAGTCCTATCTAAAAACTTCAAAGTGCTACTTAAGTATAAATTATTCTTACAATTTAATATCCGGATTGGGTTAGAAGACACTGTAGATATAGAAGGTCTCATCTCTGACCTTGGGAAGTCTGCTCTCTTTCTGAAAAGACAGGACATTTACAAAGCAGCAGTCCTGGAAAAGGGAGCCTTAACTTCTTCTCTCCCATCTACTGTAGTGTCATTAACCTGGGGACCAGACAGTAAGGCAAAGTGTTATAGGATTAAGATTTTAATTGACCTTAGAGATCGTGTATTCCTCATTTTAGTACGTTTAGTATAGAATCTGAGGCTTCCAGAACTCATACATTTAGTAAGGAGAAATGGTAGGATTTGAACTTAGATTTAAACTAGCAAATATTCATTTATTCATCCAACAAATGCTTGTGAAAATCTGCTTAATGCCAAGTACTCTCCAAGCCATTGAGGATACACACACACACACACACACACACACACACGCACACACACACACACACACACACACACACACACACACACAAGACATATTACTTGCCCTTAAGGACCTTATGGACTGTTTAGATGCACAAAGATATATTCATATATGTACAAGGTACTACATTATAAGTGACATTAAGGAAGTTAGATGGTGCAGTGTAGAGCCTGGAATCTGATTTCTAATCTTATCTTAGACACTTATTAGCTTTGACACCCTAGACAAATCACTTGAACTTATTCAGCCCCAGTTTCCTTATCTGTAAAATGGGGATAATAATTGTTCCTACTTCCTAGGACTGTTGTGAGGATCAAATGAGATAATATATGTAAAGCACTTTGCAAACCTTAAATTGCTACATAAACGCTCTCTTCTTTCAGAATTATCTTGAATCATTTTATTGATCCGAGTAGCTTACTTTCACAGTTGATCATAATTGCATATATCTTTTATGGTTTATTTTATTAATAAAAGATGAAAACAACAAAAAAACTTCAAGAGGTTATATGTATTCATAGGAGGGAGAAATCACTTCAAGTTTGGTCAGGGAAGGTTTCCTGGAGAAGGCGACATTTGAAATAGGAGGAAGGGATTATAGGTTCATAAGTGGAAAGGAGGATGAGGCCATCATGGGAAGAAGGAATTGGCATGAAACAAAGGTCATACTTAGAAAGATAATGGATTGATGAGTAACATATTGACTCCTTATGAGAGTTGGTCCTTAATGGCTAAACATGGATACATTTACCAGATTGTTTTCTTCAGTGATAGGCTGTAGCATGTCCAGAGGTTAAGAGTTTTGGAAACCATGTCACATGGTAACTGCTGTTGCACGTAGTAGGTATTTACTAAACAGTTAATTTGAATTATATTGAAACCTGCTAACTGTCTTCAAATATTTGGAGGGCAATTATGTGAAAGATGGATTTATGTTGTTATGCTTTGTCCAAGAGGGCATAACTGAGACCAGAATTTTCAGGAAAGCTTATTTAGTTTTGATGTAAGGTAAACCTTCCTACTATTAGAGTTGTTCAAAAGTTGAATGCACTGTCTTGGGTGAGGGTGTACTCTTCCTCAGTGGATGTCTTCAAACAGATGCTGGATTATTATGTGGAAGAGGTATCATAATATTTTTTTCTCCAGATGCAAAAGGGCTAGGTAAGTTCTATAAATCCTTTCCATCTCTGATATTCTGTGTTTCTCTGAAATAAATTAAAGGAATCTAATATGTTGAGTATAAGTTTTATTACCCTTATTCTACAAATGAGAAAACTAAGGTTCAGAAAGTCACAGGGACTTGTTTAAGGTCTCACAAACCCTTAATCCCTTAAGGGATGAAATAAGTTGATGCTTTTGACTTAATGACCAGCTCTCTCTCTTTCTATTGCACTATTGTACTTTAGCACACAATGAAGTCTGTCTGACTTGGTGGTATAGATGGATTCAAAGTCAAAATACATGTAGGACATAAGTCTTTATGACTTATTATGAAATGATGTCAGTCTTGAAGTATTTGAAACCTGACAAATGGAAGACAGATTACATTTCTTCTACCTGGAACTAGAAGGCAGAATTAAGAGCCCAAAATAAAAATTCCTGAAAGATAGTTTTCAGTTTATTATAAGGAAGATATTCCTTCCAACAGAATTTTCTAAACATAGAACTGCCTCGTGAGGGAGTGAGTCCATTGCCACTGGATGTGTTTGAGCTGAGGTTGGTGTGATCATTTGTTAAAGATACAGTAATGGGGATATATGGAGTTGTTGCAAGTTATCTCTAAAGTCTCTTCCAACTGTTAGATTCTTTGATTTGATATGATTTAATTTGTTGGAGGCCATTGAGGTTAAGTGACTCGCCCAGGGTTACATGGCTTGTAAGTGTCTGAGATCAGATTTGAACTTAGGTACTCCTGACTCTGGAAATGGTGCTCTACCTACTATGTCACCTACTTTCCCAGTTCCTTTGATTTTTAGAAGGGATTGGGAGATTCATGGTGTGTGTGTGTGTGTGTGTGTGTGTGTGTGTGTGTGTGTGTGTGAGTGTGTAGGTTATAAAAGGAAAAAACATTAAAGAGGGAAGATTGAACAGTATTAATTTCATGATTTTCTGAGAGCTTGCCTAAATTACTGAAATTCTAACAAAAGGCAGATTTGTTTTAAAAAGTATCTCCCAAGATGCTCAAACGTCAAAAGTTTGGTGTTCTTTAAATAAAGCTATGAGTTAAAAACCAGGTAGCTAATCAGGAGTGACTTCATGATGATCAGAGATGGAAATAAGACATCATAACTTCAACAATCCTGTTCCAATCAAACAGCCATTCAATGAATCAACAAACATTTATCAAGTGTTTACACAGTGCAAGGTACTGTGATAATCTCTGGCAATAAAAAGAAAGACCAAAATGCAAGAGGAAAAAAAAAACTGTGCTTACCCTCAAGTTTATATGCCAAAAAAGGAATACACAGCATAAAAATAATACATAAATAGCTAATTAGATACATGAACGAATGAGTATGTATAAGATACATACAGAGTATAAGGAAAGAAAATTTTTGAAGATAAGAAGCTGCAAGTGCATGGGGACCTGAGAAAGACCTCCTGCAGAAGTTAACATTTCAGTTCCCTTGAAAGAAGTTAAAGGGTAGAGATGAGGAGCAGATTACTCCAGGCTTGGCCAATAGTCTTTGCCATGGCATGATGATGAGAGAGACAATGTAGCATGTGAAGTAATAAGTATTACTGGAGGTTATAGAGAATAAAGTATGAGAATAATAGAGAGGCAAAGAGTCAGGCTGTCAGGGCCTTAAATGTCAATAGAAGATTTTCTATTTTAGCTTAGAAGAGATAAGGAGCCATAGCAGTATATCAAGAAGGGAGAGGGAGCTGGCATGGTCAAATCTGTGCTCTAGGAAAATCTCTTTGTCAGCTATAACGAGGATAGCTTGGAGCAAGGAGACACCTGAGGGAAAAAGACTAATTAGAAGGTTATTGTAACAGCCCATTTATTTTCTATTTTTCTTCATTGGCGCTTAACTGAAATAGGGAAGATTGCAGGTATTTTTAACTGTACACAATTTTTTCACTTCTATTAATTAAAATATTATTTAGTTATTTTTAACATCCTATTTAAAATTTTTGCGTTCTAAATCTCTCCCTCCCTCCCACCTTGCCCCCACTCACTGAGAAGGCAAGCAACAGGATATAATTTATGTATGGAAATCATACAAAACATATTTCCATATTAACAATGCCAACAAGGAAGCAAGAAAAATAAAGAAAGAAAAATATGCTTCAATTTACACTAGACTTCATCAGTTCTCTCTCTGGAGGTGGAGAACATATTATAAATCCTTTGCAATTTTCTTGAATCATTGTATTGACTAGAGTAGCTAAGTGTTTTATAGCTGCATACAATGATCTCCTGGTTCTGCTCACTTCATTTTGCATCACTTCATAGAGGTATTCCAAGGTTTTTCTGAAACCATTCCCCTTGTTATTTATCACGGCATACTAGTATTCAATCACAATCACATATCAATACTTTTTCAGTCATTCCTGAACTGATAGGCATCCCCTCAATTTCCATTTTTTTGCCACCACAAAAAGAGCTGCTATATTTTGTACTTACAGCTTCTTCTTCTTCTTCTTCTTCTTCTTCTTCTTCTTCTTCTTCTTCTTCTTCTTCTTCTTCTTCTTCTTCTTCTTCTTCTTTTTCTTCTTCTCCTTCTCCTTCTCCTTCTCCTTCTCCTTCTCCTTCTCCTCCTCCTCCTCCTCCTCCTCCTCCTCCTCCTCCTCCTCCTCCTCCTCCTCCTTCTTCTTCTTCTCCTTCTTCTTCTTCTTCTTCTTCTTCTTCTTCTTCTTCTCCTTCTCCTTCTCCTTCTTTCTCCTTCTCCTTCTCCTTCTCCTTCTCCTTCTCCTTCTCCTTCTCCTTCTCCTTCTCCTTCTTCTTCTTCTTCTTCTTCTTCTTCTTCTTCTTCTTCTTCTTCTTCTTCTTCTTCTTCTTCTTCTTCTTCTTCTTCTTCTTCTCTCTTTAGGGTACAAAATTAGTGGTGCTATTGCTAGACCAAACAGTATGCACAGTTTTATAGCACTTTGTGCATAGTTCCAAATTGTTTCCCAGAATGGTTGAATTCGTTCACAACTTCACAAACAGCTCATTAGTTTGTCTATTTCCCCCCTCCCCTCCAGCATTTCTCATTTCTGAAAGGTGTGAGGTGGTACCTCAAAGCTGTTTTAATTTGCATTTCTCTAAGCAATAGTGACTTTGAGTATTTTTCATATGACTATAAATAGCTTTGATTTCTTCTTTTGCAAATTGCCTATTCATGTCTTTGGCCACTTATCAATTGGGTAATGCTGGGTCTTAAAAATTTTGACTCAGTTCTCTACATATTTGGGACCTTTTCCAGAGAAATGTGCTGTAATTTTTAATATTATTTCATATAGATGGCATCTTTTAGCAAAATGTAGTTTCCCTGATTATCTCTTTTAATTAGGTCTATTTTTACTTTTGCTTTTTCTGAGATCATCATTGCTACCTCTGCCTTTTTTACTTGAACTGAAGCATAATAGATTCTGCTACAGCCTCTTATTTTAATTCCATGAGTGTGTCTCTTGTAAACAACATATTGTTGGATTCTAGTTCCTAAACCATTCTGCTATCTGCTTCTGTTTTATGGGTGAGTTCATCCTATTCACATTCACAGTTATGATTACTTGTTATGTATTTTCATCTATTCTATTTTATTCTGTTTATCTTTCTTTATCCCTTTTTACCCTGTCCCTCCTCAAAAGTCTATTTTTTCGTTTGACTACTGCCTTCCTTAAGCCTTTCTTCCTTTTATCATCATCCCTCCTTTTCTTTCCCCCTTCCTCTCCTCTATTCCTATTGGATAAGGTAGATTTCTATGACCAACTGTGTTTGCATAATATATTTCTCCCTCTTTGAATCAATTCTGATGAGAGTGAAGTTCAAGTATAGCTCTGCAGTACCCTGCCCCCCTCCCCAATGTAAAGGCTCCTCCTTGAGTGCCTCTTTTACGTGAGGAAATTTTTCCCATTCTACCTCTCCCTTCCCCCTTCTGCCAGTGCATCGCTCCTTCTTACCCCTTCATTTATTTTTTGAGATCATCTCAACACAATCACACACCAATGCTCTTTGTCTATGTAGACTCCTCCTAACTGCCTTGATGATGATAAAATTCTTAGGAGTCACATGCATCATCTTACCATATAGGAATGTAGAGAGTTTAACCTTATGAATCCCTCATGATTTCTCTTTCATGTTTACCTTTCTATGCTTCATTTGAATGTTGTGTTTGAATGTCAATTTTTCTATTCAGCTCTGGTCTTTTAATCAGAAATGATTGAAAGTCCTTATTTCATTAAATATTCATTTCTCATCAGAAGGATTATATTTAATTTTGCTGAATAAGTCATTCTTGGTTGCAATCCTAGCTCCTCTGTTTTTTGGAATATCATATTCAAAGCCCTCCACTCCTTTAATGTGGAAGCTGCTAAATCTTGTGTGATCCTGACTGTGGCTCCATGATATTTGATTGCTTACTTTCTGACTGCTTGCAATATTTTCTCCTTGACATGAGCACTCTGGAATTTGACTAAAGTATTCCTGGGAGTTTTCATTTTGGGATCTCTTTCAGGAAGTGATCAGAGGATTCTTATTTTTTCAGATTTATTTATTTATTTTTAGTTTTCAACATTCATTTCCACAAGATTTTGAGTTACAGATTTTTACCTTGTGTTTTCCCTATCCCCCACCCCAAGACAGTGAGCCTACTGAATACCCCTTCCCCCAATCTCTTCTCTCTTATATCCTTCCCCACCCCCAACTTTACAGTAGGGCAAGAGGGATTTCTATATCCCAGTATCTGTATATCTTATTTCCCAGTTGTATGTAAAAAAACAATTAGTTTTAACATTTGTTTTTAAAACTTTGATTTCCAGATTCTTTCTCTTTTTCCCTCCTCACCCACCCCCCATGGAAAGACAAGCAATTTAATATAGGTTGTACATGTGTAGTTACACAAAATGTTTCCACAATAGTTATATTGTGAAAGACTAACTATATTTCCCTCCATCCTATCCCACCTCCACTTATTCTATTTTCTCCTTTGACCCTGTCCCTTTTCAAAAGTGTTTGTTTCTAACTACTCTCTCCCCCAATCTACCTTCCCTTCTATCATCCCTCCTCTTATCCCCTTCCCCCCTACTTTCCTGTAGGGTAAGATACCCAATTGACTGTGTATGTTATTCCCTCCTTAAGCCAAATTCAATGAGAGTAAGGTTGACCCTTTCCCTTTCACCTTCCTGCTTTTCCCCTCCATTGTAACAGTTTTCTTTTGCCTCTTTTATATGAGATAATTTACTCTATTCTATCTCTCCCTTTCTCCTTCTCCCAATATATTCATCTCTCGTCTCTTAATTTTGTGTTTTAGATATCATCCATTCATATTCGACTCATCCTGTGTCATCTGTCTATATGTACATGAACATATATATACACACATACACCTTCCTATACATACATATACATGCATGCATACATACATATATACACATATTTATTCACTTCAACTATCCTCATACTGAAAAAACTCTTATAAGTTACAATGATCATTTTTCCATACAGGAATTTAAATAGTTCATCTTTAATAATTCTTTTTCCTGTTTACCTTTTCATGCTTCTCTTGTTTCTTATATTTGAAAGTGAAATTTTCTGTTCAGCTCTGGTTTTTTTAATCAAGAATACTTAAATGTCCTCTATTTCATTGAATGTCCATATACACACATATATATTTATACATGCATACACCCTCCTATACATACATATGTGTATGTATACATATACATACACATTCCTTTCAGCTATCCACATATTGAGAAAAGTTTCATGAATTACAATTATAATTTTTCCATGTAGGAATGTAAATAGTTCAACTTCAATAAGTTCCTTATCATTTCTTTTCCCTGTTTACCTTCTCATGCTTCTCTAGCTTCTTGTACTTGAAAGTCAAATTTTCTGTTCAGTTCCAGTTTTTCCATCAAGAATGCTTGAAAGTCCTTTATTTCCTTGAATGACCATATTTTATTATACTTAGTTTTGCTGGGTAGATGATTCTTGGTTTTAGTCTTAGTTCCTTTTACCTCTGGAATATAATATTCCAAGTCCTTCAATCCCTTAATTTAGAAGCTGCTAGATCTTGTGTTATCCTTATTGTGTTTCCACAATACTCAAATTGTTTCTTCCAGACTGCTTATAATATTTTATCCTTGACCTGGGAACTCTGGAATTTGGCTATAATATTCCTAAGAGCTTTCTTTTTGGGACCTTTTTCAAGAGATTATAGGTGAATTCTTTCAATTTCTATTTTGCCCTCTAATTCTAGAGTTTCAGGACAATTTTCCTTGAGAATTTCTTGAAGGGTGATTTCTAGGCTCTTTTTCTGATCATGGCTTTCAGGTAGGCCAATAATTTTTAAATTATCTCTCCTGGATCTATTTTCCAGGCCAGTGGTTTTTCTTTTTCTTTCTTTCTTTCTTTTTTTTTTAAAGCAATTGGGGTTAAGTAACTTGCTCAAGGTTACACAGCTAGTCATTATTTATGTGTGGGTGCTCATTTTCTGAGGCCAGATTCGATCTCAGGTCATCCCAACTCCGAGGCCGGCACTCTTACTCACTGTGCCACCTAGCCACCCCCCAGTGGTTTTTCTAATGAGATATTTCACATTACCTTCTATTTTAAAAATTTATTTGGATCTATTATATAGTATCTTGATTTCTCATAAAATCATTAGCTTTCATTTGCTCCAATCTGATTTTGAAGGAATTATTCTCTTCAATGAGTTTTTGAAATTCTTTTTCCATCTGGCCAATTTGACTTTTTAAGGCATTCTTCTCATTGTTGGATTTTTGGGTCTCTTTGTCCATTTGACTTAGTCTATTTTGTAAGGTGCTATTTTCTTCATTCAGGTTGTTGATGCACTTTTCATGATTTTCTTGCATCATTCTCATTTCTCTTTCCAATTTTTCCTCTACTTCTCTTACCTGATTTTCAAAGTCCTTCTTGAGCTCCTCCATGGCCTGTAACTACTTCATATTTTTCTTGGAAGCTTTTGATATAGGACTTTTAACTTTATTGTCTTCTTCTGGTTCCATGTTTTGATTCTTTTTGTCCCTCCAAAAAGATTCTGTGGTCTGATTGTGCTTCCTCTGTTTGCTCATCTTGCCAGCAAATTACTTGACTTTTGAGCTCTTTGTCATGGTAGAACTCTGCTTCCAGGGTGGAGAGAGCTGTGTTCCAAATTTCTGGGGGGTTTCACAGTTGTTGTCAGAGCTGTTTTCAGAGCTATGAGGAGGGTGCCCTCTCTATAGCTCCCACAAGCTCTGGCACACTAGCGTTCCTCAACCCAGGATTGTCACCCAAGACTGCAACCCAGATCCAAGCAGGTCAAAGCAGGAGCAATTACCCTCTGAATGGTTGCTGTGTCCCTCTATGATCTTCAGGCCAGGAGCTACTGAGGCAGCCATATGGCAGCAGCTTCAGCCTCTGGCCACAGAGCACCTCTGGCCCTGGGTGTAGGGGCTGTACTTCACTCTTCTCTCGACCAGTTCCAACAGAGTTCTTTACTGACCTTTTTCTTTCTCTTTGCCATTCATGGGTTGAGAAGTATGGAAACCACCACAGCTGCCAGTGATTCACTATCCTGAAATTTGCTCTGGCCAGTGTGGTCTACCTCCAATCTGGGCTGGTGTAGTTCATGCAGGACTGCACTCAGCTCCAAGACCATTGTGATAGACCCTTCAGTGGGAGATTTGTTTCTCTCTGTCACTTTGTGGATTCTGTAGCTCTAAACTTTGTTTAGAGTCAGTTTTTTACAGGTATTGGAGGTGGTTGGAGTGAGAACTCAAGGAAGTTCCTGCTTTTATTCTGCCATCTTGGCTCCACTGCCGTATTCTTTCAATTCTATTTTATTCTCTGGTTCAAGGATATTAAAGCAGTTTTCTAAGATAATTTCTTGACATATGATGTCTAGATGCCAACTTCCTAATTTATTTTAGACTCAGAAAATGTCTCACAATGACTTTTCATTGGCTTTGACATTCCAAAATTTGATTTTAACTGTTATTTGGAGGGGAATGTTGTCAGAGTTCTGCTGGGTTAATGTCTCTACTCTACAATCTTGGCTCTATTCTTTCTTTTTCTTATGCACCAACATTCATTGCAATGTATGAAGAAGTAGATCAGGGGTCAATAAAGTGTGGTCTATAGTACCAAATCCCATCCACTGCCATTTTTTACATGGATTCCAGCTAAAAATGATTTTTTTACATTTTATGATAACATATTCACATATTGAAAATATAAGAAAAAACATTATTAGCTTGTCAGTCAGATTTAACTCTTCCCAAATCATTGCCTCACCCCTTCCCCAAAGAGAAATGTACCAAAAAAATTCAATAGACTCTTTAAATAAACATATACTTTGATATTCAGTGACTTCACAGCAAAGGTTAATATTGGGAAGAATAATTTAAAATATGTTGGAAAATGAGTAATAATCGTGGACAAAGATGCATAGATTAAAAATATCCCGAGGGTTATACATCATAAACATTTCATCTGAGAAATGAATCAAAAGATTATGGATATAGCAAGCAAAAGAAAATGCTTAACAGACAGAAAATGATTTGTTACTGATAGGGAGTTATTCCTGAATCAACCATCCATATGTATCATCAAACTACCAACTTTTTAGAGCAAATAGAATAATTAATAATAATAACAACAATAATAAAAGTAATAGCAACAATAGCTAGTATTTATACAGATTTTTAAACTTTTCAAAGTGATACACACACACACATGTATATATATATATGTATATATATGATAAAATTAATGGATAGGTAAAATACATAATAAAATGAAAAACAGAGTAGACAATTTGATCAACATTATCTATGGAATCAAGATGCTGCTGCTGGAATAAGTGATGTGGATAGAGGAAAGGATATCACTAGTCTTCTCCAAGAAAAGACTATGTGACTATAAGTGACACTTAGGGAAGGAGGAAGGGAATAAGCATTTATATAGCACCTGCAATATGCCAGGTGCTGCACTAAGTACTTTTCATAAATATCTAATTTTATCCTCACAACACCTCCACAAGGTGGATGATATTATTATTCCCATTTTACAGTTGAAGAAATTGAAATAAAGAAAAATTAAGTGGCTTGACCAGGGTTGCAAAGCTGGTAAATATTTGAGGCCAGATTTGAACTCTAGTCTTTCTGAATCCAGTTCTAGAACTCTTTCCACTGTGCCACCAGCTGCCTTTGGTAGAATTTAGAGTCTTCCTAAATTTGGAGGGAGGCCACATTCTAAGATCCTTTCGAAATGGATAACCTCAAATGTTTGAAGACATTGGCCAATATTTCCCTTAATCTCCCCAGTTTTCTTGGGTGATCTTTATATGGAATGATGTTCAGTTCCTCCTCCAGATGACTCTAGTTCTTTGGACACTCTCTATATTGTTTGTGTCCTTTTCAAAATATGACACCAAGAATTAAACCCTCAATTTCAGAAGAAGTCTGACCAGGCAGAATAAAGCTCCTAAGACCCAAACCTCTCTCATTCTGAATCCTCTTCCACTTTTTTTTTTTTAAGCAATTGGGGTTAAGTAACTTGCTCAAGGTTACACGGCTAGTCATTATCTATGCGTGGGTGCTCATTTTCGGAGGCCGGATCTGATCTCGGGTCATCCCAACTCCGAGGCCGGCGCTCTTACTCACTGCGCCACCTAGCCGCCCCTTTAGGGCAATTGGGGTTAAGTAACTTGCCCAAGGTTACACAGCTAGGTTTTTGTTTGTGTGGATTAAGTGTTGGAGGCCGGCTCTGAACTCAGGTCCTTCTGACTCCAGGGCCGGCCCTCTATTCACTGCGCCACCTAGCCGCCCCCTCTTCCACTTTTAATACACCTAAGACTGAGTTGAGTTTTTAATTATCATATTACATTATTGGCTCCTATTGCATTTGAAGTTTCCTAAAATGTCCATATCTTTTTTTCAGAGAACAGCTATTTATTAATGTTTCTACCATCTTGTACTTTTGACATCAAATTTTCAGACCCAAGCATAGCACTTTACATTTATGTCTATTATATTTTCAGCTGTATGACAAGCTGATACCTTATCTCTTCTGTATCTATGGATTATTCCAAATCCTGTGCTTTGATGAATATATCTAACTTGCCTCCCATATGACAACACTTAAAGTATTTGAAGACTGCTTTCATGTTCTTAATGGATATTCTCTTCTCCTAGCTAAAATATCTAGTTATTGGAAATTAACATCATATAACATGGTCTATATATCTTTGTCATCATTCTAATTGCTCTCTTGTTGGTTGCCATCTCTTAGTGATGCCCTAAGTCCATAGGTGTTGCAGCTAGCGTCCCTATTCCTAACACATCTGACTTCCTTCTCTGCTTTTTTTCTTTTTAAATAGTCTTTAAAATAAACTGTTACAGACAATTATCTAGAAATTCAGAATGAAGACCCTCAGCTTTATTAGCCCACAGAATTGAGCATCCTTTTTTCCCCTCACTCCTCTCTGCAGAGCATTCCCTGGGAAGAACTTTCTCCAGAAAACCTAACCACAATCACTGAATTCCTGCTCCTGGGCTTCTCCAGTCTCCAAGAAAAGCAACTTGTGCTTTTCCCTATCTTCCTTTGTCTCTACCTAGTCATCCTCAGTGGGAATATTACCATTGTCACTGTCATCTGCCTGGAACACAGTCTCCACATCCCCATGTACTTTTTCCTAGGGGTCCTCTCTGTCTCTGAAACCTGTTATACATTCGTTGTCCTGCCCAAGATGCTTATCAACTTGTTCTCTGTGCTCAGGACCATCTCCTTCACCAGCTGTGCTGTCCAGATGTTCTTCTTCCTTGGCTTTGGTGTCACCAACTGCCTATTGCTTGGTGTGATGGGTTATGACCGCTATGCTGCCATCTGCCACCCTTTGCGCTACCCAATCCTCATGAACTGGAGGGTCTGCAGACTGTTAGCAGCCAGTTGTGGAGTGAGTGGCTTCCTAATTTCATTGGTGGGCACAACCTTGGTCTTCATTCTACCCTTCTGCAGCTCCAACAAGGTTGAACACTATTTCTGTGACATCTCACCTGTCATTCACCTTGCTTGTGGTGATTCCTATATTAATGAGTTTGTCATATTCATCTGTGGTGTCCTAGTGCTTGTTTTCCCTCTGACTTTCATCTGCATCTCCTATGGTTTCATTGTTCATACTATCTTAAAGATTCCATCTGCTGAGGGGAAAAGGAAGGCCTTTTCCACCTGTGCCTCCCACCTCACTGTTGTTGTAGTCCACTATGGATGTGCATCCTTTGTTTACCTAAGGCCCTCCAAGATCACATCAAGTAAAGACCAGTTGGTGACAGTGAGTTACACCATTATCACCCCCTTGTTAAATCCCATGGTTTATAGTCTAAGAAACAAGGATGTCCAAATCGCCATTCGGAAAGTGATCAACTGGGGAGGATTTTCCCTTAAAACTGTATAATTTGAAACTCTCATGATTGTGGACAAATAGTTGTACTAGAGGTATTGTTTGTTTTGATAGAGATGTGAGTTTAATGTTTCTCACAGGGGTGAATATTTTTTAAGCTTGGGTAGAGATTAAAAAAAATTCTGTTAATTTTACCAATCTAGCTAGCCAAATGAGTGAATATTTTTATATTAAAAATTTAAATATATATAACATAATAATCAAGTAATAAATCATATCGGCCAATTTAAAATAACAGGCTTTCAGCAGGGGCTACGTTTCTTTGTGTAAATATTCACTATATGCAATGTAAAAACAATGAAGAAATATGAATTGTTTATGATTTCACTTCAGTAAAATTTTTTCTCAATATAAATCTATTTCTCTTTCTTTACACAATTCTGCTTAATGAATCCTATCATACGCCAATTCATATTTGAATGTTTTACTTGTGGTTTTATTTGAGTGGGAGGGACAGGAAGAAAGTCAACTTGGCTGAACTATAAATGCAGGAAATAGTATAATGTATTCTAAGACTTGAAATGTAAGTTGCAATCAGGTCATAAAGGCCTTTCAATGTCAATTAGAAGAATTTATATTTTACTCTAGGTACCATATGGAACCACTGGAGTTTAACAAGCAGGAGGTGATATGGGAAGACTTGTGCTTTAGAAAAATCACCTTGAGAGAAATGGGGAGAATAGATTAAAGTGGGGAGAGTTTTGATGCAGGCAGATGAATTAAGAGACTGGTGCAATAGTTCAAGGAAGATGTATTGAAGGCTTGAACTGGTGTGGTGGCTATGTTGGTGCAGGGGAAGGGATTGAAGTCAGAGGTTTTTAGAGAATTAGAAACAAGATCTGGCCACTATTTGCATATATTATATGGGTGAAATATAAGAGTCAAAGATGATGCTGGGTGACTGGAAACATAGTGAAGACCTCAATAGGAATTATCTAAAACAAAAAATAATTTTGATTAGATTTCATTTTGTGACAATGTTGTTCATGCACATGTGCTTCTGGTGAAACTATATTGACTCAGAACATCTGACATAGATCATACCTAGCTGATTTCCCCAACTTTACTTAGTTCTTTTAGTTAGTTGAGTGATAGAGTTCATGTTATACACATGTGTTTTATTGTTTTCTTTTGTTGTATTTTTACTTCTGTTGTGTTAAGTAATGGATAATATTTCAAGGAAATGTACAAAGTGGTAGCTCTTAAAGAGCACCCCTCAATGATTGTTGGAGATATTATAGCAGCTGTTGGTGTAAGGGAGACAAGTGTTTGAATAATCATTCAAAACCTTAATGAAATAAGATCAGTCATATTGAAATGAATGGAGAAATGCCATGGGTAATGAAAAACATTAAAAACTAACAAATTATTTTCTACAAAACAGCCTTATTTTCTGTAGAAAATAGGAAAAGATCTTCAAAAGAATATGACCAGGGGAAAGATTATTTTGATTCATTTATAGTATGATGTAGGTTTCCTGAAGTTGGAAAAACAGAGAGAATAGAAAAAAAAGCTGGTAACAGTACTTAGCAAGAAAAATAAAACAAAATAATAAACCCCCACAACATCATATGTCATGGGGATAATGATAAAAATCTAGAGTTAAGCATTGAAAATTTGAAGATGGTAATTTTTACTTATGATTTTTTTTTACATTTCAAGGCTATACCAAAAGCATTGTCTGTACAACCCTTGGGTTGTGCCACACAACTCCACAGGGTGGGGGTCTCTACTTTTAAAACCACTAGTATAGTGTACAGAGTGATATTTTTGGAGTCAGGAAGACTTGGGTTCAGATATGATTATTTACTATGTAATCATGGAGATATCACTTAAAGTCTATGAGACACAATTTTTTCATATATAAAGTGGAGGTCTTCATATTCTATTATCTACTTCATATAGTTGTTTCAAGACTCAAATGAGATAATACATGTAAAGTACTGAGAAAACTTCAAAGGGTTTCTACAGGGTGGCCCAAAAATCTTAATGCAGTTTTAAGCTTTAATAGTTTAATGAAATAACATTTAGGATTTAATAGCTTAAAAGTAATAAAGTAACCAAATGTGGGAATGGGTATAAAGTATAAATGAATGGTTAAGAACAGAACTGAGCCTCTCAACTAATTAATCCTTGTATGATATTACAATGAGAATGCTGTAGTAACTTTTCATTTGTTTTAAAATGTTCATATATAATAAATAAATAAAATACTGAAAAAATAAAATGCTGATTTAGAAAGATTCAGTAGTTTAAAATCGCACTAAGACTCATGGATCACTTTCTATAAATATTGGTTATTTCATGGAAGGATAAATGGGAGGATTTGAGAGGAAAGGATGAAATGGGAGGGCCAAAGATGATGTGCAGTGTGGAGAGCAGCTAGGTAGTGCAGTTGATAGAGAGCTAGACTAGAGACTTATCTTCCTTATAGGCTTTTGGGCATAGTTCCAAATTGCTTTTCATAATGGTTGAATGAGTTCACAATTCCACCATCAATGCCTTAAAGTCTCATTTTTTCCCACTTTCCTTCCAACATTTGACATTTACCTTTTTTGTCCCATTAGCCAATCTAATAGTATGAGGTAGTATTTCAGAATTGCTTTAATTTGCATTTCTCCAATCAATAGTGAGAGTATTTTTTTTTTATATGGCTATAGGTAGCTTTGATTACTTCATCTGAAAACTGATCATATATTTTAATCATTTATCAATTAGGGAATGCTCTTGTTTTTACAAATTTGACTCAGTTCTCTATATGTTTGATAAATGAGGCCTATCAGAGAAACTTGCTTCAAATTTTTTTTTCACAGTTACTATTGCTAACTGTATTTCTCTCCATCTTATTCTCCTTTTTTATTTTTTGCTAATTTAATTGAAATGGCATTGAATGAGTAGATTTTTTAAGGTAGAGTTGTCATTTTTATTATAGTAGTTTGCCTACCCATGAAAATTAATATTTCTCTAATTACTTAAATCTGACTTTATTTGTATAAAATGTTTTATAATTATGTTCATGTAGGTCCTGGGTTTGTCTTGGCAGTTATACTACCAGATATTTGATATAGCTTAATCAGAGAGAATAGAAACTATAATTATTGTAAATGGGATATCTTTTATTATCTTTTCTTGCAGGCTTCTGTTGGTAATATATAAAAAAGGCTGATGATTTATCTGGTTTTATTTTATGTCCTGCTACTTTGCTAAAATGATCATTTCAACAAAATTTTTGGTTGAATCTCTAGGATTTCCCAAAGATATCATCATATTGTTTGCAAAAAGGATCATTTTATTCCTTGAATTAGAGTCCTCAAGTTTCCTTTTCTTCTCTTATTCCTTCTGCTAACATTTCTGATACAATATTGAATGATATTGATGATATTGGGCATCCTTGTTTCACTCTTGATATTGTTAGGAAGATGTCTAGCTTATCTCCATTATAAATAATACTTGGGGATGATATTAGGTAGATACTTATCATTTGTTAAGGTAAAATCCATTCACATTTATGCTTTAAAGTATTTTTAATAGGAATGACTGTTGTTCTTTATTGAAAGCTTTTCCTGATATAACCTTGTGATTTTTGATAATTTTATTATTAATAGAATCAACATTTTAATACTTTACTTTATGTTAAATGATCTCTGCATTCCTGGTATAAATCCCACTTGGTTACTCTATATAATCTTTGTGATAAATTGTTTTAATGTTCCTGGCTACTATTTTATTTAGAATTTTTACATCCATATTCATTAATTAAATTGGTCTATAGTTTTCTCTCTCTGTTTTTGTTCTTCTTAGTTTGGGTATCAACACCATATTTATTTCACAAAAGGAGTTTGGAAGGACTCCTTCTTTGCCTATTATTCCAAATTATTTATTTAATATTGGAATTGGTTCATCTTTGTTTGGTAGAATAAACTTGTAAATCCATCTGGTTCCGATGATTTTTTTTCCTAAGAAGCTCACTTTTTTTTTTTTGCTTTTTGGAGGGCAATTGGGGTTAAGTGACTTGCCCAGGGTCATATTGCTAGGTTTTTTTTTTTTTTGTTGTTGTTGTTGTTAAGTGCTGAGGCTGGATTTGAATTCAGGTCCTTCTGAGTCCAGGGCTGGTGCTCTATTCACTGCACCACTTAGCTGCCCCTTAAGAAGCTCATTTATGGCCTCTTCAATTTCTTTTCTGAAGTAGGTTTATTTAGAGATATTATATTTCCTTTTTTGTGATTCTAGGCAGTTTATTTTTTGTAAATATTATTCCATTTTACTTAAATTATTAAGTTTGCTGACTTATAAATGGGCAAAATAATTCCTAATATTTGCTTCGATTTCATCTTCGTTAATGATATAGTCACTCTTTTCATTTTCGATACTAATAATTTGGTTTTCTTTTCCCTTTAAAAATAATATTAACCAATAGTTTATCTATTTTATTGTTTTGGTCTTTTTCATAAAAACAACTTCTAGTCTTATTTATTAATTCAATGTTTTCCTTACATTCAATTTCATTAATCCCACCTTTTATTTTGAATGAAAAATTAGAAAAAGAGGTAAAATATCTCAATGGAAAAATAACTGACCTGGAAAACAGATCCAGGAGAGATAATCTGAGAATCATAGGCCTACTGGAAAAATCAGGATCAAAAAATGAGCCTGGGGAGTAGAAACAGCACTTTCAAGGTGCTCTGCCCCACTCCACTTCCAAACTATGTAAAAATTGGACTCTGAACAACTTCTGGAGCTCCAGCACCCACAGAATAACACAGAGAAGCTAACCTGCCACTGAGGACAGCCCAGCAGCACTGTAGGGAGTGGCCAGCATAGCACAGCGCAACCCTCTGGGAGCCAACAGCACAGCATGCAGGGATCCGAGCCCAGGTCTGCTTGAGCCCAGCTTTTAGCCCCAGGCCGTTCAGGCCAGCAACCAGTTGGAGGGACCCCAGAACACCAGCAGCTGTATAGATTCCAGAATTATCAAAATAGATATGCCTAGGACAAAGTGAGAGGTTAGTGCTCTATGGACTTTGGGGCCAGTATTTGGGGAACACGTCGACTTCTTCCCCTGGGGGCAAGAAGTGGCTGAGGATTCACTGCACAGAAGCCATTTTGGAGCTTCAGTGGCAGCTTCAGCTCCTGGTCTGTGAACTTTAGGGAGATCCAGCAATCAGCCTGGGGGTTAATCGCTCTTGCTTTAACCTGCTTGGATCTGGATTGTGGTCTGGGGTGGGGGGTGTCTGGGGTGGGTATCCAACTTGCCAGAGCATGTGAAGGCTTTACAGAGGCCACCCAACTCCGGAAGTTGTGAAGACCCCAATGTTTGGGAAGAAAGCTCCCCTGTCTGGTGGCAGAGTCCTACTGTGGCAACAAGCCCAAAAATCAAGTAATTAAGTGGCAACATGCCAAGGCAAAAGAAACAAAATAAACAGAAAAATGCAACATTAGACTCCTATTTTCAGGGCAAAGAGGATTGAAGCATGGAATAGGAGGAGGTCTGTGAGGTCAGAACCCCTGCACCAAAAGCCCCAAATGAAAATATGAGTGGGTTACAGGCTACAGAGGACCTTAAGAAGGATTTTAAAAACCAAATAAGAGAAGTGGAGGAAAAATTGGGAAGAAAAATGAGAAGGATGCAGGAAAAGTATGAAATGAGGGTCAACAGCCTGACTGAGGAAAATAACACCTTAAAAAATAGACTAACTCAAATGGCAAAGGAGGCTCAAAAGGGCAATGAGGAGAAGTATGCCTTAAAAACCCAAATTTGCCAGATGGAAAAAGAATTTCAAAAGCTCAGTGAGGAGATTCGTTCCTTCAAGTTAGACTGGAGCAAATGGAAGCTAGTGACTTTATGAGAAATCAAGATACTATTAAACAGATCCAAACAAATGAAAGAATAGAAGGCAATGTGAAATATCTTATGGGAAAAACCACTGACCTGGAAAATAGATCCAGGAGAGATCATTTAAAAATTATTGGACTACCTGAAAGCCATGATCAAAGAAAGAACCTAGAAATCATCCTTCAAGAAATTCTCAAGGAAAATTGCCCTGATGTTTTAGACACAGAGGGTGAAATAGAGGTTGAAAGAATCCACCAATCACCTTCTGAAAAAGATCACAAAAAGAAAACTCCTAGGAATATTATAGCCAGGTTCCAGAATTCCCAGATCAAGGAGACAATACTACAAGCAGCCAGGAAGAAACAATTTCACTTGATTACCTGACTTTTGGGCTTGTTGCCACACTATGGCTTTAAGGCCAGATAGAGGAATTTTCGTCCCGAACGTGTGGGGGGCAACTTCCGTTTCTGGCAAGCTGTTAACCCACCCATGACTTCCACCCTAGATCACAATCCAGATCCAGGGAGGTTAAAGCAAGAGCGATTACCCCCCAAGACTGGATGGCTGGATCTCCCCACGATTTGTAGGCTGGGAGCCGGAAATGCCTCTGAAAACTACAAAATGGCGTGTCTCCTCAGCGGCTTCTAGCCCCCAGGGGAGGGAGCTGACGCATTCCCCAAATACAGGTCCCAAAGTCCATAGGACACTGACCTCTTACTTTGTCCTAGGCATGTCTATGTTGATAATTCTGGGGTCTCCACAGCTCCTGGTGTTCTGGGGTTCCTCCAGCTGGCTGCTGGCCCTGCCGCCCTGGGGCTAAAACCTCAGCTCACAGGGACCTGGGCTCGGCTCGGCTCGGCTCCTGCGCTCTGTGCGCTGCCAGGTCCCAGATCTCTGCGCTGGTCCTTCCTGCAGGGCTGCTGGGCTGTCCTCAGCGGGAGGTTAGCTTCTCTGTGTCATTCTGTGGGTGCTGGGGCTCCAGAAGTTGTTCAGAGTCCCCTTTTACATAGTTTGGGGGGAATCTGGGGGCAGAGTGGCTTGGATGAGCTTTTTCTACTCCGCCATCTTGGCTCCGCCCCAGGAAGAAACAATTTCAATATTGTGGAAACACAATCAGAATAGCACAGGACCTGGCAGCTTCTGCACTGAGGGATCCAAGGCCATGGAACATGATATTCCAGAGGTCAAAAGAGCTGGGATTAAAACCAAGAATCACCTACCCTACACAACTGAGGATCTTGTTTCAGGGGAAAATATGGTCATTCAGTGGAATAGAGGACTTTCAAGCATTCTTGAGGAAAAAAACAGAGTTGAATAGAAAATTTAACATTCAGACACAAGAAGCAAGAGATGCTTGAGAAGGTAATCAGAGGAAAGAAATCAAAAGGAACTTATCAAAGTTGAACTATTTATATTCCTACATGAAAAAACAATAGCTGACTGATGAAACCTTCCTTATGAAAATAATTGAAGAAGGGTATATGGTCATATGAATACATATGTGAATGTGTACATATATGTTTACAGGTATACATGGATAGAGGGCACAGGTTGAATTTGGTGGGAAGGGAGGATACTTAAGGGGTGAAGTGAAGAGGTGAGAGAGGAAAGTGGCAAGAGGAGATGGGGAGAGACAGGGTAGGGTAAATAATCTCATGTAGAAGAGGCAAGGGGAAGTAGTTGCAGGGGAGGGGAAGAACAGGAAGGCAAAAATGCAAAATCATATTCCCATTGAATTTGGCTCAGGGAGAGAATGACATACTTACTAAATGGGATATCTCACCCTGCAGGAGAGTAAGGGGAAGGGGGATGAGAGGGGGGATGATGGAGGGGAGGGCATTCTCGGGGGAGAGGAGGTTGGAAGTACCCACTTTTGAAGAGGGACAGGATCAAAGTAGGGAATGGACCAGGTTGGGGGTGGGATGGGTGGGAGGGAAATAGCAGTATTTTACAATATATCTACTATGGTAACATTTTGCATAGCTATACATGTACAACACATACTGAATTGCTTATCTTCCCAGAGGGAGTGGGTGACAAGGGAGGAAGGGAATAGATCTGAAATCCAAAGTTTTAAAATTAAATGTTTCAAATGTATATAAATACTATTATTAATACTATTTTGCATGTAATTGGGAGATAATATGTGCAGGCACTGGGGCCCAGAGATTCACCTTGCCCTAATGGCAAAGTTGAAGGGGGTATGGCAGAAGATATGGGAGAGAGCAGATTGGATGAGGGGAAATCTTGTGGGACTGCTATTCTGGGGTTGTGGGTAGGGGGAAAAATGGGGGAAAATTGTAACCCAAAATCTGTCGGAAATGAATGATGTAAACCCGAAGTTAATAAAGCATTTGTTAAAATAAAAGAAAAAAATGAGCCTGGACAACATCCTCCAAGAGCTCATTAAGGAACACTGCCCTGAGTTACTAAAACTTGAGGGTAAAATAGAAATCAAGAGAATCCAACAGACACCCCCTGAAAGAGATTCCAAACTGAAAAGTCCTCAAAATGTTGTAGCCAAATTCCAGAACTACCAGATAATAAAGAAAATACTTCAAGCAGCCAGAAAGAAACAATTCAAATATCAAGGAACCACAGTGAGGATTGCACAGGATGTGGCAGCCTCCACCCTGAAAGATCGGGGGCATCAGTATACAATTTTTTGCAAGGCAATAGAGCTCTGGTTACAACCAAGGATCACCTACCCAGTGAGACTGAACATATTCTTCCAGACAAAGAGATGGTCATTCAATGATATAACACATTTCCAGTCCTTCCTGATGAAAAAGCTGGAGCTCAATGGAAAATTCAACCTCCAATTACAAGACACAAGAGAGACTTTAAAAGGCAAACAAGGAAAACACACACACACACACACACACACACACACACACACACATACACACACACTTATTTAATTAGAGCAAATTGTTTATAGACAAGTAGAGGACATGAGTATAAATTACACAAAATGATGATAAAAAGAATCTTATTAAGGGCTACAAAGGGACTGCAATGGAAGAAGAGGAATGAATGAAGTGGGAAAAGGTAAATTATGCCACACAAAGAAGCATAAAAACAATATAGCAGAGGGAAAGGAGGGAGGGAGATAAGTATTATACGAGCTTTTCCCTCATTGGTTCTGGTGCAAGGAGGTAATAAAATAACCAGTTAAGCATAGGACTCTATGGAGAAGAGATGCAAAACATATCATAATAGAGGGAAAGAGGGGAGGGAGAGGAGCTTTGCATGAGATTTGTTACTGTCACTCTCCGTGCAAAGAAGAAATAACATACTTCATTAAGTATTAAAATATGCTACAGGCAGTAGGAGGGGGAAAAAGATATGAAAGGGGGGTTGGTTAGAAGGGAGGGAAGAATTAAGGGGGAAGGGGAGGAAAAGGGAGGGGGGGCTGATAAGGGAATACTGAGGGAGGCAGTGGTCAAAAGGAAAACTATTAAGGAGGGGAAGGGAGAAGGGGAGAAAAAAATATAAGCATAAACAGGGGAGGGAATAGTGAAGTGCCAGTTAGGTTCCCATAGTGCTAGCTCCTACACAAGGCCTCTCACAAGGCCCCTCAGAGAGCCCCAGGAACCTAGTGTAAAGGTATGACTGTTATGAAACCTCTCCCTTCACTTGTCTTGTAACCAAGATGTAACTAAAACAAAGAATTGCCCCATTAGCTTGCAGCCCCACCTTAGTTTACATCCCCATGTAGCAACAGTTGCCTTGCTGACCACTGTTTGTTTCAGGAAGTACTTTTTACTGTGTAAAATCTTGCTGGACAGACTCCTCAGGGCTGCCTTCCCTTTGGGGATACAGCTGCCGGCTAATAAAAGCACTCCCCAAAATATTATGCCATCCTGTATCTACATAAATGTCCATTACAATAGAATGGAGGGAAAGAAATAGATAATAATCATAAAAGTGAATATGAATGGAATGTACTCTCCCATAAAATGGAGGCAGATAGCTGAATGTATTAAAAACCATAACCTACAATATGTTGTTTACAAGAAACACATCTGAAATAGAGGGATACACACAGGGTAAAGGTAAAAGGCTGGAGTAAAATAAATCATGCCACAGCTAAAGTAAAAAAAGCAGGGGTAACAATCTCAGATAAAGCAAAAGCAAAATTTGATCTAATTAAAAGAGATAAGGAAGGAAACTATATCTCACTGAAAGGCACCATCGAGAATTAAGCAATATCACTATTTAACATATATGCACCACATGGTATAGCATCCAAATTCCTAGAGGAGAAGGTAAGGATTACCTTACCTAAGAATCAGAGGAAGAAATAGATAGCAAAACTACACTAGTTGGGGACCTTAACCTTCCCCTCTCTGAACTTGATAAATCCAACCTCAAAATAAACAAGAAAGAAGTTAAGGAGGTGAACAGAATTTAAGAGAGGGAAGATAGAATAGATCTCTGGAGAAAACTGAATGGAGATATAAAGGAATATACCTTCTTCTCAGTGGTACATGTCACATACACGAAAATTGACCATGTACTAGGATATAAAAACCTCACAATTTAGTGCAGAAAGGCAGAAATAATAAATGTGTCATTCTCACATCATGATGCAATAAAAATCATATGCAATAAAGGGCTATGGAAACACAGACTAAAAACTTATTGGAAACTAAACAATTTAATCCTAAAGAATGAATGGGTCAAACAAGAAATCATAAAAACAATCAGTAACTTCATTCAAGAGAATGAAAAACAATGAGACAACATACCAAAATTTGTGGGATGCAGCAAAGGCAGTTCTTAGGGGAAGTTTTACATCCCTGAGTGCATACATGAATAAATTATAGAAAAGGGAGGTCAATAAACTGGGCATGCAATTGAAAAGGCTAGAAAAAGAACAAATTGAAAATCCCCAATTAAATACTAAATTAGAAATACTGAAAAACAAAAGAGAGATTAATAAAATTGAAATTAAGAAAACTATTGAATTAATAAATAAAACTAAGAGCTGGTTTTATGTAAAAAAAAACAATAAAAATTGATAGACCCTTAGTCAATATGATAAAAAAAAACAGAATGAGAAAACCAAATAATGAGTATCAAAAATGAAAAGGGTGAATCTACTACCAACGAAGAGGAAATCAAAACAATAATTAGGAATTATTTTGCCCAGTTGTACATACATAAATTTGACAATCTTAGTGAAATGGATGAATATTTACAAAAATATAAGTTTCCCAGATTAACTGAAGAGGAAGTAAATTACTTAACCCTATTTCAGAAAAAGAAATTGAACAAGTCATCAGTGAACTCCCTAGGGAAAAATCTCCAGGGCCAGACAGATTTACTCGTGAATTCTATCAAATATTTAAAGAACAATTTATTACAACGCTCTACAAACTATTTGGGAAAATTAGTGAAGAAGGAGTCCTACCAAATTCTTTTTATGACACAAATATGGTACTGATTCCTAAATCAGGAAGAGATAAAACAAAGAAAGAAAAGTATAGACCAATTTCCCTCATGAATTTAGATGCAAAAATTTTAAATAAAATATTAGCTAAAAGATTACAGCAATTTATCACAAGAATAATATACTTTAATCAGGTAGGCTTTATTCCAGGAATGCAAGGATGGTTTAATATTTGGAAAACCATCAGTATAATTGATCATATCAACAATAAAACTAGCAGAAACCACATGATTATCTCAATAGATCCAGAAAAGGCTTTTGCCAAAATACAACATCCAGTCCTATTAAAACACTAGAAAGTATAGGAATAAATGGAACCTTCCTTAAAATAGTAGGTAGCATCCATTTAAAACCATCAGCAAGAATTATATGTAAAGGGGATAAACTAGAAGCATTTCCAATAAGATCAGGAGTGAAAAAAGCGTGTCCACTATCACCCCTCTTATTCAGTCTGGTACAGGAAATGTTAGCAGTAGCAATTAGAGAAGAAAAAGAAATCAAAGGAATCAAATTAGGCAAAGAAGAGACCAAGCTATCCCTCTTTGCAGAAGATATGATGATATACTTAGAGAATCCTAGAGAATCAAGTGAAAAACTACTTGAGACAATAAATAAATTTGGCAAAGTTGCAGGATATAAAATAAACCCACATAAATCCTCAGCATTCCGGTATATGTCTAACAAAATCCAACAGCAAGAGATAGAAAGAGAAATCCTACTTAAAGTTACTGTAGACATTATAAAATATGGTCCATGTATACCTGTAAACATATGCCCATATACACTTCTTCAATTATTTTCATAATGAGAAAGGTTCATCAGACACAGATATTGTTTTTCCATGTAGGAATGTAAATAGTTCAACTTTGATAAGTTCCTTTTGATTTCTTTTCCTTGATTACCTTCTCAAGCATCTCTTGCTTCTTGTGTCTGAATGTTAAATTTTCTATTCAACTCTGTTTTTTTCCTCAAGAATGCTTGAAAGTCCTCTATTTCACTGAATGACCATCATTATTTATGTGTGGGTGCTCATTTTCTGAGGCCGGATTTTATCTCGGGTCATCCCAACTCCGAGGCCAGCGCTCTTACTCACTGCGCCACCTAGCTGCCCCTTTAGGGCAATTGGGGTTAAGTAACTTGCCCAAGGTTACACGGCTAGGTTTTTGTTTGTGTGGATTAAGTGTTGGAGGCCGGCTCCGAACTCAGGTCCTTCTGATTCCAGGGCCGGTGCTCTATTCACTGTGCCACTTAGCTGCCCCGGTCTTTGTCTTTTCATTCTACTTTCTACCCATTTTGAAGCAGGGCCCTAGCCATGCCCTTCCTCTTGGGTTCCCAAGCCTTTACTGTTTAGAGTTTTGCCCTGGGGCAATAATTACTATGTTTTCAAAGTTGGGGGGGGGGTTGGAGCAGCCACTCTGCCATCTTGGTCCTTGGAGGTCCTGATAGGGGCTTTTAAAATTTCTGCGCTATGGAGTCCCAGGAGTATTTGCTGCCCCTGACAAGGGCCCTGCATTTGGTTCCTACCTTGCTCTTTCCAGTCCCAGCCCTTTGGTGATAGGCCTGGTAATGGCCCTTGTGGTTGGTGGGATGACTTGCCCCCCTCCTTGATCAGGCCTCTGGCAACATGCCATTCCAGCCTACCTCTGCACACCACACCATCTCGGCCTGCCTTTCTCAGTGTGCCACCTTTGGCTTCCCGGACTGCCTCTCTCCCATCCCATAAGTTTTGATATATAGTTTCCTCATTATAATTCTCCTTAATAAAATTATTATTTCTATAACTTGTTCTTTAACTCATTTAAAATTAAGTGGTTTAGTCTCCAATTAATTTTTAGTCTATGTTTCTATGGTCCCTTATTATACATAATTTTTATTGCAATTAGGATCTGAAAAGGATGAATTTAATATTTCTGTTTTTCTGTATTTAAATATAAAATTTTTGTACCCTACTATGTGGTCAATTTTTGTACAAGTACTAAATACCACTGAGAAAAAGGTGTATTTTTTTTCTATTCTCATTCAATTCTTTGCAGATATCTATCATATCTAGCTTATCTTAGATTTTATTCCTCTCTTGCCTTCTTTCTGATGTTTTTTTTTTTGTAAAATTAATATAATTCTAAGGGAGGAATCTGGGAGAGTAATTTTCTGCTTGATTCTGCATTCTTCCCAGAATTCTCCCTCACCTCTTTTTTTGTAGATAATTTTTGCAGATAATATGGTCGTAGAATTTTCTTTGAAGTCTATCTAGGCCAATAATACCTCCTTTTCCTTTTTTGCAATTTTTTTTTTTTGCATTGTAATTTCTATTTGGGAGACTGAGTAATTTAGTTTCTCAACTGTTTTTCTAGGAGCATTTTATACTGAAATATGAAGATATTAAAATGAATTGGTAATTTCTCCAATATGAGGGTTTCTTTTAGTGATTCATATTGTAAGTTATTGCATAAGTTTCTATTTGCCATAGGGAATATTCTTTCCTTACTTCGGATATTATAAAGATACCAGTGAAGCACAGAAGTGTTTCCTGATTATTAAATCTCAAAATACTTTAATCAACAAAAGTGTGGAATAAGAATCAATCAATTGGGGGCAGCTAAGTGGCCCAGGGAGTAGAGTGTTGGCCCTGGAGTCAGAAGGACCTGAGTTCGGATTTGGCCTCAGACACTTAATGAACACACAAACAAAAAACCTAGCCGTGTGACCTTGGGCAAGTTACTTAACCCCAACTGCCCTCCAAAAAGCGCAAAAAAAAAAAAAACCCAATCAATCAATTGGACATGCAATTAAAAATGAATAACACATAAATTCCCCAATTAAATGACATAACAGAAATTCTGAAAAATATTTTTTTCCATAAAAATATCATTAAATTGACCAGGAAAATTAGAAGCTGGTTAAAAAAAAACAAACTGCTAAAACTAAACAATTAGCAAACCCGCTTTCATTTTAAACCAAAAAACAATTGAAGAGAGGACAAAGGAAATTAAAAGAAACTATTTTATGCAATAGTTAACAAAACTGATAACTTTGAGTAATTGGATAGATGCCCAATAAATATATAAAATACCTATATTAATTAAAGAATAAAGAATATTTAAATAACCCAATAAAGTAAAACAAATTGAAGAAGCCATAAATGATCTACCAAAGAACACTCTAGGACCAAATGAATTCTCAAGTGAACTCTCTCAAACATTTAAAGATACAATTACTTCTAATAATTAAATAAATAATTTTTAGTATAGGAAGGCATGACTTCAATTTTTCATAATGTGATTTTGTTACCTAAACCCATGAAATACAAAGCAGAGGAAGAAAGCTACAGATTAACATTCTTTTATCTATCTATCTATCTATCTATCTATCTATCTATCTATCTATCTATCTATCTGTCTATCTATCTATCTATCTATCTATCTATCTATCTATCTATCTATATCTATGTATCTATCCATTCATTCATTTGTTTGCTTATTTATCTATTCATTCATTAATTCATCTATTTATTCATCTATTTATTTATTCATCCATCCATCCATCCACCCATTCATTTATTATTTATATTTTTGAAAGTTAAAAAATTTATATTGATTTTTAGTTTACAATATTCATTTCCACAAGATTTTGAGTTACAATTTTTCTCCTCATCTGTCCCCTACCCAACACCTCAAAACAACAATCCCACTTAATAGCCTCTTCCCCAATCTGCTCTTTCCTATATCCTCCCCCTTCCCCCTCTGACTTTCCAGAAGGGCAAGATGCATCTTCATACCCCAGTGCCTGTATATCTTATTTCCCAGTTGTATGTAAAACAACAACAACGACAACAACAACAACAACAATAATAATAACATCTGATTTTAAGACTTTGATTTCCAGATTCTTTCCCTCATCCCTTGTCACCCACCTGTACTGGAAGATAAGCAATTCAAGATAGCTTGTACATGTGTAGCTGCACAAAACATTTCCATAGTGGATATATTGTGAAAGACTGACTATATTTCCCTTCATCCTATCCCGGGCCCACTTATTCTATTTTCTCCTTAGACCCTATCCTTTTTCAGAAATGTGTGCTTCTAACTACCCTCTCCTCATCTGCCCTCCCTTCTATTATTCCCCCTTTTATCCCCTTCCCCCCTACTTTCTTGTAGGGTAAGATACCCAACAGAGTGTGCATGTTATTCCCTTCTCAAGGCAAATTCAATGAGAGTAAGGTTGACCCATTCCTTTTTTTGCCTTCCTGTTCTTCCCCTCTATTGTAACACTTTTCCCTTGCCTCTTTTATATGAGGTAATTTCCCTATTCTGTCTCTCCCTATCTCCTCTCATTATATTCCTCTCTCACCTCTTAATTTTATTTTTAAAAAATCATCCTCATCTATTCAATTGATCCTATGCCCTCTGTCTATGTATACCTGTACACATATATACACACTCACATATATATTCATGTGTACATATACCCTCCTACATAGCCATATATATATGTATATATATGTATATATATATGTACATATATATATACATATATATACATATATATATTCTCTTCAACTATCCTCATACTGAGAAAAGTTTCATGAGTTACAATTATCATTTTTTCCATGTAGGAATATAAATAGTTCAACTTTGATGTGTTCCTTATGATTTCTTTTCCCTGTTCACCTTCTCATGCTTCTCTTCCTTCTTGTATTTGAATGTCAAATTTTCTATTCAGTTCTGTTTTTTTCATCAAGAATACTTGAAAGTCCTCAATTTCTTTGAATTACCATATTTACCCCTGAAACATGATGCTCAGTTTTGCTGGGTAGGTGATTCTTGGTTTTAATCCTAGCTCCTTTGACCTCCAGAATATCATATTCTAAGTCCTTCTATCTCTCAATGTAGAAACTGCTATATCTTGTGTTATCCTGATTGTATTTACATAATATTAAAATTGTTTTTTCTTGGCTGCTTGTAATATTTTCTCCTTAATCTGGGAACTCCAGAACCTAGCTACAATAATCCTAGGAGTTTTCTTTTTGGGATCTTTTTCAAGAGGTGATAGGTGAATTCTTTCAACCTCTCGTTTGCACTCTGGTTCTAAAACATCAGGGCAATTTTCCTTGACAGTTTCTTGAAGGATGATTTCGAGGTTCTTTTTTTTGATCATGGCTTTCAGGTAGTCCAATAATTTTTAAATTATGTCTCCTGGATCTATTTTCCAGGTCAGTTGTTTTTTCCAATGAGATATTTCACATTGCTTTCTATTTTTTCATTTGTTTGGATCTGTTTAATAGTGTATTGATTTCTCATAAAGTCAGTAGCTTCCATTTGCTCCAATCTAATTCTGAAGGAATTATTCTCTTCAGTGAGCTTTTGAGATTCTTTTTTCATCTGGCAAATTTGGCTTTTAAAGGCATTCTTCTCCTTATTGGCTTTTTGAGCCTCTTTTGCCATTTGAGTTAGTCTATTTTTAAGGTCTATTTCTTCAGTCAGGTTGTTGACTCTCTTTTCATGATTTTCTTGCATCATTCTCATTTATCTTCCCAATTTTTCCTCCACTTCTCTTATTTGATCTTCAAAATCCTTCTTAAGCTCCTCTATGGCCTGTAACCAGTTCATATTTTTCTTGGAAGCTTTTGGTATAGGAGTTCTGACTGTGTTATCTTCCTGCCGTTCCATGCTTTGACCCTTTTTGTCCCCAAAAAGTTTGATTGCAGTGCTTGCTTTTCTTCCTTTCCTTGCTCATGTTACCCCTCAATTAGTTAACTTTTGAACTCTTTGCCACAGTAGAACTCTGCTTCCGGAGAGGAGAGCTTTGTCCCAAATCACTGGGGTTTTCACAGCTGCCAGAGCTATTAGTTGGGTGCCCTCTCTGCAGCCCCCATTAGCTCTGGCTCACTGGTCACACACCCCAGGACCTCCACCAAGATCCAGATCCAAGCAGGTTAAAGCAAGAGTGATTACCCTCTGAATGGTTGCTTAGTTCCCTTATGATCTGCAGGCCAGGAGTTCTGAAGCAGCCATGTTGAGGTGGCAGCACTACTGCAGCACCTCCTGCTGCTTTTTGACCCAGGGGCAGAGGCTGGACAATGCCTCCATCCCCTCCAGTTCCCATAGAGTTCCATACTGACCTTTTACTTTGTCTTTGGCATTTATGAATTGATAATTCTGGAAACCACCACAGCTGCTGATGATACATTCTCCTGAAGACCGCTTCAGCTGCTGGGTCAGGGACACCCTAGGGCTGAAACCCCAGTCTCATGTGGGTCTGGGCTTGGCTCCCAGCATCCTGTGATGGGCCATCCTGTGGGCCTGCTGTGCTGCCTTTAGTGGGATATTTGTTTCTCTCTGTCACTTTGTGCATTTTGTAGCTTTAAATTTTGTTTAGAGTCATATTTCATAGGTATTTAAGGTAGTTATGGGGGAGCTCATGGAGTTTTCCTGCTTCTACCTCATCATCTTCCTTCCACTCCCTCCCCCCCAAACAATATTCTTAAGGGACACTGATGCAAAAAGAAAAATAAATAAAAATTTAATAAGTAGGCTACAGTAACATATTCAGAAAATTACATATTGTGACCAAATTGAAGTTTATGCAGGGGTGCAACATAAAGAAGTCTTTCTATATAATCGACCATATTGATAATATAAATAACAAAAGCACATAATTACATCAACAGATGCTTAAAAGGCTTTTGACCAAATCCAACACTCTTTTTTATTAAAAAATCTTTACACCTTTCTGACCTGGTCCCAGGCACGATGTCTCCCATAAAGAAGGGTGGAGAGAAGAAGAAGGTCCATTCTGTCATCAACAAGGTGGTGACCCAGGAGTACACCATCAACATTAACAAGAGGATCCACAGGGTAGGCTTCAAAAAGAGAGCTCCTAGGGCTCTAAAGGAAATCCAAAAATTTGCCATGAAAGAAATGGGAACTCCAGATGTGTGTATTGACATCAGACTCAACAAAGCTGTTTGGGCCAAAGGAATAAGGAAGGTCCCATACGGTATCCAAGTGCGTTTGTCCAGGAAACTCAATGAGGATGAAGATTCACCAAACAAACTGTATACGTTGGTTACTTATGTGACTGTCACCACTTTCAAAAGCTTACAGACAGTCAATGTGGATGAAAACTAAATTGAACTTCATTTAAATAAAATTATAAAATGTCAACTGGTAAAAAAAAAATCTTTACAAATTGTTGCTCTTACAAAAGTTCCATCAATCATATATGTGTGTGTACATACATATATACACACATGCAAACATATACATGCACATACATGTGTATATACATATGTATTTATATTATGTAGAATAGACTCAAATTTATAATATTAAGGGTCAATCTTCAATATAAAAAATGATCAAAGGATATGAACACATAATTTTCTAAAGAAAAAATCCAAATTCTTGGCAATCATATGAAAAAAGTGCCCTAAATAAAAATGATTAGAGAAATGCAAATTAAAATAACTGCAAAACTCCTTCTTATTCCTCTCAAACTGGCAAGGCTGTCAAGGGAAAAATGACAAAGGTTGAAGGGATTGGGTGAACACAGAAATATTTCTTCATTATTGGTTGAGCTGTGCATAAGTCCTACCCTTCTGGAAAGCATTTTGGATTATTTCCAGAAAACTGACAAATTGTGCATACCTTTTGACCCAGCTATTCCATTACTAAGTCTATAACCCCCAGAAATCAAAGATAAAGGAAAATTATTTATGTGTATAAAAATATTTGTTGTAGCCCTTTATAAATGTCTGCCCCAAATGGAAAGCTAAACAAATTTCTTTCTATTAAGGAATAACTAAAGAACTTTTGATAAGAGGTTTATAAATAGAAAAATAAGTGTTTCATTTTTCTCTTTTAAAGCAATTGGGGTTAAGTAGCTTGCTCAAGGTTATTTATTTATGTGTGGGTGCTAATTTTCTGAGGCCAGAACTGATCCTGGGTCCTCCTGACTCTGGAGCCAAAGCTTTTACTCACTGCATCGCCTACACACCCCTCCCCCCACTTTTTTTTTTTTAACAGAGGACAACTTGATTTTAAGGTGATTTTAAATCTTTATTTAAAACATTATTTTATTTTTAATTTATGGAATAAACAAGCATATCCATAATATTAATATAATAAAAAAGATGATTGCAATGAAAGCACAAATCTATTATGTAGAACTTGGTATTCCTTTTACATATATATAATAACATATCATGTAAATTTCTTTTTTTTCCTTCCCCCCCACCCTAGAAATGGCTACCATGAGACACAAGTATGTATGTAAGTATATATATATGTGTATGTATAAATATGTGCATATATATGTATGTGTGTGTATGTGTATGCAAAGTCATTCTACATGTACTTCTATTTATCATTTCTTTCTCTGGATGCAAATAACATATTTTTTCATGTGTCTTTTGTAGTTAATTTGTGTATTAGTCAAATTTCTCATTTGCTTAAAATGAATTAAGCAAAAGAATATTGCTGTTACTGTATACAAGATTTGCTCAGTTCTGCTTATTTCACTATTCATTATTTCAGGGAAGTCTATCCATGTTATATATATCTCCCAATTTCCTGTTTTCTTTCTGATCTTGGCTACATTTGTTTTAGTTTTACAAAACCTTTTTTTTTTCATTTAATGTAACTGAAATTACACACTTTACACTTTACCCTGCTTTCTACCTCCTATTTGTTCATAAATTGTTTGCTTATTCATAAGTCTGATAAGCAATATTTTCTGTCCTTCAAATTTTCTTGTAATATCTTATTATAATATTTTTAAGGAAACATTGACATGTATGTTGACACTACCAAATATTAAAATTAGGTGGAGAGGACAACTGTGAATTTCTTCAAAAAGGAAGGAGAATGAGCAGTACTTGGATTTCAATAGTAGACTGAGTTAAAATAGCTGAGCCATATGATAGAGAAGGATAAAGAGAATTCCTTTTTTTTTTTTGCTTTTTGGAGGGGGGGGGAAGATAGGGCAATTGGGGTTAAATGACCTGCCCAAGGTCACGTGACTAGTTTTTGTGTTAAGTGTCTGAGGTCAGATTTGAACTCAGGTCTTCCTGACTCCAAGGCTGGTTCTCTGTTCACTGTGCCACTTAGCCATCCCCTGAGAGAATTTCAAGAGAGGAGAGGTTGCTAAGTGATGGTGATAAAGGTGATTGATTTTGTGTGGGAAGAAAGTGAAATGTGCCTCTTCTAAGTAATTGATCTGTACTAAAGTAGGATGAGAGAAGAGGCACCCATCACTAGAGGAATGGATTGTCTTCCAGGGAGAGCTAGTTTTTTGAGAGCACAATAGAATGGAAGAGTGTGAAGGGATCTACTACGAAGAGGTAATGTTTAAAAAAAAAAGTTTGAAGGTTCCAGAGAGGATAGTAGGGTGGAAATGTCAAAGATGATTTGTATTATGGAAGCAAAGGGCAGAAAGGGACACAGATGAGAGTATTCAGAGAACCAAAGGATGGAGATAGAGTACCTGAGAAAATGGGAATTCTGAAGCATAGGGATTAAGGGAGCAAGGTGGGAACTTACTCAACAGAAGATGGGAAATGACCATATGATGAAGGTCACTAAGCCTTACTTTACTGTGATTTTATCATAATTGACCTTACTCTGAGAGATTTAGCATTTCATAGATAAAAGACTTTGGAAGCTAAACAAGAACAAGGTGGTAATGAGGTTTCTGAGGCCTGGGTTAATCTCATATTATTGAACTGGAGCCTTATCTCATATAGTTCATGCTTGAGGCACACCCCATACTCAAGAGCTGATCACTTGAGTACCAACAAACAAAGAGCACAATAATACTTTAGGTGTTCTAGGACCTTGTATCTCAGGTGGTTTAGAATACTTTTCAGAGTAGATGCAGACAGTTTTCTTTCCCATCTGACTTCTCTTATGCTCTTGGCAATCCTAACTGATTAATGATTAATGCTGGTGCTGATTTGCACATGGGGCAAGTTTTCTCCCTTCTCAGAAAAGCCCCCAAATCCCCTTGCAGACAGTGTTACTTCTCTGACAGGTGACATGATTATCACAACTCTACTGGGAGATGAGCTCAGTCTGTCTTTTTTCTTATAATTCCTTCCTCAGCCTCCTTTCCCATCCACATGCTGCCTGTGACAGTCAGTTCCATTCTATGTCAGGAGAGCAGAGAAGCCTGGTGAGTGCCTGAATACCACATGTATTATCCATACTCTCTTATCCTCAGTCCCTCCCCATCTACTGTCTCCTTCCCTTGTGTCTGTGAATACTGTAATCTATCTCCAGTCCTTAAAAATATATTTGAACTGTCTTCCATTGATAGCTATTGTCCTATATCTTCTTTTCCTAAAACCCCTGGAAAAAGAATGCTATTCTCCATTGAGTACCTCTAATTCCACCTTTCCTTGAGTTGTGTCTGACTCTTTGTGACCACATTTAGGATTTTCTAGGCAAATATATATGAATGGTCTGCCATTTTTTCTCCAGCTCATCTTACAGATGAGGAAACTGAGGCAAGAAGGATTAAGTCACTTACCCAGCATTACACAACTAGTAAATGTCTGAGGTCAGATGTGAACTCAGGAAGATGAATCTTCCAGGTAGCAGGCCCAATACTCTATCCATTGTGCTACCAACTGCCTCTTCACTTGCTGTCTTCTACACTTTCTAATCTGACATCCTATCTCATCATTTGATTGAAACTGCTGATGACAAAATTAGTAATATTCTCTTAATTGCTAAATATAATGGTTTTTTTTTTTATCATTTTGACCCTTGATCTCTCTGTAGCCATTGACACTGTCCCTTATCCTCTTCTAGATAATGTCTTCTCTCTTGGTTTTAATGACATTGCTATCCTCTGATTCTCCCACTCTATGCCAGATCTTTCTCTTTCCTTTGCTAGATCTATATCCAAATCAAGTCTATTAAACTTGGGCATTCCCTAAGGCTCTTTCCTAGGTCTTTTTTTTCTCCCTTTACAATCTCACTTGGTGAACTCATCAGCTCCATGGGATCAATTTTTATCTCTATGCAAATGCTCCCAGATCTGTATAGCTGGCTCTATTCTTTTGAGCTCCAGTCTTGCATTACTGACTGCTTCTGGAATAATTCAAACTGAATGTCCAATATACACCTCAAGCTTGTCATGTCCAGAAACATGGTTTATTCAGTATTTTCCCTCAAACTCCCTCTCCCAAACTTCCCTATTACAGTCAAGGGCACCACCATCCTGACAATCACTCAGACTCAAAACCTCTGTTATCCTCAACTCACCCCATATATCCAATCTGTTGCCAAGTCTTACTGCTTGTACCTTCAAAAAAACCTAAATATATCCCCTTTTATTTACTCATACAGCCGCCACTCTTATACAGGTCTTCATCACCTCTCTCCTAGATTGTTGCAATAGACTTCTTGGTCTATCTACCTCAAATCTTTCTTCGCTCCAACACATAGCAACCTAATTGTTCTTCCTGACTGGAGTCTCTCCCCACCACAATCCATCTTATACTCAACTGTCAAATTAATTTTCCTAAAGCACAGGTCTGACCCTTGTCACCACTTTATTCAATAAACTTAGGTAGCTCCTTATTACTATAAGATACATATTCATCTGGGGGCGGCTAGGTGGCGCCGTAAGTAGAGCGCCAGCCCTGGAGTCAGAAGGACCTGAGTTCGGATCCGGTCTCAGACACTTAACGCACACACAAATAAAAACCTAGCCGTGTGACCTTGGCCAAGTTACTTAACCCCAATTGCCCTCCAAAAAAAAAAAGCAAAAAAAAAAAAGATACATATTCATCTGGAAAATCTTCTGTTTGACTTTTAAAGATCTTCCCTACATGGACCTTTTCTTTTCTTTTTTTTTTTTAAACAAATGCTTTATTAACTTCTGTTTTACATCATTCATTTCCACCAGATTTTGAGTTACAATCATTTTCCCCCCATTATTCCCCTACCCAACCTCCCAGAATAGTAGTCCCACAAGATATCACTTCCTCCAATCTGCTCTCTCCCATACTTTCTCCCATACCCCCATCGACTTTTCCATTAGAGGAAGGTGGATCTTTGTGTCCCAATGCCTGCACATCTTATCTCCCTATTACAAGCGAAAGAGTATTACTAATAATATTTATATATATTTAAAACATTTAATGTTACGACCTCGAATTTCAGATCCATTTCCTTCCTCCCTTGTCACCCATTCCTTCTTGGGAGATAAGCAATTCAGTATATGTTGTACATGTCTAGCTATGCAAAACATTATCATAGTAGATATATTGTACAAGGCTGCTTATAATTCCCTCCCACTCATCCCACCCCCCACCTGGTCCATTCCCTACATGATCCTGTCCCTCTTCTATAGTGGGTACTTCCAACCTCCCCTCACCCCAAGGATGCCCTCCCATCCATCATCCCTCCTCTCATCCCCCTTCCCCCTATCCTGCTGCAGGTTGAGATATCCCATTTAGTATGTTACATGGACCTTTTCTACCTTTTGAATCTTGTACCTTTTTCTCTTTTTGTACACTATGATCTAGTAATGCTGAACTTTTTGATTTTCCATACACATGACGCCCTATATCCCTACTTCATGCAATTTCAATGACTAGCTCCTGTGTGTTTGGAATGCTCTGGCCTTTCATTTCTACCTCTTGACTTCTGTGGACTCCTTCAAGACACAGGTCAAATATTACCTCACGCAAGAGGGTCTTCTATCTCTTTACCTTTCTCCCTTCTCCATTGCTAGTACATTTCATCTGAAGTTATTTTCCATTTAAACTTTATCTATCTATCTATCTGTGTCTTGTAAGTATAATTTTTCCCAGTCTGTATGTGATTTCCTTTAGGTAACATTTCTTCCAGCCTAATATCCCAATGTTTTTCTCTTCCCTTCCCTTCCCTTCCCTTCCCTTCCCTTCCCTTCCCTTCCCTTCCCTTCCCTTCCCTTCCCTTCCCTTCCCTTCCCTTCCCTTCCCTTCCCTTCCCTTCCCTTTTCCTTCAACAACTAGCACAGTGCCTAATATATAGTAAGCATTTATTCAACAAGTTAAATCTACAAAATATAAACATAATTCTTGTTGATTGACTACTTCCTTATATCTCCACTCATAATCCACTAATGATCCCTGCAACTTTATGATTCAAAGTGCTCTCCCTGCCCCCTTCTTATCACTCACCTTATGTGTGTTATTTCTTAAGCTGATTGTCTCAAGTCTTGGGGGTTGTGATTACTCAGTGGGGTACAGAACTAGAGTTCTGTGACAAGAACAGTTTTTTTTTCAGTCCCTGATTCAGTTCATTTAATGTTCACAAGCATAGGAATGCAGGAATTGTGAGTGTATCAGAACTTCTTGATTGATCATTGTAAGCTGCAGTTAATCTCTGATCTGCTAAGCCAGAATCTCCTAGGAAAATGGGAGTTCTAAAATATCTAGATACTCAGTATAATCATCACACATATCATATCTCTTAATATGAGAATAATATGAGAATCATAAATTATCCAATAGATTCCTGCACCTGGAGTCTGGAATATCTGAATTAAAATCCAATCATTCATTATCCTCCCAAGGTCTTTGTAAGGAGAAAGTGAGGTAAAACTTGTAAAGTGTTTTGCACAGTGCCTGGCATATAGTAGGTGCTAAGTAAATGCTTATTTCCTTCTATATAATAAGTAATATTTTTATAGAAAAAATCAGCACAATCGACAGTTCATCAAGCAAGTCTGAAAATGTGTGTAATGTACTACATTCTGAAGAAGTGGATGTAAGCATCTGTTTTTCTTTCTCCTTTATTTTATTTTATTTTTTTAGTTTTGCTTTTTGGAGGTGGAAGAAGGGCAGTTGAGGTTAAGTCACTTGCCCAAGGTTACAGGGCTAGTAAGTATGTCAAGTGTCTGAGCCCTGATTTAAACTCAGGTCCTTCTGACTCCAGGGCTAGTGCTCTATTCACTGCGCCACCTCACCGTTCCTCCTTTCTTTTTTATTGAGCTATGTTCATGCTTCAAAAATTTTCAACACTTACTTTGAAGTTTTGTTTGTGTGTAGTTGTTTTTCTTTCCATTATTTCAGTCATCGTATATGTTGTTTTCTTCATCCTGTTTATTTCTCCCTTCATCAGTTCTTGTACATTTTTACATACTTCTTTTTTGGTAATTATCTACAGTATGACAAAATAAGAAGCATCTACACTATCTACAACATAGCACCATTACACTTATGTTCAATAATCTTTTTAACCCTTTTTAAATCATGTACTTTGTCTCCAATTCTTTGCTTTCACAAAAAGTCCTGCTATAACTGTTTTGGTATTTATGGTGACTTTCTTCTTATCAATGTCCTCCTTGGGGATTTTGAGTCAGTTTATTGGGATAATTCTCATTCTTTCCAAAATGGTTTTGCTAATTCATGAAAAAACCTTTAGACTACTTAGCTTCCTACAACTTTGACTATTCCAATCTTTTGCCATCTTTACTGAAATTCAGGGTACAAAATGAAATTTCTGAGTTGTTTTTACTTGCATTTCTTTTATTATTATTGAATTCTAGCATCTGTATACAATCAGACAGGGCGACTCCATTTAAAAATTTTAAAATCCCATTTAAAACTTTGAGTACATGGTAGTTAGCCTGTATAAAATGTTGGGGGTGTGTATGTTCCCTAATCCCATTTCTTCATGATTACCTTCTCCAATGAAAATATTTTTGCCCTTATATAGAAGTTGCTTAGTTCTGTCTATAAAAGGCAGTGCACAGCTCAAATGGAGCTTGGTCCACTCAATGCTTATTGCCTTGGCATAATGAATACAATCCTCTTAACTTTCTCTTGTGAGTTTGCCTCATTAATCAGGGCAAAGGCCAGGACAAAGATTTTCTTTTCCTTTTAACAATCTGATGAGCCAGCCAGGATGGTCCCTTCACCTGAGTGACTTTCACTGAAAGAGAGCCTATTCCACCCAGCAGTCAGCATTTGGACCTGTGTCTGATCAAAGGTCAGTGTACACTTTCCCATTGGTCAACTGAGAAGTGGTTGGAGAATTAAAGTTCCCAAACTCAAGAAGGACAAGGAGATATAGGTCCCCAAACCAAACTGACTCTTTCTCCCTGGAGTGGTCAGATTAAGAGCATAAAGGAACTGATTTGGGTTGGAATTGGAAGATTTTAAAGTGGCCTAAAAGGTCTATGGGAAGGTGAAAGGATCACCAAGAATCTTGGAAAGTGAGCTAACCAAAAGTGGGTCTACAATTTGGGTGAGGGCAGCTAAGGATCCTTGGGAACACTGAGATTTTTGAATGTTACTGTTGGTAATTGTAAATTCAGATTTGATTTGATTTGTTTGAAGTTTGTCTTGAAACTAAATTATGTTGTGATCTCATTTATAATGAGATGGGTTCTTCTATGAGTATAATTGTGGAAAATCAGAACTTAATGCAAAACACAATTGCTATGTGGCATTAAGGCAATATACTTGGAAAATACATGAATCAGGAAAATTTGAGTTCAAATTGAGTCTCACAAATTGTTAGCTGTGTGACCTTAAGCAAGTTACTTCATCTCTGTTTACCTCAGTTTCCTAATCTGTGAAAAGGGATATTAAGTATCCACCTCACGGTGTTGTTGTGAGGATCAGATAAAGAATAATTGGAAATTGCTTAGTACAGTGCCTGTCACATGGTCAGCACTATATAAATGTTGTCTATTATTTTTACTAAATAGAAGTACTCTATATTGGATTTGAATATGATCAAAATGTTTGGAAATTTAAATATTCAACTGGGTATATTTTGCTTTAAAATGGATAATAATAACTTACTCTTTATGGGGAAAGTAGCAAGGACCTCTTAAGTTTCTCTCATCTATGAAGTTTTTAGGACTTTCTATTCACTTATGATGGGGGAGGGATTTAAAAGTTTGCTTAAAAAGTTATGAAAATAATAAAATTATACCTGTTAATAAATAGTAGGTATTGATGTTACATCTTTGAGCCAATTTAGTAACAATAGACCTTAGACTCAAAGATTTTTTTTTTTGCCTCAAGGCTAATAGGCAATCCAGATTGAGGTTTATTGTAGTCATCATCTTTCTGGAGTTTTGAGTCAACTATCAGCATATTCACTCTACATGTGAACCCCACAATGTAATTATTCTCATTTATAAATGAAGGATAAATGATATGTCCTTAAATTGCTCCTTGCTCATTGTGATTGCAATATGAGAAAAATGTCAATATCTCAGCCTTTGGTTGCAATTAGTAAAATTTCTATTTGAGGTCAAATATATTGGAACTATAATTTGATATTTTTCTGAGTTTTGATTTCAGGTATGATTTTCTGAATTGTCATTTAGTCCAACATTCAATCTGAAAACTAACACAAGTGGATATCTGTGCCTGGGGAATTTGAGGGGAAGACAACATAGGTAAAGGTAAGACCTCTTAACTCAGTTTTCCCAGTGTGCTATTTCCTTTCTGAAAAAGAACATTTCTCACTCAGTTATGACACCCTGTGAGTGTGTAAACTTGCTGTACAATTGTTTATTAATGATGACTCTTACCTGGAACCAAACAGAGCTAAGGGAATTTTTCTCTTGTTATGGTTATGTCAAGTCAATCTGTGCCCTTGAAGTGGCATCCTTGCTCTTGTAATGATCATGTCCCTCCTTCTCCCTTTCATATCTAATTTCTATAATCAGGGTAGGTGAATTGTAGAAGTTTATGTTGTTCCAATACAATATATATTAATTAATAGATTAATATAAAACATCTAAGTTACCATAATAAGACACAAATATGAATTGTCTTTCTATTTTTAATCTGATTTTCTAGTCAGTTCTATACCCTAATAATCAGGTTAATGAGTTCTTAGGCTTGCCATTCCTTTGCTAATAGTTATATATTCATGTATATATAAGATTAGATCCTTGAAATATATTATTCTTTTTTTTTAAGCAATTGGGGTTAAGTAACTTGCTCAAGGTTACACGGCTAGTCATTATTTCTGTGTGGGTGCTCATTTTCTGAGGCCGGATTCGATCTTGGGTCATCCCAAATCCGAGGCCGGTGCTCTTACTCACTGCGCCACCTAGCCGCCCCGAAATATATTATTCTTTCAGGATGATAAGAAGATAAAATCTATCTATCCTCTAAAAGGAGGAATAAGATAAATATGTAAAATTTTAAAAAATTTAATGGAGTAGTAAACTGTGAGAAAGCAACAAAATAGATTATTTTCTCTAAGAACTCTATGTGGGTGTGAATCATGTGTTTGTGTACATATATGTTTACATGTATGTGTCTGGGATATACAGACTTGACTATGTTTTAATAATAAATTCTCAAAATTAGATTAAGGATTTTATAAATAAAATTTCATAAACTATTTTAAAGAATTTTAAAATATATCCCCCATTTTGAAGTATCTGTATGATAATATTAAGAGACAGAATGACTCATTTTTCAAGTCAGGTCTTTGTGTATCTTTTTCCTTTTCTTTCTTTCTTTCTTTCTTTCTTTCTTTTTTTTTTCAAGATTCTTCCTTCAGAATCTTGATGGTACTGTCCATATCAGGTACAGGGTTTGGATAAAGAAAAAAAAAAATATATAAAAACTGAAGTTCTCTGAGGTTTCAGGTGAATTATGGGTTCCTAATCTGTTGTTCTTATAGCTCTATTATTAATAGGGTTAGATCCATAAGTTTTGCATTAGTTTTCACCACATGAACTAGTTTCTGGAAATGCAAATTAAGGAAGTTGTACTAAATTGTATTTAGTTTTGTTATTGGCAAATTTTAGCAGAATTACCTGGGAATCTCTTCAAGTGACTTGGAATCAGAGAAATGGATCTATTAGAAAGATCACCCTTCAGAGCTGCCCTTAGAATGATGCCTATTCCAGAATATCCAAGGGAAGATTTTTCCAAGGACCAGATGACTACATGGGACATATGGGAGTTTTCTTGGTTACCTCCAGCCTTTTCACCCCTTAGTTATTTCTCAGGTAATCAACCTATCACTTGCTAGATGCAATTACCTTACCCATTTTGGAATTTTTGTGAAACGGTTAAACTCTACATTGTTTTCTTCTTTCAATACTTTCCTCCTATATCCTAAGGAAGATGTTGTCCTGCTAAAAGCTAAGCTTGGATTATTCAAACTATGCATTGACTTTACTCCCTACATGCTACTTAAAAAAACTGGGAAAAATCATAAATTCATGCTTACTGGGTCTTCTGACAGTTTATGTTGCATAATCTTATGGGGATCCCATTGCAACAAGGCAATCCTTTTATGCCTTCCCCAATGTATCCATTATCTCACTCAACATAGTGCCATTTCCAAATATTTTTATACCTCCTCAAACCTCTCACAGTCTTCCCACCTTCTTAGCTGAAAGCCTTGCCTCACATTTTACTGAAAAAAAAAATTAGGGCATCCATCAAGAGTTCACTTGTCTCCCTTCTGTCTCATCTCACATTATTCATATTCCTTCTGTCAATATTTTCTCCTTTACTTCTTTTTCATTTTAAGAGCATGGCCCTTTTCCCTGCCAAGACAAAACTCTCTACATGCACGAGTGATCCCATTCCATCTAATCTGCCCCAGCAGACTGTCCCCTTATGATTCCCATTCTTTCATTTATTTTCAATCTTTTCCTGTCTACTGGCTGCTTCTTTGCTGCCTACAAACATGTCCATGTCTCTTCCATTCTAACAAAACCCTTATTTGATCTGCCCATCTCTGCTAGCTTTTATCCTAAATCTCTCCTCCTTTTTGTAGTTATATAAAACTCCACTCTCTTTCTTCTCATCTTCTTCTTAACATTCCATTCTGGTTTCCATCCTCATCATTCACCAGAAACTATCACCCCCCCAAAGCTCTTAATGATGTTTTAGCTGTCAAATATAAGAACTTCTCTCAATCCTCATAATTTTTTTTTTTGCCTTTTGGAGGGCAATTGGGGTTAAGTAACTTGCCCAAGGTTACATAGCTAGTTTTTTGTGTGTGCATGTGTTAAGTGTCTGAGGCCGGACCGGATCCAAACCCAGGTCCTCTTGACTCCAGGGCCCAGAGCTTTACTCACTGCACCACCTAGCCGCCCACAGTCCTCATAATTCTAAAAAACCTCTCTCTGGCATTGGTGATCACCTTCTTTTTGATACTCTTTTCTATCTAGGTTTTAATGAAACTGTTCTCTTCTAATTTTCTCCTGTCTGACTATTCCTCTCTCTCTTTGGCTGGATTTTCATGAATATCCTCCCCACCAATAACGCAAGGGAATCCCAATGCTTTTTTAGGTCTTTTCTTTTTACCCTCAATACTATTTCAATCAATGATCTCATCAGCTATCATAACATAAATGATCATATCTAGGCAGACAACTCTCAGATCTACTTGAACAGCTCTAAAAAATGTTGGTGTCTTGACTGTGAACATTCAGTCATGGCTTCCACATCAGTAATGAGTTATTTCCTGTTCACCAAAATATGATCAATTTCTCTCTCTCTCTCTCTCTCTCTCTCTCTCTCTCTCTCTCTCTCAGTTCATGTGTGTACAGATTATATTATCCAGTGCCTCTCAATATTTTTTTTTCTGAAATAATATATTCATGACATATAGTTAGGAGGATTCTGTATACTCTACTAGTCCTTGGCTAATTCTCATTTTGATAGTTCTATTGTTGCCTTATCTGAGATCAAGATTGTCACTCCTGCTTTTTTGCATTCTGTTGAAACACCAGAAAAATCTATTTTTGTTTATTAATTTAATTCTGAATGAAGGAAATGTCAGTCAATAGTCAATAAACATTTGTTAAGGTCTACTATGTGTCAGGCACTGTGCTAAGTAGTGGGGACACAAAAAGTATGTAAAAGGCAGTTCCTGGAGGAGACAACATGCAAACAAGTATGTACAAAGAAGCTCTATACAGAAGTTGGAAAATAATTTCTATAGAAGATGGGATTTTAGATGGGTTTTAAAGGATACCAGAGACCGATGACACTGTTCTTTTCTAGTTTTCTCCTATCTGACTATTTCTCTCTCTTTGGCTGGATTTTCATGAATATCCTCCTCACCCATAATGCAAGGGAATCCCAATGCTTTTTTAGGTCTTTTCTTTTTACCCTCAATACTATTTCACTTGGTGATCTCATCAGCTTTCATAACATGGATTATCATATCTAGGCAGACAACTCTCAGATCTATGAATCTGGAGAATCCAGAGGAGGGAATTCTCAACATAGGAAATATCGAAAAGGAAATGCCCAGAGCTGAGAAACGCAGTATCTTTTTTTTTTTTTTTAACATTAAGGAGACCAATATTACTTAATTGAGGAGTATTTTGCAGGGAAAAAATCTGAGAAAAATCTAGGAAAAGAAGGGGACTAGCTTATGATGGGCTTTAATATGCTTATTTTTTTGTGTATATATATGTATATATATATATATTTTTTTTTTTTTCCTGATTCATTCTGCCATTTTCCTGCCTTAAGGGGCAAGTTCAGTCCATTCAAACTCATGATTATGGTTATCAGCTGTTTTTCCTTTCTATCATATTCCATTATAACTCTTATTTCCAAAATTACTTTCCCAATGCCTTCTTACATTGACATGCTGGTCCCCCGAAGACATCTGCTATCACTAATCTGAATTTCCTAGGGTTTCTAGTACTGTTATCCCCTAGTGGTATGCTTCCTACTAACAGTCAACCATCGTGTGTGTGTGTGTGTGTGTGTGTGTGTGTGTGTGTGTGTGTGTGTGTGTGTGTGTGTGTGAAAGATGGTTTAACAAAAGCAGTAGAAATAAAAGAAAGTGAAACAAAACAAAACACCTCCACCAAATGCCTGAGGGTCCACTCTCCCAGAAATATGCACATAGTCTATGGGGAGAGTAGACACATTCTGATAATTGTTTGATTGCTGGAAGTACTTTTCTCCCTTAGTAGAATCTTCTTCTGAATATCATTTAGGTCTGTAGTTAATCAAGTTGCTGTAGAAATGACTCTTCATCAAAAGATTTATTGTTATTCTGGTGGCATTAGAGTAGCTACCCATGAACTGTTTCAGGGTCTAGTCCCCAGATCACCATTGAATTGGTTCTTTGATTTTCCCTTGTTGCTGTTTTTTAAAAAAATGAATACACCAAGCTATAGGTTCTTTTTAGTTTGTGCACCCTGTCCATTTATCTTTTGTTTCATCTGGTTCATTTTCTTCTCATTCTTGACATAGTTTTAGCGGTCATCTGGGTTGAGTTAGAATCTTTCACTTTACTATCTATTATCAGAACTTAACTAGATTTTCAATCTATTACCTCATCCCTCCTATTTGTCCAAATCTACTTTTTACCACTCTGTAAAATTCTTACTTTCCTATTCCCCAGTTAATTTCTTTTCTATTGCATGAAAATGCAATTTTCCTTCCTTCCTCTGTACCTTCACTAATGCTGACCTTGTCTGAAAAGCTCTCCCCTTTCCTATGAACATATGTACCTCTTTTCCATCCTCATGTTTCTCTTTTTCAATGAAATAATTCCTGAACACTCTGGTCCCCATTTCTTTTTTTTCTTTTTTGTTTGGAGGGCCAATTGGGGTTAAGTGACTTGCCCAAGGTCATACAGCTAGGGATTTTTTAATGTTCAGTGTCCAAGGCTGGATTTGAACTCAGGTCCTCCTGACTCCAGGGCCCATGCTGTATTCACTGTGACACCTAGCCACCCTCCAGTCCCCATTTCTGTCTCTTTTTCTCTGAGATGATACAGTCTTTAATTCTCTACTACATTATTTAGCACTTGGTTTTGAAGTCCCATTTCATGTGTTTTGTGCTTTTCTCTTTAAACACCATTTAAGTGACTTGCAAGCATGAATCCTATTTTTAATATCTTTTAGGTCTTCCAGAATTCTTGCACAATGCTAGACACAATCATAGTACTTGCCAGTACACACACGTGTGTGTGTGTGTGTTTGTATGTGTATATATGCATATATTTGTTGAATAGGTGTTGCATATGAAAAAATGTGTATGTTTTCTCTGCAATGCCTTGGTGCTATTTTTAGAGGCAATGAAAAGCAGTGGAAGAGCACTGAATTTGAAGATTTCAGTTCTAATCTTGGCTTTGCTGGTTGCTAGCTGTCTGAATTTGGGAGTCACTTACCCTCTCTGGGATTTAATTGCATGTGAAATGAGTAGAGTTGGACTGGATAACCTCTAAGGTTTCTCTGCAAGGTCTAAAACTATGAGGTTTTTTTTTTTTTTTAAAGCAATTGGGGTTAAGTAACTTGCTCAAGGTTACACGGCTAGTCATTATTTATTCGTGGGTGCTCATTTTCTGAGGCCGGATCTGATCTCGGGTCATCCCAACTCCGAGCCGGCGTCTCTTACTCACTGCGCCACCTAGCCGCCCCTTTAGGGCAATTGGGGTTAAGTAACTTGCCCAAGGTTACACGGCTAGGTTTTTGTTTGTGCGGATTAGGTGTCGGAGGCCGGCTCCGAACTCAGGTCCTTCTGATTCCAGGGCCGGCGCTCTATTCACTGCGCCACCTAGCCGCCCCAACTATGAAAACTATACGGAAAGTAAGAAGGCTGGAGACTTTGAAAAAGCCTGAAAAATCTGTGATAATGAGAATCTTGTATTTCTTCCCAGATCACTTTGGATCTGACTGCAATTTTTCTGACTGATTCATCTAAGAAATGTTAACTAATGAAGAAATCTTTGGAATTGTTTTCATCAACCAGATTATACTTGGCATCCTAGGGAATTCACTCCTCTTTTACTTATACATATTTGATTTTATTCATGTTCATAGGGGGAAACCCATAGACCTGATTCTCATTCATTTGTCCCTTATCAATAACTTGTTACTACTTTTTAAAGGAATTCCCCAGACAGTTGCACTTTTAGGAATAAGAAATTTCCTTGGTGATATTGGTTGTAAAATTATAGTTTACCTGGACAGAGTATTTCGGGTCCTGTCTCTCTGCAGCACAGGACTTCTGAGTAGTTTCCAGGCCATCACTATCAGTACAAATAGCCCTGTGTGTACAGTGATCAAAGCAAGGACTCAGAAGTACATCATCCCTTCCTTTATCCTCTGTTGGATTCTCAGTTTGCTGACAGAAGGAGCTATTCCTATATATATGACTACACTTCTAAATAATTCTAATTTTATGAACAATTGGGATGCAGGCTATTGTGTTTTCAGTATTTATGCCATAAATACCTATGACTTTATACTGTGGAAATCCCTTTATGATGCTATGTGGTGTGGTCTCACAACATGTAATGGTATATACATCATATTTGTCATGCTAAAACACCACCAGCAAGTCCTTCATATGCATAGTACCAGCTTTCTCCCTAGAATGTCTCCTGAGATCAGAGCCACCAATACCATCCTTATTCTTGTGAGCGGTTTTATCTCTTTTCATTTAGTCAGCTCCATCTTTTTTTTTATATATATGCATTCCAAATTAAGTAGTTCCTGGATGATGCATGTCTCTGCTTTCATGACTGGTTTTTTTCCAGCTTTATGCCCCTTTGTTCTGATCAGCAGTATCACCAGGATCTCTTGGACCCCTTTTTCTTAATAATGGGGAAAAAATCCATCTCCAAGAATTACATTGATGTCCAAGAATTTGCTGGATTCTCCCTCCTTGGCCTCATCCCCATTGTAAACATTTTTAGTTGTAGCAAAGAATTCTCTGTGAAGATTCCAACCTTGACCACCTAAATGATCATGTGACACTGGTAGGCTGCAAAGTACTAGATGGAATAATTCCTCTCTACAAAATTCACCAGTCTCCATACAGATGTTTATATTATAAGGCTAAAAATTTGTGATATGAGTTTTGTCATGATTTTCATTTCTTTTATTTAAAGTTTTGAGTATTATAACTTATTTTGCCTACATTAAGATTGCTTATCTCAGTAGTTAAAATTCTGTCTTTACATAGGTCAAATAAGATATATTCAAACTTATTTCTTTTTAAATTTTTCTATTTTTGTATTTAGTGGGTCTAAAATTGCTTTTAGGGTTTTGTTTTGCTTTTTAATTGCATGACCAACTTGTCTGTCTTTGTTAGGTGAAAATGTTTGAAGACATACATTTTTCTCTAATGACTGTTTTGAGTGAATCTCAAAAGTTTTTCTGTGTTTATTCATTATTGTCATTTCTTTTGATGACATAATCTATTACTTCTATGATTTGTACTTTGATTCACATGTTTGTCAATATTTAATTATTTCATAATAACTAACATACCCTTTCAATATTTTCAAAGTACTTTGCATATATTTTCTTACTGGATTCTCACCAAAACCCTTTTGATTAATGTTATTGTTATCTGAATTGTACAAATGAAAAAGTTACAGTAAAAGGACTTAAAAGATTTACCTAGTGTCATAGACATAATAAGTTTGTGTGCTAGGATTTGAAATCTGGGCTTCCTGACCCTAAATATGTCACTTTTTCTATTGCTACCTATGCATATCACTCTAGTCTCAATTTATATTCAGATCCTTTCTTTAAATATCCCTTATTAATCATATACTCATTGTAACATGATTGTAACAGATTTGTTTAAAATTTCTGCTTCTCTGTATTTGTTAATGACATTTTATACCTTAATACATGGGTAGTTTTTCTAAAGTTGCCTTTCAAAGTTGGGTAATATTTCTGCTTCTTTTTATTCTAATTCAGTAATTGTCAGAGATCCATCCTATTTACTATTTGGAAAATTCTATTTATACCTTTAACTTTATTTTTTACCTTTTTGTTAGACTGTTTAGGTTTGACAGGATGATATCAATATCTCTCATGCTATTGATTTTACTGTTGTATTTTCCCCTGGAATTCAATAAGTGTATGCTGGTTCATACATATATGTTAAGTACTATTATCACTTCATTATCTCTGATGATTCTATGTTCTTTATATTCTTTTTCTCTTTTAATCATATTTTTAAATGATATTTTGTTTAAGATCATCATTGCCATCTCTGCATTTCTGAATTCACTAGATACACAATAAATTGAGTGCTATACACTCATTTTAACTCTAAAAATCTTCAAATTTCTCATGTATTTCTTATAAACAACATAATTTTGAATTCTGGTTTTTAAATCATTTTGATATCTAATTGTTAGATGAGTTCATCCTATTCACATTAAAAAGTTTTGCAATCTCACAAAAAACTTGCATTTTAAATTGGATGCTGAGTTCAAAGAAGTAAAGATGGTATGCATAAACAGTAGAAACACTGTGATCCAATATACTTTCTGCTCATTTCCCACTACTCCAGGCTGGCATTTACAGTCTCTAACACATTTAGCAGCAGGTGATAAGGATCATGAAAATATCAGAAAACATATCCTAGCAAGATTCATTGTCAGGTTTTGGGATTGTTAGAGTAATTAATGAAAGACATAGAGAAACTAGAGGCTGTTTTCAACTATGTGAAAGACTGAAACTTGGAAATGATTAGATTTTTACTTTTTGCTCCCAAAAGGTGAAATAGGAGTATGGTTGGAAGTTGCAAAGAATCACCTATTCATACACACACACACACACACACACACACACACACATATGTATACATACATATATATGTATATGAATGATTGAATGAATGAATGAATGAATGTCATCTTTTCCAGAACTGTGCTGCACCTCTTAGTAAACTCTTCTTTTATGCAACTCTTGTTCATTCTGGAAGATCTTCTACTTCTCCCTTCAAAGTCTTAGACTATACTCCTTTTGAGCACCTCGTGGCATTTCCCTCCTATGGTAGACTACTGACTTAATGTAATCATCAATCAGATAATCATATCTGAAATCAAAACTTAGAATACTATTTGATTACAGTTTCACAAGATTTAATTCAAGTAACAAGTTTGACTAACCACACTTAGGGCTGGATACAGTTATTATTATTCTCATGTTGTTGCAATAAATTAGCCAGCAATAAAAATGTTGCAGAACTTCCAAGTATCACTCAACATTTTCTTCTGCTCATTCTACTTCTCCAGTTAAAATTCATCCTGGTATAAAATCAATTAATAAGATAATTATATCCTTTAATTTCAGATATGATAGTTTTTACTCAAAAAGAATCCCTTAGAAAAATTACCGTAATTAACAGGCCAACAGATACTCATCTCTTAAGGTATTGCATACTAAGCCCTTGAACAAAATTAAATCCTTAAGATTGGAGTCTATTAATACTAAGCTGGTTCAAGATGCAACTTTGAAACACAAGCACCCCACAGCATCCGTGGTGGTTAGGAGTGCAGGAGCACCATGAAAACCAAAAACTAAATAACTCTAGGTCCCACATTAAACCTTCATTTTTAATTCTTTTGACCATATTTATTTAACACACAAAAAACAAGTAAAACAATATATTGCATCCATTAAAAAGTTGCAGTTTCTCCAAGAGACAGAGAGAGACAAAGAAAGCGGGGGGGGGGAGAGGGAGGAGAGAGAGATTAGTATCTCACACATTTTGCATAGTCTTCATAGCCATTGGAGTAGCTACATTGTAGCAAGTGCTTCACAAATTTCCTTCTTCTTTGAAAATTGCAAGATACAAAGATTACTACAGAAGAAAATTATATGATTCATTCTGGATGGTTGGGAGACAAAGAGGCATTTCCAAAGAAAGTGTGAAGCCTGTCATTTTTTCTTTAGCACACTGAAACTTTTAACAAAATTCACTATTTATAATAATTTTATGTATGTATGTATGCTTATGGTAGTAAAATTACTAGATTAATAATATACAATATTTATGCACTATTTTTTTGTTTTTCTTACATGTACATGTAAGTTGTGATTTTCTACAGTACACTGCAAATTTCCAAAACTTCCCTTTTAATTATCAGTGGCCACCATATAAATAACCAAAACTGTGAATGTGAAAATAAAAATGTTGAGGGATGACTATATGCTATTTTGAGCATAACTTCTTAATTTTATAGTTCATCACATAAATCACTTCTATATTATAAAGGGCTCTTAGGTTCTTCCTCTTTTTGTCATGAAGTGTTTGTAAGGAAGGAATGGATCCTATTTCCTAAATAAACCAATGCACCAGTCCTTTCACAGGACTGATAGTGTTTCATGACCTGTTAAGAAACTTGGAAGATTATATATGAGAAATTTTTTTACAAGGTCTCTTTCTTCTTTTTTTCCATAAAATAAGTATTATCCTTCCCTTTTACCAGGTAAATGCTCAGTAGTTTTAACATTATGACAGAAGTCTCTAATAATTCAATCAATAATTTCACAGTATCCAATTAAAAAGTTAAATTTCTTAATGACTTAATTTAACATCCTCTTAAACAGCATTTCTTAAACAATAATTTCTCAGAAGTTATAATACAAGAAAATCTAGAAACACAAGAATAACATTCACAATATCATGAATTTAAATGACTAAGATGATATTAATTTAGTCAAATGCATTTCTAAATTGTCTTACATAGAAAATAGTACATTCTATCACCAGTAGTTTTTAAAATCATAAACCTCATAGTTTGAAAGGCATTAACACAAAACACATTTCACTAAAGACTCAACCAGAAAAAAATCAAAACATATACATGGGCTAAACCTGGGATTTGGATGTTACTACATATCCTGTAGAGAAATTACTTCTGAGAAACAGAGGTAACAGGAATTGACAATAAGGTCTGACTAATTATTCCAATTGGAAAATATATTAAGCTGCCAATGAATTCACATAAGGCAAATGAATTCTATATTAAGATTATGAGGACATACTCACAAGGGTCCACTAGTTTAAATTAAAAACTGTTATAGTTGGGTCAGTTCAAAATGTTTTAAATAAATATTTATTATTTAATTTGACATGAATACCTGTTTGTAGAGCATGAACCAAGTGCAAATATATTTTACTATTACAGCTCATTTAATATGCATTGTTCTCTGTATACAATTTGAAACTAATTATATAATATAATTTATATGTCCCCTCCCAGGACTTTTTGCTACAATTGGAGTGATATTTACAATTTTTAAGTAAATTCATTTGCATACTAGAGGTTATCTACTCACAAAGATCATTGTTATCTATGTTTTCATATATGGATTAGATCCTCATCAGTCTTTACTTCTCTGAAGGGAGGAATTGGAATTAAATACAGTTCGAAAAATTAGAATGGAAAATTAATTGGAATATTTTTTTAAAGAAAACAAGATCAAGTGATTTTATATACAATTTGAAAGGTTTTAAAAATTCTACCTTCTGTGCTATTTTAAAAATTTATTTTTTTTCTATTTTTAGTTGGTATTTGAACTTCCTAAATGTATCAACACAACAATTTTTCCTACTTACATTGCAGAAAGGTAAATGATAATGGAGTCAATGCCCATTTAGATAGGCACTCTTACCCCTAGCTTACCTATCTATTTCAGTAAATATTATATATTTACCAGAAAGACATGTTATATGGAAGATTTTTCTTACAAGTCATATACTCAGAGATTTTAAAAGATTCTTCAGCCTTTTTTTTGGCAGTATTTATATCAGGTACAGGGCTTAGATAAATAGAAAAACAGAAAGGGGTATGTAAGAACTTAACTTTTCTAAAGTTTCAAGTGAGCTATGGGTTTCTAATTTGATGCTTTTCCTATAGCTTGGTGCTTAATAAGATCAGAGCCAAAATTAGCTGGTTTTCCCCACATAAACTTAGTTATTGGAGAACTGATATGTTTATGAAGATGTACAAAACTATAGCAGCTCTTTGTGTAGTGGCAAAGAATTGGAAATTGAGGGGATGCCCACTCATTGGGGAATAGCTGAATGAGTTGTGGTCCATGAATGTAATTGAATACTATTGTGCTATAAGAAATGATGTGAACAAGTGAATTTCAGAGAAACCTGGAAAGACTTATATGCACTGTTGCTGAGTGAGGAGTGCAGAACCAGGAGAACATTGTGCACAGTTAGAGCCACAGCTTGCAAGGCCTGATTTTGATAGACTTAGCCCTTCTCAGCCATGCAAGGACCTAAAACAATTCCAAAGAACACATGATGGAAAATGCCAGTGGAATCTAGAGAAAGAACTATGGAGTCCGAATGCAGAATGAAACAGACTATTTCCTTTTTTGTTTTATTATGTTTTTTTTTCTTTCTCCTAGTTTCCCCCATTCATTATAATTCTTTCATGCAACATGACTAATGTGAAAATGTGTTTAATAGGTATATATGTGTGGAGCACATATCAGATTGAAGCAGTCGTGGGGAAGCAGGGGGGAGGGAGAGGTGGAAAATTTAAAATTTATGGAAGTGATTGTTGAAAACTGAAAATAAATAACTTTATAAAAATAATAATGAAAAATTCTACCAAAAAAAACCCAAGGATAAACTTGCACAATATAATGAAGAGCAAAATGAGCAGAGACAAGAGAACGTTGTATACAAGAAAAGGAATATATATATATATATATATATATATATATATATATATATATTTTTAGAAAAGCCAGCATAAAGCATTTTATTGCAATAATAAAACCTGAAACTCATATGTGGTGGAGGGAGAGTGGGTGGTGGCAGTTTTTCTTACCAAATCACTGCACAGGACAGCAAAAGGGGGTGGGTGGGAGTGGGAGAGAAGGAAGGTGAGGGTGAAGGGAGGGGTATCAGCAGTAGGGGAGCTGAGCATCAAAAATGGGAGATGTTGAAGCTGTGATGACCAGCATCAGATTTGTTTTTTTTTGTAGAGAACATGTAACAATTTCCTATGACTATGACTGGGCTTTCACTGTGTTGAAAATTTCTACAAACAGCACCTTCAATTTAAAAATCAATTCAAGTTCTTGAAATTTAAGTAGTTGTAGAGCTTTGATGGCTACTGGAGATTAAAAAAAGCCCTCAAAATCCATAAGATGGAAAAAAAAAAAGTCAGGAAGCAACAAAGTAGGTTTATATTGACCGGAGTTGTCTTGTGGATAAGACACCAAGTGTCATGTCCAACACTGCATCAAAAATATCTGCTTTCAAAAGGCAGAGGTTAAGAGGGGGGAGGGGAAGGACAGTTGGGTGGTTGAAGCAGTTTCTTCTTCCCCACCTTTGTTTTGGACAGGGTGACTGATATGTGCCAAATAAATTATTCAACATGGAAAGAATGTCAGCTCTCCATAGCTCCTCTATTTTCTATGGCTTTACAGCAGAAAGTAAAATAATACATGATAGGTAAATTTTATCCAAAAAAAATGAAAGGGACAAAGATGTTCTCTGTCTAAATAATTCCTATTTTAAGGTTAACCCATCTGTGTGCTGTTAACGCTTGATCATACACTTAATCTTAAATCGATATCCCAAAGATTTCAATTTAAATCTAGACCCCCAAAACAAAAACAAAAAGATGAATGACTTGACAAGTTGAGGCTTATGGTGTATAGCTAAGAGACCACACATGTACAGGGAGGAAGAGTTGGAAGCAAAGCCAAGTGGTAATACATTCGATCTGGGTATATGTCTATACAATGAATGTAGTGGAATATCAGTGAAAAGCTCCACACAAATTCATGGACTCCGTGTGTCTAATTCAAGAAACAGGGGAGCTAGGGGAAGAAGCCGTTCCTGTCATTCCAGTTTGTAAATTCCACATCAAAGATGAGAGTAGCATTTGGTGGAATGACGCCTGGGTGACCAGTGGAACCATGAGCATGGTCTGGAGAGATGGTCATTTTTGTTTTCTGGCCCACACTCATCTGGGCAATTCCTTCTTCCCAGCCTCGCATCATCTTTTGCTTGCCCATCACAAACTCGAAGGGCTTATTTCTGTCATGGGAAGAATCACACTCTTCCCCATCTTCAAGCCTCCCGGTGTGCTGCACCACGCAGGTCTGGCCATGCTTGGGGAAGGCGCACCTGTCTCCGGGGGAGAGGTTTCCCCCTGCACTCCCTTCCCTGCCAGCCGTGAGTGGGTCGGGGGTCGCTGCTCCGCGGGGCGCGGGCACGAGGCAAGGCGAGGAAGGAGCTTGCGGGTCTCACGGCAGACGTGACTCCCGACGGGCATAAGGTGACACCGTCTCGCACCCCTGCCCAGGTGGTTTTCCACCACCACGCCCCTCCCCCTCTCCCCCAGTCCTTTGCCCGGGTCTGCATCCACCTTGGGGCACCAGCCTTCACACCGCCATGCTGCTGGCAGCTTCCACCTTCTCCCCCTCTCGCCCCATTGGCCCAGAACGCCCTCCCACCAACAATATTGTTTTAAGAACAACTTAAAACAACTAAGAAATTTTGACTATTAATAAACGCCCGAATTAACTACAAAGGGCATATGAAGGAAGACAGTATCTGCATTGAAAGAATTGATAAAAAGTACTACAGAGAGCCCAGCCTCAGGTTTCTGAGGGCCCTGCTGTATTCGGTGTGGATGCAACCAGAGATGATGGTGGTGCCCTAAAAGAAATAAAGACTAAAGCTTCCGTGGGTTGGAGACTCCAGCAGCTGTCTTAGTAGGGCCAGAGCATCAAACGCCTGCCCTAGGCAAATGGTTCTCAAAGTATTATTTGAGGACTTCCAGAGCCTTTCTGAGGAGGTTAAAATGATTTCCATAATAATAATCCTAAGATGTTATTTGCCTAATAAAATATTCCCTTTTCCAATTATTTTTCAATTCTGTGAGGCTTGATTTTCTTTATATGTTTCAACCAAAGCAACACATCACAACAGACTGAATTCAGAAGCAGATATGAGGATCCAACTGTCTTCTATTAAACCAGATGTTAAAGAATTTTGCAAAAAATTGTAAAGCAATGTCAGTCCTCACTAATTCTGGAAAATAGTTATGTTTTCATAAAACTTTTATTAATGTTAAAATGTAATTGGTTTATTACTTTTATTTTAAATGAATTAATAAATATTTTAAAAATTAAACAAAAGAAAAAGAAGTAGGAAGGGAGAGAATGTTTGCTTGAGAAGATGATGGTCCTCTAGCATGGGTGTTAGGGAGAAAAGACTGAGAATTTGCTTATCAAAGGACGGAATATGAGCAAATAATGGAGGACATTAGCCCTTACCATTTTTTTTTTTTGTGGTTATGTAATGACTGACTTACTCTCAGAGATAGAACCTCATAGATCAAAGATCTGAGATCCTGAAAAATAATAAAATGGTAATTAGTTTCTGGAGACCTGGGTTGATCCTATATACTTGACCAGGATCTTGATCTCAAATGACCCACACTTGAAGCACACCTAGTATACTCCCTATATCAGACAAAGACATTCAACAACTGATCTCTGAGTCCCAGCAAACAAAGAGTGGCACAATACTTTAGGTGATCTGGGGATTAATGTCAAAGGTGACTTAGAATCTTTTTCAGAGCACATTCAGAAAGTTTTATTTTCTAACTTGTTTTTCTTGTTATCCTTTTGGATGTTCTAATTGTTTAATGATTAATACTGCTGATGATCTGCACGTGGGACAAGTTTGTTCCATCCTCAGAGTCATGGAATCCCACTGCAGATAATGTCACTTCTCTGATGGGTGATATGATAATTGCAATTCTAAGGAGAGATGATCTCAGGATGTTTTTTTTTTATAATACCTTCCTCAACCTCCTCTCCTACCCACATGCTGACTGACACAGTTCCATATTATGCCAGAAAAACAGACCAGCCTGGTGAGTGACTCCATGATCCCTCTACCAGCCCCACTTTCTTATCCTTAATCTATCCCTATTAGCTCCTTTCCTGATATCTACAGACATTCAATCTTTCCCTAATTCTGAAAAAAAGAACCTCCAACACAGAACACAAAACAAACTAAAAGCAAAAAGCCCCACTCAAACTCTACTTACTTGATAACTATCCACCTGTATCTCTTCTCTTTGAAACTTGTTGAGAAAATGACTTATTCTCCATTCATTGCCTCCACTTCCTCTCCTCTCACTATCTTCTAAACCTTTTGTAATCTGGTTTCCTATCTCATCATACAAATGAAACTGCTGTTGTTAAAGTTACTGATATTTTCTTAATTGACGGTCTTTTGTTAATTTCAATCCTTCTTAATTTCCTGCAGCCATTGACATAGTCACTTACTCTCTTCTCTTAGTTAATATCTCCTTTTAGATAATGCACACACATATATGTATATATACACACATATCTATATCTTGGGTTCCAGTCTTAGATTACCAGCTGCCTCTTGCATATTTCAAACTGGATGCCCCATAGACATCTCAAACCTATCACCTCCTAAAACATATTTCATTGTCTTTCCTCTCCATACTCTCCCTCTCCCAAATTTCTCTATTAATACCATGGGCACCACCATTCCCAGTCAATCAGACTCAAAACCTATGTGTCATTTTCAACTAGTCATGTTTACTCCACATATCCAAGCTGTTGCCTTGTCTTACTATTTTCACCATAAAAACTCTCATAAATCCCCCTTTATTCACCCATAGAACTTCCATCCTTGTATAAGTACTGATTACCTCTCTCTTATACTATTGCAATAGACTTTTTATTCTCTCTATCTCAAACCTCTTCTCACTCAAATCCAATAGCAGAATGGTTATTGTTCCTGTCTTGAGTCTATCTCCACCAGAATCCATCCTCCACTCAGATGTCAAATTAAATTTCCTAAAATACAAGTCTGACCATATCATCACTCCACTCATTTAAATTTCAGTGACTCCCTAATTACTATCAGATTAATATTCATATTCATATATAAAACCTGCTCTTTGACTTTTAAATATCTTTTCAACATGGCCCTTTCCTGATCTTTCAGTTTACTTACACCTTTCTCTCTTCCAGGTACAATGTGGTCCAGCAACACTAATCTTTTTTGCTATTCTTTACACATTATATTCCATATTCCCACTCTGAGCCTGTGCATGGAATGTTGTAGCCTCTTATCTCCACCTCTTGGCTTATGTAGCCTCCTTCAAGACTCAGTTCAAATACTACCATATGCAGCAGGACTTTCCACCTCTCCTCCTCACTCCCCTCCCCATTGCTAGAACCTTCCATTATACTTTTCACTCTTACTATATATAAGTTCAATTGTTTGTAAGTCGTTTCCTCCATTTTTATGTAAGCTCTTTGAGGTTGAGACTATATTTTTGTATATCATTTTCTCCCTTCTTTCCTTCCTTTCTTCCTTCCTTCCTTCCTTCCTTCCTTCCTTCCTTCCTTCCTTCCTTCCTTCCTTTTTCCTTCTTAATGCTAAAGACTTGTCTTTATCTCTGAGAATTTAATAGGTACATATGTAATTTAATGTTTTTGAATACATGTTAACTTCTGCTTATGAACCTTTTTATTTTAAACATTACTTTTCTGTTGGAAGGGAAAAATCTGTCCTATATCTTTTGTATATTAAGAATGTTTTCTTAAAGAAACTTTTGATTCCTTTTTAGGAGAGTCTTCAGGCATGCATGATGCCCAATGCTTATTTAGAAGATTTTCCATACAACTATTGGGTTGGGACCTAAAAACCCATAAAGTGTTAGAAAAGTCCTACTTTCATCTTTGTGGTTAGGTTCCTGCCCAGGATAAATATAGACTCTGTGTGAGTCCAATGTAGTTTTCCTGGTGGGATGCTACCTATAATGCAGATGTTGTCTCTGAGGACTTTCAGGTCTGGTATGTTATAATTCTATCATGGTGATTTCTCTGTTTTTTTTTTTAAACTTTAAGAAAAGGAATTCATACCTTTTCTTTCACCTTTTTGCTGCCCTCATATTTGCAAACTTATACCCTCTTGGAATGATTTTATTGTCTTAGAGTCCTCATTAAATATTAAACTGTTTTAATGTTAAAATCTCTCTTTTAGATGAGACTATTTAAATATTTTTCATAATATTTTATAAACAAGTTTATGACATAAGTTAGGGTTGCCTTTTTGATGTCGTTTCTTTGTGACTATACCTATTCATATGAGTTTCAGGCTTACTTGGACACCCATAAATATATATATATATATATATAAACACTACAAATAAGTAGTGTTTGTTAAGTAAAACACTTAACACTTTTTAGGTTCCTTAGATCTCCATGTTATTGTCAGTCTTCCCTATAAAACTCATCTCCCTCAATGTCCATTTATTCTTTAAAGTGACTGTTTTTGTTTTATATTTTTAGTCTTTGGTTTTTCCTTTCATTGCAAAATTTCCCCCAGTATCCCTCCTCATCTTTGCTTTCTGAAAATCACTGTGTACATCAAGCAGCCAGATGCTGATATCTACACCTGGAGTTAGGAACACCTGGCTTCAAATCTGGTTACTTATTAGCTTATGACCCTGGGTAAATATTTGACTTCTTTCTATCTTAGTTTCATCAACTGAAATATAAGGATAATTATAGTGTCTATCCCCAGGGTCATTGTAAGGATCAAATAAGCTGAAACTTATACAGTTTTTCCTTTTATACAACAAATAAATGTTTTAAAAATCTGCACAACTGAACAATATATTAGACAGATTTGAAAATGTGTGTAACACATGGATGTGTGTAATGTCCTAGTGTAGTGATAAAATTTCAGGGTCAAAGGGTATGGACTTTGGAGTCACTTTATTTAGATAATTCCATAGTGCTTTCTAGAATGGTTTACTAATTCAGAACTCCATCAGCAATGTACTAGTGTTACTATTTTCTTACAACCATTCCAACATAGGATATTCTAACCTTTTGTCATCTTTACTATTTTGCAGGGTATGTGGTGCCACTGCAGAATTGTTTTTATTTGATTTATTTTATTATTGGTAATTTGGAGCATTTTATGTAGTCATTACTAGGTAGCAAATTCTTTCAATAACTTTTTGTTCATCTTCTTTGAGACAGATTTCACCTTAAAACCTTTTCCTTTGTCCTTCTATTCTTCTTGCATTCATTGACCCCTGTCTTCCTCCTGATGACATAACCTTCCTTGCTCCTTTATGTAGCATTTATTGCACTTAAACTCATAGCCTAGCCCCTCAACCTCACTTCACTTCTTTTACATTGTGGAAGTTGGAATGTTTATTGTTTTTCATCGCCAATTATAGGCTATCCGTCTATCATCATAAAACAGCAAACTTTCCTCCATTAAGGTTCTTAACAATCCATATTTATCACCCAATTTAGATTTTGATAGTTCTTGTCTACATACTTTCAGAACATTCTTCTTTCCTCAGTGCATTCAGTGCCTAGATCACAAACTTACTCTACATCTGCACTTATACCAGACTTCAACAAACATATTGATATTCCTTTGAACACATTAACCTCCCAGTTTCTCAATTTACTCATTTCATATGATTTACCTTTGCTAACTGAGGTGGTTTTCGAAGGTCACATTCTTTTCTTCCTTTATAGTTTTTTACCTGGTTCAGATCCCATGATTTGAATGACTATACCTATTCACATGACTTTCAGGCTTACTTGGATGCACATATAAAATAACTGAGTAGCTAATGCAGGTAGAATTTCCATATCCATAATGAGTTAATTTCTGTCAATCAAAATATGATCAAATTTTTTTGCATTTGTGTGTAAGATATATTGTTCAGTAACTCCCAATATTTTTCTTTTTTTTCTGTTGTCCCCAAACACCAGGAAAAATATTATTTTTATTAGATTTTTGAAGATTCCAAATGGTGACAATTGAATTCCTTCATGTGAAGATAAAACTTGGATCTTTATGTAGCATACATCTTGATGAAAATGTGATGAGACAAAACCCAGTTTAGATGGTAGTTCTTTTTTTCCCCTTAACAGTATTTAATTTTTTCCCAATTAGATGTTAAGATAGTTTTCAACATTCATTTTTGTAAAATTTTGAGTTCAAAAATTTTCTCCCTCCTCCTTTCCCTCTCCACTCCCCAAGACAGCAAGAAATATGATATACGTTATACACGTACAATCGTGTTAAATGTGTTTCCACATTAGTCATGTTGTGAAAGAAGAATCAGAACAAAAGGGAAAAGATGAGAAAGAAAAAAAAAACAAAGTGAAAATAGTCTGCCTCCATCTGCATTCAGACTCCATAGTTCTTTCTCTGGATGTGCTTAGCATTTTCCATCATGAGTCTTTTGGAATTGTCTTGGATTGTATTTCTGAGAAGAGATAAGTCTATCATAATTAATTATCACACAATCTTAGTCTTGCTGTGCACACACAATGTTCTCCTGGATCTGCTCAGTTCACTCAGCATCAATTTATGTCTTTCCATGTTTTTCTGAGATTTGCCTACTTATCATTTCTTACAGCACAATAGTATTTCATTACATTCATTACATTACATTACATTCATTACATTACATTACAGTCATTCCCTAATTGATGGGCATCCCTTGAATTTCTAGTTCTTTGCCACAAAAAAAGAGCTGCTATAAATATTTTTATATGTGTGGGTCCTTTCCCCTTTTTAATGATCTCTTTGGGATACAGACCTAGTAATGGTATTACTGGATCAAAGGATATGAACAGTTTGGTTTCCCTTTGGGCTTAGTTCCAAATTGCTTTCAGAATGTTTGGATCAATTCACAACTCCATCAACAATGTATTAGTGTTCCAATTTTTCCATATTTACAACATTTATTATTTTCCTTTTCTGTCATATTAGTCCCAATATTTTTCTAAGAAATATAATCAATATATAGAAGTGTGAAGCTTTCAGGTCCCTGATTACCCCACTCATAGATTTACTATTGCTTTATCTCAGATCATAATTGAAACTCTTGCTTTTAAAAATTTCTCTTGAAACATCAGAAAAATCTATTTTAACACATTAATGAAAAAAAAAGTTTTATGTCAGTCAGTGCTAATAAACAAATATTAAGTACTTCCAATGTGCCAGGCACTGTGCTAAATCCTAGGAGTACAAATAAAGGTAAAAGATGGTCCCTGCCCTCAAGAAGCAAACAATCTAATGGAAAAGATAAGCAAACATATATTTTCTAATATTTCTGGGATAAATAGGAATAATTTGAAAGGGGAAGGAACTCCAATTAAGAGAGATTGGGAAAGGCTTCCTATAAAAGATAGGATGTTCATTGGATCTTAAAGCAAGCCAGAGAAGCTGATAGGGAAAGATATGGAGGCAAAGCATTCCAATCATTGAAAACAGACAGAGAGACTACTGGAAACTGAGAGATAGATTGTCCTGTTTGTAGGAATAGCAAGGAGGCCAAAGTATCAAAGTAGGCTAAAGGAGAATCAAAAAGTGTGTGGCAGGGAGAAGTGTGTAACAAGGAGAGGGCTAATTTATGAAGGGCTTTACAATGCTCATGGGCATTTTTTGAAAGGAACATGTTTTTCCCTTTCTCATTCATTCTTCCATCCTCCTATTCATTCCATTCAAAGTCATAATTATGATTGTTAGATTTTTTCTTTATATTGTATTAAATGGTAATCTCTTTCTCTAAAACTACTTCCCCAGTTCCTACTTATGTTGTCATGCTGGTTTTCCACAGGGCATCTGCTACTACTACTCTCAGTTTCCTAGGTTTTCTGGTACTGTGCTGTGCTTTCTACTGAAAATTAGTCAGATAGTCACCTTGTCACCAAAGTTTTAAAGGCAACAATCTAGAAAAAATTGTAGTGATAAAAGAAATCCCATCAAATATCTGGGGTACACTCATTCAGAAATCCACCTAAAGTCTGTGGAGGGAGTAGGCATATTTTCACAACTGTTGATTATTAGAAATACTTTTCTCTCTTAGTAGTGTCCTCTTCTTAATATCACTTAGTTTTGCAATTGTTCAAGCTATTGTTGAAAAGACACTTTATCCAAAGACTCACTGTTATTTTGGTGACATCACAATTGCTTCCTATGAACTGACCCAGGACATAGTCCCAAGACTACCTTGTGAAATGATATTTTGATATTTTCCTTTTTTGTTGATTTTTAAAAACTGAATATGGCCAGGCTATAGATTCCTGTCAGTTTAACCATCTTATTCATTTCCTCTTGGTTTATTTGGACTATTTTCTTATTATGTAGTTTTATAGGGCATTTAGAGTATCAATATGTTTGTTGAAGTCTAAGTTCAACTGAATTTTTCACTTGAACATCTTTTACCAGAACTAGCTAGAATTTCAAACCATTATCTATTCCCTTGAATCTTCCTACTTGTCCAGTTAGTCTTTTTTCTGTTCCATGAATGTGCAATTTTCATTTCTTCCTCCATATCTTTACTAGTACCAACTTTGTATGGATAGTCCTATTTTTTTTTTTCAGAAATATCCAACTGCACCCCACCCTTTCATCTCTCCTCTTCTATGAAATTATTCCTGACTACTATACTATCTTTTCTCTGGGATGATCCAGCCTTTTATTCTCCACCACATTATTTACACTTGTATTTGAACTTCTGTTTCTTATGTTGTAGCTTGTCTCCTCGAACACCATCTAAGGGACCTGAAAGCAAGAATCATATTACCAACATTCCTTGTGTCTTCCAGAGTTATCACAAAGTATTGGACACAGCTCAACTTCAATCCCTCCCCATAACAAAACAACAACAGCAGCAGCAACAACAACAACCACAAAACCCCACAACTTGTTGAAATTGTTAAGGTCTTTAATTTGAAGTGCTGCATGTGAACAATTGAGATATACCTAACTTCTGGGAAGCTTTGTTACATTCTTAGTGACAATGAAAACCAGTGGAAAGACCACTAAACTTGGTGTCTAAAGACTTGAATTTGAACTCTGGCTTAGGTGTTTCCTAACTGCTAGAATTTGGATATCATTTACCACCTCTGGAACTCAGTTACATGTGAAATAAATGAAGTTGGACTGGATAACTTCTAAGGTCTCTGCAAAGTCTAAAACTATGATCCTATGATATGGAAGTTGAGAAAGTTGTAGAAGTTGAAGAGACTTGATAATAGTAACAAGAATTATATATATTTTTAAAGTCACTTTGGATGTATTTGCATTTTTTCTGATTTCTCTGCCAATACATTTAAGAAATGTTTTCTAATGAAAAAATCTTTGGAACTGTCTTTGCCAACCAGATTGTAATTGGAGTCTTTGGGAATTCACTCCTTCTTTATTTCTACATATTCAATTTTATTCATGGTCATAAGGGAAAACCCATAGATCTGATTCTCACTCATTTGTCCCTTATCAATGTCTTGTTACTTCTTACTAATGGAATGCCCCAGACAGTGACACTTTTAGGAGTAAGAAATTTCCTTAGTGACATTACTTGTAAAACTATAGTCTACCTAGACAGAGTGTTTTGTAGCCTTTCATTCTGTAGCATAAGCCTTTTGAGTAGTTTCCAGGCCATCACTATAAGTTCATACAGCCCTGTGGGTGCAGTGCTCAAAGCAAGGGCTCCAAAATACATCATTCTCTCCTTTATCCTCTGTTGGATTCTCAGTCTAGTGATAGAAGGAATTATTCCTATAGATATAACTATACCTCTAAATGATTCAAGTTTTAGGGACAACTGGAACTCAGACAGTTGCACTTTGGGTCTTTATGCCATGAACACCTTCAATGTTCAATTGCTGAAGACCTTTTATGAATCTCTGTGGTTTGGACTCACAATATGTAGCAGTATATATATCACATTTATCATGCAAAAGCACCACCATCAAGTTCTTTACATTCATAGCACCAACTTCTCCCTTAGAGCCTCTTCTGAGGTCAGGGCCATCAGGACTGTCATGATGCTTATGAATGGTTTTATTGGTTTTCATTTAGCCAGTTCCCTTTTCTTTCTTTACAGAACTTCTTCTCAAATATCTAGTTTCTGGATGTTACATGTTTCTTCCTTTATGACTGGATGTTTTCCAGCTTTCTGCCCCTTTGTGCTAATCAGCAGTATCAGCAGGTTCTCCAGGACCTGTTTTTTTCAGTAGTGGAATTAAAATTCTATCCTCACATATTGCATTGTTGTCTAAGAAGTTGTTGGATTTCTCCTTCTTGTCCCAATTGTTTTTTTCCCAAATGCTTTATTAACTTCTGGTTTACATCATTCATTTCCGTGAGATTTTGAGTTACAATTTTTTCCTCATTTTTCCCCTACCCACCACCCCAGAATAGCAGTCCCGCAAGATATCCAATCTGCTCTCTCCCATATCTTCAAGTCCCATAGCCCCTTCGATTTTTCCATTAGGGCAAAGTGAATCTCTGTGCCCCAATGCCTGCACACCTTACCTCCTAATTACATGCAAAATAGTATTAATAATAGTATTTATATATTTGAAACATTTAATTTTAAAACTTTGAATTCCAGATCCATTCCCTTTGTCCCTTGTCACCCACTCCTGCTGGGAAGATAAGCAATTCAGTATATGTTGTACATGTATAGCTATGCAAAACATTACCATAGTAGATATATTGTAACAGACTGGCTATATTTCCCTCCCACCCACCCCACCACCCATGTGGTGCATTCTGTACTTTGATCCTGTCCCTCTTCAAAAGTGGGTGCCTCCAACCTCCCCTCCCCCCAGCATGTCCTTCTACTCTCCTGCAGGGTGAGATATTCCATTCAGTATGTATGTCATTCTCTCCCTGAGCCAAATTCAATGAGAATATGGTTTTGCCTTTTTGCCTTCCTGTTCTTCCCCTCCCCTGCAACTTCTTCCCCTTGCCTCTTCTACATGAGATAGTTTACCCCACCCTGTCTCTCCCCATCTCCTCTTGCCACATTCCTTTCTCACCTCTTAAATTCACCCCTTAAGTATCATACCTCCCCACAAAATTCGACCTGTGCCCTCTATCCATGTATACCTGTAAACATATATACATACATTCACATATGTATTCATATGCCCATATACACTTCTTCCATTATTTACATACTGAGAAAGGTTTCATCAATCACAGTTGTTTTTCCATGTAGGAATGTAAATAGTTCAACTTTGCTAAGTTCTTTATGATTTCTTTTCCCTGTTTACCTTCTCAGGCATCTCTTGCTTCTTGTGTCTGAATGTCAAATTTTCTATTTGACTCCAGTTTTTTCCTCAAGAATGCTTGAAAGTCCTCTATTCCACTCAATGACCATATTTTCCCCTGAAACAAGATACTCAGTTTTTCTGGGTAGGTGATTCTTGGTTTAAATCCTAGCTTTTTTGACCTCTGGAATATCATATTCCATGCCCTTCCATCCCTCAGTGTAGAAGCTGCCAGGTCCTGTGCTATTCTGATTGTGTTTCCACAACATGGAAATTATTTCTTCCTGGCTGCTTGTAGTATTTTCTCCTTGATCTGGGAATTCCGGAACCTGGGTATAATATTCCTAGGAGTTTTGTTTTGGGGATCATTTTTAGGAGGTGATCTGTGGATTCTTTCAATCTCTATTTCCCCCTCTGGGTCTAAAACATCAGGGCAATTTTCCTTGAGAATTTCTTGAAGGATGATTTCTAGGTTCTTTCTTTGATCGTGGTTTTCAGGTAATCCAATAATTTTTAAATCATCTCTCCTGGATCTATTTTCCAGGTCAGTGGTTTTTCCCATGAGATATTTTACATTGCCTTCTATTCTTTCAATTTCTTGCATCTATTTAACAGCATCTTGATTTCTCATAAAGTCATTAGCTTCCATTTGCTCCAGTCTAATTCTGAAGGAATGAATCAACTTAATGAGGTTTTGAGATTCTTTTTCCATCTGGCAAATTCAGCTCTTTAAGGCATTCTCCTCATTGCCTTTTTGGGCCTCTTTTGCCATATGAGTTAGTCTATTTTTCAAGGTATTATTTTCCTCAGTCAGGCTGTTGACTCTCATTTCATACTTTTCCTGCATCCTTCTCATTTTTTTTCCCAATTTTTCCTCCACTTCTCTTATTTGGTTTTTAAAATCCTTCTTCAGGTCTTCTAGGGCCTATAACTTGCTCGTATTTTCCTTTGTGTCTTTTGGTGCAGGATTTCTGACCTCACAGTCCTCCTCCTATTCCATGCTTCAATCCTCTTTGCCCCCAAAATAGGAGTCTAATTTTGCATTTTTCTGTTTATTTTGTGTCCTTTGCCAAGGCATGTTGCCACTTAATTACTTGACTTTTGGGCTTGTTGCCACAGTAGGACTCTACCACCAGACAGGGGAGCTTCTGTCCCAAATGTGGGGGTCTTCTCAACTTCTGAAGGTATTAGTTGGCTGGCCTCTGTGAAGCCTCTGTACACTCTGGCAAGCTGGTTACATACCTCAAGACCTCCACCCCACACTGCAATCCAGATCTAAGAAGGTTAAAGCAAGAGCAATTAACCCCCAGACTGATTGCCAGATCCCCCTACAGTCTGCAGGCCAGGAGCTGAAGCTGCAACTGAAGCTGCAAAATGGAGGCTGTGCCAGCACTCCTCAGTGGCTTTTTGCCCCCAAGGGAAGAAGCTGACACATTCCCAAGTACTGGTCCCAAAGTCCATAGGGCACTAACCTTTCACTTTATCCTAGGCATCTATGTGTTGGTAATTCTGGAAAAGCCACAGCTGCTGGTGTTTTGGGATCCCTCTAGCTGGCTGCTGGTCCAGCTGCCCTGGGGCTAAAACCTCTGACTCACTTGGTCTTGGGCTCGGTGTTGGCCGATCCCTGCTGGGCTGCAGGGCTGTCCTCAGTGGGAGGTTAGCTTCTCTGTGTCATTCTGTGGGTGCCAGACCTCCAGAGGTTGTTCAGAGTCCCCTTTTACATAATTTTAAAGTGGTGTGGGCTAGGGTGCTGTGGAAGTGCTGTTTCTACTGTGACATCTTGGCTGCGCCCCCTTCTTGTCCCTATTGTAAAGATTTCAGTCATAGCAATTAAACACCTGTGATAATCCCAATCTTGATGACCCAAATTTTCATGTGACACTAGTGACCTGCAAGGTATCAGGTGGAAAGACTATCATTTTTCTATAAAGTTCACTGTTCTCCACACTGATATATTTTATTCTAGGGTTGGAAGTTGGCAACTTGAGCCTCATCATAATTTCCACTTATTTTATTTTTCAAATTTTACAGCGCTGAAACTTATTTTGCTGGAAATAAGATTGCTTATCTCAAGTGTCTAAAGTTCTGTCTATGCAGATGTCAGACAGGGTGTATTCAAATTTGTCTATATCTTTAAATTTTAAAAATTGATTTTTATATATAGTGGGTATAATGTTGTTTTCCAATTTTTCTTTTTTAAAAATTACTTGCCCAATTTTTCTTAAATTGAATTGTTTAGAGATATACATTTTTCCTTATTTACTGCCTTGGTTGAATCCTAATAGTTTTGTTATGTTGGCTAATTATTGTCACTTCGTTTGATGATGTTATCTATTGTTTCTATGAGGTGTTCTTTCCTCCTCATATTCTTCTGAAAATCAAGACTGGGAAACAAGTCCCAACTCCAATTTTGACCAGCAGGAAAGTGTCTTTATCCTCCCTTTCTGTTACTTTTTTCCCAGATATATAAATCCTTCCCTTCCTTCTTTGTGTAAAATTCCATTTTTAATGTTACTTATATATTCACATTCTATATAAGATTGCTAAAGCTGATGCTCTAGGATCATTGACTCGTATATAATTGATTGAGCTTGCAATCTGAATGTACAAAGCTGCAGTTAACTATCTTTGGGTCATTGATTTGGGACTGACAACAGTATCTTAATTGAGAAACTCTTGGATAATTTTTATCTCAGTTATTGTCAACCCAGTTGGGACTGGCCAGGTCAGATCAAGTTAGAGTTTTCTAACCCACTATACTTCTATTGGGTACAAGGTAGATTTTATCTCAGGAGATTTGCAGGCAGGAAAAATTAACTGACTCATTAAGGTGCAACCCTATCTAGCAATATCACAGTGACGGGTTATTATTTCATATATTTTTGTTTTTCATTGATAATTACTCTACCATCTTAGCTACCCTCTCTGTTTAGTAGTTCTGGTCTGGTCTGATCTAATTTAAATCTTGAGTAATCATCATGATCCCTATCACTAATTATATGAATCTAACATTTCAATGCCACCTTGAGTAATCAATTATAATGATGAGATCTCTCAGATTTTGGTGCTTCTTGTCTGGCTCTGATAATTCTGGTTTGGGACAATTGCCTGTAGATTCAGAAAAAAACTTATTCCTAGATGAATCTACTCCCCATACAGGAAAACTAGTGTTGTAAAACTCTGTAAATATATATTTGAACTCTAGTAATGTATGAAATATAACATCTTTGACCCCAGAGAACAACTTTTGCTTTTGAAATATTATACATGCTAAGTCAATTGTTGAAGCTTCATATCCAAATCAGGCAATTCATAATATCTGTAATTACTTCATTTTGATGCTAAGTTGGACTTTCCAATAAACAGGAACTTATTCTGGCCCTTTGAGTAATCTTTCAGTGATTCAAATTTTGAGAACAGGCAGGGAAAAAATGTGAGCTTTTTCTAGAAAAAGAGAGAAAGAAAGAGATGGAGAGAGAGAGAGATTAAAAACTAAATACATTATAAATTTATGAACTGAAAGGAAATCTGTTACATTTCATTCTCAGAAATTATGATAAAAATATGGTTTCAATGTTTTTTATAGGTGCTGAAATAATGTAGTGGGCTTTGGATGTTGTTATCCCCAAGGACTTTTTCAAATAAAAGCACAGCCTTCTATCACTCTTCCCTCTCCTGGAAAAAGACAGATTTATTATTTTAGTGTAAGGGAAAAGAATGATTTTGATGACTAGAGAATAAAATAGAACTGAAGACAATTAAAAAAATATCTCCAGTTGAATGAAAAAAGGAAGAGAAAGAAAAAAAAAACAGTTTTGCACCTTTAAAACATGATCTGATATTTTAAAAGTCATCTGTTATTAACTCTTTTCCCCATCCTGGAAAAAAAAGAGGCTTATTTAAATTGGGAAGCAAATAATTTGAAAATAAGCAAAATTTTATTTTCAGAAAATGTTTTGTGTTGCCACTACATTTTTATGGGAATGATTTAGTAGAACCTTCTTTCCTAGGTAAATTAGAAGCAAAGTCACCTAAAAGGAATTGAAATTTGCAGTCTTTTAAACTGGGAAAAAACCCAAACATATGGCAACTTTAGAGTTTTAAGAAATGAAAAAAAACCCCACAGCTTTATTCTGAATAATGCAGACATCCATTGTGGAATTAAAGGGATTATCCACTTGTCAAAATGCAAACTGAAGTTCAGTCTCTATTTACATAACCTTGTAACTGTTTCTTTGTCTCCTGGGGATAAGATATTTTCTCAGAGAGAAGTTTAAATTTTGATCAAGGAAAAGTAAAAGTTTTGAAATTAATTGATATTTTGTCTGAACATGTGTGAGACAGCTAGGTGGCTTAATAAATGGAATTCTGGCCTGGGAATCAGGAGAACTTGAGTTTTTACCTGCCCTAGGACATTTATTAGGCATGTGACTCCAGGCAAGTCATTTAACCCTCTATGTCTCAGTTTCCTCACCTGTAAAATGAGTTGGAGAAGGAAATGGCAAAGCATTCCAGTATCTTTCCCAAGAGAACCCAAACTGCAGCATGTAATTATTTGAGCATACTAAAATTTTATTCCTGAAAGACCAATAGAACTATATATTCTAATATTTATGTGGGGAACACATATCAACACACACACACACACACTTAAAATTCCATTATTCCACTATGAAAGTTATGTTTGCCATTTCCACATTTTGAAAGCCTCAGGAATCCCAAAAGGGAAAACTAAAAATGGGAGACTGTCATGTTAATCTTTGATAGTAGAATTACTGGAAGCATTAGGGTCTATAATTTGAAGGGCTGCCATTGAATGACTTCTGGAAAAAATTAGATTCTTTCTGGTACCATCTGTATCTGGAGAACCAGATTTGATTTAATTGAATGTGTTATAGATAAATTTGTGATTCAGTCTTATTTAAACTAAAATGTATTTTTCCTATCAAGACAATTATGATATTTGACCCCTTATCAGTAAAACAAGCCTTGATGGAGAATACATTTAAATTTTGACATTAAGCTAAATGTTTGGAGACTGCAAGAACAAAAATTATAAATGTAATCTTTAAATCAAAGTTAAGGCATATTAAGATCACTGGGGTTGACTGACATAAAATATACCTTAAATTAAAAAAAATATTACAGTTGATAAATTAATTTGGAACCTTATTATTCACAACATGGCTAATCTATGCCCTATATGTTTTTGCTTACCTTTCTAACTCTAAGTATAATTGAATCAAAATTACTTATACAGGTCTCTTAATAAACTAGTATAGAATGCTTAAATTAGTAGACAATGACATTATTTTTAAAAGATGATTAGGAAACATATTCAACTGGATAAATATTATTTAATTGGAAATAACTCTTGTGTCTCTATCTAAAAATCCATGAAATTGCTCTGTTAGTATTATTCTTATAATTTCTTGTATTGTGATTTTTTTGGGAAACATGGTATAAAATATGCTATTAATTATATACAACTAATATGCAATTTTATCTTTGGAAGATTAATTCTTCTTTTGATCTGAATGCTATGAAACCATGAATTTTAGCTATTACTTATTAGAGTACTCATTATGTTTTAAAAATTGTTTTAAGCATTTGCTTAGGTATGCTTTGACTCCAAATGAAGAATAGTAATGATTTCTTAGCGCTGGAAAAAGTACAAAAGATCTTATAAATTATAAATCTTCATTATCTGTAAAGTGCTCTGGTAACTTGCCATATGATCTGGGTCTTCAGAATTGTCAAGGACATGAAATCTTATCAACCCCATTAAAAGAAAGTGTTGTAAGAATGCATGTTACTAAAGAAAGTCTCATACATTCTGAAATAGTGAAATAGGTTTACCAAGAAACAGAGATCTCCTGCCCCAACACAAATACTTACACCTAAAGTTAGGAATAACATTTGCTTATAGAAGTGTAGTATATCCTGATAACTGATTATGAAAGTTACAAAATTACAACTAGAATAGTATGTGTTAAAATGACATCTTTGAGCCAATTTAGTATTAACAGACTTCAGTATACAAGATTTTTCTTATAACCCTAGAAGTTATTATGTAATACCTTAAGATATCCAGGCTAACAGAAACTGGTTCTAGATTATCAGTGAACTATGATATATTTTCTTTATGTATAAAAACTCCAAGTGTCATTTTAAAATTTCTGATTACTAAATTTTACATTAAGTATGTATTTAAATTAGAGAAGTAAAATGGTTACTGAAAGCTTTAGGAAAGACTATATACTTAAAAAGTATTGAAGGCATGTGTTTTTCTTTATTATTAACTATTACTGTGACATGAAAAAACAACTGAACTCACTCTAAACTATGAGCAGTAATCTATTAATATATTGGTGAGGTGTTAATACTGAGGAAAAGAAGGTGATTAGACTGAATCTGTTCAACTCTATACTATCTTTTTCTTTCAAATCCTTGCCCACTTTCCCCCTATTACCAGTCATGCCCAATCTAGCCCCAAATACATATTTATATTGCATAATCTTAACTAGATCTTTATTGCAGGGAGGCATTTCCACAATCAATTCACTATCACACTCAACGCAATAGCTTTTACAAATCTTTTTATCCTTCTTCAAACCTCCAATTGCTTCCCCCACAATCTTTTCAACTGAGAAGCTTGCCTCATATTTGACTGAAAAATTAGAAGCCATTAATCAAATTTTCTTATCTCCCTTCCTTCTTTTCTTCTTCCCCAACCTCTCTAAATTAAAGCATTTAGTCATCATTTCCCACTATTTTCTCCTTAACTTGTCACATACAAAGAGAAGGACTTTCTTTTTGACAAGACTAACCTTTGTACATACACTTATAGATCTATTCCACCCAATTCCTGTAATTCACTTAGCTTTTCCTCTAAGAATTTGGATGCTATACCATTTGGTGCATATATGTTTAATATTGATATTTCTTCATTGTCTATGGTACCTTTTAGCAATATATGGTTTCCTTTATTATCTCTTTTAATTAGGTCTATTTTTGCTTTTGTTTGAGAACAGCATTGATACCTCTACTTTTTTTTCCACTTCAGCTGAAACATAATAGATTCTGTTCCTTGACATCTCACCATGGTGTTAATATAGGGAAGGGAGGGGTATGTAGGCAGTCATGGGTAAATACATTTTTATTTATTTTATTAAATGTTTCCCAGCTACATTTAAAATTTTATAACATATATTGAAAAATAAACTTGGGTTCTAAATGTTCTCCCTCCCTTCCACCCCTTGAGAAGGTAAATAATTATCCATGTGAATTCACGAAAAATATATTTACTTATTAACCATATTGCAAAAGAAAACACACTTAACACAAACAAGAAAAATAAAGAAAGCAAAAAAAAAAATTTGGTTCAATTTGCACTCAGTTTATCAGTCCTTTCTCTGGAGGTGAAGAACTTGTTTATCATAGGACCTTTGGAATTATCTTGGACCATTGTCTTATCCAGAGTAGCTAAGTCTTTCACAGTTGATTATTGTTACAATATTGACATTACTGTGTACAATGGTTCTGCTCAATTCACTTCTCATGAGTTCATGTAAGTCTTTCCAGGTTTATTTGAAACCATCCTGCTCATAATTCCTTATATCATAATAGTATCCCATGTAATACAATCATGTAATACAACTTGTTTGGTCATTCCCCAATAGATTGAAATCCTCTCAATTTCTAATTCTTTGTCACTACAAAAATTTCTGCTAGAAATATTTTTGTACATATGGGCTCTTTTCCTTGTCCTTTGATCTTTTTGGGATATAGACTAGTAGTGGCATTACTGGGTCAAAGGCTATGCACAGTTTTACAGCCCTTTGGGCGAAGTTCCAAATTGTTCTACAGAACTGTTGGATCAATTTCCAGCTTTACCAATAGTGCATTAGTGACCCAATTTTTCCACATTCCCTCCAACATTTGTCATTTTATTTTTTTTTATCATGGTAGTCAGTCTGATAAATGTGAGGTAGTAGCTGTTTTAATTTGCATTTCTCTAATCTATAATGATTTAGGGCATTTTTTCATGTGACTATTGAAAATTGATTATTTCTTTTGAAAAATCCTGGTCACATCATTTGACCATTTATAAGTTAGGAAATGGCTCTTATTTTTATACGTTTGCCTCAGTTTCCTATATATTTAAGAAATTAGGTCTTTCTCAGAGAAACTTGTAGTAAAAATTTCCTCAATTTCCTGTGTTTTCCCCCTAATACTGGGCTCTTCTTTTTTCTTGAAGTATGACCTAGAAGTAGGTATTGGCAATGGAGTTTCCAGACAACTCTGGTCTTGTGTTCAATGCTAACACAGGAGTCCCTTGTAATCTCTTTCTTATCAGTTGCCTGAACCCCTTACCTTCTCTACCTACAGATTTCCTGAAGTTGTAGCCACAGCTATTGACACCACTAAGTCCAACAACTGGTGTTGCAGCCATTTGAGCTCTGGGCCAACCTCTACCTTGTGTCATAGATCTCTTCTTCCAGTTTCCTAAGTTATGTCAGACTGGAAATATGTTTCACCTTGAACTCTTTTTGACTCTGACACTTCAGAATTTGATTTGATTCCCTATTTTAAAGTTATTTGAAAGGGAATGTTGAGAAAGTTCACTTATAGCTCTTCCTCTATTCTGTCATCTTGGTTCTCTCTCTGCAGGTCTCCAGGGCTTGGGTTATTGATCTGGGAAAGAATTGAGGACTTGTAGATAATGAAAATAAAGAATGATATTAGTGATTAGAAAGCAGAGGAAAAGATAGAATAGCATTAAGAACTACTAGAGGAATTTCAGAGTTCATGAGCATATTTGGGTGATAGAAATATCAAAGTCAAAATATATGGGTAATAGGAAAATCACCTTCTATGTGTGAAAGTGAAGTAGAGGATTTGGTTATGAGATATGAGTAAATTGAGTAATGAGGAATTTAAAATATTTGAGAGAGGACTGATGTGTACATTGAAATCTTTTAATATGAAAGCAGATGTTGGTGTGGAAAAAAATCTTGAACCAGATATTGAATTCATTGGGGAGGGAAGAAAAGTGTTGTAGAGATCAACAGACAATAATATCACAATCTCCATTGGTTGATAAATATGAGTTGAATGAACATCAAAAGAGAATAGTTTTTTTTTCCTAACCATAGAAGCAACGAGATGTGGCAATAGTGAAGAAAGTGTCTGACTCCTCCACCCCAACCATTGAATTAAGGTTTGAATGAAAGTATAACTTGTGCTGGAAAGGGTGACCAGAGATAACAGGTCATTGCAAGGTAGCTAAGTCTCAATAAGTATGAAAAATGAAAGAAGTAAAATTGGAAATGTTTTAATATGAAAGATGTGTCTTAACTATGGAGCAGATACTCCCCAGAAGGGTTTGGAAGAGCCGGACATATCAGAGTTGAGAATGATGGGAGTGAAGGTGGTTAGGGACATGGAATTGGATTTATATCATGATAGCTATTGATTCACAGAAAATCACTGTATTAATGCTAAACACTGATGAAAGGATGAGTGTGAGTAACATTGAGGAACAAGTTCAGGAAGATTATCAGTGCTAGAGAGAAGTCTGTTGATTAAAGGAGGTGATCAGATCATTTAGGGTCTTCCCTTTATGTTCAGATTTGTGTGATATTAAATGACACTTGGTGATATTAAGTCCTGTGAAATGCAGGAGGCCCATCTTGCAACAGGCTATAGTAGATAAAGGTGCAGTCAGGGAAAGTCTAGACAGAGGCAAGGGCTCATAATTCATAATAGATCCAGTCTGGGATTAGTCTCCAGAATGCTAGGGAAAGGTTATGGGCTCAGGACAGAAGCTAGAGTCTTGAGGCCTGAATCTGAGGTTGATACAGTGTACTCTGTGAAGACTAAAGGGCAATATGGCCACTATTAAGCAGGCTTAATCAAGGCTGATGCAGGGGCAAAGGCAGAAAATATGAATGGCTAGGCTGTATCTGTGAGACTCCCCAGGAAGTCTTAGGGGTGAAGACCAGAGATGACTTATCAACTTGTTCTGGGTGAAATAGTATTCCCTGGGAAACCTCCCCCAAAATTATTATACCTATTATCCAAAACAAGAAATTTAAATTCAGAAAGGTTCTATTACTTCTTTAGTATAATATAACATTCCATTTGAATAAATGAACTGGGATTTGAGATAAACTCTTTGCATTTAATAACCAGTGCTCTTTCCATTGCACCACTAGACTATGGAGCCAGTCTAGATCTGGTGGTATTGATGAGTATGATGCATCACCTTTCAGCCTTCCATAGCACAAGTCACACACAGAATCCAGGGTCACCTTCTGTATGAAGAGAAAAGGAAGCACCAGTGAGAGGCTCCTTTCATCAACAGACTTCTCTCTAGCACTGATAATATTCCTGAACTTGTTCCTCAAATTCATGCTTTCATCAGTGTTTAGCATTAATACAATGATTTTCTCTGAATCACTTTAGTGGACTTTAGCTTTCATCCCTCTGTGACTGCAGGATTGATTATTGTTCCAGTGCTATCTCAAATGGAACTGAACTTTCTATACCTAGAACTCTTCCTTGGTGCTCTTATTACCTGACCTAAGGCTGAGTCCCTGTGGAAAAGAGGGGTCAGTGGGGACCTTTCTGACCTCCATAGGAAGAGCCATGTGAAATTTTCTCCCTAATTCTCCATGAAGAGTTCCATAGCCATAGAACTCTTTAGCTCCCTGAGTCAGAGAAAGATTTTGTGGCTTTCAACTGGCCAGGTGCCTATTCCCTTCTTCTTCCCAGACCTGGCCATCGTTGTTGTAGTATCTTTTCAGTCATTACTGGTTGAAGTTCTCTTTCCTCAATCCCTCAAAACTCACACTTTCTTTTTGAAAACAGACAAGAAATTGGGATGGAGTAAGGGTAACAGAGAACAATCTAGGGAGCTCTGTGTTTAGTCTGGATAATGAGAACCTTGGGATTTGGGGCAGAGAAACCTGAGGGAGGGGACTTGTTTTCTAGCTGCCAACTCCTAAATCAATCAACAATGAACCCTCAAGAGGTTCTTCTAAACCTCACTATCATTGTCTCAATTTTTTTCAACTTGTTCATAGATTGTTGAGGTTACTGTGCTGGCCCTGGGTGCCCCCACTAGTTTCTAGTTAGGGGTATAAATCCAGTATTATAATAACTCTCTAGGATAATCATATCACAATTTCTGAGACAAGCTTTGGGGACACAGGTAGCACAGAAACAAAAGAAAGGGCACTTGACGACTCTCATTGGTGTGACAGCTTAAAGAAATGTCTGTGGGGAAGAGGCTGAAGGACTCCTTTGTGAAGATGTGAGGTGAGGTCTGTGATATGAAGGAAGGGATATCTGGAAGGAGTTAGATCTCTTTCAGTGACTAGTACTTGGGGTATACTTCCATATCACATGGCAAGAGAAGAAAATCTCTTATTGAGATTTTCAGTTGGGAATACCCCGGTCCAGAAAGAAGAACCAGTTACAGAAAGATTGGAAACTATGCCATTGACCTCTAGTGCTCACATTTGAGACTTGACTTGAGAAAAGGGTATGAGGTTCTTTATGTGAGATAAATGAGGACACTATTAAGGGAACGGATATTTTAACTTTTCAGCACCTTCTGACTGTTGAAATATTGACAGCAATACCTATGCCTGAGGACTGTTTTGCTTATTTCATAGATGATCAAGTTTCTTTTGAGCTGATGCCTTGTTCTTCACTGCCTGCATTCACTGGACAAATAAATGAGGGGAAGAGATTATATGGTAGTGAAGAGAGGGACTAAGTGTTTATCTGTGCTGGAGGTTGGGGGCGTTGAGGAGGAATTGTGTGGAGATAATGGAACCAAAATGAAAGGAATGAAACAGCAAGGAGACAGGAAGGGAAGAAAGGCAGTACTGCTGCTAAAATGGTCAGAGGTCATTTTATTTCATAAGTAGCAAAGCAGGTGTAGAGAAACCAAGGAACTTTCAGACTCTGACTTTATTTCCCACTTTCTATTTCTGTTGCAGAAGATCTGATGTTCTTCATGTCATCTACCTCAGTAACACCTTCAATTTTTCTGACAAATTGACTAATTATCCTCTTTGCCAACTCATTTCTCTCCCCCTGCCCCCAACAAGTATTTCATCATCCCTCAATTACATATTTCTTGTCTGCCTGACATGTTACCCCAGAAAACTTACCTTTTCCTGGTAGCTTCCTGAATGTGATGTGAGCAAGGAGATAAAATTATTGAACTGCACTCCCTTTCTGACCTCTGCCACTCCAAAGCCATAATTAAGTCATCATAGAGACCCACATTGTGTCAAAAGAAGAAAAAAATCAGTGAGGGTGATCTTCCTATCTAGAAAGCTATTTTCCTTGGATTTCACTTTCCTGCCTCACTCTGGAGACCAGTCTGCCACAGAACCAACATTAAGGATGAAAAGCCTCAATAGTGATGACGAGGTAAGGAGAGGCTATTTGTCTGGAGAAGGTCCTGGAGGCAATTTCATACCAGTCTATTTGTCTGTCATTTCCTTCAATAGAATGAGAGTTTATTTCAACTAGGGATTGTTTCATTCTTTGTACTCCCAGTGGCTGGCATAGTGCCTGACACATAATGGCCACTAAAGAAGTGTTTGTTGATGTATTGATGAACTGGTCATTCCACTATCAGCTGCAGTAATTTATCTATCCTGGGCACGAAAACTAGGGGAGCTATGCTGACTCAATAAGCATTCCTGTTCCCTGGTTCTGTGATGGAATGGGCAGAATATAGGACTAGGAGTGAGAAAACCCAGATTTTTCTCCTGGTCCCACTAATGAAAAGTTGTTTAAGATTTGGCACATCATAATGACTAGTGGTAATAATAGCTAATAGGTTTATAGAACACTAAGTTTTGCAAAGAGTTTTACAAATATTATCCCATTTGATCCTTACAACAACCCTGGGAGGTAGGTACAATTATTATCCCCATTTTACAAATGAGGAAACTGAAGCAGACCGGGGTTAAATGATTTGCCCTGGGTCACACAGCTAGTAAATGTCTGAGACTGGATTTAAAGTAGGATGATCCTGACTCAGTTCTCTATCCACTGCACCTGCCTCACTTAACCTTTCAGGTTTAATTTCCTTATCTGTAAAATGGGGATCACAGAATCACAGCATTTTTTATTAGAAAGGGCCTCAATAGTCACCTAGACCAACCTGTACCAGACAAAAATCACAATATCTTTCTTTCAGGGTTGGGGAAATAAATACAAATAATATAAATACTTCTTTATAGTGGTGTAGTAGACAGAGTACTTGACCTGGATTCCGGAGGATCAAAGCTCAAATTCTCATTTAGACCCTAACTAGATGGTTTTGAAGTGTTTAAAAGGTTGCAATATTGAACAGGAATTTATTCTGCTTGACTCCAGTAGACAAAACAGGTATATGTGGGAAAGTTACAAGGAGAGAGGCTTTAGTTCAATTTAAAAAGGATGCTCTTGATAATTAAGTCCTCTGAATATCTAATGGATTGCTTTATTTTATTTTTGGTGGGCCATTGGGGTTAAGTAAGTTGCCCAAAGTCACACAGCTAGTAAGTGTGTCAAGTGTCTGAAGCTGGATTTGAACTCAGGTCCTCCTGACTCCACGGCCGGTGATCTATTCACTTCTCCACCTCGCCGTGCCATAGTGGGTTGCTTTATAAGGTAGTAACTTAACAGTTAGTGGAAATAATGATCACTTATTAAAGATGTTAAAGTGGGGATTCATGGGTCAAGCAGGAATCATTCTAGATCATTTCTCAAGTCCCTCCCATCTCTAAATTCTATGATTTTAGAAGGGACCTGGGAATGCATGAGAGTACTGAACACTGATCCTGTTTTGAGGGAGGCTGTAGAAAAAGATATTTCATCAGGAATCCTTGAGAATTGTGATGAGTCATTGTACTGATGAAAGTTATTAGGTCGTTTAAAATTAATTACTTTTATAATATTGATATTTCTATTTAGATTGTTCTTCTAGTTCTGCTCACTTTACTTTGCATCAGTTCACACACATCTTGCCAGGTTTTTCTGAAACCTTGCTTTTATGATTTCTTGTAGCAGAAGAATATTCCATAATGTCCATAGGCCATAATGTGCTTATTTGCTTCTATATATTGTGTTCCTAATCTATTCTATTGATCAACCACTTTCTTTCTTTTTCTTTCTTTCTTTCTTTTTTTTTTCAAAGCAATTGGGGTTAAGTAACTTGCTCAAGGTTACACGGCTAGTCATTATTTATGTGTGGGTGCTCATTTTCTGAGGCCAGTTTCGATCTCGGGTCATCCCAACTCCGAGGCCGGCGCTCTTACTGCACCACCTAGCCGACCCAGCCACTTTATTTCTTATCTGGCACCAAATTGTTTTGATATTTACAGCTTTGTAGTGTAGTTTGAGATCTACTACTAGGTACCCTTACTTCCCATTTTTATTGATTCTTTTGATATTTTTGACCTTCAACACACTTTTTTTTTCTAACTCTATGAAATAATTTATTAATAGTTTGATTGGTATAGTACTAAATAACTAAATTAATTTAGCTAGTATTGTCATTGACTCATCCTACGCATGAGCAGTAATTTTTGTGAAGAGATTTTTATAATCGTGTTTATATAGTTTCTGGGTATGTCTTGGCAGGCAGATTGCAAAGTATCCTATACTGCCTTCAGTTATTTTTTTTGTTGTTGTTTTTGTTTTGGAGGGCAATTGGGGTTAAGTAACTTGCCCAAGGTCACACAGCTAGGTTTTTGTTTGTGTGTTCGTTAAGCGTCTGAGGCCAGATCTGAACTCAGGTCCTTCTGACTGCAGGGCCAGCATTCTACTCACTGTGCCACCTAGCTGCCCACCTTCAGTTATTGTTAATGGAATTTTTCCTTCTATTTTTTCCTGCTGGGTTGGTAATAAATAGAAATGTTGGTGATTTGTGTGGTTTTGTTTTATATCCTGCCACTTTGCTGAAGCTGTTAATTGTTTTGACTAGTTTTTCAGTTGACTTTCTAGAGTTCTCTAGGTAAATCATTATATCATTTGCAAAAGTGATAGTTCTGCTTCCTTATTGTGTATGCCTTTTCCTTTTATTTCTTTTTCTTGTCTTGTTGCTATAGCTAGCATTTCTAATACATTATTGAACAATAATGGTGGTAATGGGCTACTTTCCTTCACTCCTGATCTTATTGGGGAGACTCCTAGTTTATCCCTATTAGAGATGATACTTATTCTTGGTTTTAGATAATACCTATCATCTTAAGGAAAGCTCCATTTGTTCCTATGCTTTCTAATATTGTTTTTTTTTTTAAATTAGGAATGAGTGTTATATTTTGTCAAAAGATTTGAGAATTGGCAGCATAGAGATGGTAATTGAATGCATGGAAGCTGATGAGATAGCCAAAGTAAAGTAGTTTAGAGGGAGAAGAAAAGAGGGCGCAGAACAAAATCATGTGGGACACTTACCATTAGAGGGTGAATGGGCATTCAGCAAAGGAGCCTGAGAAAGAGTTATCAGATAAGTAGGAAGGGAATCAGGGGAGAGTAGTGTCCTGAAGACCTGGAGAAAATAAAGAATCAAAGAAGAGAATGATCAACAATATCAAAGGCTGCTACAAAGTTGAGAAGGAGGATTGAGAAAATATATTTGGATTTGGTAATTAAGAAGTCACTGATAACTTTGAAAAGTCCAGTTTCATTGTAATTATAAGGCAAGAAGATAAATTGTAAGGGGTTAGGAAGAGAGTGAGAGGAGAAAAAATAGAGTCATCTCTTGCAAATGGCCTTTGAAAGAGGTTTAGTTATAAAGGGAAGGACAGATATAGGAAGATAGTTAGATATAGGATAGATAGATATAGGAAGGGTCATATGAGGATTTTTTTCAGAATGGAAAGGAACATGTTGGTCACCAGAAGGAAATGAGCTAATAGACAGGGAAAGATTGAAAATAAGTGGGCATGACAGATTGAGGCAAACTTTTGGAAGAGACAGGATGGAATGGGATTGTTTTTGCAGGTAGGGGTTAACTTTGATTAAGAGTAAAGCCACATCATCACGTCATATAGGGGTGAAGGAAAGGACGGGACAGAAGTCACATGAGTCATGTGAAATGAAGAAGAAAGAAGATGGAATTTTTTGGATGACCTCGATTTTTTTTTCTGTATGAGATGAGTAATTTTCTCAATTGAGAGGGTGGAGGCAGGAAAAAACCCATGGAAGAATATGAGGAAGAATGAAAAATTTTGAAAGAGCAACTGTAGAAAGTGGGAAAGTGAGTTGTTATGGTAGGTATTGTAAGATTGCTGAGCAGCATTGAGATCCTAATTGAGGTTGTGTAAAATAATTTTATAATGGACCCAATCATAATAGTTGCATGATTTTCTACACTTTCATTCAGCAGCACTTGTGTAGTAGTAAAGGTGTTAAATGGTGAGAGAGATCTAAGGCTGAGGTATAGCAGGACATAATCAGCAAAATTATAAGAGACTAGGTACTCAAAAGAAGAGGACAGTGTAGAGTTGAATTAATTCACCAAGAGGTCAAGATGGGGGAAAAGGGAGAGAGTGGTTAGTGCAAGGGAAATGGATTGGGAGAGACTGAGTGATCAAGGGTTTGGAGATCCCAGTGTGGATGAAGAGGAGGGTTTGGTAAGAGAAGGCAGAAGGAGAGGGGAAAAATATTATGGTCAGATTAAAGAATTTCCACATTCTTGAATATGGAGTTGGTATATATGTGTAATGATAAGATCAAGAGTATGACCATTTTTGTGTACGGTTAAGCTGGGGTGGGAGAGTAGTTGGGGAAGGGAGGAGACTGAGAAGATGAGTTTTTTTTGCTATTATTGTCTATACATTTTTGTAATTCAGTTAATATTTCCACTATGAATATAGATGCTAAGGAATTTGGAGGACATAATCTTACTTTTAATATTGGTTTGTTTATGTATGACTCTTCTCAGGATAATCCAGAGTCCTTTTAAATCCCTATTTACTTTGTAAATTTTTGTTTCTTCTCTGTCTGATAACATGATTGCAATTCTACTTTTATGTATTTACCTGATACATAGTAAATTTTGTTCCATACTCACATTATTGCTCTGTGTATGTCTCTTCTTTTTTAGGTATCTTTATTATAAACAACAGATTCTAGTATTTTTTTAAAAATCCAAATGTCACTCTCTTTTATTTTATTGAATTGTTCAATTCTTTCATATGTAAGGTATGAATTACTTTTATATTAGTCACATTCATCTTTATTTTTTCTGAATTATGTATTTTTTTGGTTTTTTCTTTCTTTTTAAAGATAGTATTGTGATTCTTCCATTATTTTTGCTTAACCCATTTCAAGAGAATTCTATTCTTCCAGACTCTTTCTCCCACAAGTTTCACTTCTTTTTCATTTGTCACCCCTTTCTATGGTTTTGTTTAACTTATTAATGGCATTTTCTTCTTCCTTTAATCTAGTTATATAATTCTTGTATTTTTTCTCTTAAGTAGTTTTACAAAATCCTTCTTTCAACTTACAACAAGTGTTTTTTCTTCATCTTCATTAATTCTCTTACTTTTCTGTCTCTTCTAGACTGTTACTATTTGATTAATTATTTATGGGCAATAGTTGCAAATTTTTGAGAGCTGTGCATATCCTTTGACTATCAATAGATAAAGGGAATGGCTTTTGTTCACATATAATTATGTGATAAATTATTTATATCCATTATATGTGTTTATATTCACTTAATCAATACAAATTATACATAAGCATTTTTATTAGTTGTTTATATCTTGTGTATAACAAATTCATACCTGAAAAATTTGATACAAATATTTCCCCCATTCTACTGCTCCCTTTTTTATCTTACCTAAATTTATTTTGTTTGGACAGAAGATTTTCAGTTGTATGTAGTTAAAGTTATATATTTTATCTTTTGTGATTGCTTCTATTCTTTGTTTAGTTAAGAATAAATGTTCAATGAATAGTTTTGAAAATCATATGTTCAACTCTACCATTTTAAATAGTATGACCTTTAATATTGAGTTCATATACCAAATTTGAATTTATTGTTGAATATGGTGTAAGGAGTTGGTCTAAGCTTAATCTTGCCAGATTATTTTCCAATTTTCCCAGAAATTTTGTCAAATGGAGAATTCCTTTAAAATTAATTTGTCTGTTTTGGTTTATGAAATACTAGGTTATTAAGTTCTGTTGTTTCTGTTTTCCCCATTGTCTAGGCTTTTCCACTAATAAATGCTAATTTTTAAACCAGTGCAAAACTGATTGATCGCTGCTACTTTAGAATATGTTTATGTTTACAAATGTTATTCCTTTATTCCCACATTTAAAATTTTTTCCTTGATGTCCTGGATCTTTTGTTTCTCCAAATGATTTTTTTTTTGTTTTTCTAAATGATTTTATTGTCATTTTATTGAGATCTGAACATTAATACTTTGCTAATATGATTAGTATAGTATCAAAATTGCAAATTAACTTTGGTAATATTGTAATTTTTCTTACATTGATATAACCCAATCATGAGCACTGAATAATTAGCCCTCTGGTTGTTCTGGATATTTAAGAAAAATTCTTTAAAGATCACTTTGTAGTTGATTCTATGCAAGTTTGTGTGTGGGTGCACATGTATATGTGTATATGTGATTTGGTAGATAGATCCCAAAATATTTTTTGCATTCAATAGTTACTTTGTAGTTCTATAGGCATATGTAGTTATTTTGAATGGAATTTCCATTTCTTTTACTGTTTCTTGGATGTTGTTATTACCATGGTAAAACACAATTTTTCTTTTTGGTTTTACTTGGTAAAAGACTTTTTTTTCTGAATTTATTTAAAAAAATCACATCACTTTGTATGTTTTTGTTTTATTTTTTCTTTCTCAGTTACATGTAAAAACTGTTAACATTCTTTTTTTTTTAAAGTTGTGTTCCAATTCCCTCCCTTCCTCCCTCTCCATCTTCCCTCACTGAGAAGACAAGAAATTTGATATAATTTACACATGTATAGTCATATAAAACACTGACATAATAGTTATTTTGTAAAAGAAAACATACATTGTCCCCCCAGAAAAACCTAAAAATAGTATTTTAAAATCTGTATTCAGATCTCACCAGTTCTTTCTCTGGTGATGGATAGAATTTTTCATTGTAAGTCCTTCAGAGTTGTCTTGGATCATTGTTTTGCTGAGAATAGGTAAGTCATTTACAAGTCATCATACAATATTGCTGTTACTGTATATAATTTGACTCAGTTCTCTGTATGTTTGAGAAATCAGGCCTTTATCAGAGAAACTTGCTTCAATTTTTTTCTCAGTATTGTTAACTATATTTCCCTCCATCCTATTCTCTCTTCTCACATATTCTATTCACTCTATCTCTCTCACTTCACTCTATCCCTCCTCAAAAGTGTTTTGCTTCTGACTGCTACCTTCGCTGATCTGCCTTCCCTTCTATCACTCCCCCTTCCTCCATTCTCTTATCACTTTTGACTCCTAATTTCTTGAAGGGTACTATAGATTTCTATGCCCAATTGAGTGTATATGTTATTCTTTCTTTGAGTCAATTCTGATAAGAGTTTAGGTTCTCTCACTCCTCCTCACCTCCCACTTCTTCCCCTCTACTGTAAAACCTTTTTCTTTTATGTGTATTAATTTACCTCTTTTATGTGTATTAATTTACTCCATTTAACCTCTCCATTGTCTTCCCCTTTCTCCAAGTACATCCCTCTCTTATCCCTTAATTTTATTTTTTTAATATTGTCTTTTCATATTCAACTCACACCTGTGACCTCTGTCTGTATATACTCCTTCTAACTGCTGTAATAATGAGAAAGTTCCTATGAGTAACTAGTATCATGTTCCTACCTAGGAATGTAAGCAGTTCTTTATGGTTCCCTTTTCCTATTTACTTTTTTATGCTTCTCTTGAGTCTGGTATTTGAAAGACAAGTGTTTTATATAGCTTTGGTCTTTTCATCAAGAATTCTTAAAAGCCCTCCATTTAATTAAATTTCCATATTTTCCCCTGAAGAATTATACCGAGTTTTTCTGGGTAGGTGATTCTTGTTTGTAATCCTATCTCCTTTGTCCTCTGGAATATCATATTACAAGCCCTCTGAACCTTCAATGTAGAAGCTGCTAAAACTTATCCTGACCTGACTGTGGTTCCATGCTAATTGAATTGTTTCTGACTGCTTGCAATATTTTCTCCTTGACCTAGGAACTCTGAAATTTGGCTACAATATTCCTGGAAGTTTTCATTGTGGGATCACTTTTAGGAGGTGATAGATGGATTCTTTCAATTTTTATTTTACTCTCTGGTTCTAGAATATCAGGGCAGTTTTCCTTAATTATTTCTTGAAAGATGATGTCTAGGCTCTTTTTTGTTCATGGCTTTCAGGTAGTCTAATAGTTTTAAAATTATCTTTCCTGTACCTAATTTCTAGGTCAATGGTTTTTCCAATGAGATATTTCACATTGTCTTCTATTTTTTCAATCTTTTGTTTTGTTTGATTGTTTCTTGATTTCTCATAGAGTCATTAATTTCAATTTGCTCCATTATAATTTTTAAGGAATTATTTTCATCAGTGTGCTTTTGTATTACCTTTTCCATTTGACTAGTTTCTAATTTTTAAAGAATTTTTTCAGTGCATTTTTTGCCTCTTTTTCCCATTTGGCCAATTCTACTTTTTAGGGCATTTTTCTCCTTATTGGCTTGTTGGAATTCTTTTACCATTTGGCCTAGTCTTTTTTTAAGGTGTTACTTTCTTCAGTCTTTTTATGTGTGTGCCTCATAAGTTATTGACTTATTTTTCATGATTTTCTTGCATCAATCTCATTTCTCTTCCCAATTTTTCCTTTACCTGTATTACTTGATTTTCAAAATCATTTCCATGGCCTGAGACCAATTCATATTTTTTCTTGAAGACTTTGGATGTAAGAGCTTTGATTTTGTTATCTTATTAGTGTATCTTTTGATCTTCCTTGATGCCAGAGTAACTTTCTAAGGTCCATTTTTTTTCCCTGTTGTTTGCTCTTTATCCCAACCTGTTATTTGACTTTTAACTCTTTGTTAAAGTTGGACTCTGCTTCCAGGGTGGAGGACGCACTGTCCCAAGCTTCAGGGGTTTTGCACAGCTATTTTCAGAGATACTTCTAGGGATATTTCTCCTCCTCTCCTGGCCCTTTCTGTGGTCTTTGAGTGACCACAAGTACTCTTTTCTGTCTTAGAACTATGAGGAGGATCTCTGTTCCAGTGTAGCTGCAAGCTCTGGTGTGCTAGTGCTCCCCTCACCCCACATCTGCAATCTGGGACTTAGACCTAGATCTGAGTAAGGGTGAAACAACAGACACCTGCCCCCTGTTCCAGCAAAGGGGCAACTATAATCTCCTTCTGACCAGTTGTTTCACCCCTTTACTATGTGTGAACTCTATACCTTAGCTCTGGAAGCAACTGCTGCTGCTGATTCAGTGGCTCCCAAAGCCTTCTCCTGGTTTTCTGGGGCTGGGACTGTGCTGGAATACCCTGCACTAGACTGTGCTCCATTTTCACCTAGCTGCAACAGAGTTTTCCTGCCAACCTTCTAAGATGTCTTGGATTGGAAAATTGTTTCATTCTGCCATTTTGTGGGTTCTGAAACACAAGAATTTTTTAGAGTTATTATATAAAGGCATTTGGAGTATTTTCAGGGAGAGTTCAGGTGAATCCCTGCCTTTATTCTGCCATCTTGAATCCACCTCTATGTTTTTGTTTTGATATGATTACTGTATTATTTGTTTTTTAAATGTTGATTCATTCTTACATCTGTGGTACAAATCCCACTTGTTCGTATGAATTATTTCTTGGATTAAAAAATATCAGAAGTTAGGTACTGAGGTAATTTTTTTCATTATGCTTAAAATTATAGCACTTCTTTCACTAGCTAATTGATTCTGAGCTGCACCCCAGTCAATTAAATTATATATCTGCTAGAAAATCCTCTTTTCCCATAATCTTTACTTCATCTCTCTTTCTCAAGTCCTCTAATCTTCTAGACTTGTAGCAATATGAAGGTTTTTGATTATACAGTTTACTAATAGTATAAAAAACAAACAAAAAAACCCAGAGACATAAGTACTGATTTACTCTGTCATTTGTGAAAAAGATCATGACCCAAGTAACTTCTAACCATAACTAAAACTTCTAACTTCTCAATTCTGGAAACACTGTCCCATCCACCACCCTTATGATAACAGTGAAATTCTTTCAAGAATATCCTTTATTATGTTTCTTTGCAAGATTAATAATTGAAGTTAGATTTCCAGGAAGGGAGTTATTAGTATTTTGTTGTTACCTTTCTCAGTATTTTTTCCAGACATTAGAGTTAACTATCTCTCCAGAATGACAAGTAAAATTGAAACTCCCTAAGACTGAATTGCTTCTTAAAGATACAATATCCATATCTATAACCTCTTTGGGATTGGCTATTGAAATTAGAGTTACAATTATTTTTGAGATAATACCCCTATTTTCCACAATTCCTTGCTAGTTATGCAAATCAATTGTTTGCTAATAAAGGCTGATTCTAGCCAAATATACTTTCCTTGTTAAAATAATTTATTTACATCATTTAACATTCTTTAATGAATAACTGTAAGTCACGCTAGTCTATTTTTCTTCCATTATCTATAATTTTTAATCTCCAACTACTAGACTGAATAGATCAGATGTCAGTCATTTAATTTGTGCACCTTTTTATTAAAAAAAAAATCTTTCTTCTTGTACACTAACATCTGTAGCAGATGATCAAAAGATAGAAAAATTCTTTGAAAGGATTTGTAAAAATTTAAATTTAGTTAACATATGCTTTGATCATCATTGACTTCATTTTAAAGGTGGGAATAGGGGAGTATGGTGGAAAATATCTGAAGAAATTTTTTCAGGAACAAGAAATGAGAGAGACAAAATATTTGCCATATTACACAGATGCCTCATGGCATTGCACAATAACTACACTTTAGAAAAAAGGAGTGAGATGGGATGGGCACCAAAATAACAACAGAAATAATGAGACTGATAACAATTTAACAGATAGAAAATGACTTATTAGTGATATGAGAATCATTTCTAAATTACATGTCAGTATAGAGTCAGGCCACTGAATCTTTTTTGTATAAAGAACAAAATCAATACAAATCCAGAGGAAAATAACGTTAAAAAATATAATATGAAAGTAAACTAACACCAATTTCACCTTTTAAAATTTTATTTTATTTTCAGTTCCAAATTCTTATTTTTTTTAGTTTCTCAGCCCCTTCCCTACCCTTTGAGAAGGTAAGAAATACAGATCCTTTATACATATGAAGTCATGTAAATATATATTTCCATTTTTTTGTCATGTTCTTTTAAAAAAAGAAAAAAGAAAGGGGAAAATATTGCTTCAATATGTACTCTGAACCCATCAGCTCTCTATCTGAAGGTAGATAATATTTTACATCATGTGGCCTTGAAGTTCTGTTGGATCATTGTATTGATCAGGGTTACTAAGTCTTGCACAATAAATAGTTTTTAAAATAATATTCATTGCTTCATTTTGCACCAATTCATAAAAGTCTTCCCAGGTTTTTTTCCCCAAAACCATTCCCTTCATCATTTCTAATAACACAATAGTATTGTCATAATCATATGCTATAATTTGTTAAGCTATTCCCCAATTGATGGGTTTCCTCTTTTTCAATTATTTTCCACCACAGAAAGAGCTGCTATAAATATTTTTGAAGATATGGGTCCTTTTACTTTTAATTTGATTTCCTTGAGGCCTAGTAGAGGTATTTCTGGGTGATAGGGTGTGAACAATTGTATAACTATTTGGGTAAATTGTTGTCCAAAATTCCAATCTGATCTGTCAAGCAAGTTATAGATAATAAGAAAGTTGATAGAGGAAAGGGAATTCATTAAAATAGCTTTATGTTGAAGTATACCCAAAGTACCATAATTGCTACAAGCAGAACAAAGAAACTAGAAAATCACATTAGGGAACAAATGCCTTCTTTGTCATGATATGGCAGCCGAGGACATCACTGGGTTAGATTATCAACTGGTCTAATACAGAAGTATAATGGAAAATTATGAACACAATTGTCCTATAAAAATAGAAGCAATGGAGGATAAAACGTGTTTGAAGAAAACTTGGCAAGAGACCCAACTAAGCAATATAATCCTGAATGCATTTAAGTCTAAAGCAGCAATAAGGATAAGAAAAAAAGATGAAAGATGACATCTACAACTACATACATCCGTACATTTATGTAAGCATATGTAGATATATAAAAAACACAGAGTTCATTATCAAGTATGGAGGAGTTACTAAATTTAGACTATAACATTACAGTATCAAATGTGATTATGGAGGAGGTAGAAATATCACTGAAGGGAGCAATGATGTAGAAAGAAGAGAGCTTAGACCAGTCCAATTATACAAAGAGGTTTTCAGTTCTGGAGGTGACTTGATTTTAATAGCAGTTTGAATTCCTAAAATGTCCAAGTCAGGAAAGATTCCAAAAATGTGTGTGTGTGTGTGTGTGTGTGTGTGTGGAAATCTTAGACTTTATTCCTACTCTTACACAATTGCTCTTGACTCCACTCTCTAAGGACCAGACCTATAACATTCCAGCTTCTGACAAGCAGGTCTCCCACCATCCTTCATGTAGATAATGCCATCTTACCCACCCACTGGTTGTGTTTGCCTCAATTTCATAATAAGAATGAGGAAATCTCTTTTTCCATAGACTAGCTTCTGATATCTCCTTATCATAGCACAAATTTATCAGCTGAGATCCCAACCACAGTTAATAGTCGTGGATTTTATTATATGTAATATTAGTAACAGAGTTTCTTAGCAGTAACAAGTAATTAAAATGTAAACAAAGAAGATATAAAAGGCTGTGATGGTGGCTTGAAGCTTATCTTACCAATGGGCTTTGGGAAAGTAGGGAAAGAAGAGCTGCTGCTGACTGTATTTCAGTTTGCCCCTCTGTTACCAGGTGCCATATCTACTGGTTTGACCTACAGGGTATTAGCTCTTAGTCCTCCTCCTTTGTCACTCATCCAATTTCTCTCCTTTCAATCTCTAATCCATCACCCCATCTGCTTGTATCTCACTCTAGCCTCCAAGCCTTAATGAGTAGTGTCTCCATAACCGGAAGAAAGTCCCTTCATCAAGACCACAGGAACTTCAATACTGACAAAGTTCTTCTGAATGCTTATGAAAAATTTAAGCCCAAATATTCTTTATCCTCTTGGGGGGAGTTTCAGTACTTCAGAAATTCCAAAGTTTCAGTAAATCCCAAATCTAACCCTTTAAGTATCTAGTCTAAGTCTAGTTAATGGGAATAGTCAAATGAATACTCTTTAGGGGCCTCAAACTTCTCACTTAAATATATCTACGTCCCACTCACTCACTACTATAACTCCTTCTCCTAAATCTCTGCTTCGAATTTCTTTTATTTTACTTAAATATTTATTGAACAAACCCAGGGTAGTAGCAATCTCCTAGATAATTCAGAATAAATGTTCCCCAGCTTCCTCAGTCTGTAAAACTCAGCGGCCTCTTTCTGCCTTGCTCCTCTCTGCAGGTCATTCACTGGGGACAACTTCCTGAGAACATAACCGTGGTCACTGAATTCCTCTTGCTGGGCTTTTCCAACCTCCAAGAAATGCAGCTTTTGCTCTTTGTTATCTTCCTTTTCCTCTATCTCATCATCCTGATTGGAAATATCACCATTGTCAGTGTCATCATCCTGGAACATAGCCTCCATACCCCTATGTACTTCTTCCTAGGTTCTCTCTCTGTGTCTGAGACCTGCTATACCTTTGTTATCCTGCCCAAAATGCTCACCAATCTTCTCTCTTTGCTCAGGACTATCTCCTTTACTAGCTGTGCTGTTCAGATGTCCTTCTTCCTTGGCTTTGCAGCCAACAACTGCCTGTTGTTGGTTGTGATGGGTTATGATCGTTATGCTGCCATCTGCCACCCTTTACGTTACCCCATCCTCATGAACTGGCAGACCTGCAGAATACTAGTAAGCATTTGTGCAGTGACTGGCTTTCTGATCTCAACAGTAGTCACAATCTTGGTCTTCAGCTTACCCTTCTGCAACTCTAATAAGATCAACCACTATTTTTGTGACATTTCACCTGTTATTCAGCTTGCCTGTGGTGTCACTTATGTCAATGAGCTGTTCATATTTATCTGTAGTGTCTTTGTGCTCATGGTTCCATTTATTTTCATCTGCATTTCCTATGGCTTCATTGTCAACACCATCTTGAAGATTCCATCAGCTGAGGGGAAACGGAAGGCTTTTTCTACTTGTGTCTCCCACCTGACAGTGGTTATAGTTCACTATGGCTGTGCATCCTTTGTCTACCTGAGGCCCTCATCCAGGGTGACATCAGTTAAAGACCAGTTGGTAACAGTTACTTATACCATTATTACCCCCTTGCTAAATCCCATGGTTTATAGCCTCAGGAATAGAGCTGTCCAGGTAGCTATTCAGAAAGTCATCAACTGGAGAGAGTTTCCTCACAAAATGATATAATTTCAACATTTCACAGCTACAGATACAAAATCACATCATGAAAAGACGTGTCCATATCCTTTGGTTAGGTGCTATTCCATTGGCTGGATGTTTTTCATATTTGTAAAGGGATTTTTGTGATGACAGTGTATATACATAGAAAGCATTTTAGGATGCCAACTGTGAGAATTGGCAGGAGGATTCCATGCCAGAAAAAGAGGTATTGTATATTATGAAGCAGTGTAGAGTAGCAGAATGAATGCTGGTGTTGAAATCAGGAAGACCTGGATTCAATCTTATCTCTTACATTAACTGGTCAAGCCATTTAACCACCATAAGCCTCAATTTTACCATCTGTAAAACAGAGATAATAATACATGTAGTATCTACTAAATCTACTTGTGTCTCCTACCTGACAGTGGCTCTAGTTCACTCTGGCTGTATATCTTGTGTCTAGTATTAACTAAGCAGCAGTTTAGTTATGAGGCTCAAATCAGAAAATATATTGAAAACACTTTGGAAATGTTAAAGTTAGTAAATATCAGTTATTATTAAGAGAGAATTTAAGTGAGGAGGTAGATACTGTTCACCCAGTTAATTCTCTATGAGGCTCAGGAAAAAGATCAGTTTTAACTTTTCACACATATATTGTGTACCCTTAGGTGTGATTCTTAATGACTTTTCCATAAAATATTTTTTTTATTATTGGAAAACACACTTTTTGACATATGACACCAAGTGTTGCTACAGAGCATCCCATACACTGGGAAAGGACATTCAGGCATGCACATTATCATCTAGGTCTTACTTCAGCATCTTGGGGTCTAGGATACAGAGAGCATTTGTGTAAAGAGGTGTTGGCAAGCTGGTCTGGGTTCTAAGAGGACTAGAAAGTGGATATAAAGATAGTGGGTTTTAAGTGAGTTTCAGTGAGAGAGCAGAGAGTGAGTGTGGAAGAGTTCAAGGCACATTTCAGGATAGAACTTTCCTTAGATATCCTGCCCTTGTATGGACACAATGATGCTGATGTGTATGGGGGATAGGGATAGTGTTTATACCCTCTAAATAGAATATAGTGTTCCCAAATTAGGAATTAATATCAATAAACATTGTTTTAGCTTATTTCTGTTCTGATTAAATCACATCAATTAAAAAAATTAAGATACTTAGAATAATTAATACTTTAATGAACCTGTGATCATACTGATTTGGGGCTTCTTTCAATGACGGAGATGATAAACCATCCATGCCTCTACATTTTATTTAGCTCTTAATCATTTTCTCAATAAATTTTCCATATGGGAGGGCATCTGAACTGCTTTAGGTCTTCCTCAATTTTTCCTGACAGAAATTCAGAATATAAAGACAAAAACAAGAGTATTTGCCTTAAAGGAACTTATATTTTACAGATCATGGTCATTTCTGAATCTGCCTCAGGAGTCTTATGGCAGAGGCATAATGTTCTATAGAGCCAGGAGACAGCCCAAGTAGAGTATTGTGTGGAGGGTTTAGAGGGAGGGAGGTCAGATAGTAGTAACAAAGCCATTGCTAGGAATTCTGGGTGAACTTTCATAATCACATTGATGGGGAATTCCTGACAAAATAATTTGTCAAAGGTATAGAGCTGGAAGAGACCTTAGACAGTGTTTAGTCCCACAACATTAATTTAGAAATGAGGAATTGAGGCCCAGAGAGGTTATAATTTGCCCAAACTCACAAATCTTCCAGGTTGTAGAGTTTTCTATCAAGTCCATGATTAGAACTTTAACTAGCAGGATGACTGTCTATCCATAGAGGTGCTTTGTTTTTTTAGACATGGGGATATTTAAATGTGGTAGGGAATGAACCAGTATGCATAAAGAGTTGAAGATGAGAGAAAGATGAGGGAATGGTTCACATGACAAACCCATATTCAACAAATTTTCAAGTGTCAAAAGATTAAAATAGTTAAGGCTGTGGGGAGTGGGAAGAAAACAGGGTCATTAATACTGTTTGTGACACTGTGAATTATTCAAACATTCTCAAAAATATGGAATTTATGCTAAAATATACAAAATATCCATGCCATTTGACTTAGATAGCCAGCTATTAGGCATGGGCTTCAAGAAAGTCAATAACAGAAGGAAATATCCAAAATAAACTAAAAGTTTTTGATTGTATTTTATTATTTAAACTTTTACTAATGCCTTGTGTTTTTACATCATTCTTCATTTCCAAATATACCCTTCTCCTTCCCCTCCCAGAAAGCTGTTCCTTTAGTTTTTTTCCTTTTTGGAGGGGAGAATGCAGGGCAATTGGGGTTAAGAGACTTGCCCAAGTTCGAAGGGCTAGCAAGTGGTAAGTGTCCAAGGCTGGATTTGAACTCAAGTCCTCCTGACTCTAAGGCCATTTCTCTATTCACTGCGCCACCTAGCTGCCCCATTAAATATTTTTTAAAAAATGAAATTGTTTTCTAGTTATCTGGAACTTCCCAAATTAGCTACGGCCTCCTAGTTCTGGAAAGGCCTATCAAATGTGTGGCCTGATTATTCTGGATGTTTCTCTGTAAGGCAGACTTCCCTTCTCCCATTGGTGAATTCTTCCTAGAGCCTTCAATTTTGGAACCACCTAGACTAGGTGTTTCATTCTCCTCTAGATTCTGTTACTGAATTTCTGAACATCCAAAACAATACCAGGCAGGGGCTATCTTTACTTCTGCTTATATTTAATAGCATCTCCAGTACTTAGCACTGTACCTGGCATATAAAATACACTATTTACATAATGAGTCAATGCAGTTTAAAAGAGATGTGACAATGTAACATGATTATTTACCAAATTAACATGATAGAAAAAACATCTAATTGTCAGAATTCTTGCAAATCCTCAAAAACTGTTTTTTAAAATAAGAGACCAAAGAAATGAGTAAGGAAAAGAAATGAGCCATCAAAAAGAGACTATCCTAAAAGCTAAAATCTAGGCACAGATTGGTAGGACAAGTACAGCCAGTCTTAGTTTTGGAACAACCAGCTTCACTTCCTTGTGCTGTAAGAGAAGAGGAAGAGGATAGTGCTATGTAGGACTATGAGACACTCAAAGCCAGGATGGCTCCAATGGAGAGGACACCCATTCATTCTTTAGTTGTTGCTGCTGTTTTCTCCATGGCACCAAATCATTCTTTCTGGCTCTTAGCTCAACTAGGTTATTTTAGTACAAATGTATAATCCTTTTGAGCTCCAGAGTGTACTTTTCTAATATAATGTATAACTGTGACTATGAAGATGTATAGCTTTACCCAGAAACAGGCATAGCTTTGACAAACAACTAATAGATATCTTTCCAGGAAGTTACAAAGGTTGGGGGTGGGGTGGGGTTGGAAATAGATTAAAAGGAGGCACAATTTCCTTTGCATTGGGTCTTGTGCCCATCTAAAGACCCAGCTCCTAGACTTCAGATTGTCCCACATGGACCTTGCTGAAGTCTTCTTTACCTCAGTTCTCTAGCTTACTCAATAGATCCAGGAATTGCAATTCTTTGTGCTTACCTTTTTCCTTTTGAACTTAGTCATTTCCTAGAATCCATTAGCCAACTGGGTGGTATAGTGGACAGAGTGCTTGACTTGGAGTGAGGAAGACCTGAATTCAAATTTAGCTCCAGACACTAGCTGTGTGATCCTGGCCAAGCCACTCGACCTCTGCCTGCCTCAGTTTCCTCAATTGTAAAATAGGCATAATGATAGCACCTACCTACCAGGGTTGCTGTGAACATCAGATAGAATAATATTTTTAAAGTGCTTAGCACAGAGTAGTCACTTAATAAATGCTTGTTTCCTTCCTTATAAAAGCTGTTGTTGAACAACAATGAAGCTAACCTTTTATACCTTTAACAAGAATTATAATTTATATGTGCAGAGTGATCTATGGGATTTGCAGTGACACATCTGCACTCTAATGTTTGTTTAAGGAATGATGACTGGGACCACAAGTGAATAGATGGATACCACCAATCCAGCAACAGTAGCAGAGTTTATTTGATCATGAATCATGGTTCCAGAACTGGAGAATGTTTGGGGTTGGAGGGCAGGGAAAAGGAATCAAATTTTATTAAGTGCTTACTATGTGTCGGGCATTATGTTAAGCTTTTTGCAAATATTATCTCATTTGATCCCCACAACAATCCTAGGAGCCATTCTTCTTCTTCTCATTTTACAGTTGAGGCAATTGAGGCAGACAGATGTTAAGTGACTTGTTTAGGGTCAGATAGTAGAAAGTGTCTGAGACTGGCTTTGAACTCAGGTCTTCTCAACTCCAGGCCTAGCACTGTATCCACTACCTTAACTGGGGGGCAGAATGCACATACACAGATTACTCTCTGTATATACTGAATGGAAGGGAGTGAGAATACAGACTTTGAGGTCTGCCTAACAGGTCTGAGACAGGTCAGTCATGACCAAGCAAGCTGAGCCTTGAAATTAGTGAAAGTGAGGGAGAATGAGTCCACAAGGAAAATCCATAGGCCTATGTTTTCTAATCTATGATGTAATAATATGGTGTGTGCTATGGGTAGGTGGATGGCTATGATAATCCACAAAAAGTTCTGGCCTCTGTGATCCACATAGATTCTGTGTGACTAGCTGCCTCTGCTCTAGACTTCCCCCCCCCTCCCTCCCCCCGTTCTTCTTCCTACCACCCTTCTCTTCCCATTTTTCTGGAATTCTCTAGAACAGAATCTCACATGAAAAGCTTCCCTCCCTATGCTTTACATGGACTGGCCTCAATAGATCATCCCATTTTTTTGTTCCTTCCATGTCCCAGTAAAAATTATGGATGAAGGAAGTCCTGCCCCTTGCTGTAGCACCACCTAGCCTTGCCTTTCTTGCTGAAGGACAGAAATAATAATGATTTGAAAGGAATGATGAGAGATTAGTGAGTCCATCAAATAAATACTTATTAAGTGCTTGCTAAGTATCAGGCACTGGGCTAAGTGCAGGGGATACAAAGAAAGATTAAAAAACAAAACAAAACAAAAAACAACCCTTGTTCTCAAAATCTAATGGAGGAAGCAACATGTAAACAGCTGTGTTAAACCAAGATTTTTTCAGTGTGAGAAGTAGCAAAGGGTTAAGTTTCAACAGGACTGCAAAATTGCTGAAATGAGGCTAAAGATAAAAGTAAGATTAGAAGACCAGATGGTACCTTTGGGAAGAGTTGAGACTGTAGCCTTGGGAAGAAGCTGGATTCCCAGTTCCTATAGAACTCATAGATAATAGTAAAAGTTAAATAGAATAAAATAAAAAGAAACTGGCAACAGCAGGTGAATTTGACCTATTAGAAAGCAGAAAGCACCTTGGGATCTATCAGACCCTGATAAGGACACATCTAGATTAGACTGGTGAGGAGTCAGTATTCTGGAGTTATTACTGTGCTTTCTTAATGAACCTCATGTATCATGTATATTATCTAACAGAATTAGAGCCTCATGAGTAATAATGTACAGTAATGGAGAGGTGTACCCAGAAGAGAACAAACCAATCATTCCTCTGAAGGGAGTATCTGTACCAATCTAATGTATAAAACTTGCTTGACTTTTTTGTCCTGGATTCCCCTTTCCACAAGGACGGAGTTCACTTCTGGCCAGCAATGGTCAATTCCTTTGGATTTCTGCTTAATAAATTTCTTTTGATATCAGATTTTTGATATTAGTTCTGCTTTTGCTTTTCCAAGTTGGCATTTGCAACACAGGATTCAAAGGCACTAGAACTGTGAGAGATTAAGAAAGGCTTCCTGTAAAAGGAGGAATTTTAACTGTAACTTGAAGGAAGCCAGTGAAGTCAGGAAACAGATGGGAGGAGGGAGAAGATTCCAGGCATGGGGGAAAGGTACAGAAAATGCTGAGATTTGGGAAACAAAGTGATTTGTTCAAGAAAGAGAAAGGAGACAAGAGAAATTGGGATTGGTATGGGAAAAGGGCAGAGGGGAAGGGATGGGAAAATCTGTGGGGGGGGGGATGTTAAGTATAAGAAGACTGGAATACTAAAAAGGAGGATGGTATAGATTATGAAAGGCTTCAAATGCCAAAAAGAAGGTTTTATATTTGATCCTGAAAGTGAGAGGGAGCCACTAGAGATTATTGAGTAGTGGGTTGACATGATCTGACCTGCTTAGCTTTATCAACTCCCTTCTGTTTTTTCTGTGGTTCAATATCATCCCACCCAAAATCTGAAAAGGCCCACCTAGTGACTGAGACACAGTTGCATCCTTATTCTTCTGGTGATTGTCATTCAGAAGTATATTCTTTGCACAGAAGCCCTCTTTCTTTGCCCCAGCTACTTTATGCCTTTGGCTGTCTCAAGTTTTCTTTTGTTTTTATTTTGTGTCTTAAAATGTGTCTGTAATAAAGGTTCGTTATTCTTAGCATTCCTTGTCATTATGCTTGTTTTATGAAAGCCTCTAAGTTCCAAAGAATCATAGGGAAATTAGAGTTAGGGTTATGATTAGATTTTCATTGCTATGATTTCCAATAGCTCCAATATACAAACATACTTTGGAGATATTGTGGGTTTAGTTCCAGACCACCATAGTAAAGCAAATATAATAACAAAAAAAAATCACATGAATTTTTCAGTTTCCCAGTGCAAATAAGAGTCATGTTTATACTTTAGTCTATTAACTGTACAATGATATTATATCAAAAAAAAGAATATACCCTAATTAAAATATTTTATTGTTAACCCCCTCCCCAAACCCTAACCATTATCTCAGCCTTCAGCAAATTATGATCTTTTTGCTGATGAAGGGTCTTGCCCTGATGTTGATTGCTGCTGACAGATCAGGGTGGTGACTGCTGAAAGTTGGGATTGCTATGGCAATTTCTTTTTTTTTTTTTGTCTATATTAATTTATTTGTTTACTTTTAGTTTCCAAGATTCAGTTAAACAATCCCTTGAGTTTCAAATTTTCTCTCCCTCCCTCACCTCCCCATGGCAGCATGCAATCAAGTATAGGATCTGCAAATTTTTCCACATTAGACATTAGTCAGGTTATAAAAAAGGATTGTAATGGATGGAATGAACAATGGGAAAGAGGAAACAAAACCAGATGAGAAAAAGAAAGAGAGCAGGTAATTTGCTTCAATCTGCATTCAAACTCTGTTCTTTCTAGTTCTTTCTCTGTAGTCGTCTCTTTCCATCATGAGTCTTTTGGAGTTGTCTAAAAACCCTGCATTGCTGAGAAGAGTCCAGTCTATCAAAGTTGGTCATTACACATACGTTTTGTCTGTAATTGTGTATAACTTCTCCTGGTTTTGCTCTTCTCGCTCAGCAGCCGTTCATATAAGCCTCTCCAGGTAAATATGAAGTCCATCTGCTCCTCATTTCTTATAGCACAATAGAATTCCATTACGTTCATATACCACAACTTGTTTAGCCATTACCCTTAATTTCCAATTCTTTGCCACCACAAAAAGAGCTGCTATAAATATTTTTGTATATATGAGTCTTCTTCCCACTTCTATGATCTCTTTGGGATACAACCCTAGAAGTGGTATTGCTGGATCAAAGGGCTTGAAATTATTTATAGCCCTTTGTGCATAGTTCCAGATTGCTCTCCAGAATGGTTGAATAAGTTTACAACTCCACCAACAATGCATTAGTGTTCCAATTTGTCCACATCCTCTCTAGCATTTGTCATTTTCCTGTTTTGTCTTCTTAGTCAACTGATCAGTGAGATGTGGTGCCTCAGAGTTGTTTTGATTTGCATTTCCCTAATCAATAGTGATTTTGAGCATTTTTTCATGTTTGTAGATATCTTTCATTACTTCCTCTGAAAACTGCCTGTTAATATCCTTTGACCATTTTTCAATTGGAGAATAACTTGCATTCTTATAGATTTGACTTAATTCTCTGTATATTTTAGAAATGAGGCCTTTATCAGAGACATTGGTTGTGAAAATTCTTTCCTAATTTTCTACTTCCCTCTTAATCTTGGTGATATTGGCTTTTTTTGTACAGAAACTTTTCAATTTAGTATAATCAAAATTATCCATTTTGCGTTTTATAATGCTCTCTTTTCCTTGTTTAGTCATAAACTGATCCCCTTTCCATAAATCTGACAGGTAAACAATACCTTACTTTTCCAGATTGCTTACAGTATCATCCTTTATATGTAGATCATCTACCACATATACTACAGTAAATACACCAAAAGGAACAAATAAAAACCAAAGATGAAAACCAAAGAGAAACAGTAAGAAGAGTCCTATTAGAGTATCAATTAATTCCTTAACTTCTTTCTCATGAATGTTTTGATAACATTTGTCTGAAAGGGCTAGATTCAGATACCCATCCATTACAGCTTCAGTATCTCTTTTTTTCTATAGCTAATTTATTTTTCCTGCTTCTATAAGCAATTCCATTCAGTGCATATATGTTGTATGTCAATATTACTTCATTTTCTTCTGAGTTCAAATCTGACCTTAGATCTTTATTAATTATATGACCCTGGACAAATATCTTAATTGCTACCTACTTTAATTTCTTCAGGGAAATTAACTTTAATAGTATTTTATTTTTCCAATTACATATAAAACCAATTTTCAACAGTCGTTTTTTGAAAGATTTTGAGTTCCAATTTTTTTTCTCCCTTCCTCCACTCCCCCCTTCCCAAGATGGCAAGCAATCTTATATAGGTTATACATGTACATTATCATAAATCCCATTTCTATAATTAGTCAAGTTGTGAAAGAAGAAACAGAACAAAAGGAAGAAAACAAGGGAAAACCCCAATAAACAATGAAAAGAGTATGCCTCAATCTGCATTCAAACTCCTTTAGTTCTTTCTTTTAATATGGATAGCATTTGCCATCATGAGACTTTTGGAATTGTCTTGTATCATTGTATTGATGAGAAGAGTTAAGTCTATCATAGTTAGACAATCCACTGTGTTAATATTATTGTGTACAACTGCTTCATGTCAATCTTTCCAGGTTTTTCTAAAATGTCCCTGCTCATCATTTCTTTCTTTTTTTTTAAATCCTTTATTAACTTCTGGTTTACATCATTCATTTCCACCAGATTTTGGGTTACAAATTTTTTCCCTGCTTTTCCCCCACCCATGTCCTCAAAACAGTGATCCCACTGGATATCCCCTCCTCCAATCTGCCCTCCCCCATATTTTCCCCCATATCCCCATCGACTTTTCCAGTAGGGCATGGTGGATCTCCATGCCCCAGTGCCTGTACATTTTACTTCACAATTACATGTAAAATAGTACTGATAATAGTATATATATATGAAACATTTGGTTTTAAAACTTTGAACTGTGAAGACAAGCAATTCAATATAGGCTGTATGTGTGTAGCTAATGCAACACATTACCATAGTAGATATATTATAAAAGACTGATTATATTTCCCTCCCTCCTATCCTACCTCCCACTTGTTCTATTCTCTACTTTGGTTCTGTATTTTCAAAAGTGGGTGCTTCCAACTTCCCTCCCCCCAGCCTCCCCCCGCTTCCATAATCAACACCTCTCATTCCCTTCCTCCCTCCTCTCCTGTAGGGTGAGATACCCTATTTAGTGTGTATGTCATTCCCTCCTTGAGCCAAATTCAATACCAATAAGGTTGACCCATTCCCTTTTGCCTCCCTGTTCTTCCCTTCCATTGCAACCATTTTCCCTTGCCTCTTTTATACAAGATAGTTTACCCCATTTTGTGTCTCCCCATCTCCTCTCATATTCCTCTTTCACCTCTTAATTTCACCTTTTAAATATCATCCCTTCCTATTAAATTGGTCCTGTGCCCTCTATCTATGTATACACATATGTATTCATATGCCTTCTATTCCCTTCAACTATTTTCATACTGAGAAAAGCTTCATCAGTTACAATTTTCATTTTTCCATGTAGGAATGTAAATAGTTCAACTTTGATAAGTTCCTTATGATTTCTTTTCCCTGTTTACCTTCTCATGCTTCCCTTACTTCTTGTATCTGAATATCAAATTTTCTATTCAACTCTGGTTTTTTCTTCAAGAATACTTGAAAGTCCTCTATTCCACTGAATGACCATATTTTCCCCTGAAACATGATACTCAATTTTGCTGGGTAGGTGATTCTTGGTTTTAATCTCACTTCCTTTGACCTCCAGAATATTGTATTCCAGGACCTTTGATCCCTCAGTGTTGAAGCTGTCAAATCCTATGTTAGCCTGATTGTGTTTCCACAATATTCAAATTGTTTCTTCCTGGATGCTTGTAATATTCTCCCCTTGATCTGAGAATTTTGGAACTTGGCTATAATATTCCAAGGAGTTTTCTTTTTGGGATCTTTTTCAGGAGGTGATTGGCGGGTTTTTTCAACCTTTATTTTGCCCCCTGGTTCTAAAACATCAGGGCAGTTTTCCTTGAGAATTTCTTGAAGGATGATTTCTAGGTTCTTTCTTTGATCATGGCTTTCAAGTAGTCCAATAATGTTAAAATTATCTCTCCTGAATTTATTTTACAGGACAGTGGTTTTCCCCATGAGATATTTCACATTGTCTTCTATTCTTTCATTTGTTTGGATCTATTTAACTTCATCTTGATTTCTCATAAAGTCACTACCTTCCATTTGCTCTAATCTAATTCTGAAGGAATGATTCTCCTCAGTGAGCTTTTGAGATTCTTTTTCCATCTGGCAAATTTGGCTTTTTAAGGCATTCTTCTCCTCATTGCCTTTTTGAGCCTCTTTTGCCATTTGAGTTAGTCTATTTTTAAGGTGTTATTTTCTCAGTCAGCCTATTGCCTCTCATTTCATAATTTTCTTGCATTGTTCTCCTTTCCCTTCCCAATTTTTCCTCCACTTCTCTTATCTGCTTCTAAAGGTCCTCTATGGCCTGTAACCAGCTTGTATTTTCATTTGAAACTTTTGGTGTAGGAGTTCTGACCTTCCAGTCCTCCTCTTGTTCCATGCTTTGATCCTCTTTGCCCCTAAAATAGGAGTCTAATGTTGGATTTTTCTGTTTATTTTGTTTCCTTTGCCTAGGCATGTTGCCATTCAATTACTTGACTTTTGGGTTTGTTGCCACAGTAGGTCTATGCCACCAGACAGGGGAACTTCTGTCCCAAACACTGGGGTTTTCTCAGTTGTTGGAGGTATTAGTTGGGTGCCCTCTCTGAAGCTTCCACATGCTCTGGCAAGCTGGTCACACACCCCAAGACCTCCACCCCAGACTGCAATCCAGATCCAATAAGGTTAAAGCAAGAGCAATTACCCACCCCCCCAGACTGGTCACTGGTCCCCATACAGTTCACAGGCCATGAGCTGAAGCTGCAAAATGGTGCCAGCTGCACCTAAGCATCTCAAGGCTTCTCACCCTGGGGGCAAAAGCCAACAGGCTCTCCCAACTAGTGGGTCCCAAAGTCCATACTGCAATAGCCTCTCACTTTGTCATTGGCATCTATGTGTTGATAATTCTGGAAATGCCACAGCTATTGGTGTTTTGAAGTCCCTCCAGCTGGCTACTGGTCAGGCCCCCCTGGGGCTAAAACCTCTGGCTCACACCAGGCTGGGGTAGGCTCCCAGAGCACTGCACTGGCCACTCCCTCTCAGGCTGCCAGACTGTCCTCAGTGGGAGGTTACCTTCTCTGTGTCATTTTGTGGGTTCTCTAGCTCCAAAGTTTGTTAAGAGTTCCATTTTATATGGATAGGTGAAAGTGGAAGCTGGAGCCATGTGGAAGTGCTGTTTCTACTCCACCATCTTGACTCTGCTGTGTATGCCCTGCTCATCATTTCTTTTTTTTTATTAAACAAATGCTTTATTGGGGCGGCTAGGTGGCGCAGTGAATAGAGCGCCGGCCCTGGAATCAGAAGGACCTGAGTTCGGAGCCGGCCTCAGACACTTAATCCGAACAAACAAAAAAACCTAGCCGTGTAACCTTGGGCAAGTTACTTAACCCCAATTGCCCTAAAGGGGCGACTAGGTGGAGCAGTGAGTAAGAGCACCGGCCTCGGAGTTTGGATGACCCGAGATCAGATCCGGCCTCAGAAAATGAGCACCCACGCATAAATAACGACTAGCCGTGTAACCTTGAGCAAGTTACTTAACCCCAATTGCTTTAAAAAACAAAAACAAAAACAAAACAAAAAAAACCAAATGCTTTATTAACTTCTGTTTTACATCATTCATTTCCACCAGATTTTGAGTTACAATTATTTCCCCCCCCTGTTTTTCCCTTACCCACCCTCCCAGAATAGCAGTCCCACAAGATATCGCTTCCTCCAATCTGCTCTTTCCCCTATCTTCTCCCATACCCCCTTCAATTTTTCCATTAGAGGAAGGTGAATCTTTGTGTCCCAATGCCTGCACATCTTATCTCCCCATTACAATCAAAAGAGTATTAATAATAGTATTTATATATGTGTCAAACATTTAGTCTTAAAACCTATAAATTTCAGACCCATTTCCTTCCTCTCTTGTCACTCATTCCCTCTGGGAAGATAAGTAATTCAGTATATGTTATACATGTCTAGCTATGCAAAACATTACCATAGTAGATATATTGTACAAGGCTGCTTATAATTCCCTGCCACTCATCCCACCACCCACCTGGTCCATTCCCTACTTGATCCTGTCCCTCTTCTATAGCGGGTACTTCCAACCTCCCCTCCCCCCAAGGATGCTCTCCCATCCATCATCCCTTCTCTCATCCCCCTTCCCCCTATCCTGCTGCAGGTTGAGATATCCCATTTAGTATGTATGTCATTCTCTCCCAGAACCAAATTCGATGAGAATGTGGTTTTGCCTTTTTGCCTTCCTATTTTTCCCCTCCCTTGCAACCACTTCCCCTTGCTTCTTCTACATGAGATAGTTTACCCTACCCTGTCTCTCCCTATCTCCTCTTGCCACTTTCCTCTCTCACCTCATAATTTCACCCCTTAAGTATCATCCCTTCCCAACAAATTCAACCTGTGCCCTCTATCCATGTATAACTGTGAACATATATACACAGATTCATATATGTATTCATATGACCATATACCCTTCTTCCATTATTTTCATACTGAGAAAGGTTTCATCAGTCACAGTTATTATTTTTCCATATAGGAATGTAAATAGTTCAACTTTGATAAGTTCCTTTTCCCTGATTACCTTCTCAGGCATCTCTTGCTTCTTGTGTCTGGATGTCAAATTTTCTATTCAACTCTGGTTTTTTCCTCAAGAATGCTTGAAAGTCCTCTATTCCACTGAATGGCCATATTTTCCCCTGAAACAAAATACTCAGTTTTGCTGGGTAGGTGATCCTTGGGTTCATTCCCAGCTCTTTTGCCCTCTGGAATATCATATTCCATGCCCTTAGATCCCTCAGTGTAGAAGCTGCCAGGTCCTGTGCTATTCTGGTTGTGTTTCCACAATATTGAAATTGTTTCTTCCTGGCTGCTTGTAGTATTTTCTTCTTGATCTGGGGATTCTAGAACCTGGCTACAATATTCCTGGGAGTTTTCTTTTTGGGATCTTTTTCAGGAGGTGATCTGTGGATTCTTTCAACCTCTATTTTGCCCTCTGGATCTAAAACATCAGGGCAGTTTTCCTTGAGAATTTCTTGAAGGGTGATTTCTAGGTTCTTTCTTTGATCATGGCTTTCAGGTAGTCCAATAATTTTTAAATTGTCTCTCCTGGATCTATTTTCCAGGTTAGTGGTTTTTCCCATGGGATATTTCACATTGCCTTCTAATCTTTCATTTGTTTGGATCTGCTTAACAGTATCTTGTTTTCTCATAAAGTCATTAGCTTCCATTTGCTCCAGTCTAACTCTGAAGGAATGAATCTCCTCAGTGAACTTTTGAGATTCTTTTTCTATCTGGCAAATTCAACTTTTTAAGGCATTCTTCTCCTCATTGCCCTTTTGGGCCTCCTTTGCCATTTGAGTTAGTCTATTTTTTAAGGTGTTGTTTTCCTCAGTCAGGCTGTTGACCCTCATTTCATACTTTTCCTGTATCCTTCTCATTTCTCTTCCCAATTTTTCCTCCACTTCTCTTATTTGATTTTTAAAGTCCTTCTTAAGGTCCTCTATGGCCTGTAACCTGCTCATATTTTCATTTAGGGCTTTTGGAGCAGGACTTCTGACCTCACAGTCCTTTTCCCGCTCTATGCCCCCAAAATAGGAGTCTAGGGTTGTATTTTTCTGCTTCCTTTGCCTTGGCATGTTGCCACTTAATTACTTGACTTTTGGGCTTGTTGCCACAGTATGGCCTGGTGCCAGATGGGAACTTTCGTCCTGAATGTGTGTGTGTGGGGGGCAACTTCTGTTTCTGGCAAGTTGGAAACCCATCCACCCCAGATCACAATCCAGATCCAGGGAGGTTAAAGCAAGAGCGATTACCCCCCAAGACTGATCGCTGGATCTCCCTACAGTTTGTAGGCCAGGAGCTGGAGCTGCCTCTGAAAAATACAAAATGGCGTGTCTCCTCAGTGGCTTCTAGCCCCCAGGGGAGGAAGCCGACGCATTCCCCAAATACTGGTCCCAAAGTCCATAGGGCACTATCCTCTCACTTTGTCCTAGGCATGTCTATGTTGATAATTCTGGAGTCACCACAGCTCCTGGTGTTCTTGGGTCCCTCCAGCCGGCCGCTGGCCCTGTCACCCTGGGGCTAAAACTACAACTCAGGCGGATCTGTGTTCAGCTCCTTGTGCTGCACTGGTCCTTCATACAGGGCTGCTGGGCTGTCCTCAGAGGGAGGTTAGCTCCTCTGTGTCGTTCTGTGGGTGCTGGGGCTCTAGAAGTTGTTCAGAGTCCCCTTTTACATAGTTTGGAGGTGATCTGCAGGAAGAGTGGCTTGGACGCCCAGTTTCTACTCCACCATCTTGGCTCCTCCCCTGCTCATCATTTCTTATAGTACAATAGTATTCCATTACGTTCCTATACTGTGCTTTGTTCAGTCATTCCCTAACTGATGGACATCCTCTCAATTTCCACTTCTTTGCTACCACAAAAGAGCTGGTTTATATTTGTAAGTGTGGATCCTTTCCCCCTTTTTATGATCTCCTTGGCATACAGCTCTAGTAGTGGCTAGATCAAAGGGCATAGTTTGACTACCCTTTGGGCATAGTTCCAAATTGCTCTGCTGAATGTTTGGGTCAGTTCACAACTCCACCAACAGGCATTGGGGAGGAAAATTAATCTTAATGTTATGCCATTTGATTATTATTATTATTATTATTTAGCAATTGGGGTTAAGTAACTTGCTCAAGGTTACATGGCTAGTCATTATTTGTGTGTGGGTGCTCATTTTCTGAGGCCGGATTCATTCTCAGGTCATCCCAACTCCGAGGCCGGCGCTCTTACTCACTGCGCCACCTAGCCGCCCCTTTTTTTTAGGGCAATTGGGGTTAAGTAACTTGCCCAAGGTCACACGGCTAGGTTTTTGTTTGTGTGGGTTAAGTGTCTGAGGCCGGATCCGAACTCAGTTCCTTCTGACTCCAGAGCTGGCGCTCTACTCACTGCGCCATCTAGCTGCCCCGCCATTTGATTATTGATATTAATTCATACTATTCTCTTCTCTCTTTTAAATCCCCACTTTTCAGTTTAGTTAAAATAGAGAACTTGCTCCCAGTAACTAGCTAAAGAATGTGATCACATTCCAACTCCTCCCAAAAATTGAGGTAGGCCTCTCTGTTTAATAGGTGATCACAGAAGCAGGCCTAAACTGGTCACACTAACAAGAAGTGACCACTGGGCCCTTACTTTTATGATGGGACTTGGGGATGACCTGTTCTACAAAGGTGAAACTAAGTCAAGGAAATGTTGATTGGCGGGGGAAGGGTTTCTAAACCTGGATGGATGGAGGTGGCTGGACCCCATTTTTAGGTCATCTTTTCTAACTCTCCTCCCCACGATAATGAAATAATGGGGAGGAGTATAGAACTCTTAGACCATCTCCTTCTAAAATGTGATCAATCAGGGTTGTTCTTCACTTCTCAGAGGAGGTCCCAATGGTGTATTGTCATAAGGAAGACTCAAGAATTTAAGGGGCACTGGGGGGTTTTATTGGGGTCTTTGGTCACCAAAAAAGAACACTGACTTTGCTTTATTGGTGATTTGCTGACCTTACTAATAAACTGATTAATCATACCCAGAACTTTGTCTCTTGGGATTTTATTTGTGTTATTTCTCATCTATGAAATGTGGATGATAATAGTGCCTACATCCCAGGGCTGTTGTGAAGAATAAATAATACATGTTGTAAGGAATAAAATGATACAATATTTGTGAAGTATTTTGCAAACTTTAAAATATTTTACAAAGGATAGATATTATTGTTGTTGTTATTATTATTGTTTTAAAGTGTATTTTCTATAGTTTCCCTTTTTAATCTCTTTGATACATTTGCTACTGCCTTGTTTGAAATGATTTCCACACCATTTTTTCTGAGTTCTTCTGAAGCATAATAGATTTTTTTTGTTCATCATTTTAACTTTGTGACTTTTCTTTAAACTGTGTTCTTTTCAAATAATATATTGTTAGATTCTTCTTTATAATCCAGATGCTATCCTCTTTTATTTAATGGTTAAGACAATCTCATTCACAGTCAGTTATGAAAATTAATTTTGTATTTCCTTCTGTCCTATTCTCTCATATTTTCCCCTGTATTTTCTCCCTACTCCTTTCATATATATGAAATTTAGTTTAGTTTTCAACATTCACTTTAATAAAATTGTGAGTTTTAAATTTTCTTCCCCTTCCTTTGCTCCCTCCTCCCTAAGAAGGCACATAATCTGATGTTGGCTACATATATACAATCATATTAAACATATTTCCACATCACTCATGTTGTAAAGAAGAATTAGAACCAAAGGGAAAAACCACGAGGAAAGAAAAAGAGAGAAAATAGTATTCTTCAATTTGCATTCAGACTCCATAATTCTTTCTCTGGATATGGATAATATTTTCTATCATGAATCCTTTGGAATTGTCTTAATTTATTGCAGTGCTGAGAAGAGCTAAGTCTATCAAAGTCAGTCATCTCACAATGTAACTGTGTATAATGTTTTCCTGGTTCTGCTCACTTAATTCAACATCACTTCATGTAAGTCATTCTATGTTTTTCTGAAGTCTGCCTGCTCATCATTTTTTGTGGTACAATAGTATTCCATTACATTCATATACCACAACTTGATCAGCCATTCTCTAATTGATGGGGATCTTCAATTTCTGATTCTTGGCCACCACAAAAAGGACTGCTATAATTATTTTTGTACATGTGAATGCTATTCCCTTGTTTATGATCTCTTTGGAGTACAGACCTAGAAGTGGTATTGCTGGATCAAAGGGTATGCATAGTTTTATAGACCTTTGGGTGTAGTTTCCCATTGCTCTCCAGAATGATTGAATCAATTCACAGTTCCACCAACAATGCATTATCATTTGTTTATTTATTTATTTTTAGTTTTAAACATTCCTTTCCACAAGATTTTGAGTTACAAATTTTCTCCCCATCTTTCCCCTACTCCCACATCAAAATAGTGAGCCTACTGAACACTACTTTCCCCAATCTGCTCTCTCTTATGTCCTCCCCAATACCCCCTCTAATTTTCTAGTAGGGCAAGATGGATTTCTATACGCTAGTGCCTGTATATCTTATTTCCCAGTTGCATGTAAAATAAACCCAACAATATTTTTAATGTTTCTTTTTAAAACTTGGATTTCCAGATTCTTTCCTTTCTTATCTTTCTTACCTCCCCCAATGGGAAGGTAAGCAATTCAATATAGGTTGTACATGTGTAGTTACACAAAACTTTTGCACAGTAGATATATTGTGAAAGAGTGACTATATTTTGACAAATGGGGAGGCAGAGCCAAGATGGTGGAGTAAAAATAGGACTTCTGTATGGCTCCACCTCTCATAAACTCCAATACATATAAAAATTGCTATAAACAAATTTTAGAGCTACAGAACCCACAAAGTGGCAGAGAGAAACAAACTCCTGCTGAAGGCAGCCTGGCAGGCCAACAGAAAGGGACTATCACATGGGGATGGGAGCCAAGCACAGATCCACATGAGCCTCATGATTCCAGCCCCAGGGTGGCCCCAAACAGTGGCAGCAAGAGTAGACTTCATGAGAGTGACTCATCAGCAGCTATGGAAGTTTCCAGACTTTTCAACCCATAAATGCAAAAAAAGAAAGCAAGAAGTGGGACTGGGTAGAGAAGAGTTTGGTCTGGCCTTTCCCCAGGGTGGAGTGTGGTGGAAACATGTGGCTGCAGCTGCTACTGCATGGCTGCCTCCAGAGCTCCTGGCATGCAGATCACAGGGCGACCAAGCAACCATTCCCAAGCAAACATACCTAAAAGGGTAATCACTCTTGCTTTAACTTGCTTGGATTTGGATCATGATCATGGGTGGTGGTCCTGGGGTGTGTGGCCAGTATGCTAGAGCTTATGAGGACTGCAGGGAGGGTGCCCTCCTAATAGCTACTGCAGCTGTGAAAACCCCAGCAATTTGGGACAAAGCTCTCTGCAATCTGGAAGCAGAGTTATACTGTAGCAGGGAGCTCAAAAGTCAAGTAACTGGCTGGCAATATGAGCAAGAAGAGGAAGCACAAACAGACCATAGAATCCTTTTTGGAGGACAGAAAGGCTCAAAGCATGGAACAAGAAGAAGACAATGAAGTCAGAACTCCTGCATCAAAATTTTCCAAGAAAAATATGAATTGGTTACAGGCCACAGAGGAGCTCAAGAAGGATTTTGAAACACAAATAAGAGAAGTGGAGGAAAAATTGGGAAGAGAAGTGAGAATGATTCAAGAAAATCATGAAAAGAAAGTCAACAGCTTGCTAAAGGAGACCCAAAAAATTCTGAGGAAAATAACACCTTAAAAATAGCCTAACCCAAATGGCAAAAGAGGCCCAAAAAGTAAATGAGGAGAACAATGCCTTAAAAAGTCATGTTGGCCAGATGGAAAAGGAATTTCAAAAACTCACTGAAGAGAATAATTTCTCCAAAATTATGTTGGAGAAAATGGAAGCTAATAAAGTTATGAAAAATCAGGACATAATAAAACAGATTCAAAGAAATGAAAAAAAAAAAATAGAAGGCAATGTGAAATATCTCACTGGAAAAAACACTGACCTGGAAAAGATATCCAGGAGAGAAAATTTAAAAATTATTGGACTACCTGAAAGTCATGATCAAAAGAAGAGCCTAGAAATCATCTTTCAAGAAATTCTCAGAGAAAATTGCCCTGATATTCTTGAACCAGAAGGCAAAATAGAAATTGAAAAAAATTCACCAATCACCTTTTGAAAAAGGAATATTCCAAAGTTCCCAGGTCACAGAGAAAATAGTACAAGCAGCCAGGAAGAAACAACTTGAATAGCGTGGAAACACAACCAGGATAACACAAGACCTAGAAGCTTCTACATTAAGGGATAGAAGGGTTGGAATATGATATTCTGGAGGTCAAAGGAGGTGAGATTAAAACCAAGAACCACCTATCCAGCAAAACTGAGCATAATGCTTCAGGGGAAAATATGGTCATCCAATGAAGTAAAGGATTTTCAAGCATAAAAAAATAGATTTGAACAGAAAATTTGACTTTCAAATGCAAGAAACAATAGAAGCATGAGAAGGTAAACAGGAAAAAGAAATCATAAGGAACTTATTAAAGTTGAACTATTTATATTCCTACATGGAAAAACAATAATTGTAACTCATGAGATTTTTCTCAGTATAATTATAGTTGAAGGGAATATGTGTGTGTGTGTGTGTGTGTGTGTGTGTGTGTGTGTGTGTATGTAGAGATATATGTGTAGACACATATATATGTAAGTATAGGAGGGTGTATGTGTGTATAAATATATATGTTAGTGTATGCATATCTATGTACATATATACATTGAGATCACAGGATGAGTTCAATATGAAGAGATGATATTTAAAAAATAAAATTAAGAGGTGAGAGAGGAATATATTGGGGAAAGGAGAAAGGGAGAGATAGATTAGGGTAAATTATGTTATATTAAAGAGGCAAAATAAAACTGTTACAATGGAGGAGAAGAGCAGGAGGGTGAAAGGGAATGGGTCAAACTTATTCTCATTGAATTTGGCTTAAGGAGGGAATAACATACACACTAAATTTGGTATCTTACCCTACAGGAAAATAGTGGGGAAGAGGATAAAATGGGGGACAACAGATGGGAGGATAGATTGGGGGAGAGGGTAGTTAGAAGCAAACACTTTTGAAAAGGGACAGGGTCAAAGGAGAATAGAAAAAGTGGGGGACAGGATAGAATGGAGGGAATTATAGTTAGTATTTCACAATATAGCTACTATGAAAATGTTTTGTGTAACTACCTATGTACAACTTATGTTGAATTACTTATCTTCCCAGTGGGGGTTGGTGAGAAGGAAAGAAGGGAAAAAATGTGGATCTTGGAGTTTTAAATGCAAATGTTTTAAAAATTGTTTTTTTACATGCAACTGTATGTATGAAACTGTATGTATGTATGTATGAAACTGTATGTGTGATACATGTAACTGTATGAAATACGATGTACAGGCACTGGGGTAGAAATCCATCTTGCCCTACTAGAAAGTTGTGGTGGGAGGAGGGAAGATGTAAGAGAGAACAGATTGAGGGAAGGGGTATTCAGTAGGCTTGTTATTTTGGAGTGGGGGAAGGGGAAAGTTGGGGAGAAAAATTTGTAACTCAAAATCTTGTGGAAATGAATGTTGAAAACCAAAAGTAAATAATAAATTGGAAAAAAAGACTAACTATATTTCCCTCCATTCTATCCCACCTCCATCCCCGCCACTTATTTTATTTTCTCCTTTTACCCTGTCCCTTTTCAAAAAGTGTGTGCTTCTAACTACATTCTCCCCCAATCTGCCCTCCTTTCTTTCATTCTCCCTCTTATTCCCTTCCCCTACTTTCCTGTAGAGTAAGATACCCAACTGAGTGTGTATGTTATTCCCTCCTTAAGTCAAATTCAGTGAGGGTATGGTTGGCCTATTCCCTTTCACCTTCCAACTCTTTCCCTCCATTGTAACAGTTTTCTCTTGCCTCTTATATGAGATAATTTACACTATTCTATCTCTCCCTTTCTCCTTCTCTCATTATATAACTCTCTCACCTCTTTATTTTACTTTTTAGATATCATCCCTTCCTATTCAACTGATTCTGTGCCCTCTGTCTATGTGTACATGTACATACACATATATGTATATACACTCACATATGTGTTTATACACATATACACCCTCCTATACATACATAAATATTCCTTTCATCTATCCTTATACTGAGAAAAGTCTCATGAGTTACAATTATTGTTTTTCCATATAGGAATATAAATAGTTCAACCTTAATAATTTTGTTAGGATTTCTTTTTTCCTGCTTACCTTCTCATGCTTCTTGTATTTAAAGTCAAATTTTTCTGTTCAGCTCTGGCTTTTCCACGAATACTGGAAAGTCCTCTATTTCATTGAATGACCATATTTTCCCCTGAAGCATTAAACTCAGTTTTTCTGGGTAGGAGCTTCTTGGTTTTAATCCTAATGCCTCTGATCTCCAGAATATTATATTCCAAGCCCTTCTATACTTTAATGTAGAAGCTGCTAGATCTTGGGTTATCCTGATTGTGTTTTCACAATACTCAAATTATTTCTTCCTGGATGCTTATAATATTTTCTCCTTTGATCTGGGACCTCTGGAATTTTTTTTTTTTTTAAAGCAATTGGGGTTAAGTAACTTGCTCAAGGTTACACGGCTAGTCATTTGATTTATGCGTGGGTGCTCATTTTCTGAGGCCAGATCTGATCTCGGGTCATCCAAACTCCGAGGCCGGCGCTCTTACTCACTGCGCCACCTAGCCGCCCCTTTAGGGCAATTGGGGTTAAGTAACTTGCCCAAGGTTACACGGCTAGGTTTTTGTTTGTTCGGCTTAAGTGTCGGAGGCCGGCTCCGAACTCAGGTCCTTCTGATTCCAGGGCCGACGCTCTATTCACTGCGCCACCTAGCCGCCCCGGACCTCTGGAATTTGGATATGATATTCTAGGAGTTTTCTTTTTGGGATCATTTTCAAGAGGCGATCAGTGAATTCTTTCAATTTCTATTTTGCCCTCTGATTCTAGAATATCAGGGCAATTTTCTTTGAGAATTTCTTGAAGGATGATTTCTAGGCTTGTTTCCCTGCTCAGTGTGATAGACCCTTCCTGTCAGCCTGCCAGGCTTCCTTCAACAGGAGATTTGTTTCTCTCTGTAATTTTGTGGGTTCTGTAACTCTAAAATTAATTTAGTGTCATATTTTATAGGTATTGGAGGTGGTTGGTGTGGGACCTCATGCAAGTTCCTGCTTCTCCTCTGCCTTCTTGGTTCTGCCACCAATGTTCTATTCTTAATGCAATCAGATTCCACTCCCCTATTCTTCTCTTCCACTTCCACTAATCACAAATCCTTAAAATTAATTACACATATTTTAAATCCTTAACTAATCGGTTCTAAAATTTAGGGCTTATTTTGATTATGACTAATCTTTCTATATTTCCTTGTATATATTTATATATTCTCTCTGTTTGCATCTCTCTCTCTCTCTCTCTCTCTCTCTCTCTCTGTTGCTCTCTCCCTCTCTCTCTCTTTCTCTGTCTCTCTTTTTCTCTCTCCACCTCTCTCTGTCTCTCTCTGTCTTTCTTACTCTAATTTGACAGGTTCAAATGAGAGGGAGGTCCAAATGATACCCACTCCCCTCACTCTATCCTTGTTTTTATAGGCTTTTATTCTATGTCCTAATTATGTGAAATAAAAAGTTCATCAATCATACCTCCACTTTCTCCCCAATATATAATTTTCCACACCTTTGCCCATCATAACACATACTTCCTTTTGAGATCATCAAACCATACTTTCAGACCTTCTGTCTTATTTGCCTTCCTTTAAGACTCTTTATATCATTAATGTTCTGAGGGTATACTGTATTATCCCACCTATCTTATTATACTGTAAATTTCATCCTTATAAAGCCCTTTCAAATGCTCCCTTGTATTTACCTGTTGTGGTTGTTTAATTCTCTGTTTATATTTTGAAGTTTCTTTTTATTAAGGATGCTTGGAAGTCTTCAATTTTGTTGTTCCTCACTCACACCAAGAGTTACATTATGTTTTTACTGAGTAAATTCTTCCTTTATGATAATAAAACTCTATAATATCATTTTAGAACCCTTTTACAACTCCTGCTTCATTTCCTCTAGGAATTCAGATTGATCTTGTTATCAAGCTAGATTTTTCCTTTGAGATTTTTCCTATTTCATATATTTTTTTCCTTGTGGGTTTATGTTTTAGGTATCTCTGCAATGAATATATCTCTTTATTTTTGTTTGTGTGTTAGTTTTTCTTATTCTTCCAGCTTTCCCAAATTGTGACTTTGTGTACTTCTGGTTGTACTATCATGGATTGGTGTGGTTTGGGACTTCCTATGCTTTTTTGATGATATTCTCTCTGGGTACTTAGTATTGTGTTCTTCAAGGATCATAATGTTGTCTTGGTCAAGGAGTCTCAAACTTCCAGTAGTCCCTATATGGATGAAACAAGGTTATGATTTGATTTCTGATCTTCTGAGCTTTTCAAGTCCTGGATCTGGAGTGGGAAAACTGTGGCTTCAAGGCCATATGTATCTCTCTAGGTCCTGAAGCCCTTTGATTGTTAAGTTTGACTGTGACTTTCACTGTGAAGTTTGGATTCAGTCAAAGGGCTGCATTTGAGGATTTAGAAGGCCATATGTGGCCTCAAGGCTACAGGTCCCCACCCCTGGTCTAGAGCCTGGATTTAATCTAGGCAATACAACAGCAGGCTTGCCCCTGGGTGGAGAAGACCTCAGCCTTTATCAGCTAGAGATAAGGTTCCCCTAGTTCAGAGTGACATTACCTACTCACTCCTACTATGAATCCAGAAGAAATGAGTTAATGATATACACTGGCTTCAGAGCGCTAGCACTGATAGTCTAGACACCTACTGAGCCCTAGACATGGTCTGTGATACAGCTCTTAGAAGAATAGTATTCAACATATTTCTCCATCTTTTGAGTTTTGGGCATAAGTCCAAATCCATTGTAAGGTTAGATCAACAGTATTAAAATTCAATTCAGGGCCTGGGGTCTGAATCTGAGGGTCTTGTCTATCCCTATGCTATAATGGTTTTGGCTACTTGTCTGTGTGTTGAATTTGTGATCTTAAATCTTTTTTTTTTTTTGCTTTTTGGAGGACGATTGGAGCTAAGTGACTTGCCCAAAAAACTTGGCTAGTTTTTTTGTGTTAAGTGTCTGAAGCCTGATTTGAACTCAGGTCCTCCTGACTCCAGGGCTGGTGCTCTATACATTGTGCCACCTAGCCGCCCCATAGATCTTTTTCGAAGTACTTATAGTGGGGGCTGAGTTGTACAGCTTCTTTTAGCATCAGTATATTTGCTGGTCTCCACTAACTGTTTAATACATCAGAATGGAGTTGTTTTATTTATGTACTATATAAACACACAAACATCCACATGCCTATATACATGTGTGTGTGTATACACACACACACACACACACACACACACACACACATATTTTCTCATTTTCATCCATTTCTCTAGCTCTGTTTGAAAGTTAAATTTGCTCTGATATGCTGGTGGTCTTATACATACACATACATACGTATGTATATGTGTATATGGTTATGTATATATGCTTATATATGTATATATGTGTATATATGTATATACACACATATGTAATAGATTTCATTTTTATGTGCTCAATGATATTTATTGTTTAATTTGTCTAATGATTTTTTTTTCCACAGAAAGTTTTCATGGTGTCACAGGATGAAGCTTCTCTATGATTTCTTGGCCTTTACTTTCTGATCCATATTTTCCAATATAGTTTTCAATTTTACTATCACCAAAGAGTTCATTTTCATTCATCTGTTTTATTTTCCCCCATAGCTTCTCCTTTTTTGCAGAGATTCTCTACAATGCTACACTAGATTATATTCTAGGTCCCTTTAAGTTCTAGTTCCGCAGTCCTGTGAGGCTGTGAATTAGAAGATGAAGTGGGTGTATATAAAATGGGCTTCATGGATCTCTAATGATGACAATCTTCTTGTGTTTCTTCTCAGGTCACTTTGGATCTGACTGAAACTCTTCCATTCACGATGTCTAAGAAATGTTACCTAATAAAGAAATCCTTGGAATTATCTTACTCAGTCAAATTATAGTTGGAGTTCTAGGCAATACATTTGTCCTTTATTTTTACATATTCAATTTCATCACTAGCCACCAGAAGAAACTCATAGACCTGATTCTCACCTACTTCTCTCTTCTTAATGTCCTGTTTCTGCTCTCCATAGGAATCCCCCACATAATTACAGGTTTAGGCATCATGAATGTTTTTGGTGATATTGAATGCAAAATTATTATATACCCAGGAAGAGTTTTCCAGAGCCTTTGTCTTTTTAGCAATTGCTTGTTGAGTACCTTCCAGGCCATCACTCTTAGTACAAACCATTTCATGTGTGGATGGCTGAAAGCAAGAGCTACAGAATATATCATCCCCTTTTTGTTCCTCTGCTGGATTCTCAGTCTGCTGACACATATTGCTGTGCCTGTTTCTGTGATTGCACCAAGAAACCACACAATTATCAGGAACAGATGGAGAGTTGGCTTCTGTGTCTTTGATATCACAAACTTTTAAAAAATTAGAATATGGACATCCATTTATGGAGCTATGTGGTGTGGGCTTATAATATGTGCCAAAATTTATAATGTTATTATTATGAAAAGACACCATTAAAGGGTACTTCACATTCACAACATCAAATTCTCTCCCAGAACCTTGCCTGAGATCAGAGCTGCCAAGGCCATCCTGATATTTGTTAGCACATTCATTGTTTTTGTTTAGTCAGTTACACATTGTTTTGTATGTGTGTGTGTGTGTGTGTGTGTGTGTGTGTGTGTGTGTGTGTGTGTATGTTTTCTCCAGTAATTAGCTTCTGGATTCTATATGTTTCCATGATTATGAAAAGGTGCTCTCCAACTCTCTACCCTTTTATACTGATCTTCAATGACTATAGAAATTGAGGTTTTTTATCTCACTACTAGAGACCAAAAATGCCATTTCCACAACTCTCACATAATTTCTCTTCCTAACTTAACACTGGGGAAGCCAGGTAGTACAGTGGAAGGAACACCCTAGATTCAGGAGGACCTGGATTCAAATCCAGTCTCAGACACTTATTAGCTGTGTGGCCCTGAGCAAGTCACTTAGCCCTGTTTAATTCTCTTTCATCATCTGTAAAATGAACTAAAGAAGGAAATGGTAAACCACTGCAATATCTTTGTGAAGAAAACCCCAAATGGGTTCAGCCACTACCAAGTGATTGCCTCAGAGCTCCAGGTCTGTAGATTGCAGGGGGACCAAGTGACCATTCTGAGGGGTAATTGTTGTTGCTTTAGCTTGCTTGGATCTGGATTGTGGTCTAGGCTGGAGGTCCTGGGGTGTGTGACCAGCTTGCCAGAGCTTATGGAGGCTTCAGCGAGGGCAGCCAACTAATGGCTCCAGCAATTGAGAAAACCCCATCAATTTGGGACAAAGCTACCCTCTGTGGAAGCAGAGTTAGACTGGGAAAAGCCCCAAAGTCAAGTAATTGAGTGGCAACGTGAGCAAGTAAAGGAAGCAAAGCAAGCAGAGCAATCCGACATTAGACTTCCATTTTGGGGACAAAAAGGATCAAAGCATGGAACAGGAGGAAGACAGCCAAGTCAGAACTCCTGTACCAAAAGCTTCCAAGAAAAATACAAGCTGGTTATAGTCCATAGAGGAGTTTAAGAAGGATTTTGAAAACCAAATGAGAGAAATAGAGGAAAAATTGGGAGGAGAAATGAGAATGATGAAAGAAAACCATGAAAAGAAAGTCAATAACCTGACTGAAAAAAATAACACCTTAAAAATAGACTGACTCAGGGGCAGAGCCAAGATGGCGGAGTAGAAACAGCTCATCCAAGCCACTCTGCCCCCACATTCCCCCCAAACGATGTAAAAGGGGACTCTGAACAACTTCTGGAGCCCCAGCACCCACAAAACGACACAGAGAAGCTAAACTCCCGCTGAGGACAGCCCAGCAGCCCTGCAGGAAGGACCAGCACAGAGGTCTGGGACCTGGCAGTGTGCAGCGCGCAGAGCGCAGGAGCCGAGCCGAGCCCAGGTCCGCATGAGCCGAGGTTTTAGCCCCAGGGTGGCAGGGCCAGCAGCCAGCTGGAGGAACCCCAGAACACCAGGAGCTGTGGCGACTACAGAATTATCAACATAGACTTGCCTGGGACAAAGTAAGAGGTTAGTGTCCTATGGACTTTGGGACTGGTATTAGGGAATGCGTGGGCTCCCTCCCCTGGGGGCTAGAAGCCGCTGAGGACAAATGCCATTTTGTAGTTTTCAGAGGCAGCTCCCGCTCCCAGCCTGCAAATTTGTAGGGAGATCCAGCGATCAGTCTTGGGGGGTAATCGCTCTTGCTTTAACCTCCCTGGATCTGGATTGTGATCTAGGGTGGAAGTCGTGGGTGGGTTTACAGCTTGCCAGAAACGGAAGTTGCCTCCCACACGTTCGGGACGAAAATTCCTCTATCTGACCTTAAAGCCATAGTGTGTCAACAAGCCCAAAAGTCAAGTAATTAAGTAGCAACATGCCAAGGCAAAGGAAACAGAAAAATGCAACCCTAGACTCCTATTTTGGGGGTATAGAGCGGGAAAAGGACTGTGAGGTCAGAAGTCCTGCTCCAAAAGCCCCAGGGGAAAACATGAGCGGGTTGCAGGCCATAGAGGACCTTAAGAAGGACTTTAAAATCAAATAAGAGAAGTGGAGGAAAAATTGGAAAGAGAAATGAGAAGGATGCAGGAAAAGTATGAAATGAGGGTCAACAGCCTGACTGAGGAAAACAACACCTTAAAAAATAGACTAGCTCAAATGGCAAAGGAGGCCCAAAAGGGCAGTGAGGAGAACAATGCCTTAAAAAGTCGAATTTGCCAGATGGAAAAAGAATCTCAAAAGTTCACTGAGGAGATTCATTCCTTCAGAGTTAGACTGGAGCAAATGGAAGCTAATGACTTTATGAGAAATCAAGATGCTGTTAAGCAGATCCAAACAAATGAAAGATTAGAAGGCAATGTGAAATATCTCATGGGAAAAACCACTGACCTGGAAAATAGATCCAGGAGAGACAATTTAAAAATTATTGGACTACCTGAAAGCCATGATCAAAGAAAGAACCTAGAAATCACCCTTCAAGAAATTCTCAAGGAAAACTGCCCTGATGTTTTAGATCCAGAGGGCAAAATAGAGGTTGAAAGAATCCACCAATCACCTCCTGAAAAAGATCCCAAAAAGAAAACTCCCAGGAATATTATAGCCAGGTTCCAGAATCCCCAGATCAAGGAGAAAATACTTCAAGCAGCCAGGAAGAAACAATTTCAATATTGTGGAAACACAACCAGAATAGCCCAGGACCTGGCGGCTTCTACACTGAGGGATCTAAGGGCATGGAATATGATATTCCAGAGGGCAAAAGAACTGGGAATGAACCCACGCGTCACCTACCCAGCAAAACTGAGTATTTTGTTTCAGGGGAAAATATGGCTCAGCTCCCTGCGCTCTGCGCACTATGCGCTGCCAGGTCCCAGACCACTGCGCTGGTCCTTCCTGCAGGGCTGCTGGGCTGTCCTCAGCGGGAGGTTCGCTTCTCTGTGTCGTTCTGTGGGTGCTGGGGCTCCAGAAGTTGTTCAGAGTCCCCTTTTACATAGTTTGGGGGGAATCTGGGGGCAGAGTGACTTGGTTGAGCTGTTTCTATTCCGCCATCTCAAGAAATTCTTAAGGAAAATTGCCCTGATGTTTTAGAACCAGAGGGCAAAATAGAGGTTGAAAGAATCCACTGATCACCTCTTGGAAAAGATCCCCAAAAGAATACTCCTAGGAATATTATAGCTAGGTTCTGTAGTTCCTACATCAAGCAGAAAATATTACAAGCAGCCAGGAAGAAACAATTTGGATTCTGTAGAACCACAATCAGGATAACACATGATCTGGCAGCTTCTACACTGAAGGATTGAAGGGCTTGGAATATGATCAAAGGAGCTGGGATTAAAACCAAGAATCACCTACCCAGAAAAACTGACATTCATATTCCAAGGAAAAATATGGTAATTCAATGGAATAGAGGATTTTCAAGCATTATTGATGAAAAAAACCATAGTTACGTAAAAAATTGGACATTCAGATACAAGCAGCAAGAGAAGCATGAGAATCATGACGAACTTATCAAAGCCGAACTATTTACATTCCTACCTGGAAAAATCATAATTTTAACTGATGAAACTTTTCTCAATATGAGAATAGTTGAAGGGAATATATATGTGTGTGTGTGCACGCACATATATGTATGCATACATATATGTATACATACATACATATGTTTATATAGGAGGGTATATATATGAATACGTGTGTGATTTTGTGTATATGTGTGTACAAATATACATAGACAGAGGGCACAGGACCAACTGAATAGGAAGGGATGATAATTAAAAGGTGAAATTGAGAGGTGAGAGGGGAATATAATGAGAGGTGATGGGGTGATACAGAATGGGGCAAATTATCTCGTATAGAAGAGGCAAGGGAATACTGTTACAATGGAGGGGAAGAACATGAAGGCAAAAAGGAATGAGTCAACCTTATTCTCATTGATTTTGGCTTAGGGAGGGAATGATATACACACTAAATAGGGTATCTCACCCTACAGGAGAGTAGGGGGAAGGGAATGAGAGGAGAGATAATGGAGGGGAGGGCAGGTTGTTGGGAGGGAAGTTGGAAGCACACTTTTGAAAAGGGACAGGGTCAAAGGAGAGAATAGAACAAATGGGGGTGGGATAGGATGGACAGAAATATCATCAGTCTTTCACAATATATCCTCTATGGAAATATTTTGTATAGCTACACATGTACAACCTATATTGAATTGCTTATCTTCCAAATAATGGTGGGTGATGGGGGAGGAAGAGAAAGAATCTGGAATTTAATGTTTTAAAATCAAGTTTTTAAAATATATATTGTATATTATTATTATTATTATTATCATTACTATCTGCAACTAGGAAATAAGATATACAGTCATTGGGGCATAGAGATCCATCTTGCCCTATTGGAAAATCAGAGGGCAGATGGGGGAGGATATAGGACAGAGCGGATTGGGGGAGGGGGGTATACATTGGGATCGCTATTTTGGGTTGCTCGGTAGGGGATAGAGAGTGAGAAAATTTCTAACTCAAAATCTTGTGGAAATGAATGACATAAACTAAAAATAAACATAAAATTTAATTCAAAAATAATACTCTATGATATCATTTTAGAACTCTTTTACAACTCCTGCTTCATTTATTTTAGGAATTCTAATTGATCTTGTGACCAAGCTAGATTTTTTTTCCTTTGAGGTATTTCATGTATTTTTTCCTTATGGGTTCATATTTTAGGTATCTCAGCAAGTATAATATCTCTTTATTTTTGTTTGTTTGTTTGTTTTTCTCATTCTTCCAGCTTTCCCAAATTGTGACTTTCTGTACTTCTGGTTTTACTATCATGGACTGGTGTTGTTTGGTACTTCCTATGCTTTCTTGATGATATTCTCTCTGGGTACTTAGTATTAATTTCTTCAAGGATCATAATGCTGTGTTGGTCAAAGAGTCTCAAACTTCCAGTAGACCCTATATGGATGAAAGAATGGCATGATTTGGTTTTTGATCCCCCGAGCTTTTCAAGTTCTAGATCAGGAGTGGGGAAACTGTGGCCTCAAGGCCATATGTGGCTCTCTAGGTCCTGAAGTACAGCCATTTGATTGTTAGGTTTGACTATGACTTTCACTGTGAAGTTTGGATTCAGTCAAAGGGCTGCATTTGAGGACCTAGAGGGCTATACATGGCATCAAGGCCACAGGTTCCCCACCTCTGGTCTACAGCCTGGATTTAGTCTAGGCAAGAAAACAGCAGCTTTGCCCCTGTTTGGAGCAGATCTCAGCCTTCATCAGCTAGAGAAAAGGTTCCCCAGATCAGAGTGATATTACCTACCCAATCCTATTATGAATCTAGGGAAAATAAGTTAAAGATACACACTTACTACAGAGCAACAGCACTAATGTCATGTTTTATTTGTGTTCTATACAAACGCACAAACATATGCATGCCTATATACATGAATATATAAACACATTTTCTCAATTTCATGCATTCTTATAGTTCTGTATGAAAATTAAATTTCTTTAAAATCTGCTGATATTCTACACATATACATATATCCACATATATATTTATGGATGTGTATATATGTATGTATATGTGTGTATGTGTATGTATGTACACACATATATGTAATAGATTTAATTTTTATGTGCTCAATGATATTTAGTGTTTAATTTGTCTAATGATTTTCATTTTTTTTCCACAGAAAGTTTTCACGATTTCTCAGCATGAAGTTTCTCTATGATTTCTTGGTCTTTACTTTCTGATCCATATTTTCCAACATAGTTTTCACTTCCACTATCACCAAAGAGTTCATTTTCATTCATCTGTTTTATTTTCCCCCATAGCCTCTCCTTTTTTGCAGAGATTCTCTACAATCCTGCTTTAGATGGTCTTCTAGGTCCTTTTAAGTTCTAGTCCTGAGATCCTGTGAGGATGTGATTTATAAGATGATGTAGGTGTATATACAATGGGATCCATGGATCTCTAATGATGACAGTCTTCTTGTGTTTCTTCTCAGGTCACTTTGGATCTGACTGAAACTCTTCCACTCAAGACATCTAAGAAATGTTACCTAATGAAAAAATCCTTGGAAATATTTTACTCATTCAAATTATAATTGGAGTCCCAAGCAATATATTTGTTCTTTATTTTTACATATTCAATTTCATCACTAGCCACCAGAAGAAACCCATAGACCTGATTCTCACCCACTTGTCCCTTCTTTTTTTTTGTCCCTTCTTAATATCCTGTTTCTGCTCTCCATAGGAGTCCCCCACATAATTACAAGTTTAGGAATCATGAATGCTTTTAATGATATTGAGTGTAAAATTATCATATACCTAGGAAGAATTTTCTAGAGCCTTTGTCTTTTTAGCAATTGCTTGTTGAGTACATTCCAGGCCATCACCCTTAGTACAAACCATTTCACGTGTGGATGGCTGAAAGCAAGAGCTACAGAATATATCATCCCCTCTTTGTTCCTCTGCTGGATTCTCAGTCTGCTGACACATATTGCTGTGCCTGTTTCTGTGATTGCACCAAGAAACCACACAATTATCAGGAACAGATGGAGAGTTGGCTTCTGTGTCTTTGATATCACAAACTTTTAAAAAATTAGAATATGGACATCCATTTATGGAGCTATGTGGTGTGGGCTTATAATATGTGCCAAAATTTATAATGTTATTATTATAAAAAGACACCATCAAAGGGTACTTCACATTCACAACATCAAATTCTCTCCCAGAACCTTGCCTGAGATCAGAGCTGCCAAGGCCATCCTGATATTTGTTAGCACATTCATTGTTTTTGTTTAGTCAGTTACACATTGTTTTGTGTGTGTGTGTGTGTGTGTGTGTGTGTGTGTGTGTGTGTGTGTGTGTATGTTTTCTACCGTAACTAACTTCTGGATTCTATATGTTTCTGTAATTATGACAAGGTGTTCTTCAATTTCTCCCATTTCATACTGATTTTCAGTCACCCTAGAATCTTCAGGTTTTTTATCTTTATACTAGGGGACAAAAATTCCACTTCCACAGCTGCCATCACTATTCTGGATTAAACCATAATTTCTCTACCTAATTTAACCCTGGGGCAGCTAGGTAGTACAGTGGATAGAGCACAAGCCCTAGATTCAAGAGTACCTGAATTCAAATCCAGTCTCAGACATTTATTAGCCCAGTTGCCCTAGGCAAGTCACTTAACCCTGTTACTTCAATTTCCTCATCTATAAAATGAGCTGAAGAAGGAAAAGGTAAACTACTGCAGTATCTTTGTCAAAAAAAATTCCAAATGGGGTCATAGTCAGACACAATTAAAAACAACTCAACAACAATGAAGTCTGAGCTAAAAACTCAGGAAAGAAGAACCTGGGAAGTTTCTAATCTTGATAACACAAATGACTATGTGACACTGATGGGCTGCAGGGTGCTCCTGAAAAGAGCTCCTGCTTCTCCACAAATTTAAAAATCATACTAAACACAGATGTTTCCATTTCAGAGATGGTATCAATGGTTTGGGGCAAGTCATGGTTTCTGTTGTTTCTATTTTAAGTGTCAATGCCCCATTTTACCTGCATTTGAAGTGTTTATTTCATTGGGTAAATGTCTATGTGTTCAGGTGCCAAACATAATGTGAAAAACTGTCACTTGTAACTTATATAAATCACTCCTAGCATGTCTAGGCATTAACAGGAAAATATTGGAAGTGAGATGGGGGTCTTAATTCATAGGTATATGACCATAATAGCTTAGGAGAAGATATCATGGTAATACTAATTAATTAGTAATTAATGAGTATCCTATCACTGTCATCAGCCAGGATATTTCTGATTCTCACTACTTGATCTGCAAAGTATAATGACTTATCTAAGAGTCTTCCCCGAGTACATTTTTTTAAGTGTGCAGATAATAACTTTCCTCAGGTAATTGGGTATTCAGAAAAATAATAGCAACAGGAGATCAGTTTGCAAACTACGGCATAGTTCCTGGGAGTAGAGAGGGAGATATGAAACAGTAATTAACAAGGTATAAGCCTTTCAGTCACCTCATTTGAATAATTATAAATTATGTTCCAAAATGGTATTATCAATTGGCAGTTCCACCAACAATACAGCAATGTGCCTATCTTCCTACAGTGTTTCCAGCAACTTATCCATCTTTTGTCATTTTTGCTAATTTCAGGAGTGGCAAGGTGAAATATTAGGGATCTTTTGATTTGTGTTTCTCTTATTATCAATGATTTGGAGCATTGTTTCATGTGGTTGATAATGGTACTTTATTTTTGAGAACTGTCTGTTCAGATCCTGTGACCATTTATCTATTGGAGAATAGCTTTTGGTCATTGGATATCAAACTCATATTAGAAAATAATTGATACAAAGGTATTTTCCCCCTCTTCCCATCTTATCTCAGATGCATTAGTGTTTTCTGAGAAGAAGCTTTTCACTTTCTTTTAATCAAAGGTACCTATCTGGTATTTTTTAATTGCCTCTATACTTTGGTGAAGACTACTTCTCCAGACCATAAATATGAAAGGTATATGATCTGTTTGTCTTCTATTTTTTTAACAGTACGATCTTTAATATTGAGTTCTCACATCTAATTTGAATGTATCTGGAATATGGTCTAAGAGGTGTGTCATTCTTAGGTTAATTTATGTTAGACTGCTTTCCAGTTTTCCCAACACTTTTTGTTAAATAGTTCTTTCCTATGTAAGTTATGTTTTCCCCTTTATGGAACACTGTGTAACTGTTTTATTGTTTTTGATTCTCCCCTATCTAGACTCTTTCATTGATATACCTCTCTTTTTCTTAATCAATACTAGATATTTTTTGATGAATGGTGCTTTATAATACAATAAGAAGTCTGGAAGTGCTATTCTTCATTTGTCCCTTCCTTTTGTTGTTATTTCCTTTTGTATTTTAAATTGTATTTCCCCAAATGAATCATTTTTATCAACTTCTTTAAAGTATCCATTCAATCATTTGAGTAATATAGCATTAAAAGTATGTTAACTTTGCTAATATTTCCATTTTTCTTATTTTTCTATAACTCAATCATGAGCACTTCTCCAGTTATTTAAGTTATTCTTGATTTCCTTTAAGGAACATTTTGTAATTGTATCTATACAAATTTTTTGTTTGCCTTGGTATACTGATATCCAGACATTTTATGCATTATGTAATTATTTGTAATAGAATTTCATTCTCAATTTTTGCCTCTTTGGTGTTGTTATTATTGCACAGAAATGCAGCTGATTTTTTTGTTTGTTGTTTTCCTTACTTTGCTTTTTCCTCTTTTTAATAGTACTTCCCCCTTAGCATTAATTTTTTTACAAGATTTTGAGTTTCAAATTTTCCTCCCTCCATCTCTTCCCTCTCCTCTTCTGAAAATGGTAGGCAATTAGATATAGGTTATACATGAACTGTCATGTAAAACATTTCCATATTAGTCACAGTTATGAAAGAAGATACAAATCAAAAGAAAAAACACAAAACAATAAAGTAAGTGAAAAAAATATGCTTTACTTTGCAGAGATCATCAGTTCTTTTTCTGGAACTAGATAACATTTTCCTGGTTCTGTTCATTTCACTTTGCATCAGTTTTTTTTTACAAATCTTTCCAGGTTTTTTTGAAACTGCTTGTTCATCATTTCTTATAGCACAGTAGTATTCCATTACATTTATATGCCACAGCTTATTCAGCCATTCCTTAATTAATGGGTGGCCCTTTAATTTCCAATATTTTGCCACCACAAAAAGGATTGCCATAAATATTTTTGCACACATATGTCATTTTCCATGTTTTATGATCTCTTTGGGATACAGACCTAGTAGTGGAATTACTATATCAAAGGGTATGTACTGTTTTATAGTCTTTTGGGCATAGTTCCAAATTCCTGTCCTGAATGGTTGGATTAATTCACAACTTCACCAACAGTTCATTAGTGTCCCAAATTTCCCACATCCTTCCCAAAATTTTCCATTTTCCTTTTTTGGGTCACATTTTCCAATATGATAGGTATCAGTTGTACCTCAGAGTTGTTTTAATTTGTATTTCTTTAATCAAAAGTGACTTGAGCAGTTCTTCATATGTGTAGAGATAGCTTTGATTTCTCCATCTGAAAACTTCCTGTTCATGTCCCTTGATCATTTATCAATTGGGAAATGATTTGTCTTTTTATAAATTTGACTCAATTCTCCATATATCTGAGAAATGAGGCCTTTATCAGAGACACTTGCTGTAAATATTATTTCCCATTTTCTGCTTTCTTTCTAATCTTGGTTGCATTGTGCATTTGATTTTTGATTGTTTATTTGGAGTCTACAATTTTGATGAAGATATTAGTTATCTCAATAGTATTTTTTCTGATTCTCTAGAATCCTCCAAGTCTACTATCCTATTATTAGTAAATAGAGGTACTTTTAAATCTTCTTACTTATCTTTATGTCTTGAATTTCTTCCTCTTATTTCCATTGCTAGCAATTTCCAGAACTATGTCAAATAATTGTGAGGAAGTGGGCCCTTGCTTTGCTCCCATATTTATTGAAACATGTTCTAAAGTATTACATATGATGTTTGCTTTTAGTTTTAGATAAATGCTCTTTATGACATGAAAAAAGTTCCTCCGTAACTAGACTTTATAGGATTTTTGGCATAAACGAATGCCATGCTTTCCCAAAGTGTTTTTTTTCTGCATCTACTGAGATAACCATATAGTTTGGGATATTTTTATTTTTAATATGACTAATTATGTTGATTTCTGTCCTAAAGATGAAACTTTAATATCTGATATAAATCTAATTGTGTTATAATGAATGATTTGTAGTGTAGTTCTCTGTAAGCCGTTTGCCAGGATGGTATTGGAATTTTTTGAAATGATGATCATTAAAAATATTGGTCTATAGTTGTCTTTTTGTGTTTTATTGTTCCTTGGTATAAGTGTTAAGACTATATATGTGTCATGAAAAAATCCTAGTGAAAGATCCTTATTTTCTCAATTTTTTAGAATAATTTGCATCAGTATGGGGATAGGTTATTTTTAAAAATTGATAGAATTTTCATGTGAAATCTTTAGAACAGGAATTTACTCCAACCCCCACCCTCTTTAGTATTTCCTTTAGAGATAATTCTATTTCCTTTTCCTTGGGTTAAGGCCTATATTTGGTCTTCTATTTGTTTGGGTATTACTTGTTTTTGAAGATATTCATATATTTCTTTTGTTTTCTCAGTTTTAATAGCCTATAACTATACATAATATAATCTGATTATTCTTTTATTTCTTCTGATGTTGTGATTTCATGTGTATCATTTACTATTCTGTTGATTTGATTTTCTGTCCTTTTTAATCAGATTTGCTAAAGGTCTGTCAATTTTATTGGTCTTTTCAATGAACCAGCACGTATTTTTGTTTACCATTTCTATAGTGTTTTTGGTTTCCAATTTATCCATTTCACCTCTAATTTCTAATATTTTGTGCTTATTTTAGTTTTGCTCATTTGTTGACTTTCTGAGTTTTAAATGCACAGTTTATTAATTAACTCTTTTTCTTTTGTTAATATGTATTTGTCAGGGATATGATTTCCCCCTGAAGATTCCTTTAACTATATTCCATAAATGTTGCTATGTTGTTTTAACATTATCATTTCTTTTCATCAAATTATTGATTATTTCTGTGATTTATTACATGATCCACTCATGCTTTAGGATTTCATTATTTTCTCCCTTTGGGTCCCTCTCTTTTGTTCATGGTCCCTGAAATGATTACTTTTATTGTTGCTGTAGGGTGTGGAAAAGATATGTTTACTATAGCTACCTCCTCCCCCCACCCACCTCTGCAAATTATTTGCCCAGTCTCTTTCCCCTAATAGATAACCAATTCTTATAAACATTCCATGTGATACTGAGAAGTACATGTTTTAGCAATCACATTTAGAAGACGATGTAATTCTTTTCGCTCTAGCTTGTCCAGCAACTTGTTTAATTTTATGTTGTCCCATTTGCTTGTCTTTTCTATTTTATTCACCCCAAATTGAGGCCATTAAAACCTCTTGCTATTATTCTCTTTTCCAAAAATTCAGTTAATTTTTCCATTATGAATTTAGTTGCTAAGACAATTAGAGCATATAAGCTTAATATTGATGATTTCCTGTCTTAGCTTTTCTAAGAATCATGTAGTTTTCCTTCCTTATCTATATTTATGTTGGAGTTCTGTTTTTGTTTTATTTAATAGTTTGATTGCAGGTACTGTTTGTTTGCATTTATCCTGTGTCCATGCTCTCCTACTCTCCTGGATGTCAGCTCTAGGAACTCTAATTCCCCTTTTCTCAAAGCAGAATAAAGGGCTCTCTTAGCATTATTTTCCTACAAAAAATACCCTTTATAAGGTTCCCATTCCTTTAAATAATGTCTCTCTTCTCTCATGGGAACATGCAGTAGGAGTTCTCCCTCCCACCACTGAAATAATGTGTTCCCCTTTTTTCCCCTTTCCTTCCTTTTTTTCTTTCCCCCTTTCTTTCTTCTTTTCTTTCCCTTTTTTTCATTACTACCTTTGCCTCCTTACTCATTCTCCTGTAGAGTTTATTCCTGGTAGACCATAAGAGTAATTTCCCCTCCAAATTTTAGCTTTTGACTTCATTGGGTTATATTCCACTCTATATTCTTTCTCCCTTTCCCTCTTTTTTTTTTTCTCCCTTGCATTCTGTGATTTAGTCCTGTGTAAAAATTGATTTACTTGTAAATTTGTTCTTATAAGGTTTAGTACATGATGTTTCAGGATTTGACTTCTGTTTTCACCCTTGCCACCTTGTGTACATTTAGAAAGAAGACTCTTAAACTCCCTATTGTTATTTTGATGTGTTTGGTTAATGTATTTGTTTACCTTTATTGTATTTCTGTCATCTGTAGTGTTTGAGAAGGAAATAATTTAATTAGAATTGCCTTTCTTCCTTGGCTTGTTTTGAATGCCTCTTTGTTATTGAATGTCCATCCTTTTTTTTTAATTTATGGTTAGGCTCAGATTTTTGAATAGGTTACCTTGAGCTCTTAAGCATCTTGAGCTCTATTGCTCTTTGGAACACATTATCCCATTCCCAAATGCAGTTTCTGGTGAGCACTAAATAGTTTTGCATTATTAAAGCTACCTTTCCTTTCTTTTAAGGTTTTTTTTTTTCATGGTGGCTTGAAGAATTTATTTCCTCAATGGATGCTTAAATTTAATCACCATATGTTTTGGAATTTACAGCAATTCCCGCCCCCCCCCCCAAGAATTGATCATGATTTTTTTTAAATTAGATTTTATTTTCTGTGTTAAAAATTCTGTCCAGTTTTATTGTATTGATTCTGACATTATTGTGTTCAGGTTTGTTTGGTTGGTTTTTTTGAATTGTCATGTCCTTCTGGAAGACTGATAGTTCTACAAAAATCTGACAATGACTACCAGGATTTGATTAGGTGGTAGATATGAATTGCATGAAGCTCAAAGGAAGAGAGTTTACTGAGTGATGGAGGAAGAGGGAGAACCTGGAAATGGCAATGGGGAATAGTGAGTAAACCAACTCCCCTACCTAGACCAGTGGGCAGAGGAGAATGAGTGAAGTGGAGGATGAGTGAAGGTACAGCCTATTCTAGAGAGGGTCACCAGGGAGGATGTGTCATTAGTGGAGATCCAGGTTTCAGTGAGAGTTAGTAGATGGAAGTGTGAGAGATAGCAAAGGTTTAAGTTTCCACAGGCCTCAGAGCAAGGTAACAAAACTTAAAGGAAACAATACTAGCCTTCTTTTCATTGGGTGCCACAAATTTGATGGATAGATATGTACAAGTAAGGGATTGAATGATGTTTCCTTCTGATTGGGTAGAAGGGTCAAATGAATAATTATGATAATAAAGGATTGTCAAATGTAACTCTCATTGGCTGTCTCCATACCTGGTGCATAATGATGTACTGGAAAACCACTGTCTCCTGTTAGGATACTAATTCATGAGCAATTATGCTAATGAAGGCTTGAGATTGTTTTGTGCCAATTAGCTTGTAATTGTGAGCCCACCTCACTGACCAATGTTGAGACTGGACAGGGGAGTGGGACAGGTTAGGATTAGGATAGCAGAAACCTGTGAGCTTCTGTGATTTGTACTCCCTGGCTGAGATACCTTCAATGCTTGAGGGCTGTGCCCTTTCTCATGAGAAAGAATAAAGGACTCTTTCTGCTCTCCAACTTAGACTCTGATTTTGAATATCTGGCAGTGGTTTCTATCCCACACAGAAGGATTGAGAGAGGAAAAGTGTTAAGATAAAGAGAAGGGTGCTGTCTATAGAACAGGAATTCCATATGGCACAGTAAAAGACCTAGGTGGTATTTAGTTGAAACTTTGGGTAGGAAGTTTGATCACCATTTGGTATCCTCTCTTCAGACCCAGGTCAGCCACACATTTCTTCCCAACAATCATTAAGTGTTCAAGAAGATTTCTTCTGCAACAGATATCTGGGTAATGGTTTTCTTAGGTATTATGATGAAATGAATTGGGGCTTGTGGGCAAACATCATGGAAAACAAGACACCAGTCATCTCAAAAATGATTTTGGCTTGGATTTCCTTGGGAATTATTTTCCCAAAGGTAGTGTCTCCCCCAGGTGGGCAGTCTGAGTTTTGCTGATCTCATCAGCCATAGTGGCCTCTCCCTACACTTCAGCTTTCATAGCCACAATGTTACTCAATTGTCTCAATTCTTCCCTAGCCCTTAGTCATTGCTTCAGACAAACTGAGGCCTGGGAAAGACCTCCAAAGTTAACCACCATATTCTCGGTCATCTCCAGTCATTTTGACTTTTGTTTTGCCACTGAACTTTGGTGACTCTTTTTTTTTTTTAATTAAACAAATGCTTTATTAACTTCTGGTTTACATCGTTCATTTCCACCAGATTATGAGTTACATTTTCCCCCCATTTTTCCCTACCCACCACCCCAGAATAGCAGTCCCACTAGATATCCCCTCATCCAATCTGCTCTCTCCCATATCTTCTCCCATACACCCTTCGACTTTGCCATTAGGGCAAGGTGAATCTCTGAGCCCCACTGCCTGGACATCTTATGAAACATTTAATTTTAAAACTTCAATTTTCAGATCCATTCGCTTCCTCCCCTGTCACCCACTCCCTCTGAGAAGATAAGCGATTCAGTATGTGTTGTACATGTATATCTATGCAAAACATTACCATAGTAGATGTATTGTAAAAGACTGCTTATATTTCCCTCCCACCTGTCTCACCTCCCACCTGGTCCATTCCCTACTTTGATCCTGTCCCTCTTTGATAGTGGGTACTTCTAACCTCCCCTCTCCCCAGAATGCCCTCCCCTCCATCATCCCCCCCTCATCCCCCTTTCCCCTACTCAGGAGAGTGAATGAGGGTAAGATATTCCATTTAGTATGCATGTGATTCTCTCCTTGAGCCAACTTCAATGAGAATATGCTTTTGCCTTTTTGCCTTCCTGTTCTTCCCCTCCCCTGCAACTACTTCCCCTTGCCTCTTCTACATGAGATAGTTTGCCCTACCCTGTCTCTCTCCATCTCCTCTTGCCACTTTCCTCTCTCACCTCTTGACTTCACCCCTTAAGAATCATCCCTTCCTTGGGGCAGCTAGGTGGCACAGTGAGCAGAGAGCCAGCCCTGGAGCCAGAAGGACCCGAGCTCGGATCTGGCCCCAGTCACCCAACACACAAACAAAAACCCAGCCATGTGAACCTGGGCAAGTCACCCAACCCCAATTGCCTTCCAAAAAAAAAAAAAAGAATCATCCCTTCCCATCAAATTCAACCTGTGCCCTCTATCCATGTATACCTGTGAACATATGCCATGTACCCTTCTTCAATTATTTTCATAATGAGAAAGGTTTCATCAAACACAGTTATTGTTTTTCCATGTAGGGCTGTAAATAGTCCAACTTTGATAAGTTCCTTTTGATTTCTTTTCCTTGATTGCCTTCTCAAGCATCTCTTGCTTCTTGTGTCTGAATGTCAAATTTTCTATTCAACTCTGGTTTTTTCATCAAGAATGCTTGAAAGTCCTCTATTCCACTGAATGACCATATTTTCCCCTGAAACAAGATACTCAGTTTTGCTGGGTAGGTGACCCTTGGGTTCATTCCCAGCTCTTTTGCCCTTTGGAATATTATATTCCATGCCCTTCTATCCCTCAGTGTAGAAGCTGCCAGGTCCTGTGCTATTCTGATTGTGTTTCCACAATATTGAAATTGTTTCTTCCTGGCGGCTTGTAGTATTTTCTCCTTGATCTGGGGATTCTGGAACCTGGCTATAATATTCCTGGGAGTTTTCTTTTGGGGATCGTTTTCAGGAGGTGATCAGTGGATTCTTTCTTTTTTTTTTTTTAAACAAATACTTTATTAACTTCTGTTCTACATCATTCATTTCCGCCAGATTTTGAGTTACAATCATTTTCCCCCCATTATTCCCCTACCCACCCTCCCAGAATAGCAGTCCCACAAGATATCGCTTCCTCCAATCTGTTCTCTCCCATACCTTCTCCCATACCCCCATCGACTTTTCCATTAGAGGAAGATGAATCTTTGTGTCCCAATGCCTGCACATCTTATCTCCCAATTATAGGCAAAAGAGTATTAATAATAGTATTTATATATGTATTTGAAACATTTAATGTTACGACCTTGAATTTCAGATCCATTTCCTTCCTCCCTTGTCACCCATTCCTTTTTGGGATATAAGTAATTCAGTATATGTTGTGCATGTCTAGCTATGCAAAACATTATCATAGTAGATATATTGTACAAGGCTGCTTATAATTCCCTCCCACTCATCCCACCCCCCACCTGGTCCATTCCCTACATGATCCTGTCCCTCTTCTATAGTGGGTACTTCCAACCTCCCCTCACCCCAAGGATGCCCTCCCATCCATCATCCCTCCTCTCATCCCCCTTCCCCCTATCCTGCTGCAGGTTGAGATATCCCATTTAGTATGTATGTCATTTTCTCCCTGAACCAAATTCAATGTGAATGTGGTTTTGCCTTTTTAGCCTTCCTTATTCTCCCCCTCCTTTGCACCCACTTCCCTACATGAGATAGTTTACCCTACCATGTCTCTCCCCATCTCCTCTTGCCACTTTCCTCTCTCACCTCATAATTTCATCCCTTGAGTACTCTCCCTTCCCAACAAAATCAACCTATGCCCTCTATCCATATATAACTGTAACCATATACACACACATTCACATATGTATTCATATGACCACACCCCCTTCTTCCATTATTTTCATAGTGAGAAAGATATCATCAGTCACAGTTATTGCTTTTCCATATAGGAATGTAAATAGTTCAACTTTGATAAGTTCCTTTTGATTTCTTTTCCCTGATTACCTTCTCAGGCATCTCTTCCTTCTTGTGTCTGGATGTCAAATTTTCTATTCAACTCTGGTTTTTTCCTCAAGAATGCTTGAAAGTCCTCTATTCCACTGAATGACCATATTTTCCCTGAAACAAAATACTCAGTTTTGCTGGGTAGGTGACCCTTGGGTTCATTCCCAGTTCTTTTGCCCTCTGGAATATCATATTCCATGCCCTTCGATCCCTCAGTGTAGAAGCTGCCAGGTCCTGGGCTATTCTGATTGTGTTTCCACAATATTGAAATTGTTTCTTCCTGGCTGCTTGTAGTATTTTCTCCTTGATCTGGGGATTCTGGAACCTGCCTATAATATTCCTGGGAGTTTTCTTTTTGGGATCTTTTTCAGGAGGTGATCTGTGGATTCTTTCAACCTCTATTTTGCCCTCTGGATCTAAAACATCAGGGCAGTTTTCCTTGAGAATTTCTTGCAGGGTGATTTCTAGGTTCTTTCCTTGATCGTGGCTTTCAGGTAGTCCAATAATTTTTAAATTGTCTCTCCTGGATCTATTCTCCAGGTCAGTGGTTTTTCCCATGAGATATTTCACATTGCCTTCTAATCTTTCATTTGTTTGGATCTGCTTAACAGCATCTTGATTTCTCATAAAGTCACTAGCTTCCATTTGCTCCAGTCTAACTCTGAAGGAATGAACCTCCTCAGTGAACTTTTGAGATTCTTTTTCCATCTGGCAAATTCGACTTTTTAAGGCATTCTTCTCCTCATTGCCCTTTTGGGCCTCCTTTGCCATTTGAGCTAGTCTATTTTTTAAGGTGTTGTTTTCCTCAGTCAGGCTGTTGACCCTCATTTCATACTTTTCCTGCATCCTTCTCATTTCTCTTTCCAATTTTTCCTCCACTTCTCTTATTTGATTTTTAAAGTCCTTCTTAAGGTCCTCTATGGCCTGCAACCCACTCATGTTTTCCCCTGGGGCTTTTGGAGCAGGACTTCTGACCTCACAGTCCTTTTCCCGCTCTATGCCCCCAAAATAGGAGTCTAGGGTTGCATTTTTCTGTTTCCTTTGCCTTGGCATGTTGCCACTTAATTACTTGACTTTTGGGCTTGTTGCCACACTATGGCTTTAAGGCCAGATAGAGGAATTTTCGTCCCGAACGTGTGGGGGGCAACTTCCGTTTCTGGCAAGCTGTAAACCCACCCACAGCTTCCACCCTAGATCACAATCCAGATCCAGGGAGGTTAAAGCAAGAGCGATTACCCCCCAAGACTGATCGCTGGATCTCCCCACGATTTGTAGGCTGGGAGCCGGAAATGCCTCTGAAAACTACAAAATGGCATGTCTCCTCAGCGGCTTCTAGCCCCCAGGGGAGGGAGCTGACGCATTCCCCAAATACAGGTCCCAAAGTCCATAGGACACTAACCTCTTACTTTGTCCTAGGCAAGTCTATGTTGATAATTCTGGAATCTCCACAGTTCCTGGTGTTCTGGGGTTCCTCCACCCGGCTGCTGGCCCTGCCGCCCTGGGGCTAAAACCTCAGCTCACATGGACCTGGGCTCGGCTCGGCTCCTGTGCTCTGCGTGCTGTCGGCTCCCAGACCACTGCGCTGGTCCTTCCTGCAGGGTGCTGGGCTGTCCTCAGCGGGAGGTTAGCTTCTCTGTGTCGTTCTGTGGGTGCTGGGGCTCCAGAAGTTTTTCAGAGTCCTTTTTTACAAAGTTTGTGGAGAGTCTGGGGGCAGAGAGGCTTGGACGAGCTGTTTCTACTCCGCCATCTTGGCTCCGCCCCCTCAGTGGATTCTTTCAACCTCTATTTTGCCCTCTGGGTCTAAAACATCAGGGCAATTTTCCTTAAGAATTTCTTTAAGGATGATTTCTAGGTTCTTTCTTTGATCATGGCTTTCAGATAGTCCAATAATTTTTAAATGATCTCTCCCAGATCTATTTTCCAGGTCAGTGGTTTTTCCCATAAGATGTTTCACATTGACTTCTATTCTTTCATTTGTTTGGATCTGTTTAATAGTATCTTGATTTCTCATAAAGTCACTAGCTTCCATTTGCTCCAGTCTAACTCTGAAGGAATGAATCTCCTCAGTGAGCTTTTGAGATTCTTTTTCCATCTGGCAAATTCGACTTTTTAAGGCATTCTTCTCCTCATTGCCTTTCTGAGCCTCTTTTGCCATTTGAGTTAGTTTATTTTTATTTTTTTTTAAAGCAATTGGGGTTAAGTAACTTGCTCAAGGTTACACGGCTAGTCATTATTTATGCGTGGGTGCTCATTTTCTGAGGCCGGATCTGATCTCGGGTCATCCAAACTCCGAGGCCGGCGCTCTTACTCACTGCGCCACCTAGCCGCCTCTTTAGGGCAATTGGGGTTAAGTAACTTGCCCAAGGTTACACAGCTAGGTTTTTTTTTGTTTGTGCGGATTAAGTGTCGGAGGCCGGCTCCGAACTCAGGTCTTTCTGATTCCAGGGCCGGCGCTCTATTCACTGCGCCACCTAGCCGCCCTGAGTTAGTTTATTTTTTAAGGTGTTATTTTCCTCAGTCAGGCTGTTGACTGTCATTTCATACTTTTCTTGCATCTTTTTCATTTCTCTTCCCAAATTTTCCCCCACTTCTCTTATCTGCTTCTTAAGGTCCTCTATGGCCTGTAGCCAGCTTGTACTTTCATTTGGGGCTTTTGGTGCAGGAGTTCTGATCTCACAGTCCTCCTCCATGCTTTGAGCCTCTTTGCCCCTAAAATAGGAGTTGAACTTTTCTGTTTATTTTGTTTTGTTTGCCTAGGCATATTGCCACTTAATTACTTGATGTTTGGGCTTGTTGCCACAGTAGGACTCTGCCACCAGACAGGGGAGCTTCCGCCCAAACGTGGGGTCTTCACAACTTCCGCCAGTTGGATGGCCTCTGTAAAGCCTCCACCCACTCTGGCAAGTTGGATACCCACCCCAAACTTCCCCCCCAGACCACAATCCAGATCCAGGCAGTTTAAAGCAAAAGCAATTAACCCCCAGACTGATTGCTGGATCTTCCTACAGTTCGAAGACCAGGAGCTAGAGCCACTACTGACGCTGCAAAATGGCTTCCGTGCAGCTGTTTCTTCAGCAGCTTTTTGCCCCCAGGGGAGGAAGCCACATGTTCCCCAAAGACTGGTCCCAAAGTCCATAGGGCACTAACCTCTCACTTTGTCCTAGGCATATCTGTGCTGATAATTCTGGAATCGCCACAATTGCTAGTGTTCTGGGGTTCCACCAGCCCGCTGAAGGCCCGGCCACCCTGGGGCTAAAACCGCGGACCTGGGCTAAGCTCTGCGGGCTGTGCTGTAGGTTCCCAGCGAGCTGTGCTGCCTGCTCTCAGAGCGCTGCGCTGGCTGCTCCCTGCAGGGCTGCTGGGCTGTCCTCAGCAGGAGGTTAGCTTCTCTGTGCCGTTCTGTGGGTGCTGTGGCTCCAGAAGTTGTTCGGAGCTCCCTTTCACATTGTTTGAAATTTGTGTGGGGCAGAGCACATCGGAAATGCTGTTTCTACTCCGCCATCTTCTTTGGTGACTCTTGAAGAGAGAATAAGGCTGATGACTTTTTGTAGCTCTGGCTCACTTAAATCCAATTCATGTGTAAGTCAAAACACTACCTTTGTGATGTCATTGGGCCTTTTTGAGAATGAAGGATGAACAACAACAACAGTGTAAACAAAAGCAGTAATGCAGGAAAGCACAGTGTATATTTGGAAGCGTTAGACAGTTTGGCTTTAGCATGAAATTTAGGTATCTAAGAGAACAGCTATTGAGGGAAGGTAATTACTATTTATAATATAGATTGGTTTTATACAGCCAGATTTTGCAGGACCTCAGAGACAGTGGCAACTAAATAGAAGTGATAGAAGACAAGTAGACTTATAATAGAACTCTTTCTCCTTTCAGGAATCCATTTTGCTCTGGTGAAGTGTTTTCTATAGATCCAATATCTGATTAAATTCAGGAGGAGAAAATAGGGAAATATTTCCAAAGGCATGGAACATTTCAATACACATAAGGACGAATTTTTGGAGTCAGTTCTGTTACCAAATAACTTGTGAAATTAAATCCATTGGGGGCGGCTAGGTGGCGCAGTGAGTAGAGTGCTGGCCCTGGAGTCAGAAGGACCTGAGTTGGGATCCAGCCTCAGACACTTAACATACACAAACAAAAACCTATCGGTGTGACCTTGGGCAAGTTACTCAACCTCAATTGCCACCCCCCCCCCAAAAGAAATTAAATCCATTTAAAGCCAGAAAAAGATGTGCTGATCATCACTATGATCCCAGAACCAGTCCTGTTGAGAAGTGTTCTTGTATACTACTAATGATATTGCCTCTGGAGCTATATTAATGTCTGTGAGTCCCTGGAGGTTTCATGTGCACAAATGAAATGTATACAGAACTATTTTGAAATGGAAAATAATACATAGAAGTGAATAACCCTGTGCCATGGGAAGTCAGGGAAAAGAAAGATAACTTCTCTCTAGGTATATTTGGGAAGACCTCAGGGAAGGTGTAAAATTTAAGCTGGTTTGTGAAAGTGTGGACACAAAGATAAATAGAGAGAAAGGTGCTCCAAGGTTGGGAAACAGTGTGAAAGAAGATGCTGAGACAAAAGAACCTCATTTTTCAGGTGCACCCAATGTGTTGGAGAAGTACAATGTATTACTTGGAATATTTGTCACAGCCAGATTATATAGTTTCCTCTTTGTGATTTTCTGCAGGTTCTATACAAAAAATATATTGGAAATGGGAGTCCTTGATCAGAGAGGGGAAGAAGCTGGAGTTAGAGAGACAAGTGAGCAGTCTGTTGATAGCTCAGGGAAGAGATAATGAGGACTTGGATGCTGGTGATATCAGTGAGAAAGGAAAGAAGACAACATCCACATCATGGCTAATTTATGATGCTACTTTCTGTGCCTGCTACTTCTTCACTCAGTCAATCTCTAAAAAAAAAAAATCGTTGTCAGTCAACAGAAACTTGACCCAAAAGACTCTGGGCAGCACAAGAAAAAAAATACCATGTGCTCATGGATCTTAAAACCAAGTTATAATCACAATATACATATACTAAATAACTGAATAACATATGTCCCAAAATATATTAGGAATTGGGGGGATGGAGCCAAGATGGCAGAGCAAAAGCAAGAACTTGCTTGAGCTCCTGCTCCAACAAAGTGACAGAGAGAAGCAAATGTATTGCTAAATGTCAGCAGGCTGACAGGAAGGGCCTATTGTACCAAGCAGGGAATGGAGCTCAGTCCCACATGGGCTGCACCAGCCCAGACTAGCTACACAGACCAGCCAGAACAGACTTCAGGTGAGTGAATCACTGGCTGCTGTAGCATTTTCTAGATTCCTCAAACCATAAATGCCAACAAGAAAGTAAAACGTCAGTGGGGAATCTCTGTTGGAATTGGGTGAGAAAAGAGCATGGTCTGGCCTCTGCTCCCAGGCAGCAGAGGTGGCAGCAGTGATTGGGGCTGCTTCCAAAACTCTAGACCAACAGATCATGGGGAGACCAAGTGGCTGAGTGGAGGGCAATTGCAGGACTCTTCTTGTTGGCACTGAAGCAGCATTCTCTTGCTTTGCCCTGCTGGGATCTGGGTTGCAGTCTTGGGTGACGACCCTGGGATGAGGAGTGTTAGCATGGCAGAGATTGTTGAGGCTGTGGAGAGGCTGTCTCCCTCACAGTTCTGAGGCAGATGCCTATAAGAAGCTCTGACAACAGCTGTGCAAATTCCCAGAAATTTGGGACACAGCACTCTCCATTTTGGAAGCAGAGTTCTACTGTGGCCAAGAGCTCAAAAAACAAATCATTTACTGGCAAGATGAGAAAACAGAGGAAGCAAAATCGAACTATAGAATCATTTTTGGTGACAAAGCTGGTCAAAACATAGAACTGGAAGAAGACAACAAAGTCAAAACTCCTGTATCAAAACCCTCCAAGAGAAATATGAATTGGTCACAGGCCAGGGAGAAGCTCAAGAAGGATTTTGGAAATCAAGTAAGAGAAGCAGAGGAAAAAATGGGAAGGGAAATGAGAATAATGTAAGAAAGTCATGAAAAATTAGTCAATAACCTGCTACAAGAGACACAAAATTACTGAAGAAAATAACACCTTAAAAATAGTCTAACTCAAATGGCAAAAGAGGTCCAAAAAGACAATGAGGAGAAGAAAGTCTTAAATAAAAGAATTGGCCAGATGGAAAAGGAGTTTCCAAAGCTTACTGAAGAAAATAATTCCTTCAAAATTAGATTGGAGCAAATGGAAGCTAATGACTTCATGAGAAATCAAGATACTATAAAAACAAACATTTTAAATTTCCTACTCTAGATCCACATAAATGAAAAAAAAATAGAAGTGGGAAAGAATATATAACCCTGAATGGAAATGAGAAGTAATTGAGTGGGTTGGGCCAATCAGATATTTCCTGGGCAAGGGGAGGTTTTTGTTTTTTTTCAAATCACATTTTAGAGAGCAAGGATTTTGACTGGTAGACACTGTGAGAAGGTACTTGAGGACCAGTGAGATGTATGTGCTTTGTTTAAATGCCAGATATTTGCTCATATTTCTAGCTCCATTGGGAAGATGCCATTTGATCTATGAGGGTGTGGGCTTAGTTCTCACCTAGTTTCTAAGGTGAGAACAGTGGACACACAAATTGCTCTTGTCTCTTTGGCTGAAGGCAGACTTTGAATAGGAAATCCCTCAAGGAAGTTTCTTCAACATGAGCATGCAGATAGTTGATGCAGTGAATGGAGTCCTGGGCCTAGAGTCATAAATATCTGAGTTGAAATCCAGCTTTGGAAACTTACTAGCTGTGTGTTCTTGGGACAAGTCATTTAACCTCTGTTTGCTTAAGCTTGCTCAACTATAAAATGGGTATAATTTAAATGGGGAGGTAGGGAATACCTGTCCAAGCTGAAACCTTTCCTGACTGTGAATTTTCTCTTTGAGCTTCATTTTCAGGTTTGTCATGTCCTGAGGCCAATGTCTCACTACTTCAGGGATAATGCTAGCAGCTTAATGGGAGTACAGTCTGTGACCTATGGCCAGTGGATATCTGTCTCTGGAAACAAAGGCTGGGAGGGGGACCCTGGGAAAGTTAATTCTGAGCTTGACTGTGGCATCCTGTCATACACTTGGTTTCTTATACTAGTCTCACCTGAAATCATTTGGAACTAAGAATGCTTTGGCCATTCTGTGCCCGTAGGCTTCATCCTAGAGGCTGCAATAGTGGTCCTAATCTGTTTCTACCTCTCATAGCAAAATATCTATAACCAGGGCAAGTACTTCTTCCTGTAATTGTTGTTGTTAAATCTGAGTACCCCTTGCCATTTTCACTCTGAGATTTTATACCCCAAATAACTGATTAAATGAGTATCTAACCTTGTCATCTCCTGTTTATTTTTATTTTGCTGGGTTTAAAAATTTTTTTATTTTTGATTTATGGACTAAAGCAGGCATTCCCATAACATTATACAATAAAATAAGACAATTGCATATGAAATTGTAAATTCACTGTGAACAACTTGTTGTTCCTTTCAAATATACAGCAAAATTATCATATGAAATTTTTTCTTACCTCCTCCTTTCCTAGAGATGGCTACTATTAGGAACAAATAGGCATACACACACACACACATACCCTACATACCTACCTATATATGTGTATATAGATATATATACATATACATATATGTATATATATCTATATACACATATGCACTCACATGGGTGTATATATGTATATATGGAAAAAAGTCATCTATTTCTTTTGAGAATTTGGTTGCAGATTTCCTACCCTGAAAAATTCAAATTCATAACCAGAAGGATTTATTCTACATAATCAGATTTAGTCAGATTTTCATAGATTATTTTATAGTCTCCTTTTAGCCTGTAATTGACAGTGTCTAAATCAAGTATCTGGTTTAGATAAGGCCAGAAGCAGCAAGAAGGATATGCTGGAAGAAGTTGCTCTGAGAATCCACCTATTCCAGAATGCTTAGGAGGGGAGATTTACAGAAGACCAGGTGATAGCAGTAGAAGATATTCTCAGGAACAATGGACAGTGGGAGTGCCTTATCCTTCCCTTACACTTCTGCATGTACTGTTATTATTTTTTTTCTAAGATTTGCTTGCCCTAGGGGAGTGCTTCCAGCAGCTCCTGTCAATATGTCTGTCAATCTCTTTCCCACTTTCCCTCACACTATTCCCCTCAACGTGAACCTCATAGTTAAAAACCCATGATGATGTATTTAAAAATTTATGTCTTCTTATATCCCATGAATCTGGTCCTTCTCCCACCCCCTTCCTCCCTAGTGGACCTTTTTAAAGTTGACTCCCCTTTTAGCCTTGGGGATGTTGTCTATCCTCTTTTTCAGGGACTACATTGTTTCCTTGTCTGTACCTTGCTCTTTTTTCTGGGGAAGGGTGGAATTAAATGATGTTTATGTGTCCCTTCTCATATTGGGGTCCATGTTACTGATACTGTCGTGATCCAGCAGTTCCTCTTCCTCTTCTTCGTCCTCCTCCTAATTCTTCTTCTTCTTCTTCTTCTTCTTCTTCTTCTTCTTCTTCTTCTTCTTCTTCTTCTTCTTCTTCTTCTTCTTCTTCTTCTTCTCTTCTTTCTTTTTCTTCTTCTTCTTTCTTCTTCTTCATTTCGAAACTGTCTATACTGTTGTCTTTGTAGATCTTTCCCACCTTCCCTTTGTTTTCTGTTATTCCTAACTCTTAGGATCTTCAATTTATTAGGGAGGCATGATAGAAATTATCCTGTGTTGAGAAATCTTGTGGTTTGATGCTATCCCCTGCTCAAACCATGATCAATCACCTTCCCATATGCCATAAAATCTATTTTCTGTGTCCCTTTTCCAACCTACTAGGTGCCAGTTATCCTCCCAGAGTTTTGTTTCCCTTTCCTTGAGGACACCATGTTGTCCATCCAAGCATACTACTTTCACAAAGGACACAGTTTTCCTGTGATAGAACCAAATTAGAGCAATTGTAAGGCTTTCATATCCCACTGTAGATACATAACTCCCCCTTCCTCCCCAAGTTGTTCTTCAGTGGGATGCTGTCTCTACATTGGGTTGAAAGCTAGCCCTTTATTTGCCTTTTTTTCAATCCTTCCACTTTATACCAACCCACCATTCTACTATAGGTCCTACAGAGCTGGTGATATTGTTCATTCATGGTTCATAAGGTTAAGAGGATTATTATCTCTGTTTTGCAGATGAGGAAATTAAAACTCAAAAATTTATGTTGCTCAGCTTAATATTCATTTAGTGATAGAACTGGAATTTGAGCCTTGAAACCAAGTCCAAATCATCACAATGTAGTGAGCTGAATGTTAAGACTGACATAGAATATAGGTTTTTAGTAGTGACCTAAAAAGAAGTAGATTCCCTCTATGGAAAGGAGAACTTAACTATGAACATTGGGACTGAGAGAAAATTAGACTTGGAGTTATGATAGGCCTGGATTCAAATCTGGCCTCAGACTTTTAAAATTGTGTAATGTGTGACCCTGGGCAAGTCATTAAGCCTCTATCTGCCTCAATTTCCTTATCTGTAAAATGAACAATAATAGCATTTACCTCCCAGGGTTATTGTGAAGATCAAACGAGACAATATTTGTAAAGTAACTTGCAAACCTGAAAGTACTAGGTAAACGTTATCTATCTATCTATCTATCTATCTATCTATCTATCTATCTATCTATCTATCTACCTATCTATCTATCTATCTTCATCATCAACATCAGTAACAGAGGTATGGATTGATAGCCAATTAAAATAAAAGTTGAATTTTTTGTATGATTTGAGATGCATTGATTTCTTGAAAAGCAGCTTCTTTTCAAAATGATAGAAAAATAATTTACTAAAGACTTACAATATTCTAAGCAATGTTCTGAGCAGGCATAGAAAGAAAAAAAAAAACAAAGATGGGGTCTACCCTCAAAAAGCTTGCATTTTCATGGGGAGACAATCCTCAAAGTGTAGTATCGACCACAGAAAAGTACTTTGATCTGGAAATTTGCAGGGCTGCTAAGTAGAATCTTAGGGGAGAAGATTGACACACTACATCCAAGAACAATTCCAGAATTAATTGGATTATGGTTCATGGTTTCAGAACTGGTTGTGTGAGTAACATGTAAAGGGGTTCGAGGAGATAAGGTGACTGACAAGAAAAAGAAGCCTGGAAAGTTGGTAGTAAAGTGGAGAATAGCTGAGGTGTTTCCTCAAAAAAGAGATCTTGCTAGTTACTGACTAGGCACTCACAGTGGGAAGAGGTTGGCAAGAGATTACTCTAAATAATAATTGACATCATAGAGTATTTTAAGTTCCAAAAAAGATCTTTCCTCAGATAATCCTGTAATGTGATTATCCTCATTGCACAGAAGAAGCAACTGAGATTCAGAAAGGCTCTGTATCATAAGGCTCTAAATAAGTGAATGGGTTGGGACTTAAAATTGAGTCTTTGGACTAAATGACTAAGTGGACTTTGGCCAAAGTGTTCTTTCCAGTGCATCAGGTTACTTTAGCAGACTACAGAAATCATCTGCATCATGGTAAAGAAGAAGATAATGCAACACCTTTCAGAGTGACACACTCATCCTGGCCAGGTCTTCTATTCCTGTGGACTTGAAGGGAGTAACTGTGAGAAGCAGGGTTTACCTTAAACTTTCCTCTCTCTGTGTGTCTGTGGGATTAATTGTCCTTCCAGGGATCTCCTGAAAGGAGTTATGGTTCTTCTGCTTAAAATTCATCCTTGGTGCTCTTATAACCTGGTGTGAGACTGGATGCCTGTGGGGAAAGTGGGGGGTGGGGGCAGTTAGTGCCTTCCTGAGCCTCATAGGGAGACCTGTGTAAGGTTTTCCCTCCAGTTAATTTACTAGGGAGGATTTTCTGGATATAGCACTCTTTTACTCTAAGATGATGAAAGTATTTATTGACCCTTTGTGTGCCCCTTGTAACTTGACCTGAGTACTTTCCCACTACCCTTTACTCCCCAGATGTGTTTTTTAATTGTTATAACTATTGGGTCCCTTCTCCCTTTGCCTATCCAAGTTCTCATTTTCATCCTTCACAACCTACTCTTTCCCCTCAGGAGAAGACACAGGAAATGGAGCTGGGTGGGGTTAACAATGACCTGAGAGAGAGGAAATAGGGACTTAGAGGCTGATAGACCTGAGGGAGGAGATTTGTTGCTTCATTGATGGTCCCCATTAACTGCCAGCTCCTTAATGAGCCTGTAGGGATTCTTCAAGGGGAGACTAAATGCTTTTCTCGATCTATGTCTCAATTTCTTCAACTTGGGCATAAGAGCTTTGAGGTCATTGTCCCAGCTCTGGTTGTCCCTATTGAATTTTATTAGATAATTATAAGTGGATGGACCTATGTCAAATTGTCTAGTAGAGCAAGCAGTCCCAAGGCTCATGGTAACACAATTTCTGCTAAAGGTACTAGGGCTGCTAGTGATAGAGACAAAAGAAAAGACTGTTTACAGTGCTCATTGGGATGAAAATTTGGAGAAATGTACACTGAGAAGAGGTTGAGGGGACTTCATTTGAAGACCAGAGGGGGGAACAATGACATAGAGGGATATCTGGAAAGATTTGGGTCTCCTTTAGTGAGACCATAGGTACTGGGAATTATGGAGGCGCCTCCCTTAGTGAGACCATAGGTAGTGGAGGCACCCTTAAAATTATGGAAGCATCCTTAATAATGTCTGGTAGGACATGACTTGAGGACAGTTTCATTTGGGAGAACCTTGGAATTGACAAAATAGTAATTAAATGAGAGGACATCCCAAATCGTTGGTGCCTAGCACTTATACTTGAGGGAAGACCTTGGAGTAAATTATATGGAATATGAAAGTAGTACACCATTGAGGGCAAGCATAGTTTAAATCATGAGGACTTTTGACATAGCCAGATGAATGCCTTAAGAATGATGTGCTCATTTAATTGATGGCCCAAGTTTCCTCTGAGCTATCTTCTATTTTTGCCATCCTTGAATAAGGAGATGAGGAAGGTGGACATTAGGCAAGAGTGAAGGTGAAGGCTTAAAGAAAAAAGACTGGAAGTAAGGACTGGGAGATAACAGGGCTGATTTAGGGAATAAAGAAGGGAGAATAGGCAGTGCTTTGTTAAAGTTGTTGCTGAGAAATCATTGCATTAAAAAATCATCTGGGTAGGTATAGGAAAACCAAAGAAGAAGCAAACCCTGACTTTATGTCCCCCACTGGAATATTCTCTATTTCAGAAGATCCTGTGACTTGCATGCCATCTAATTTAGTTCCAGCTCCACTTTTCAAGCAAATATTCTCATTATATTATTTGACAAGTCACTGTCCTCTCACCTCCCTCCTCCCAAACCATTCACATACCTGAAACTACCTTCCTTTTCAGGCCTAAGATTCTGCATCCCTATTTCTCAATTAGCTCCTCCCTGTTTGCTTGACCCTTCAGGCACCAAATAGCATCTTCTTTGGGAAGCCTCCCCTAGTTCATGTAAATGGAGAAAGCTTACCCTCCACTCTAGTCTGAAAAGAATTATCACACTAATTATACCTTTTTCTGGCGTTTGTAGCTCCAGAACCCAGGGAAATTCTTACTTAAGGTCCCTGGTACATAAGAAAGGAAAAGACAATGAAAATGGTAGAGTCAGTAAGTAGGTTAGTAAAGCATTTTATTAAGCATGAACTATGTGCCCCACATTCTACTAAGGACTGGGGATAAGAAAAAGGTAAAAAAAAATTTCTGCCCTTAAGTGGCTCACATTCCAATGAAGGAGGCAGTTTATTTATCTAGAGAAACACAAATTTTATACACTCATATCTGTATATCTTTGGACACATGTGTATATCTATTTATCTATCTAGAGAAAATAATTTCATAATCTCAGAGAGAAGGAACTAGCAAATTATGGGGAATGGGAAAGGCTGCCTTCAGAAAAGTGGTGTGTAATGGAAATTCAGATTTGAAGATCTTCCCTGCCCCTAGGCCCTTTGATTGGCTTAAGAGACTTTGATTGACTTAAGTGACTCTGAGAACCTGCCTTGATTTGAAAATATACTCTGCCCCCTAATAGGCTGAATGTGGTCACATGGAGCCTGTGGTAGGAGGCTTGGTTTTCAGGAATGACCACACCTTGATGCTGTGTGATTGGGCAGTGGGTCAAGAGGGTGGTTACATTCTCTGAGCCAGGAGACGACTATATAATACCTGATCTGAGGCTTTGCTTTGGGGCTCACTTTGAGAAGCATTGTGTGATTTGACCAGATGAGACTCTGGGAAGCTGTTGTTGAGAGCCCACCCGGCTTTGAAAACCCAGATGTTGATGCTTCCCTCTCTGGTAACTGTGATTTGGTATTGATATAATGGTTGGACAGTTTGGAAGCCTGTCTGTTTGATCTGTAAGTTCTGTAACTCTGAAGTTCAGGGTGCTGACCTTTTCCCCCTGAACTAGGTAATATATGTTTGCTTGATTAAAGTAAGCTTGTTAACTGATTTTGAGTTGCTTTCCTTAACAAAAGCAGATCTAAGAACCTGTGTTGGCAACTACCCTGGGGATGTTGGGGTGCTTTCTGCTACATGGTGCTAAGTCTTGAAGTAATTCACAGGTAGAGGTGAGTTGGGAGAGTATTACAGCCCAAGGCACAGACAGTGCAAAAGCACAGAGATAAGAAATGGAGTGTCATGTGTGAGGAACACCAACTAGGCCAGTGAATTTGGATTGTGTAGTACATAATGGAACATAATACATAGGATTGTTGGAAAGGTAGGAAAGGCTATGCTATAAAGAGACTTATATATGTTCCTTAGGAAGAATAGAGAACCAGTGGTGTTTGTTGGGTAAGTCGATTGACACAGTCAGGCATATCATTTTGGCTACTAAGTGCAGGATGGATAGTGGTGGTGGGCAGAGAAACTTGATGCTGGATAACTAATTAGAAGGATATTCTATTATTCCAGATGAAAAGTAATGAGGGCTTGAGTGAGGGGTGGCTGTAACATGACTTTTTTCCCACCTAGAAAACCTGGTTCTCCTTGTATCCCACTTTCCTATGTCATTCTGGGGACATTTCTGCTACAATTTCTAGGATGAAGAGCCTGAGCAGTGATAAGGTAAGTGCAGTGGGGTTTGGTCCTAGAGGTATTTGCTGCATCACACTGTCTGGCCTTCAGTCACTCAGTTGGTTATTCAGCCAGTATTAGCACAAATTTCATTTTCCCTGGGCATGTAATTTAGATTGGCTGTCCTGTCTCAACAAGCAACTCTGGTCCCTTGTTAGGGGTGGAAGAGAGAAAGCAAAAGACTTAGTCAGAAAATGTAGGGTTTTCTTCCTGGCCTGACTTGCTAGTTCTCCAAGCTTGGATAAGTCACTTACTCTCCTAAGGCCTTAATTTCATTATCTATAAAATAGGATTCATAGAATCTTAGAGTTGGAAGGAATCTCAGCTACCTTCTAGTGTAACTCATATCTGACAGTTAATAATAATATATTACTCAGCATTGTTGTGAGAATCAAATAAGAAGATAGATTTTTATTCTTGTGATTCAGTATTTTGTTTTAAATGGCATTCTCACCAGACAGGCAATATAGGTATATACATATATGTTTGTATAATATGTAATGATGTTGATTACTCTATTTTATATTTTAAACATATTCTGAATATATATGCATCTTGAAAATTCTTGAACATAAAAGACTTTTGTATTTATGTCTGCACACATACAAACAGTTGCACCTTCTTTCTCTATTTTCAAGCAATTTGTATTCTTGCTGAAAAGGCAGAAAAGGATATTCATGCAAAACACTTGATGATGCATTTATAAAGTACTAGAACAGGAAGAAAGGGCATTGGGTTCCCCTCCCCTTGCTCCATCGAGATTAATGCCATTAGACTTGGGATGAGACAGCAAAGTAAGGGATCATAATATTTAGAGTTAAAGTTCATCTTCACTGACTCCCTATTTTACTAATACGGAAAATAAGGCCTCAAGTAATTAAGTACCTAGTTGGAGGTTTTCAATAACAACAGAAAGGAGAGCTGGGATTTTAACATAGGGCCAAACTATGTAATATTCATCTATTCATTCATCAAAGTTATTGAGGTCTTTTGGACCAAGCACTGTACTAGGCATCAAGGATGAAATAATAACTGAGAGACAATTCCTATCCTTAATGAACTTACTGTCTATTTGAATCATTGAGGCACAGACACAGGTACATAATGGAAGGCATCATGCACTGTTCCATGAATGGTGAAAAAAATAACATGTGAAAAAATTTCAGAAAAGGAAGAAATCACTTCAAGCTGGGGAGGTAAGGGAAGGCTTCCTATAGGAAGTGACATTTAAACTAGATCCTGAAGAACTGTTTATATTTTCATAAGTGGAACTTAGAGAGCAGACTACTGGAGGAAGAGAGAACTGACATGAGTTGAAGAGTAGAGGTAGAAAACCAATAAGTTAAGAAGGGGTAATACATTAAATGCCTAATGTCTATATGCACAAGGGGATTTATCCCCTGGATCAAGCTGTAACATGTGCAAAGAAAGATGAAGAGTACAGCGAGAAGTTTGGAAGCTTTTCCTAGATTACTTAATATGAGTTTGTAGACTTGAAGTGGGAAAAGACATGATAACTGTCTTTGAGTGTTTGAAGGATGATCATATGGAAGATGGATTACACTTGCTGTCCATGGTCCCAGAAGATAGAATCAGGAGTAGTGGACAGAAGTAGCAGAGATGCCAGCTTTGACTTAAAGTAAGGAAAAAAATTCTTTTGACAATTAGAACTATCCAATACTGGGATGTGCTGCTTTGAAAGATGGCATATTCCTTTTAATTGGAGGTCTTCAAGCCAAGACTCACTGACCTCTTCTTAGTGAAATTGTTGATGAATTTATCATTCAGATGTAAGTAGACCTTAATAATCCTTTCCAATTTTGATATTATGTGACTATTAATTAAATTGAAGGAACTTGTGTTTTCAGCATAAGTTTTCTTACTCCAATCTCATAGACTTATAGAGTGCAGGTAGGTGGTACAATGGATAGAGCATCAGGCTTGGCGTCAAGAACGATCTGAATTAAAATTTGGCCTTAGACATTTAGTAGCTATGTAATCCTGAGAAAGTCACTTATGCATTGTTTGCCTCCATTCTTCATATGTAAAATGGGGAAACACTGAAGAAGAAAATAGCAAGCTAGCCTAGTACCTTTGCCAAGAAATCTCCATGTACATAATCTAGGGATCACATAGAGTTGGACTTGACAAAATAATTGAACAACAACAAAAATTTTATTGATTTATTAACTAGTTATATATTTCCCTCCAGTTTATTTTCTTCTATTCACCCTTCTCTCTATCTTTTTATCCTGTCCCTCCTCAAAAATCTGTTTTGCTTTTGACATATGCTTCCCTTAATCTAACATATGTTTTCTCCAAATAAACTAATAAGAAAAAAATGAGGATAGTTGACAATAAACACGTGGTAATTAGATCCAGAAATAAGAAAGCATCCATGAACATTATTGCAAGATGCAATACTTGACACTGTGTAGACAAAGAATAAAGACAGCCTTGTTCCTTATCTCAAGGAGCTTAAAGTCTACAAGTGAGGAAATTATTAGAACATCAGGTAGTCTGAGATAAGGTAGATTGTTAGAAATCTCAGGAAAAATATAAACCAAGTTCCTAGGAAAATCTGAGAGAGAATATTTTTAGCTAATTGTAATAAGTAAACCTTGGAGGAGGAAGTGGCACCTTAATTGTCAATATTCATGGAAATGAATTTCAAAAGACAGATGAAGAGACCATTCTAGGCAGGAAGAACAGTCATTTGGGTGAATTTATTGAATTGTGGGGAAATTGGATATAATTGAATAGCAACCAATAACCTGCTAAAAACAGGGATGTAGAGTAAGTCAAGTGAAATACTATTAAGTAAGCTGGAAAGGTAAATGAGAGTCAGATGATGGAGGACCTTAAAAGTGAGATGGAAAGAGCTTGCATTTTATATCAAAGACAATAAGGATTCACTGAAGATTCTTTAGCAGGGCAGTGATTATTAGAATTAAACATTATTTGGATTATTTGAAGGATGAAATCAATTAAAAGAAATGCTTGGCAAGAGGTCCAGTTAAGCAATGTGATCCTGAGAACATTTAAGGACAAAACTAGAAAGATAACAGAGTGAAGAAAGATGGAAAATTGCTGCAAATATACACATATGTGAGATATATGTGTGTATATAAATTTTAGCATCAAAGTACCAGATTTCTTATAGCAGAGTTAGAAATTTCACTGAAGAGATCAAAGATGGGAAAAACAACTGGAGTAGATCAGTTATACAGGTAAGATGTTTTTGGGAGAAGTGACATAATTTTGATTTCATTGAGGGATTGATTCATATCTAAAGGAGGAAAGAGAAGATACTAAATTGTGGGGGATAAACTTTGATTTTATTACTACTTTTAAAATAGTGACTAAAAACTTTTGACATATAAAAATGCTTCCTATTTCTCTGTTTCTCTGTCACTTTCTAGTTCTCTCTTACATACCCATATGCAAATTTTAGTAAAATAATACAAAAACAGATCAATAGCATCTTTGATGATGGTATTAGAAGGGAAAAAACAAACATTTGTAAGCAAAACTCTAGAGTTGATCATATCTTACGTTGATCATATCATATCTAAAACCACTGTCTTGTTCTCAGAATAAGAGAGAAACATCTTGATCCATGTCCAAGATTCTCTTTTCTCCATCTCAATATATAAACATATAGGCTTAGCCTATAATTCCTATTGATGATTATATAATTTATTAAGAATATTATCAAGTAAAGAAAAAATATTAAACAACTAAACAACATAAAGAAGGCTGTGACTGGACTCCCAGATAGAGTTACCATTTTGCTTTGGGAAATCCAGGGAATGAAGCACTACTTCTTGGACTCCATTCCTGACTTTAGGAACACCTAAAGTCCATAATTGCTAGTCTTACCTCCTCGGTCTCATCTCAGATCTAATTCATAACTTTACCACCTTTCTGTCTGACTTCCTTCCTTTTACTCTCAGGTTCACAATTCATCTTTTTGAGTTTTTTTTTTTCTTTTTTTGAAGGGGGGAAGGCAGGGCAATCGGGGTTAAGTGCCTTGCCCAAGGTCACAGGATAGTGAGTGTTAAGTGTCTGAGGTTGAATGTGAACTCAGGTCCTGCTGACTCTACAGCCAGTACTCTATTCACTGTGCCATCTAGCCACCCCCTCACCTTCTTGTATCTCTATGTCAACTCTCAACCTCAGTGCTTTTTGTGCCCCAAACCTTTGAAGAAAGCATTTTCCTTTAGGCAACTCAGGCCAACTGAATTCCTCTGCATTCCTGTGAAAATTCTCAGGAACACAGAGCTTTGATGATATTATGTTTTCAGATCTACTAGGAATGTTTTCCTTATATAAATGCTGAAATCTTCCTTTCTGCAGGATCTGTGTATTGCTATTAGTTCTGTCCTCTGGGGTCAAACAAAATCCATCTAATCCCTCTATTACATCACAGCTGTCCATATACTTAATGATACCTCTTATTTTTTCACCATTTTCTCTTCTCCAGGTTTACATTATGCAATCAGTAGTCATTTGACTATAGTCCCTTCAGTATCATGGCTCCTCTTTTGATTACTCACATTCCTTTTAATAACCAGAGTAATTTCTGTTGTAGTTATTATCACCTTTCATTTTGCCTCCTTCTCTGCTTTCTTCTTTTTTTCTTGCTTAATTGCTTAATGAACACAAGATAGAGAGAATTTCCTAGACAATTTAGTATAAATATCCCCCAATTCCCTCAGTTTACAGAACTGAGTATCCTTTTCTTCTCACACTCCTTTCTACAGATTTTCCCCTGGAAACAGCTGCCCCCAGAGAACCTCACCATGGTCACTGAATTCATTTTGCTGGGCTTTTCTAATCTCCAGGAACTACAGCTTGTACTCTTTGGTGTCTTCTTCTGCCTCTACATAATCATCCTGTGTGGGAACATCACAATTGTTACAGTCATCCTCCTCGAACACAACCTACACACCCCCATGTATTTCTTTCTAGGGATCCTCTCTGTCTCTGAGACCTGTTATACCTTTGTCATTTTGCCCAAGATGCTTCTCAACCTGCTCTCTATGCTCAGGACCATCTTCTTTACCAGCTGTGCTATTCAAATGTTCTTCTTTCTTTCCTTTGCTATCAACAACTGCTTATTGTTGGGTGTAATGGGTTATGATCGCTATGCTGCCATCTGTCACCCTCTGCGCTACCCAGTTCTCATGAGTTGGAGGGCCTGCAGACTGCTAGCAGCTACCTGTGGGGTAAGTGGATGCATGATCTCAGTGCTTAGCACAACCTTGGTTTTCATTCTCCCCTTCTGTAACTCTAACAAGATCAACCACTATTTCTGTGACATTTCACCTCTTATTCACCTTGCCTGTGGTGACACCTATGTCAATGAGATGATAATATTCATCTGTGGTGTCCTAGTGCTTGTGGTCCCTCTAATTTTTGTTTGCATCTCCTATGGCTTCATTGTCAGAACCATCTTGAGGATTCCATCCACTGAAGGGAAGAGGAAGGCCTTCTCTACTTGTGCCTCCCATCTCACAGTAGTTACAATCCACTATGGATGTGCATCCTTTGTTTACCTGAGACCCTCATCCAAGGTCACATCTGACAAAGACCAGTTGGTGACAGTGATTTACACTGTTATCACCCCCCTGCTGAATCCCATGGTTTATAGTCTCAGGAACAGGGATGTTCAGATGGCCATCCGAAAAGTTATTGGTGGAGGAAAGTCTTCCCTTAAAATCCTATAATTTCAGCACTTCAGAACTGCTGGCAAATAATTGTGTGTATATGTGGTTGGATATATTTTTGTTTCAACCATAGCCATGGACTGAGTGTTATTCTCAGAGCTAAATACTTTCAAACTTGTCTTCGGATTTTTATACTCTCCCCTGCCCCGAATTTATTGATTTATTTATTTTTCATTTTCAATATTCATTTCCATAAGATTTTGAGTTCCAAATTTTCTCCCCATCTCTCCCCTACCCCCACCCCAAGATGGCAAGCATACTGATTGCCCCTTCCCCCAGTCTGCCCTCTCTTCTATACCCCCATAGTTCCCTTTCCTCTTTCCCCCTTATTGTCTTGTAGTGCAAAATGGATTTCTATACCCCGTTGACTTTATATTTTATTTTCTGGTTGTATGTAAAAACAACCTTTTAACATTTTTTTTTTAAACTTTGAGTTCCAGATTCTTTCCCTTCTTCCCTCATCACCACCATCCCCCATTAAGAAGACAAGCAATTTAATATAGGTTGCACATATGTAGTTATGCAAAACATTTCCATAATAGTCATGTGTGAAATACTAACTGTATTTTCCTTCAACCTATCCTGCTCCCCATTTATTCTATTTTCTCCATTGACCCTGTCCCTTTTCAAAAGTGTTTGCTTCTGACTATCCCTTCTTCCAATAAGCTCTTCCTTCTATCATGCCTCCCTCGTACTCTTTCCCCCTCTTTTTGTGTAGGGTAAGATACCCAACTGAGTGTGTATGATATTCCCTCTTTAAGCCAAATCCAAGAGAGCAAGGTTGATTCCATTCCTTTCACCTTCCTGCTCTTCCCCTCCATTGTAACAGCTTTCTCTTGCCTCTTTTATTTGGGAAAATTTACAGTTTTCTTTCTCTCCCTTTTCTTTCTCCCAATATATTCCTCTCTCATCCATTTATTTTATTTTTTAGATATCATCTCTTCATATTCAATCCACCGTGTGACCTCTGTCCATATCCACACACACAAATATATGTATGCATATACATATACACATAATACATTTCTACGCAATATACACATGCATATATAGATACATATATACATATGCACACTATATATGTATATAGATATGTATGTGAGTATGTGTGTGTATATCTATATGAAAAGTATATGATCTGTTTGTCTTCTAATTTTTTTTTAACAGTACGATCTTTAATATTGAGTTCTCACATCTATTTTGGAATGCATTTGGAATACAGTCTAAGAGATGTCATTCTTAGGTTAATTTATGTTAGACTGTTTTTCAGTTTTCCCAACACTTTTTGTTAAATAGTTCTTTCCTATGTAAGTTATGTTTTCCCCTTTATAGAACACTATGTAACTGTTTTATTGTTTTTGATTCTCCCCTATCTAGCCTCTTTCATTGATATACCTCTCTTTTTCTTAACCAGTACTAGATATTTTTTGATGAATGGTGCTTTATAATACAATAAGAAGTCTGGAAGTGCTATTCTTCATTTGTCCCTTCTTTTTGTCGTTATTTCCCTTTGTATTCTAAATTGTATTTCCCCAAACGAATTATTATTTTTTATCAACTTCTTTAAAGTATCCATTCAATCATTTGAGTAATATAGCATTAAAAGTATGTTAACTTTGCTAATATTTCCATTTTTCTTATTTTTCTATAACTCAATCATGAGCACTTCTCCAGTTATTTAAGTTATTCTTGATTTCCTTTAAGGAACATTTTGTAATTGTATCTATACAAATCTTTTGTTTGCCTTGGTATACTGATATCTAGACATTTTATGCATTATGTAATTACTTGTAATAGAATTTCATTCTCAAATTTTGCCTCTTTGGTGTTGTTATTGTTGCATACATTTTTACAAGATTTTGAGTTTCAAATTTTTCTCCCTCCATCTCTCCCCTCTCCTCTTCTGAAAATTGTAGGAAATTGGATATAGGTTATACATGAACTGTCATGTAAAACATATTTCCATATTAGTCACAGTTATGGAAGAAGATATAAATCAAAAGAAAAAAACACAAAAAGGAATAGAGTGAAAAATATGCTACACTTTGCAGAGTTCATAATTTCTTTTTCTGGAGGTGGATAACATTTTCCTTTGTGAGTCCTTTGTATTTGTCTTGGATCATTGTGTTGCTGAGAAGAGTTGATCATCACACAATGTTGCTGATATTGTGTACAATGTTTTCCTTGTTCTGCTCATTTCACTTTGCATCAGTTTTTTACAAATCTTTCCAGGTTTTTCTGAAATCTACTTGTTCATCATTTCTTATAGCACAGTAGTATTCCATTACATTTATATACCACAGCTTATTCAGCCATTTCCTCATTGATGGGTGGCCCTTCAATTTCCAATATTTTTTTTTTTTTAAAGCAATTGGGGTTAAGTAACTTGCTCAAGGTTACACGGCTAGTCATTATTTATTCGTGGGTGCTCATTTTCTGAGGCCGGATCTGATCTCGGGTCATCCAAACTCCGAGGCCGGCGCTCTTACTCACTGTGCCACCTAGCCGCCCCTTTAGGGCAATTGGGGTTAAGTAACTTGCCCAAGGTTACACGGCTAGGTTTTTTTGTTTGTGCGGATTAAGTGTTGGAGGCCGGCTCCGAACTCAGGTCCTTCTGATTCCAGGGCCGGCGCTCTATTCACTGCGCCACCTAGCCGCCCCAATTTCCAATATTTTGCCACCACAAAAAGCATTGCCATAAATATTTTTGGACACGTATGTCATTTTCCATGTTTTATGATTTCTTTGGGATATAGACCTAGTAGTGGTATTACTGTGTCAAAGGGTATGTACTATTTTATAATCTTTTGGGCATAGTTCCAAATTCCTGTCCTGAATGGTTGGATTAATTCACAACTTTACCAACAGTTCATTAGCATTACAAATCTCCCACATCCTACACAACATTTCTCATTTTCCGTTTTTGGGTCACATTTTCCAGTCTGATAGGTATGAGTAGGTACCTCAGAGTTTTTTAATTTGTATTTCTTTAATCAAAAATGATTTAAGCAGCTCTTCATATGTGTAGAGATAGTTTTGATTTCTCCATCTGAAAACTTCATGTTCATTTCCCTTGATCATTTATCAACTGGGAAATGATTTGTATTTTTATAAATTTGACTCAATTCTCTTTGCCCTAATAGATAACCAATTCTTATAAACATTCCATGTGATACTGAGAAGTACATTTTTTAGCAATCACATTTAGAAGATGATGTAATTCTTTTCTCTCTAGCTTGTCCAGCAACTTGTGTAATTTTATGTTGTCCCATTTGCTTGTTTTTTCTATTTTATTCACCCCAAATTGAGACCATTAAAATCTCTTGCTATTATTCTCTTTTCTAAAAATTCAGTTAATTTTTCCATTATGAATTTTGTTGCTAAGACAACTAGAGCATATAAGCTTAATGTTGATGATTTCCTGTCTTAGCTTTTCTAAGAATCATGTAGTTTTCCTTGCTTATCTATATTTATGTTGGAGTTCTGTTTTTGTTTTATTTAATAGTTTGATTGCAGGTACTGTTTGTTTGCATTTATCCTGTGTCCATGCTCTCCTACTCTCCTGGATGTCAGCTCTAGGAGTTCTAATTCCACCTTCTCTCAAGGCAGAAAAAAGGGCTCTCTTAGCATTATTTTCCTACAAAAATACCCTTTGTAAGGTTCCCATTCCTTGAAATAAAATCTCTCTTTTTCATGGGAACATGCAGTAGGGGTTCTCCCTCCTACCACTGAAATAATGTGTTCCCTTTTTCTCTTCCTTTCCTTCTTTTTTTCTTTCCCCCTTTCTTTACCCCCCCCCCCCCTTTTTTATTGTTCCCTTTGCCTCCTTGCTGTTCTCCTGTAGAGTTTATTCCTGGTACACCATAGGAGTAATTTCCCCTTCAATTTTTAGCTTTTGACTTCATTGGGTTACATTCCACTCTATCTTCTTTCTCCCTTTCCCTCTTTTTTTTTCCTCCCTTGCATTCTGTGATTTAGTCCTGTGTAAAAATTGATTTACTTGTAAATTGTTTTGTTTTTTTTTTAATTTAAAAAGTGGATTTTATTACCTTGGGACACCACGGGACTGTCAGGGTACATGGTCACCCAAATCAGACAGTGCCTTTGCACAGACAGTGTGCTGGTTTTATAGAGGTTCCATAGCCAGGTTATGTAAGCTGTGATTACAGTGATGTAAGCTGAAACTCCAATGATTGGTCAGTGTACACTTGAAACTACAATTAGTGATTGGTTAGTATACATTTGAATTTCCTGCTGGCAGGAAACCCTAGGCTAGGACTCCCACCCACAGATTAATCAAGGGAAAGCAAGGGGTGGGCTTTCTGCCTGTTTACAGATTAAGCAAGGTGGAGTTCTTTGTTTTACAAATTAATGAAGGAAAGGTTGGGCTGCCTGTTTTACAAATCAAGGAAAGGGAAGGTTGGGCTGCCTATTTTACAACTCAAGGAAAAGGTGAGTGGATTTGTGTTTGACATTCCGGAAGGGCAAAGTGACAAATCAATGGGGGAAGGGCAGAGTGGAGCTGGGTCCAACATTCCCTACTCTTTCTTGTAGTTATGTCAAACCTTTGACATAGCTGGGTTCACATCTAGGGGTAACATCTAGACTACCCAATTCTGTTCCTAAAGGATGGGGGTGGTGTCTGATAATTAACATTAATGGAGTTAACACTGGATTTAACAAATTGTAGAAAACAATTAATGAGATAGGGTCCTACAATTAGGGCTATGATCAGGAGGAGGAGAGGCTAATACCAATACTAATACCAAGGTTGATACCAATGTAGTGAGCCAGGGGGATGTTCAGAGAAACAGGGACTGATACCCATTCTCAGAATTTTTCTAGCTTCCTCTGTCTATTAGCAATATTCTGGCTTACCAACTTCAGAATCTCCCTCACCACTCCAGAGTTGTTGCACAGAAGCAACAAGGCTCACCAAGGACTGCACACAGTCCACCCTGTTTAAGAAGGTCAAGGCCTCTGTGGTTCTGAAGAACCACCTCTGCCAGAGAGTCCACCTGTCTTTCCAGGGCTGAGATGGACTGCTCTGTGTGGGAGAGGTCAATATTTACCTGTGTACTTAAGGCCTGATGGTTAGCCTCCCCCTTAATCAAGGCTGCCATCCCAGTCGCTGCAGAACCCACAAGGCCCAAGCCTACTGAGATGGGAATGAGGACTGGTACTGCCTGCCTTAGGTGGTGGCTCAGTTGCCCTTCTGGAAAAGTAATGCCAACCTTGTTCACATGGGAGAAGGGTGACTCGGGGAATTATGGCCACTAGGATACACAGGGTTCCCTCAGCGTGTTGTTGTCTGAGGAACATTGTAGCAGAGACATACTGGGTAAGGCCATCATGGCATGCCCACCAGGCTCCTAGAGGGGCAGGGAAGTAGTCTGAGCTAGAGGCCTGAATCATGTGGGTTTTTCCACAAATTGAGCTATACTGAGAGCTGGATAAAAGGGGTGCTGGATGATATGAGGCAGAAACCTGTTCCCTGTACATACCCAAGGGAGAGCCTTGGGTGGTCCCAATCACAATTCTGTGTTGGAAATAAGGGTGACTGAGGCATTTAGTAAGGAGACTGGGGTTCAACACAAATCCAGAAATCCTTTCCCAATATGTGGTTAGAGCTGTTAAGTGTTTTATGAACAGCTGACAGAAGGGTAATTAAGGGGACCTGATAATTGTGAGATTCCTGAACCTTTGAAGATAGCGGGGTATATTACCTGACTGTGGCCAATGTGGTGACAGCTGGTATTGTGATTTGGACATCGGGGTTCCCTATTGGGGGAAGCAATGGGATGACAATGGCGGAGGGGCACAGGAGGCTTCTTGGCACTTGCCCTCCCTCTTCCTTTTCCTCAGGGACTAGGTCCTTTCTCAGAACCTGAGAAACAGGAATTCACCAGGCCGAGTCAGAGGGGTTTTGAATGGTGAGATTTGGGCATGGGTTGCTAGGGGTCAGACGCAATTGTATGGATTCAGAACAATGGGTCCAATGTAAATTGGTTCTTATAAGGTTTAGTACATGATGTTTCAGGATTTGACTTCTGTTTTCACCCTTGCCACCTTGTGTACATTTAGAAAGAAGACTCTTAAACTCCCTATTGTTATTTTGATGTGTTTGGTTAATGTATTTGTTTACCTTTATTGTATTTCTGTCATCTGTAGTGTTTGAGAAGGAAATAATTTAATTAGAATTGCCTTTCTTCCTAGGCTTGCTTTGAATGCCTCTTTTTTATTGAATGTCCATCCTTTTTTTTTAATTTATGGTTAGGCTCAGATTTTTGAACAGGTTACCTTGAGCTCTTAAGCATCTTGAGCTCTATTGCTCTTTGGAACACATTATCCCATTCCCAAATGCAGTTTCTGGTGAGCACTAAATAGTTTTGCATTATTAAAACTACCTTTCCTTTCTTTTAAGGCCTTTTTCATGGTGGCTAGTAGAATTTTTTCCTCAATGGATGCTTAAATTTAACCACTATATGTTTTGGAATTTACAGCAATTTTTCCCCCCAAGTATTGATCATGATTTTTTAAAATTAGATTTTATTTTCTGTGTTAAATTCTGTCCAGTTTTATTGTATTGATTCTTACATCATTGTGTTCAGGTTTGTTTGGTTGTTTTTTTTTTTAATTGTCATGTCCTTCTGGGAGACTGATAGTTCTACAAAAACCTGACAATGACTACCAGGATTTGATTAGGTGGTAGATGTGAATTGCATGAAGCTCAAAGGAAGAGAGTTTACTGAGTGATGGAGGAAGAGGGAGAACCTGGAAATGGCTATGGGGAATAAGAAGTATTCCAAATCCCCCACCTAGACCAGTGGGCAGAGGAGAATGAATGAAGTGGAGGATGAGTGAAGGTACAACCTATTCTAGAAAGGGTCACCAGGGAGGCTGTGTCATTAGTGGAGATCCAGGTTTCAGTGAGAGTTAGTTGATGGAAGTGTGAGAAATAGCAAAGGTTTAAGTTTCCACAGGCCCCAGAACAAGTTAACAAAACTTAAAAGAAACAATACTAGCCTTCTTCTTATTGGTTGCCACAAATTTGGTGGGTAGATATGTACAAGTAAGGGATTGAATGATGTTTCCTTCTGATTGGGTAGAAGGGTCAAATGAATAATTATGATAATAAAGGATTGTCAAATGTAACTCTCATTGGCTGTCTCCAAACCTGGTGCATAATGATGTACTGGAAAACCACTGTCTCCTGATAGGATACGAATTCATGAGCAATCATGTTAATGAAGGCTTGAGATTGCTTTGTGCCAATTAGCTTGAGTTTGTGAGCCCACCTCACTGACCAATGTTGAGACTGGACAGGGGAATGGGCCAGGTTAGGATTAGGATAACAGAAACCTGTGAGCTTCTGTGATTTGTACTCCCTGGCTGAGACACCTTTAGTGCTTGAGGGCTGTGCCCTTTCTCAAAGGACTCTTTCTGCTCCAGCTCAGACTCTGGTTTTGAAGATCTAGCAGTGGTTTCTATCCCACACAGAAGGATTGAGAGAGGAAAAGTGTTAAGATAAAGAGAAGGGTGTTGTCTATAGAATAGGCTTCCATAGGGCACAGTAAAAAGACCTAGGTGGTATTTAGTTGAAATTTTAGGTGGGAAGGTTGAGGAAGGTGGGAATAAAAAAATCAGTTGGTGGGGGTGGGAATGGGATTTGGATGATGACCATAAGGGTTTATAGTCATTGGGTGAAGGGTTTGACAAAGTGTGAGAATGTTTATCACGAAGTGGAGGTTGCCCCTCTTCTTGGAGATTTGGTCTAGAGGCAAATAAAGTATCAGATAAGAGGGACATTTGGAAACTGTTCCTCCTGTGACTTGAGGGAGTCCCGTTCATGACTCATCAAGTAAAATGATAAGAGGGAAGCCTGGATTTACCACTTCTTTTCCATCCAAATAAAGGAGATTAGGAAGGAAAAAGGCAAAGCAGGAAACAGGAGTCAAACATGCACAGCAAGAGAAAGAAGTCCCATTCCCCACTAACTTTTCTCTTTCTCTTCTCACAAAGGAAAGGCACAACAGGAGAGGGAAGACCTGAGGTCAAAGGGAATATTATTCCTCTTTACTGGAGATTTTCCATATCCCCACTTTGATATTGGGCTAGTAACAGGAGGTGGAGGTTCCCTTGTGCTGGTGTAGATAAATCTTTGCTTTGGGAACGTTCTGACAACAAGCCCTGAAATCTGAAATAATTTTTAGAAAAAAATGTATTAGGTCATTTGGTAGAGTTAAGCAAGTTGGAGAGGTTTGGTCTGTTCTCATACAGGCTCTAAAAGGTTTATAATATATAGGATTTTGGGGCAGCTAGGTGGCGCAGTGAGTAGAGAGCTGGCCCTGGAGTCAAAAGGACCTGAATTCGGATACAGCCTCAGACACTTACCACACACAAACAAAAAAATCCTAGCCGTGTGACCTTGGGCAAGTTACTTAACCCCAATTGCCCTCCAAAAAGCTATATATATATGATTTTGATAAGGGTGCCCACTCAGGAACCACACACACCTAAGCCAAAACATTAAGGGAATCCAACATACAAGCTTGGGTGGAGCCCTCACATTTTCTGGGTGTGGTAATTCAAAACAAGGATGCTTTAGGCAAGAATTACTAGAGAATTATTTGGATCAAGTAATGTTCTGGGTATGGATAACATTTAATCACATAAGTTTGTATTTAAACAGTAATAATTTTTACCAAACAGTCTAATAAAGCATTTTGACCACAGGCAGATGGAAGACACCTGAACCAGCTCCTTTGCTTCCCCCTTCAATTAAGATGCTATATCCAGCCAGAGATAGAAGGCATAAACTCACTGTCAGAGGAAATTTTGGTTCCTCTTCAAAATAAAGAACTATGTGAAGTCCATAGGGAAAGCTCAATATTGACAAATAAGAGGAGGCTAAGTAAAGGATAGGTCATGTAATTTGGACATTAAATGATTTATATATGAATTCAACAGGTGTTGAGGAAAAGGAAAGACATTCTTTGTGAAAAAAAATTGTGCAAAGATGTTAAATTGGACCATATTTTGTCTCAATTACTTTTTTCCCCATGGGAAATATAACTGTCTTTTATTGTGTACATTTTAAAATGATTTCCCAATTTCTACAAACCATTAAGTATACTTAGCTTAATATTTATGTTGCAAACCTGTCTTGCTCCCTAAATAAACAACATAATTCCAACAATTTATCCAGGGGGCCATGTCATCTGACATCCTCCAAGGATGTGCAAATGGATATGTTAGACAGATTGGCCCCCCATCTGCACCTTCGTTTATCACTATTTGGTATCCTCTCTTCAGACCCAGGTCAGCTGCACATTTCTTGCCAACAATCATTAAGTGTTCTTCTGCAACAGATATCTGGGTAATGCTTTTCTTAGGTATTACGAGGAAATAAGTTGGGGCTTCTGGGCAAACCTCATGGAAAGCAAGGCACCAGTAATCCTCAAAAATGATTTTGGCCAGGATTTCCTTGGTATTTATTTTCCTGAAGATGGTGTCTCCCCCAGGCTGGGCAGTTTGAGCTTTGCTGATCTCATCAGCCATAGTGGCCTCTCCCTCCACCTCAGCTTTCACAGCCACAATGGTACTCTATTGTCTCAATTCTTCTCTAGCCCTTAGTCATTGCTTCAGACAAACTGAGGCCCGAGAAAGACCTCAATTTAGAAGGACCAAAGTCAACCACCACATCTTCGGTCATCTCCAGTCATTTTGACTTTTGTTTTGCCACTGAACTTTGGTGACTCTAGAGGAGAGAATAAGGCTAATGACTTTTTGTAGCTCTGGCTCACTTAAATCCAATTCATGTGTAAGTCAAAACACTACCCTTGTGATGTCATTGGGCCTCTTTGAGAATGAAGGATGAACAACAACAACGGTATAAACAAAAGCAGTAATGCAGGAAAGCACAGTGTATATTTGGAAGCCTTGGGCAGTTTGGCTTTAGCATGAAGCTTAGGAAGTAAAGAGAATAGTTAATGAAGGAAGGTAATTACTATTTATAATATAGATTGGTTTTGTATGGCCAGATTTTGCAGGACCTCAGAGACAGTGGCAACTAAAAGTAGACTTATAATAGAATTCTTTCTCCTTTCAGGAATCCGTTTTGCTCTGGTGAAGTGTTTTCTATAGATCAATATCTGATTAAATTCAAGAGGAGAAAATAGAGAAATATTTCCATAGTCAAGGAACATTTCAATACCCACAAGGATGTCTTTTTGGAGTCAGTTCTGTCACCAAATCACTTGTGAAATTAAATCCATTTAAAGCCAGAAAAAGATGTGCTGCTCATCACTATGATCCCAGAACCAGTCCTTTTGAGAAGTATTCTACTATTCTATCCATGATATTGCCTCTGGAGCTATATTAGTGTCTGTGAGACCCTAGAGGTTTCATATGCACAAATGAAATATGTACAAAACTATTTTGAAATGGAAAATAATACTAGAAGTGAATAACCCTGTGCCACGAGAAGTCAGGGAAAAGGAAAGATAACTTCTCTCTAGGTATATTTGGGAAGGATTCAAGGGAGGCATAAAATTTAAGCTGGTTTTTGAAAGTGTGGACAAAATTTTAGAAGACAAAGTTGCTTCAAACATGGGAAATGGTGTGAAAGAAGATGCTGAGACAAAAGAACCTCATTTTCCAGTTTCACCTAATGTGTGGGAAAAGTACAATGAATCACTAGGAATATTTGTCACAGCCAGATTATATAGTTTTCTCTTTATGAATTTCTGTAGGTTTTGTACAAAAAAATCTGTTGGAAATAGGAGTCCCTGATCAGAGAGGGAAAGAGGCTGGAGTTAGAGAGACAAGTGAGCAGTCTGTTGATAGCCCAGGGAAGAGATAATGAGGACTTGGATGCTGGTGATATCAGTGAGAGAGGAAGGGAGATAAACATCTGCATCACGGCTAATTCATGATGCTACCTTCTCTTCCTGCTACTTCTTCACTCAGTCAATCTCTAAAAAAAGTCATTGTCAGTCAACATCAGTGTACTGTAAAGTGAACATGTGCAGAAACTTGACCCAAAGGACTCTGGGCAGCACAAGAAGAAAAATACCATGTGCTCAAGGATCTTAAAATCTAGTTATAACCACAATATACATATATTAAATAACTGAATAATATATGTCCCAACAGATATATTAGGAATTGGGGGGATGGAGACAAGATGGCAGAGAAAAGCAGGAATTTGCTTGAGCTCCTGCTCCAACCACCTCCAATACCTGTAAAAAATGACTCTAAACAAATTTTAGTCCTACAGAACCCACAAAGTGACAGAAAGAAACAAATCTGCTGAAAGTCAGCAGGCTGACAGGAAGGGTCTATTGCACCAAGCAGGGAATGGAGCTCAGTCCCACTTGGGCTGCACCAGCCCAGACTAGCTACACAGACCAGCCAGAATAGACTTCAGGTGAGTGAATCACTGGCTGCTGTGGTAGTTTCCAGATTCCTCAACTCATAAATACCAACAAGAAAGTAAAACGTCAGTGGGGAATCTCTGTTGTAATTGGGTGAGAGAAGAGCATGGTCTGGCCTCTGCTCCCAGGCAGCAGAGGTGGCAGCAGTGATTGGGGCTGCTTCCAAAACTCTAGACCAACAGATCATGGGGAGACCAAGTGGCTGAGTGGAGGGCAATTGCAGGACTCTTCTTGTTGGCACTGAAGCAGCATTCTCTTGCTTTGCCCTGCTGGGATCTGGGTTGCAGTCTTGGGTGACGACCCTGGGATGAGGAGTGATAGCATGGCAGAGATTGTTGAGGCTGTGGAGAGGCTGTCTCCCTCACAGTTCTGAGGCAGATGCCTATAAGAAGCTCTGACAACAGCTGTGCAAATTCCAAGAAATTTGGGACACAGCACTCTCCATTCTGGAAGCAGAGTTCTACTGTGGCCAAGAGCTCAAAAAACAAATCATTTACTGGCAAGATGAGAAAACAGAGGAAGCAAAATCGAACTATAGAATCATTTTTGGTGACAAAGCTGGTCAAAACATAGAACTAGAAGAAGACAACAAAGTCAAAACTCCTGTATCAAAACCCTCCAAGAGAAATATGAATTGGTCACAGGCCAGGGAGAAGCTCAAGAAGGATTTTGGAAATCAAGTAAGAGAAGCAGAGGAAAAAATGGGAAGGGAAATGAGAATAATGTAAGAAAGTCATGAAAAATTAGTCAATAACCTGCTACAAGAGACACAAAATTACTGAAGAAAATAACACCTTAAAAATAGTCTAACTCAAATGGCAAAAGAGGTCCAAAAAGACAATGAGGAGAAGAAAGTCTTAAATAAAAGAATTGGCCAGATGGAAAAAGAGTTTCCAAAGCTCACTGAAGAAAATAATTCCTTCAAAATTAGATTGGAGCAAATGGAAGCTAATGACTTCATGAGAAATCAAGATACTATAAAAACAAGCATTTTAAATTTCCTACTCTAGATCCACATGAATGAAAAAAATATAGAAGTGGGAAAGAATATATAACCCTGAATGGAAATGAGAAGTAATTGAGTGGGTTGGGCCAATCAGATATTTCCTGGGCAAGGGGAGGTTTTTGTTTTTTTTCAAATCACATTTTAGAGAGCAAGGATTTTGACTGGTAGACACTGTGAGAAGGTACTTGAGGACCAGTGAGATGTATGTGCTTTGTTTAAATGCCAGATATTTGCTCATATTTCTAGCTCCATTGGGAAGATGCCATTTGATCTATGAGGGTGTGGGCTTAGTTCTCACCTAGTTTCTAAGGTGAGAACAGTGGACACACAAATTGCTCTTGTCTCCTTGGCTGAAGGCAGACTTTGAATAGGAAATCCCTCAAGGAAGTTTCTTCAACATGAGCATGCAGATAGTTGATGCAGTGAACGGAGTCCTGGGCCTGGAGTCATAAATATCTGAGTTGAAATCCAGCTTTGGAAACTTACTAGCTGTGTGTTCTTGGGACAAGTCATTTAACCTCTGTTTGCTTAAGCTTGCTCAACTATAAAATGGGTATAATTTAAATGGGGAGGTAGGGAATACCTGTCCAAGCTGAAACCTTTCCTGACTGTGAATTTTCTCTTTGAGCTTCATTTTCAGGTTTGTCATGTCCTGAGGCCAATGTCTCACTACTTCAGGGATAATGCTAGCAGCTCAATGGGAGTACAGTCTGTGACCTATGGCCAGTGGATATCTGTCCCTGGAAACAAAGGCTGGGAGGGGGACCCTGGGAAAGTTAATTCTGAGCTTGACTGTGGCATCCTGTCATACACTTGGTTTCTTATACTAGTCTCACCTGAAATCATTTGGAACTAAGAATGCTTTGGCCATTCTGTGCCCATAGGCTTCATCCTAGAGGCTGCAATAGTGGTCCCAATCTGTTTCTACCTCTCATAGCAAAATATCTATAACCAGGGCAAGTACTTCTTCTTGTAATTGTTGTTGCAAACCTTAGCACCCCTTGCCATTTTCCCTGAGATTCCATACCCCAAATAACTGATTAAATGAGTATCTCACCTTGTCATCTGCCTATTTATTTTTATTTTGCTGGGTTTAAATTTTTTATTTTTAATTTATGGAATAATGCAAGCATTTCCATAGCATTCTACATTAAAACAAGACAATTGCATATGAAATTGTAAATCCACTATGAACAACTTGTTTCTTTGAATTATACAGAAAAATTATCATATAAAATTTTTTGTTACATCCTATTTCCTAAAGATGGTTACTATTAGGCACAAATAAGCACCCACACACACACCTTATATACCTACCTATATATGTATATATACACATACATATACGCATAAACATATATACATATACACATATGCACACATGTATACATATTTGTGTGTGTGTGTGTGTATGGAAAAAAGAGTCATCTATTCCTTTTGATAATTTGGTTGCAGATTTACTACCCTGAGAAATTCAAATTCATAACCAGAAGGTTTTATTCTATAAGTCAGATTTTCATAGATTTTATATAGTCTTGTATAGTCTCCCTTCAGCCTGTTGTTGGCAGTGTCTAAATCAAGTATCTCGTTTAGATAAGGCCAGAAGCAGCAAGAAGGATCTGCTGGAAGAAGTTGCTCTGAGAATCCACCTATTCCAGAATGCCTAGGAGGGGAGATTTACAGAAGACCCGGTGACAGCGGTAGAAGATGTTCTCAGGAACAATGGACAGTGGCAGTGCCTTATCCTTCCCTTACACTTCTCCATGTACTGTTATTATTATTTTTTTCTAAGACTTGCTTGCCCTAGTGGAGTGTCTGCAACAGCTCCTGTCAATCTCTTTCCCACTTTCCCTCAAGTTATTCCCATCAAGGTGAACATCATAGTTTAAAAACCCATGATGATGTATTTAAAAATTTATGTCTTTTTATATCCCATGAATCTGGTCCTTCTCCCACCCCCTTCCTTCCTAGTGGACCTTTTTAAAGTTGACTCCCCTTTTAGCCTCGGGGATGTTGTCTATCCTCTTTTTCAGGGACTACTTTGTTTCCTTATCTGTACCTTGCTCCTTTTTCTGGGGAGAGGTGGAATTAAATGATGTTTATGTGTCCCTTCTCATATTGGGGTCCGTGTTACTGATACTGACATAACCAGCATTTCATTGAATTCCTCAATTCTTTTCTTCATCAGTGATGGAATCTGTTTTGACCAAGACAAGGGAAAGTTGAATGCAGCTATTGACCTTGCTTGATCCTAGGGCTACAAATTGAGGTTGATTAAAACCAATTAAGAGTGAACTATTGAAACCAGTGTTTTGTTTTGTTTTTAAGAATGTTGAATAAAAATGTCAGGAAAAACCATTTGACTTTGATCCCAACTCCACTATTGGAGTAGGTCCAAACTAGTTCCCCTGTTGCTGTACCTAGAGCCTAGGCCCACTAAGACTAGATGTCACCTCTTCCCACCCCCATCCCCTTGCCCCTGGGTATCCCATAGCTTTTTCTATAGACATTTGGTTATTATGAAAAACAACTTATATAACAGTTTCTCAAGGCTGTGCCTTCCATGAGACTTTCTCATTGTTTAAATGAATTTGACCCTGCTGCTCCTCTGCCCATTTTGGCCACTCCAGTACTTTGGTGTTACATGATGATCCTGGATTGCAATTCCCTTGCTTTTAGTTTTGGCTCTTTTGGCAGACTTCTTTATTTCACATTGACAGTGTATACATTATAGTAATGATATTCTCCCTAGATTGTTTTTGGGGACAGCATATCCTGAAGCTGTATCTTTTTTCTAATTTGCCAAGTTCTTTGCTTTGAATGAGAATTGCCTCAGATAGGCTCTGAGGCCTAAGAACCTTTTTGTTTTTTAATTTAGAAAGAAAGTTTCTGAGCCAGACTAAGTGGAGAGACTGACATTATAAAGGGGAATAGTTGCAAAGGCTATGGATGACTTCATAAAAGTAAAGCCAAATGTTACCTGGCATGAATGCATAAAAACAGTAATTAAGATGTTTGAGAGAAGTGAGTTAGAAGACCTCTATGTCAATTCTGTTTCTAATACAGTTCTGTGCAAAGGAGAAAAACCTATTGAGTTCCTCGTCAGTGAGGAGAAATGAGAGCAGAGCCTGAAAATGGATCCTAAAACTTAAGGGAAAATTACACTGCAAAGACTGCCTTCTATGCTTTTCTCCAAGTCACTTGGAGATAAAAATGTGTAAAAGAGATCTGTAGGCCACTTGATGGGACACCGCTTTCAAAATGACATTAAATTATAGCTAAATATTCTAGCTGTTGAGTGGAAGAAGTGAAAACTTCTCAGACTATGCTCTAAAATCTAGTTAAGGCTTTTTGTGGGAAACAGGCCCAAGTTCCCCTTCACCACAAATGACATGATTTACAAGGACTCAAAACTCAGAGTGGTAAGGAGACACCTCTCTCCTCAGTGACACCTCAGCATAAGACATACCTAATAAAGACAGAACTGCTTTCTCAAATGTACATTGGGTGTTCTACTGTTTCCTTGTTCCCTATACTTGAGGTAGATTGCTGCACTTAGATTGTACACATGATTTCTAGCCAATGGAAGAAAAGGGTCAGAAGGGGAGTGAGGGAGAGTTCCACATTAGGGCTTTATAACTTCACCATTACCTTTTGTAAATTTCTTCTCCTCCCTAACCTTTTGTCAGGAGAGTGGCCCTTTCTTGAGATCATAATAAACCATTCTTTTCTGCTTCCTACCTTGAGAAACATCTGAGTATTCTTTGGGTAAGGATTTCTGTTGCACACAGTTTTGGGGTGCACACTGTGAATCTCTGTCAATATGTTGATCATAGCTTAACAGTGTAGGGAAAATTGTTGGTCAGGATAGAAAGAAACTTCTATCAGAGTACTACTTACATCTACTGGCACATAATAAACAAATCAGATTGTGATATTTTCACAGAATCATAGAATTTGAGCTAGAAGGGTCTCAACTAGCACCAAAGGATTTTCATCATTACTGTTTTCTAAAATAGTTTAAAGTCTAGAAGTTTTATTGCCCCTTCATTTTGGCCTTTTTTCATTTTCCCTTGATATCCTAGATTTTCTATTTCTACAAATGAATTTTCTTACTATTTAATTTAGCTTCATAAAGTACCCTTTGGCAGTCTGATTGTTTTAGCATTAACTCTGTATGTTAGCTTTTATAGTATTGTCATTTTAATTCTTTAACATGACCCTACTATTGATACTGGATATTTCTCTAGTCATTTACGCCATACTTTATTTCTTTTTATTTTTATTTATTTATTTTGGCTTTCTGGAGGGCAATTGGGGTTAAGTGACTTGCCCAAGGTCACATGGCTAGATTTTTGTGTTATGTGTCTGAAGCCGGATTTGAACTTAGGTCCTCCTGACCCTAGGGCTGGTGCTCTATTCGTTGTGCCACCTTGCTGCCCTATACTTTATTTCTTTAAGGAATATTTTGTAATTTGACTTATATAAATATTTGATAGATTGACTCACAGATGTCTTATGCATTTTGTAGTTATTTTGATTGAATTTCCCTTTCTATTATTCTCCCCTGGATCAACGTTAACATCACCAGTACGACCACCACCACCATCATCATTACTATCATCTCTATTATAAGTGTTGATTTTGTGGGAAGTTTTGTTGTATGAAATTTTGCTAAAGTTATTAATTGTCTCAAATGTTTTCCTTGCTGATTCACTAGGATTTTCTAAGGATCATATCATCAGCCATTAGAAATAGTTTTGTCTCCTTTTTGCTCATCTTTATAATTTCTTTTTCTTCTATCCCAGACAACTCTTCATTTCTCAGGAGCTATACTCCTTGAATTTGACTCCACCATCATCATGCCTTGCTACCTCCACCCCCACCCCTCATGAAAAGCTCATGACCAAGAAACTCATCACCACAAAGACAGGATCAGTTTTAGTACTCACACTTCATCAGTACCCTCAGTTGCCTCTGCCCCTCTGACTGCAGGGTGGGAACAAAAATCTGCTCCCAAATGTCCCATTTATAAAGGTCTCAGGAATTCAAACATCTCTTTACATTTTCCACTAGCTGCACTGTCTGCATTCAGCTCTACCATCATCATACTCTCTTCCCTACACCAACATCTTATGAATTCCTTAATGTTGGAGATTTATTGAATTTATTGATTTATTTTGTTAGGGGTGGCTAGATGATGCAGTGAATAGAGCACCAGTCTTGGAGTCAGGAGGGCCTGAGTTCAAATCCGGCCTCCGAAACTTAACACTTACGAGCCATGTGACCTTGGGCAAGTCATTTCACCCCAATTGCCCTGCCTTCCCCACTCCAAAAAACCAAAAAAAATTGATTAATTTTTTTCCTTTAATTATGTAATACTTCTCCTTCCCCTTTTTTCATCTAAAAATCTCCTTTTCTCCTCTTCAACTTTTGTTCATTATTCTTTTTTTCTGTCCCCTTTTCTTAGAAATGATTTTGTTGCATTGTTATCTTTGTTTATCTTCTTTATTTTTATTTATTCAATACTTTAATTCTTGAATAGAATTATATTTATTTTTTGCTTATTTCTCTACCATAATTTTCTTCTTCTTCTTCTCCTTCTCCTCCTCCTCCTCCTCCTCCTCCTCCTCCTCTTCCTCCTCCTCCTCCTCCTCCTCCTCCTCCTTCTTCTTCTTCTTCTTCTTCTTCTTCTTCTTCTTCTTCTTCTTCTTCTTCTTCTTCTTCTTCTTTTCCTTCTCCTTCTCCTCCTCATCCTCCTCCTCCTCTTCCTCCTCCTTTTGCTTCTTCTTCTTTATTTAGAAAATGTCTATTCTATTGTCTTTGTTGATCTTGTCCCACCTTCCCTTTGTTTTCTGTTATTCCTAACTCTTAGGATCTTCAGTTTATGAGGGAGGCACGATAGAGGTTATCCTGTGTCTTAAAATCTCATGGTTTGATGCTATTCCCTGCTCCACCCAAGATTAATCTCCTTCCCATCTACCATGAAATCTATTTTCTGTGTCCATGTTCCACCCTACTAAGTGCCAATCATCCTTCCAGTGTTTTGTTTCCCTTTCCTTGAAGACACCAGGTTGTCCATCTAAGTCCACTACTCTCACAAAGGACACAGTTTTCCTGTGCACAAGTAGACCCAAATTAGAACAATTATAAGGTCCTCATCTCCCACTGAAGATATATAACTCCCCCTTCCTCCCCAAGTTGTTCTTCAGTGGGATGCTATCTCTACAATGGGTTGAGAGCTAGCCCTGTATTCGCCTATTTTCAATCCTTCCACTTTATACCAACCCACCATTCTCCTATAGGTCCTAGAAAGCTGGTGATATTGTCCATTCATGGTCCACAAGGTTAAGAGGATTATTATCTCTATTTTACAGATGAGGAAATTAAAACTCAAAAATTTATGTTGCTCAGCTTAATATTCATTAGTGATAGAACTGGAATTAGAGCCTTGAAACCAAATCCAAATCACCACAATGTAGTGATTGAAATGTTAAGACTGACATAGAATAGAGGTTTTTAGTAGTAACCTAAAAAGAATTAGATTCCCTCTATGGAAAGGAGAACTTAACATTGAGACTGAGAGAAAACTAGACTTGGAGTTAGGATAGGCCTGGGTACAAATCTGGCCTCAGACCTTTAAAATTGCGTGATGTATGACCCTGGGCAAGTCACTAAGCCTCTATCTGCCTCAATTTCCTTATCTGTAAAATGAATAATAATAGCATTTACCTCCCAGGGTTATTGTGGAGATCAAATGAGACAATATTTGTAAAGTAACTTGCAAACCTGAAAGCACTAGGGAAATGCTATCTATCTATCTATCTATCTATCTATCTATCTATCTATCTATCTATCTATCTTCATCATCATCACCAGTAACAGAGGTATGGATTGATGGCCAATTAAAATGAAAGCTGAATTTTTTGTATGATTTGAGATGCATTGATTTCTTGAAAAGCAGCTTCTTTTCAAAATGATAGAAAAAGAATTTACTGAAGACTTACAATATTCTAAGCAATGTTCTGAGCAGGCATAGAAAGAAAAAAAAAACAAAGATGGGGTCTACCCTCAAAAAGCTTGCATTTTCATGGGGAGACAATCCTCAAAGTGTAGTATCGACCACAGAAAAGTACTTTGATCTGGAAATTTGCAGGGCTGCTAAGTAGAATCTTAGGGGAGAAGATTGACACACTACATCCAAGAACAATTCCAGAATTGATTGGATTATGGTTCATGGTTTCAGAACTGGTTGTGTGAGTAACATGTAAAGGGGTTCGAGGAGATAAGGTGACTGACAAGAAAAAGAAGCCTGGAAAGTTGGTAGTAAAGTGGAGAATAGTTGAGGTGTTTCCTCAAAAAAGAGATCTTGCTACTTACTGACTAGGCACTCACAGTGGGAAGAGGTTGGCAAGAGATTACTCTAAATAATAATTGACATCATAGAGTATTTTAAGTTTGCAAAAAGATCTTTCTTCAGATAATCCTGTAATGTGATTATCCTCATTGCACAGAAGAAGCAACTGAGATTCAGAAAGGCTCTGTATCATAAGGCTTTAAATAAGTGAATGGGTTGGGACTTAAAATTGAGTCTTTGGACTAAATGACTAAGTGGACTTTGGACTAAATGACTAAGTGGACTTTGGCCAAAGTGTTCTTTCCAGTGCATCAGGTTACTTTAGCAGACTACAGAAATCATCTGCATCATGGTAAAGAAGAAGATAATGCAACACCTTTCAGAGTGACACACTCATCCTGGCCAGGTCTTCTATCCCTGTGGACTTGAAGGGAGTAACTGTGAGAAGCAGGGTTTATCTTAAACTTTCCTCTCTCTGTGTGTCTGTGGGATTAATTGTCCTTCCAGAGATCTCCTGAAAGGAGTTGTGGTTCTTCTGCTTAAAATTCATCCTTAGTGCTCTTATAACCTGGTGTGAGACTGGATGCCTGTGGGGAAAGTGGAGGGTGGGGGCAGTTAGTGCCTTCCTGAGCCTCATAGGGAGACCTGTGTAAGGTTTTCCCTCCAGTTAATTTACTAGGGAGGATTTTCTGGATATAGCACTCTTTTACTCTAAGATGATGAAAGTATTTATTGACCCTTTGTGTGCCCCTTGTAACTTGACCTGAGTACTTTCCCACTACCCTTTACTCCCCAGATGTGTTTTTTAATTGTTATAACTATTGGTCCCTTCTCCCTTTGCCTATCCAAGTTCTCATTTTCATCCTTCACAACCTACTCTTTCCCCTCAGGAGAAGACACAGGAAATGGAGCTGGGTGGGGTTAACAATGACCTGAGAGAGAGGAAATAGGGACTTAGAGGCTGATAGACCTGAGGGAGGAGATTTGTTGCTTCATTGATGGTCCCCATTAACTGCCAGCTCCTTAATGAGCCTGTAGGGATTCTTCAAGGGGAGACTACATGCTTTTCTCGATCTATGTCTCAATTTCTTCAACTTGGGCATAAGAGCTTTGAGGTCATTGTCCCAGCTCTGGTTGTCCCTATTGAATTTTATTAGATAATTGTAGGTGGAAGGACCTATGTCCAATGGTCTAGTATAGGAAGCAGTCCCAAGGCTCATGGTAACACAATTTCTCTTAAAGGTATTAGGGCTGCTAGTGATAGAGACAAAAGAAAAGACTGTTTACAGTGCTCATTGGGATGACAGTTCGGAGAAATGTACATAGAGAAGAGGTTGAGGGGACTTTGTATGAAGACCTGAGGCGGGAACAATGACATAGAAGGATATCTGGAAAGATTTGGGTCTCCTTTAGTGAGACCATAGGTACTGGGAATTATGAAGGAACCCTAAAACATGTCTGGTAGGCCATGACTTGAGCACAGTTTCTGTTGGGAGATCCTTAGAATTGACAGAAAAATAATTAAATGAGAGGACATCCCAAATCATTGGATGCCAGCACTTATATTTGAGGCAAGACCTTGGAGTAAATAATATGGAATATGAAAATAGTGCAACATTAAGGGCAAGCATAGTTTAAATCATCAGGAGTTTTGAGATAGCAAGACAAATGCCTTAAGAATGATGTGCTCATTTAATTGATTGCCCAGGTCTCCTCTGACCTATAGTCTATTTTTGCCATCCTTGAGTAGGGAGATGAGGAAGGTGGACATTAGGCAAGTGTGAAGGTGAAGGTATAAAGAAAGTTTAAAGAGGACAAACAGATTGGAAGTAAGGACTGGGAGATAATAGCACTGAGTTAGGGAATAAAGAAGGGAGAAGAGGCAGTGCTTTGTTGAAATTGTTGCTGAGAAATCATTTCATTAAAAAATCAGCTGGGTAAGTAAGTATAGGAAAACCAAAGAAGAAGTAAACCCTGACTTTATGTCCCCCACTGGAATCTTCTCTATTTCAGAAGATCCTGTGACCTGCATGGCATCTATTTTAGTTCCAGCTCCACTTTTCAAGCAAATATTCTCATTATACTATTTGACAAGTCACTGTCCTCTCACCTCCCTCCTCCCAAACCATTCACATACCTGAAACTGCCTTCCTTTTCAGGCACAAGATTCTGTATCCCTATTTCTCAATTAGCTCCATTCTGTTTGCCTGACCCTTCAGCCACCAAATAGCATCTTCTTTGGGAAGCCTCCCCCAATTGATGTACATGGAGAAAGCTTACCCTACAGTCTAGTATGAAAACAATTATCACACTAATTATACATTTTCCTGGCCTTTGTAATTCCAGAACCTAGGGAAATTCTTACTTAAGGTCTCTGGTACATAAGAAAGGAAATGACAATGAAAATGTTAGAGTCAGTAAGTAGGTTAGTAAAGCATTTTATTAAGCATGAACTATGTGCCCCACATTCTACTAAGGACTGGGGATAAGAAAAAGGTAAAAAAAAAGTTTTCTGCCCTTAAGTGGCTCACATTCCAATGAAGGAGGCAGTTTATTTATCTAGGGAAACACAAATTTTATACACTCATATCTGTATATCTTTGGACACATGTGTATATCTATTTATCTATCTAGAGTAAATAATTTTATAATCTCAGAGAGAAGGAACTAGCAAATTATGGGGAATGGGAAAGGCTGCTTTCAGAAAGTGGTGCTAAGTCTTGAAGTAATTCAGAGGTAGAGGTGAGTTGGGAGAGTATTACAGCCCAAGGGACAGACAGTGCAAAAGCACAGAGATAAGAAATGGAATATCATGTATGAGGAACAGCAACTAGGCCAGTGAATTTGGATTGTGTAGTACATAATGGAACATAATACATAGGGATGTTGGAAAGGTAGGAAAGACTATGCTATAAAGAGACTTCAAATCTAAACCAAGGGCTTTATATATGATCCTTAGGAGAATAGAGAACCAGTGGTGTTTGTTGGGTAAGTAGATTGACACAGTCAGGCATATCACTTTGGCTACTAAGTGCAGGATGAATAGTGGTGGTGGGCAGAGAAACTTCACACCGGATAACTAATTAGAAGGATATTCTATTATTCCAGATGAAAAGTAATGAGGGCTTGAATGAGGGGTGGCTGTAACATGACTTTTTTTTCCCACCTAGAAAACCTTGTTCTCCTTGGATCCCACTTTCCTATGTCAATTTGGGGAAATCTCTGCTACAATTTCCAGGATGAAGAGCCTGAGTAGTGATAAGGTAAGTACAGTGGAGTGGAAAAGATCCTAGAGGTATTTGCTGCATCACACTGTCTGGCCTTCAGTCACTCAGTTGGTTATTCAGCCAGTATTAGCACAAATTTCATTTTTCCTGGGCATGTAATTTAGATTGGCTGTCCTGTCTCAACAAGCAACTCTGGTCCCTTGTTAGGGGTGGAAGAGAGAAAGCAAAAGACTTAGTCAGAAAATGTAGGGTTTTCTTCCTGGCCTGACTTGCTAGTTCTCCAAGCTTGGATAAGTCACTTACTCTCCTCAGGCCTTAATTTCATTATCTATAAAATAGGATTCATAGAATCTTAGAGTTGGAAGGAGTCTCAGCTACCCTGTAGTCCAACTCATATCTGACAGTGAATAATAATATATTACTCAGCATTGTTGTGAGAATCAAATAAGAAGACAGATTTTTATTCTTGTGATTCAGTATTTGGTTTTAAATGTCATTCTCACCAGACATGCAATATAGGTATATACATATGTTTGTATAATATGTAATGATGTGTGTATAATTTTGTGTATGTATCCACATATTTTAATGATCACTTTATTTTATATTTTAAACATATTCTGAATATATATGCATCTTGAAAATTCTTGAAAATAAAGGACTTTTGTATTTATATCTGCATACATACAAACAGTTTCACAGATATATCACCTTCTTTCTCTATTTTCAAGCAATTTGTCTTCTTGCTGAAAAGGCAGAAAAGGATATTCATGCAAAACACTTGATGACACATTTATAAAGTACTAGAACAGGAAGAAAGGGCATTGGGTTCCCCTCCTCTTGCTCCATCGAGATTGGTGCCATTAGACTTGGGACGAGACAGCAAAGTAAGGGATCATAATATTTAGAGTTAATAATGGCGTTAAAGTTCATCTTCTCTGACTCCCTATTTTACTAATGTGGAAAATAAGGCCTCGAGAAATTAAGTACCTAGTTGGAGGTTTTCAACAACAACAAAAGGAGAGCTGGGATTTTAACATAGGGTCAAACTATGTAATATTCATTTATTCATTCATCAAAGTTATTGAGGTCTTTTGGACCAAGCACTGTACTAGGCATCAAGGATGAAATAATAAATAAGAGACAATTCCTATCCTTAATGAACTTACTGTCTATTTGAATCATTGAGGCACAGACACAGGTACATAATGGAAGGCATCATGCACTGTTCCATAAATGGTGAAAAAAATAACGTGAAAAAATTTCATAAAAGGAAGAAATCACTTCAAGCTGGGGTGGTTAGGGAAGGCTTCCTATAGGAAGTGACATTTAAACTAGATCCTGAAGAACTGGTTATATTTTCATAAGTGGAACTTAGAGAGCAGACTACTGGAGGAAGAGAGAACTGACATGAGTTGAAGAGTAGAGGTAGAAAACCAAAAAGTTAAGTTAAATGCCTAATGTCTATATGCACAAGGGGATTTATCCCCTGTATCAAGCTGAAACATGTGCAAAGAAAGATGAAGAGGACAGCGAGAAGTTTGGAAGCTTTTCCTAGATTACTTAATATGAGTTTGTAGACTTGAAGTGGGAAAAGACATGATAACTGTCTTTGAGTGTTTGAAGGATGATCATATGGAAGATGAATTACACTTGCTGTCCATTGTCCCAGAGGACAGAATCAGGAGTAGTGGACAGAAGTAGCAGAGATGCCAGCTTTGACTAAAAGTAAGAAAAAAATTCTTTTGACAATTAGAACTATCCAATATTGGAATGTGCTGCTTTCAAAGATAGCGTATTCCTTTTAATTGGAGGTCTTCAAGCCAAGACTCACTGATCTCTTCTTATGGAAATTGTCAATGAATTTATCATTCAGATGTAAGTAGGCTTAATAATCCTTTCCAATTTTGATATTATGTGACTATTAATTAAATTGAAGGAACTTGTGTTTTCAGCATAAGTTTTATTACTCCTATCTCATAGACTTATAGAGTGCAGGTGGGTGGTACAATGGATAGAGCATCAGGCTTGGAGTCAAGAAGGAACTGAATTAAAATTTGGCCTCAGCTATTTACTATCTATGTAACCCTGAGAATGTCACTTATTCCTTATTTGCCTCCATTCTTCATCTGTAAAATTGGTACACACTGGAGAAGAATATAGCAAGCTAACCTAGTACCTTTCCCAAGAAAACTCCATGTACATAATCTAGGGGTCACATAGAGTTTGACTTGACTAAATAATTGAAGAACAACAAAAATTTTATAGATGTAATAACTAGTTATATATTTCCCTCCAATCTATTTTCTTCTATTTATCCTTCTCACTATCTTTTTATCCTGTCCCTCCTCAAAAATCTGTTTTGCTTTTGACATCTGCTTCCCTTAATCTAACATATGTTTTCTCCAAATAAACTAATAAGAAAAAACCAGAAGGATAGTTCATAGTAACCACATGATAATTAGAGACAGAATTGTAAAAGCATTCTTTAACATTATTGCAAAATGCATTACTTGACACTGTGTAGACAAAGAAGAAAGACAACCTTGTTCCTTATCTCAAGGAGCTTAAAGTCTACAAGTGAGGAAATTACTAGAACATCAGGTAGTCTGAGATAAGGTGGACTTAGAGGTCTCAGGAAAAAATATAAACCAAGATCCTAGGAAAATTTGAGAGAGAATATTTTTAGCTAATTGGAATAAGTAAACCTTGGAGGAGGAAGTGGCACCTTAGTTGTCAATATTCATGGAAATGAATTTCAAAAGACAGATGAAGAGACCATTCTAGGCAGGAAGAACAGTCATTTGGGTGAATTTATTGAATTGTGGGGAAATTGGATATAATTGAATAGCAACCAATAACCTGCTAAAAACAGGGATGTAGAGTAAGTCAAGTGAAATACTATTAAGTAAGCTGGAAAGGTAAATGAGAGTCAGATGATGGAGGACCTTAAAAGTGAAATAGAAAGAGCTTGCATTTTATCTCAAAGACAATAAGGATCCACTGAAAATTCTTTAGCAGGGCAGTGATTATTAGAATTAAACATTATTTGGATTATTTGAAGGATGAAATCAATTAAAAGAAATGCTTGGCAAGAGGTCCAGTTAAGCAATGTGATCCTGAGAACATTTAAGGACAAAACTAGAAAGATAACAGAGTGAAGAAAGATGGAAAATTGCTACAAATATACACATATGTGAGATATATGTGTGTATATAAATTTTAGCATCAAAGTACCAGATTTCTTATAGCAGAGTTAGGAATGGCACTGAAGAGATCAAAGATGGGAAAAACAACTGGAGTAGATCAGTTATACAGGTAAGATGTTTTTGGGAGAAGTGACATAATTTTGATGTCATTGAGGGATTGATTCATATATAAAGGAGGAAAGAGAAGATGCTAAAATTGTGGGGGATAAACTTTGATTTTATTACTACTTTTAAAATAGTGACTAAAAACTTTTGACATATAAGAATGCTTCCTATTTCTCTGTCTCTCTGTCACTTTCTAGTTCTCTCTTACATACCCATATGCAAATTTTAGTAAAATAATACAAAAACAGATCAATAGCATCTTTGATGATGGTATTAGAAGGGAAAAAACAAACATTTGTAAGCAAAACTCTAGAGCTGATCATATCTTACGTTGATCATATCATATCTAAAACCACTGTCTTGTTCTCAGAATAAGAGAAAAACATCTTGATCCATGTCCAAGATTCTCTTTTCTCCATCTCAATATATAAACATATAGGCTTAGCCTATAATTCCTATTGATGATTATATAATTTATTAAGAATATTATCAAGTAAAGAAGAAATATTAAACAACTAAACAACATAAAGAAGGCTGTGACTGGACTCCCAGATAGAGTTACCATCTTGCTTTGGGAAATCCAAGGAATGAAGCACTACTTCTTGGACTCCATTCCTGACTTTAGGAACACCTAAAGTCCATAATTGCTAGTCTTACCTCCTCGGTCTCATCTCAGATCTAATTCATAACTTTACCACTTTTCTGTCTGACTTCCTTCCTTTTACTCTCAGGTTCACAATTCATCTTTTTGAGTTTTTTTTTTCTTTTTTTGAAGGGGGGAAGGCAGGGCAATCGGGGTTAAGTGCCTTGCCCAAGGTCACAGGATAGTGAGTGTTAAGTGTCTGAGGTTGAATGTGAACTCAGTTCCTGCTGACTCCACAGCCAGTACTCTATTCACTGTACCACCTAGCCACCCCCTCACCTTCTTGTATCTCTATGTCAACTCTCAACCTCAGTGCTTTTTGTGCCCCAAACCTTTGAAGAAAGTATTTTCCTTTAGGCAACTCAGGCCAACTGAATTCCTCTGCATTCCTGTGAAAATTCTCAGGAACACAGAGCTTTGATGATATTATGTTTTCAGATCTACTAGGAATGTTTTCCTTATATAAATGCTGAAATCTTCCTTTCTGCAGGATCTGTGTATTGCTATTAGTTCTGTTCTCTGGGGTCAAACAAAATCAATCTAATCCCTCCATTACACCACAGCTATTTATATACTTGAAGACACCTTTTATTTTTTCACCATTTTCTCTTCTCCAGGTTCACATTATTCAATCAGTAGTCATTTGACTATAGTCCCTTCAGTATTTTGGCTCCCCTTTTGCTTACTCACAATCCTTTTAATAACCAGAGTAATATCTGTTGTAGTTACTATCACCTTTCATTTTGCCTCCTTCTCTTCTTTCTTCTTTTTCTCTTGCTTAACTGATTAATGAACACAAGATAGAGAGAATTTCCTAGACAATTTAGTATAAATATCCCCCAATTCCCTCAGTTTACAGAACTGAGTATCCTTTTCTTCTCACACTCCTTTCTACAGATTTTCCCCTGGAAACAGCTGCCCCCAGAGAACCTCACCATGGTCACTGAATTCATTTTGCTGGGCTTTTCTAATCTCCAGGAACTACAGCTTGTACTCTTTGGTGTCTTCTTCTGCCTCTATATAATCATCCTGTGTGGGAACATCACAATTGTTACAGTCATCCTCCTCGAACACAACCTACACACCCCCATGTATTTCTTTCTAGGGATCCTCTCTGTCTCTGAGACCTGTTATACCTTTGTCATTTTGCCCAAGATGCTTCTCAACCTGCTCTCTATGCTCAGGACCATCTTCTTTACCAGCTGTGCTATTCAAATGTTCTTCTTTCTTTCCTTTGCTATCAACAACTGCTTATTGTTGGGTGTAATGGGTTATGATCGCTATGCTGCCATCTGTCACCCTCTGCGCTACCCAGTTCTCATGAGTTGGAGGGCCTGCAGACTGCTAGCAGCTACCTGTGGGGTGAGTGGATTGATGATCTCAATGATTGGCACAACCTTGGTTTTTATTCTCCCCTTCTGTAACTCTAACAAGATCAACCACTATTTCTGTGACATTTCACCTCTTATTCACCTTGCCTGTGGTGACACCTATGTCAATGAGATGATAATATTCATCTGTGGTGTCCTAGTGCTTGTGGTCCCTCTAATTTTTGTTTGCATCTCCTATGGCTTCATTATCAGAACCATCTTGAGGATTCCATCCACTGAAGGGAAGAGGAAGGCCTTCTCTACTTGTGCCTCCCACCTCACAGTAGTTACAGTCCACTATGGATGTGCATCTTTTGTTTACCTGAGACCCACATCCAAGGTCACATCTGACAAAGACCAGTTAGTGACAGTGATTTACACTGTTATCACCCCCCTGCTGAATCCCATGGTTTATAGTCTCAGGAACAGGGATGTTCAGATGGCCATCCGAAAAGTTATTGGTGGAGGAAAGTCTTCCCTTAAAATCCTATAATTTTAGCACTTCAGAACTGCTGGCAAATAATTGTGTGTATATGTGGTTGGATATATTTTTATTTCAGCCATAGCCATGGATTGAGTGTTATTCTCAGAGCTAAATACTTTCAAACTTGTCTTCGGATTTTTATCCCCCCCCCCCCAAATTTATTTATTTATTTTCATTTCCAATATTCTTTTCCACAAGATTCTGAGTTCCAAATTTTCTCCCCATCTCTCCCCTACCCCCACCCCAAGATGGCAAGCATATTGATTACTCCTTCCCCCAGTCTGCCCTCTCTTCCATCCCCCCATCCTTCCCTTATGTCCTTCCCCCTTACGGTCTCGTAGTGCAAAATGTATTTCTATACCCAATTGTCTGTATATCTTCTTTACTGGTTGTATGTAAAAAGAATTTTTTAACATTTGTTTTTATAATTTTGAGTTCCAAATTCTTTCCCTTCTTCCCTCATCACCACCATCCCCCATTAAGAAGACAAGCAATTCAATATAGGTTGCACATATGTAGTTATGCAAAACATTTTCATAATAGTCATGTGTGAAAGACTAACTCTATTTCCCTTCATCCTATCCTGCCCCCCATTTATTCTATTTTTTCCTTTGACCCTGATCCTTTTCAAATGTGCTTGCTTCTGACTATCCCTTCTTCCAATTCCCTCTACCTTCCATCATTCCCCCTTATACTCTTTCCCCCTATTTTTGTGTAGAGTAAGATACCCAATTGAGTGTGTATGCTATTCCCTCTTTAAGCCAAATCCAATGAGAGCATGGTTGACTCCATTCCTTTCACCTTCCTGATCTTCCCCTCCATTATAACAGCTTTCTCTTGCCTTTTTTATTTGGAATAATTTACCCTTTTCTTTCTCTCCCCTTTTCTTTCTCCCGATATATTCTTCTCTCACCCATTTATTTTATTTTTTATATATCACCTCTTCATACTCAACCCACCCTGTGACCTCTGTCAATACACACACACACACACATACACATGTGTATTCATACATATCTACACAATATACACATACATATATATGTATATATGCACAATATGTTTGTATATAGATATTTATATGTGAGTTTGTGTATGTGGATATCTATGTAGATATAGATATATACACACAACATACATATTTCTTTCAACTATCCTAATATTGACAAAAGTCTCATGAGTTGCAAATATTGTCTTTCCATGTAAGAATGTAAACACTTCAACTTTAATAAGTTACTTATAATTTCTCTTTCCTGTTTACCTTTTCATGCTTTTGATTCTTGTATTTGAAAATCAAATTTTCTGTTCAACTCTAGTCTTTTAGTCAGGAATGCTTGAAATTCCTCTATTTCATTGTATGTCCATATTTTCCCCTGAAGTGTTATACTTAGTTTTTCTGGGCAGATGATTCTTGGTTTTAATCCTAGCTCCTTTGACCTGCAGAATACCATATTCCAAGCCCTCCTTGGATTTTTATTGTGCCTCATGTTCATATTCAATAGAAATATTTAAGGAGGCCACAAGAGAGGTATTTTTTGAGGATTGAATATCAGCAATATTATACCATGTATTATGAGGCAGCATGACTTGATAGATAGATCTGGGTTTAAATTACACTTCTGACATTTACTGTATAACCTGACCCATTAATTTAACTTTTCTGAACCTCATTTATTCATTTGTAAAATGGAGGCAATAATATCTCTTGTACCTACCTTACAGTGTTGTTTTGAGGTAAATATAAGATAATAAATGTAAAACACTTTGGAGATTTGGAAATTAGGTTATCTATGTGGTGAGGGGTGGTTGGAATCTACTCTGAGTACTCAGAGTGCCAGGGCAAAGAAACAGTGATTTTTCAAGCCAACATCAGTGAGAGAGCAAAGAATGGATGAAGGAGAGTGTAGAGCCCACTGTCACTGTTGAATTTACTTGGGTTAGCTTATATAGACACTGCTCTTGAGTGTATGTGGACACAACTTTTGTATACACACATGCTAAACAGCACATGCTTTTTCCCATTAAACTGACATAATCATAAGTCTGATTTAAGGAAAATGTATAAAATAGGATAAGTACTATTCTCAAATGGATTTGGGATCTCATCAATTTGGTCATTTTGTTTCATGATAATTTTCTTTCATAATCCATCCATGGATATCCATCCTATATGTCTCTTGTAAATTTCTTATCCCAATTTTGCCAGATAGAGTTTATACAATGTGCTGCATAACTTATTTTTATTTCTCCTGACAGATATTCACGATATAAATTAAAAAAAAAAACAGTGCCTGCTTTCAACAAGCTTATATTCTAGGGATTCAAAGTCTTAACTATTTTTGCCTACAGAGTACCAAACCAGAAGTCAAATGCCCTGAGAGATTATTAAGTAATATAAGGACAAAGGGGTCAGGAGAGGGAAGAAATTGGCTTTAGTGATACCAATTAGGAGGCAATTGCAGTGAACCAGGACAAAGGTTATCAAGCTTCAAATTAGGATATAAGATGTGAGTGTGGAGATGAGAAAAATATTATGGAGGTAAGGCTCTTTAAGAATGGAATTTGATTGGATATGGATGTTAAGGGAGAGGACTCAAGGCCAGGGTGACTGGAAAGAAGTTGAAAACATGAAGGGAAATGGAAGTTTAGAAGAAGGATGACTTTGAGGGAATAAGGATAATTAAGTATTCTTTATAAACCTAATGAGTTTGAGGTAACTATGGGATATCAGGTAAAAATAAAAAGATGCTTGGTAATGTGGGACTAGAATCTAAGAGAGAGATTAGAACTGGATATATTTATTTGTGAGTCATCTGCATAGGACCATCCCCTAACTGAGTCTATATGAATTATTGAGAGTTCACACAAGGATTTATGTATAAAATATATGTATTATATGTACGTATGTAATATATTATCAATATGTAATATATGCTAACACAATAGTAATAAAGTTCTTCTATTTGTATCACTTGTTGCACTTACCCTTCCTTTCACTGGGGAATTTTTAAGCATGTTTAACTGACATTATCTTTATATCTGTAACTATCTACACTCTTTTTTTTAAAGGTGAATTTTCTTTTTTTCCCTCAATTTTCTTTTTTTATTTGTTTATTTTTAGTTTACAAGATTCAATTCCATAGTTCCTTGAGTTTCAAATTTCCCTTCCCTCCCTCCCCCCACCCCCCACGACGGCATATACTCCAGTATAGGATCTGCAAATATTTTCACATTAGACATTAGTCAAGTTACAGAGGCGAATTGTACTAGACAGGATGAAAAATGGTAAAGAAGAAATAAAACTAAACAATGAAGAGAAAAAGATCAATTAGTTTACTTCCATAAGGATTCAAGCTCAGTTCTTTCAAGTTATTTCTCTGGATGTAGGCATCTCTCTCCTTCATGAGTCTTTTGGGATTGACTTATATCACTGCATTGCTGAGAAGAGTCCAGTCTGTCATAGTTAGTAATCACACATATGTTGTGTCTGTGATTGTATACAAATTTCTCCTGGTTCTACTCTTCTCGCTCAGCATCAGTTTGTATAAGTCTCTCCAGGTAATTATGAAATCCGTCATCTCCACGTTTCTTATAGCACAATAAAATTCCATTACATTCATATACCACAACTTGTTTAGCCATTCCCGAATTGATGGGCACCCCTTTAGTTTCCAATTCTTTGCAACCACAAAAAGGGCTGCTAAAAATATTTTTGTACATATGGGTCTTCCTCCCACTTCCATGATCTCTTTGGGATATAACCCTAGAAGTGGTATTGTTGGGTCAAAGGGTATGAAATTATTTATAATCCTTTGGGCATAATTACAGATTGCTCTCCAGAACGGTTGGATAAGTTCACAACTCCACCAGCAATGTATTAGGGTTCCAATTTGTCCACATCCTCTCCAGCATTTGTCACTTTCTTGTTTTGTCATCTTAGCCAATCTGACTGGAGAGATGTGGTATCTCAGAGTTGTTTTGATTTGCATTTCTCTAATTAATAGTGATTTAGAGCATTTCTTCATATGCTTAGAGATATCTTTAATTTCTTTCTCTGAAAACTTCCTATTCACATCCTTTGACCATTTATCAATTGGGGAATGACTTGTATTCATATAGATTTGGCTCAATTCTCTATAAATTTTAGAAATGAGTCCTTTATTGGAGACACAAGTTGTAAAAATTCTTTCCCAATTTCCCACCTCCCTCTTGATCTTGGTTACATTGGCTTTGTTTGTGCAGAAGCTTTTCAATTTAATGTAACCAAAATTATCCATTTTGCATTTTATAATGCTCTCTAATTCTTGTTTGGTCCTAAAGTCTTCCCCTCTCCACAAATCCGTCAGGTAAACTATTCCTTGCTTTCCCAAATTGCTTACAGTATCATCCTTTACACCTAGATCATGCACCCATTTAGACTTGATTTTGGTATATGGTGTTAGATAGTGATCTATGCCCGCTTTCTGCCATACTGTCTTCCAGTTTTCCCAGCAGTTTTTGTCAAATAGTGCATTCTTATCCCAAAAACTGGGGTCTTTGGGTTTATCGAACAATAGATTGCTATATTCATTAACTGCTGGGTCTCCTGCACCTAATCTATTCCATTGATCCACTACTCTACACCTCTGCCAGTACCAAGCAGTTTTGATGACTGCTGCTGTATAATACAGATTAAGATCTGGCATAGCTAGTCCACCTTCCCTAGCATTTCTTTTCATTAATTCCCTTGATATTCTAGACCGTTTGTTTTTCCAAATAAATTTTGTTATTATTTTGTCTAACTCTACAAAGTAATTTTTTGGTAAATTGATTGGTATGGCACTAAATATATAGTTTAGTTTGGGTAAAATTGTCATTTTTATTATATAAGCTCCACCCAGCCACGAGCAATTGATATTTTTCCAACTATTTAGATCTGTTTTTCTTTGTGTGAGAAGTGTTTTGTAGTTGTGATCATATAGATTCTGGGTTTGTTTTGGCAAGTAGATTCCCAAATATTTTATAATGTCTACAGTGACTTTAAATGGGATTTCTCTTTCTATCTCTTGCTGTTGAGTTTTATTAGAGATGTACAGGAATGCTGAGGATTTATGTGGGTTTATTTTATATCCTGCAACTTTGCCAAATTTATTTATTGTCTCAAGTAGTTTTTTACTTGATTCTCTAGGATTCTCTAAGTATATCATCATATCATCTGCAAAGAGTGACAGCTTGGTCACTTCTTTGCCTAATTTGATTCCTTTGGTTTCTTTTTCTTCTCTAATTGCTGCTGCTAGTGTTTCTAGTACCAGATTGAATAAGAGGGGTGATAGTGGACACCCTTGTTTCACTCCTGATCTTATTGGAAAGGCTTATAGTTTATCCCCATTGCATATAATACTTGCTGATAGTTTTAAATAGATGCTAGCAACTATTTTAAGGAAGGCTCCATTTATTCCTATACTTTCTAGTGTTTTTAATAGGAATGGATGTTGTACTTTGTCAAAAGCCTTTTCTGCATCTATTGAGATGATCATGTGGTTTCTGCTAGTTTTATTGTTGATATGCTCAATTATACTCATGGTTTTCCTAATATTAAACCATCCTTGCATTCCTGTAATGAATCCTACCTGATCAGAGTGTATTATTTTTGTGATAAGTTGTTGGAGTCTTTTGGCTAATATTTTATTTAGAATTTTTGCGTCTAAATTCATGAGGGAAATTGATCTATTATTTTCTTTCTCTGTTTTATCTCTTCCTGATTTAGGAATCAGTACCATATTTGTGTTATAGAAAGAGTTTGGTAAGACTTCTTCTTCACTAATTTTCCCAAATAGTTTGTAAAGTATTGGAATCAATTGTTCTTTAAATGTTTGATAGAATTCACTAGTGAACCCATCTGGCCCTGGAGATTTTTTCCTAGGGAGTTCATTGATGCCTTGTTTGATTTCTTTTTCTGAGATGGGGTTATTTAGGTAATTCACTTCCTCTTCAGTTAATCTGGGCTAGTACTAAATTGGGGATTTTCAATTTGTTCTTTTTCTAGCTTTTTCAATTGCATGTCCAATTCATTGACCTCCCTTCTCTCTGCTTTAATTAAGTATGCACTCAGGGATATAAAACTTCCCCTGAGAACTGCCTTTAGTGCATCCCACTAATTTTGGTGTTGTCTCATTATTATTATTCTCTTGAATGAAATTATTGATTGTTTCTATAATTTCTTGTTTGACCCACCAATTTTTTAGGACTAAGTTGTTTAATTTCCAATTAGTTTTTAGTCTATCTTTCCCTGGCCCTTTATTGCATATAATTTTTATTGCATCATGATCTGAGAATGATGCACTTAATATTTCTACCTTTCTGCACTGGATTGTGAGGTTTTTATGCCCTAGTACATGGTCTATTTTTGAGTATGTACCATGCACTGCTGAAAAGAAAGTAAATTCCTTTTTATCCCCATTCAGTTTTCTCCAGAGATCCATCATATCTAGTCTCTCTAAGATTCTATTCACCTCCTTAACTTCTTTCTTGTTTATTTTGAGGTTAGATTTATCGAGTTCAGAGAGGGGGAGATTAAGGTCCCCCACTAGTATAGTTTTGCTATATATTTCTTCCTCTAATTCCTTTAACTTCTCCTCTAGGAATTTGGATGCTATACCACTTAGTGCATATATATTAAGTAGTGATATTGCTTCATTCTCAATGGTGCCTTTTAGTAGGATATAGTTTCCTTCCTTATCTCTTTTAATTAGATCTATTTTTGCTTTTGCTTTATCTGAGATAAGTATTGCTACCCATGCTTTTTTTACTTTAGCTGAGGCATAATAAATTTTACTCCAACCTTTTACCCTTACCCTGTGGGTATCCCTTTGTTTCAAATGTGTTTCTTGTAGACAGCATATTGTAGGATTATGGTTTTTAATCCATTCTGCTATCCGCCTCTGTTTTATGGGAGAGTTCATCCCATTCACATTCACAGTAATGATGACTATCTGTCTCTTCCCTTCCATTCTGTTCCCTCCCCTGTTTATGTTTTTCTTTATTCCTTCTCCCTTCCCCTCCTTGAAGTTTTCCCTTTTGACCACCCCCTCCCTCAGTGTTCCCACCCAGTGACCCCCCTTCTTAACCTACCCTCTCCCCTTACTACTATTTCCCTCCCTTCTAATTCCTCCCTTTAGTCTCCTCCTTTTCACCCCCCCCCCTTATCCTTCCTCTATCTATAGGACACAATAATTTTTTATACTTATCAGAGTAAATTACTCCCCATTTGATTCCAAACCAATGAGAGTAAATTTCAAACAGTGCTCCTCTCCCTCCCTCCTTTTCCTCTATTTAATGAATTTATGTGTCTATTCACGTTAGAATCTTAAACTTCACTGATTAATTTGATCCTTCTTTGAACCAGAACCAGTGAGAATAGCGTTTAAATGATGTTCTTCTCCCTCTTTCTTTCCCCTCTTCTATAGTGTGTTTTGATGCCTCTCCAGATGGCATATTTTACCTTTTCCTAGCTCGTCCTTTCCTTTTTCTCATTACAGTACCTTTGATCCCCTTAATAGTCTTTTTTTTTTAGACTCCATGTTAGTGCATTCATACCCACACCCTCTAAGGTCATGATAATCATAAATATTTCGAATATTGACAGTTATCAGCTCCACATATAGGGATGTGAACATTTTGCTCTTGTTGCATCCCAAGTAATGAGTGTGTGTCTGTGGGTGTGGGTGTGGGCACTTCTGCATGTGTGAGTCTATGTTACCCTTGTTTACCTTTTTATGTCCTTCTGGAGTCTTGTAATTGGAGATCAAATTTTCCATTGAGCTCTGGCTTTTTCATCAGGAAAGTCTGGAAGTCCCTTACTTCATTAAACGTCCATCTCCTTGCCTGAAAGATTATGCTCAGTTTTGCCAGGTAGTTAATCCTTGGTTGTAGTCCTAGCTCTCTTGCCCTACAAAATATCAAATTCCAGTCCCTCTGCTCTTTTAATGTAGAAGCTGCTAGGTCCTGTGTGATCCTAACTGTAGTTCCTCGATATTTGAATTGTTTCTTTTTGGCTTCTTGTAGAATTTTTTCTTTAATCTTATAATTCTGGAATTTGGCTACTATATTTCTTGGAGTTTTCAGTTTGGGATCTCTTTCAGGAGGAGTCCGGTGAATTCTATCAATAGCTATTTTATCTTCTGATTCCAGGACCTCAGGACAGTTTTCTTTGACAATCTCTTGGAGGATGTTGTCTAGACTGCTTTTTTCATCATGACTTTCTGGTAGACCAATAATTCTTAAGTTGTCTCTCCTGGATCTGTTCTCTAGGTCAGTTATTTTTCCAGTGAGATATTTTACATTTTCTTCCAATTTTTCTATCATTTTGGTTTTTTTTGATTGACTCCTGCTGCATCATAGAGTTCTGAGTTTCAGTTTGATTGTTTCTGATTTTTAGCGAATTATGGTCTTCAGTTAGTTTTTGAAGTTCCTTTTTTAGGGAGGTATTTTCTTTTTCCAAGTTGGTCACTGCCTCCCTGATTTGGTCTTTAAAATTTTTTCTTAAGCTCCTCCAGGAATGCTATTTGGGCTTGACACCAGATCATGTTTCCTTCTGTGGTCTCTGGTGTGGGCAGAGAGTCTACATTGTCCTGTGTGTTTTGTTGTTCTTGCCCTGCATAGTATGCTCGAATAGACTTTCTTGCCTTCCCCTTCTCCTTTTCAGCTTCCTTCCTTCCCATTGTGACTTCCTGTTTCTTCCTTTCTCAGGCTATGAGTTTAGGGCCTGATCCTTGTCTTTGAATACCTCTGGGTGGCTAGTTTATGGTTAAGTCAGGGAAGTCAGTGAGGAATGCAGATGTGTAGGTGGGGATGAGTCTGACCACTTCAGATTTCTGCCTCTATACCCCTGGGCTATAAGTAGGCTTTTGTTGGTGAGGTGAGGTGGGGCTTGTTGGGACCCCTCCCTCTCTTCTCTTTAGACTCCTGGCTGTCTCAGTTACACCCCTTCTTGGAGACTCTCAAGCCTGGGGCTATTTCCATTAATTTGGGATTTCAATCTGGGTGGGAGACTTATCTTTGGGTTTTCTGCTTCATGAAGGAGGGATGGGAGGATAGGAGCAGCTAGAATTTACTTTGCCATTCCAGCCCCTGTATCATACAGGCAGGCAGTTTCTAAATTTCCAGGCTGGGGGCTGAATGCAGCCTGAGAAGCCACTCTCTCCATTGGGGGCCCGACTCTCCTACCTGGCTCCAATGATCCGTTCCCTCTGCGAGATGACTGGGATTCGTCCTTGGTAAGTCTGCAGGCTGGGGCTTTTTCTCTCTCTGGTGTAGTCTGCTTGTCTGCTCTTAGGTCTGAGCTGTGCAGACCCCATGCACTCTGAGCTCAACCTGTGCGGACACACTGGGCAACCTCCTGGGCTGGATTCTGCCACGCTCTGTCTTCCAGTGGGCTATGTCACTCCGGAATCCTCTCCAATTCACCCTTTGAGACTTAGTGACCAAGGAGCTCAGCGACGTTACTGCTTCCTTTCCACCATCTTGGCTCTGCCTCCTTCATATTTATTTTTAAATGAGTTCCTATGCACAAAGGACTATAAAACTGAGCATACACTTTGATCCAGCAATACTGCTATTAGGTCTGTATCCCAAAGAGATCATTAAAAAAGAAGAAAGGACTCACATATACAAAAATAATTATAGAAGCTCTTTTTGTGGTGGTCAAGAATTGGAAGTTGAGCAGATGTTTATCAATTGGGGAATAGATGAATGAGTTGTGGTATATGAGTGTTTATGAATGTGTAGTAGTGATACAAGAAGTGATGAGCAAGGGGATTTCAGAAAAAACCTGGAAGGACTTACATGAACTCTTGGTGAGTGAAGTGAGCAGAACCATGAGAACATTGTACACAGCAACATCAACATTGTGTAATGAATAACTGTAATAGACTTAGGTCTTCTTAGCAATATAATGATCTAAGATAATTTCAAAAGACTCATAAGAGAAAATACCATATCCAGAGAACTCTGGATGCAGAGCAAAGCATACTATTTTCACTTTTTTTCTTTTCTCATGATTTTTCCCTTTTGTTGTGTTTCTTCTTTTACAACATAACTAATGTGGAAATATGTTTAACATGATTGAACATGTATAACCTTTATCAGATTGCTTGTTTTCTTGGAAAGGGGGAGAGAAAGTATGGAGGGAGGAAAATTTGGAACTCAAAAATTTTACAAAAATGAATGTTGAAAGCTATCTTCATGTTTAATTGGAACAAATAAAATGCTATTAAGGAAAATAATAAAAATCCGAGTTCCAAATTTTCTCTAACCTCTCCGCTACCCATGGAGAAGCTAAACAATATGAAATCAATTGTACAGGTGAATTAATACAAAATATATTTCTTTATTAGTCTTTTTTTCAAATGCTTTATTAACTTCTGGTTTACATCATTCATTTCTGTCAGATTTCAAATTACAATTTGTTCCCCATTTTTCCCCTACCCACAATTCCCAGAATAGCAGTTCCACAGGATATCCCCTCACCCAATTTGCTCTCTCCCATCTCTTCTCCCATACACCCTTTGACTTTTCCAGTAGGGCAAGATGAATCCCAGAGCCTCAATGCCTGCACATTTTACCTCCCAGTTATATGTAAAATAGTATTAATAATAGTATTTATATATTTTTTAAAACAATTGATTTTAAAATTTCGAATTCCAGATACATTCCCTTCCTCCCTTGTCACCCACTCCTACTGGGGAGACAGGCAATTCAGTATCTGTTGTACGTGTGTAGCTATGCAAAACATTACCATAGTAGATATATTGTAAAAGACTGTATTTCTCTCCCTCCTATCCCACCTCCCACCTGGTCCACTCCTCACTTTGGTCCGGTCCCTTTTCAAAAGTGGATGGTCCCAACTTCCCAACACTCCAGCCTTCCCTTCCTTCCATCATCTCCCCCCATCTCTCTCCCTCCCCCACTCTCCTGTGTGGTGAGATATCCCATTTAGTATGTATGTCATTCTCTCCCTGAGCGAAATTCAATGAAAATAAAGTTTTGCCTTTTTGCCTTCCTGTTCTTTCCCTCCCCTGCAACCACTTTCCCTTGCCTCTTCTATATGAGATAGTTTACCCCATTCTGTTTCTCCCCATCTCTTCTCATTATATTCCCTTCCCACCTCTATATTTCACCCTTCAATATCATCCCTTCCCATTCAATTTGACCTGTGCCCTCTATCTATGTATACTTGTAAATATATATACACACATTCAAATATGTATTCATATCCCCATATCCCCTTCTTCAGCTATTTTCATAATGAGAAAGGTTTCATCAATTAGAGTTATCATTTTTCCATGTAGGAATGTAAATGGTTCAACTTTGATAAGTTCCTTATGATTTATTTTCCCTGTTTACTTTCTCAAGCATCTCTTGCTTCTTGTGTCTGAATGTCAAATTTTCTATTCAACTCTGGTTTTTTCCTCAAGAATGCTTGAAAGTCCTCTATTCCACTGAATGACCATGTTTTCCCCTGAAACAAAATACTCAGTTTTGCTGGGCAGGTGACTCTTGGCTTCAATCCCAGCTCTTTTGCCCTCTGGAATATCATATTCCATACCCTTCAATCGCTCAGTGTAGAAGCTGCCAGGTTCTGCGCTATTCTGATTGTGCTTCCACAATACTGAAATTGTTTCTTCCTGGCTGCTTGTAGTATTTTCTCTTTGATCTGGGAATTCTGGAACCTGCCTATAATATTCCTGGGAGTTTTCTTTTGGGGATCCTTTTCAGGAGGTGATTGGTGGATTCTTTCAACCTCTATTTTGCCCTGTGGTTATAAAACATCAGGGCAATTTTCCTTGAGAATTTCTTGAAGGATGATTTCTAGGTTCTTTCTTTGATCATGATTTTCAGGTAGTCCAATAATTTTTAGATTATTTCTCCTGAATCTATTTTCCAGGTCAGTGGTTTTTCCCATAAGATATTTCACATGGGGGCGGCTAGGTGGTGCAGTGAATAGAGCGCCGGCCCTGGAATCAGAAGGACCTGAGTTCGGAGCCGGCCTCCGAAACTTAATCCATACAAACAAAAACCTAGCCGTGTAACCTTGGGCAAGTTACTTAACCCCAATTGCCCTAAAGGGGCGGCTAGGTAGCGCAGTGAGTAAGAGTGTCGGCCTTGGAGTTGGGATGACCCGAGATCAGATCCGGCCTCAGAAAATGAGCACCCACGCATAAATAATGACTAGCCGTGTAACCTTGAGCAAGTTACTTAACCCCAATTGCTTTAAAAAAAAAAAAGATATTTCACATGGCCTTCTATTCTTTCATTTGTTTGGATCTCCTTAATAGCATCTTGATTTCTTATAAAGTCACTAGCTTCCATTTGCTCCAGTTTAATTCTGAAGGAATGATTCTCTTCAGTGAGCTTTTGAGATTCTTTTTCCATCTGGCAAATTTGGCTTTTTAAGGCATTCTTCTCCTCATTGCCTTTTTGAGGCTCTTTTGCCATTTGAGTTAGTCTATTTTTAAGGTGTTATTTTCCTCAGTCAGGCTGTTGACTCTCATTTTATACTTTTCTTGCATTTTTCTCATTTCTCTTCCCAATTTCCCCCCACTTCTCTTATCTGCTTCTTAAGGTCCTCTATAGCCTGTAACCAGCTTGTATTTTCATTTGGGGCTTTTGGTGCAGGATTTCTGACCTCACAGTCCTCCTATTCCATGCTTTGATCCTCTTTGCCCCCCAAATAGGAGTTTAATGTTTAATTTTTTGTTTATTTTGTTTCCTTTGCCTAGAAATGTTGCCAATCAATTACTTGACTTTTGGACTTGTTGCCATAGTAGGACTCTGCCACCAGCCAGGGGAGCTTTCATCCCAAACACTGGGGTTTTCTCATCCTGAAGAGATTAGTTGGGTGGCCTCTCTGAAGCCTTCACACACTCTGGCAAGCTGATAACATACCCCAAGACCTCCATCCAGACTGCAATCCAGATCCAAGAAGGGTAAAGCAAGAGTGATTACCCCCAAGATTGATTGCTGGATCCCCCTACAATTCACAGGCCAGGAGCTGAAGTTGCAATGTGGCAATGTTGTGCAAGCTGTGCTGGCTCCTCATCAACTTCTTGCCCCCAGGGGAAGAAGCTGAAACTCTCTCCCAATCAGTCTCAAAGTCCATAGGGCACTGACCTCTCACTTTTTCCTAGGCATCTATGTGTTGATAATTCTGGAAATGCCACAGGTGCTGGTGTTCTGAGGTCCCTCTAGCTGGCTGCTTATCTGGCTACCCTGGGGCTAAAACCTCTGAGTCACGTGTACCTGGGCTGGGCTCCCAGAGTACTGTACTGTCCACTCCCTGCCATGCTGCTGGGCTGTCCTCAGCTGGAAGTTAGCTTCTCTGTGCCATTTTGTGGGTCTGGAGCTCTCAAGGTCATTCAGAGTCCCCCTTTTACATAATTTTGAAGTGGTATGGGCTGGAGCTCCTTGGAAGTGCTGTTTCTACTCTGCCATCTTGACCCTGCCACCTTTCTGTATTAGTCTTGCTGCAAAAAAGCAAGAAACATCAGGTAAGTAAAAAAAATAATTCTTCAGTCTGCATACAGGGTTCATTATTTCTTTCTATGGAGGTAGATATCATTTTACTTTTTGAGTCCTTTGGAGTTGTCTTGGATCATTTCATTGATTAGACTAGATCTTTCACAGCTGATCATCATTACAATATTGATGTTACTATGTACAATGTTCTCCTCACTTCATTTGCATTAATTAATATAAAAACTGCTTTAACTATTTTTATACATACATATCCTGTTCCTTTTTCATTGATCTCTTTGGGATATAAATCTAGTTGAGCTATTGCTAGGTCAAACAGTTTGTGTAGTTGTATAGCCCTTTGTGTACAGTTCCAAATTGTTCTCCTGAATTCATAGCACCATCAATAGTGCATAAGTGTCTCTATTTTCCCACATTGCCTCTAGCATTTATTATTTTCCTTTTCTGTCATGGTAAGCAATCTGATGAGTATGAGGTGGTATGTCAGAGTTGTTTTAGTTTGCATTTCACTAATCAATTTTTTTCATATGACTATAGCTTTGATTTATTCTTCCAAAAACTGTCTGTTCATATCATCTGACCTTTTATCAAGTGGAGAATGACTCTTTTATCAATTTGGCTCAGTTCACCATGTGTTTGAGAAATGAGACTTTTATCAGAGAAACTTGCTATACATTCCACCCCTCCCACTTGAAAAGATTCCCCACAGTAGAAGCCTTTACTTCATTTCCTTTCACTCCATTCTTAACTCTATGCCCTGGCTTCTGACTTCTTCAATTGCTCTCTATAAAGTTGCCAGATATCTCTTAACTGCCAGATTTCATAACCTTTTCTCCACAGTTCTCTTCATCCTCATCCTCATCTCTGCCTCTGTCTCTTTTTGTTTGATCTTTATCGAGGTCATACCTGCTAACCATGGTTGTTCCCCAGGGCTACATCTTGGGCCCTCTTCTCTCTCCATACTATTTCATTTGATGACCTCATCTACTCCCTGACTTCCAGTTATGATTTCTATGCAAATATAACTCTTAGATTTATTTGTCTAGCCCTAACCTCTCTTATGACCTCCCGTTAGTTATTTTTGACTATTGTACTAAGTTGTCCATTGCATATCTCAAACTGCTTGTTCCATATACATCTTAAACTCAACATGTCCAAAATGGAAGTCATTATCTTTCCTTTTTACACCCTTGATTCTTCCTACATTCTCTGTTACTGTGGAGGGCACCACCATTCTCTCAGTCACAAGGCTTAAAACCAAGATATCATCCTTACTCTCTCCCATTCCCTCATAGTCAATTATTTGTCAAGTTCTATAGTTTCTACCTTAGTAACATCTCCTGTTAATGGCTCCATCTCTTCTCTGAACCTGCTACCATCCTCATGCAGTTTTTTTTTTTTATCACTTATTGCCTAGACTGTTGCAAAGGCTGCTGTTTGGCCTTCCAGCCTCAGGTCTCTCCCCATTTCAGCCCATCCTCTTTTTCAACTTTCAAATTTATCTTCCTCATGTGTTTATCTCACAATGTCACTTCCCTATTCAATAAACTCTAGTGGTTCCCTATTCAGCCGCCATGATCAAATATAAAATTATTTCTTTGGATTTTAAACTACTTCATAACCTAGACATTTCTTACCATACTCTTTTCTATGTATTCTTCTATACAGTGATACTGACTCCCTTGCTATTCCTCACAGAAGATACTCCCTCTCTCAACTCTTGAGTAATTTCATTTACTGTCTGCCATGCCTGGAATTCTCTCTCTTCTCATCTACTCTTGCATCCTCTTGGCTTCCTTCAGATATCAATTAAAGTCTTGTCTTCTGCAAGAAGTATTTTCCAGTTTTCCATTAATCTTAATGCCTTCTATCTAATGCTACTCCATTATATCTTTTTTTTTTACTTGTTTGTAGATAGTTGTTTACTGTTGTCTCTCTCATAAAACTTGTAAGCTCTTTGAGAGTGGGTCCTGTATTTCTCTTCTCTCTGTTTCCCCAGCACTTAGAACAATTCTGGGCACATAGTAGGTGCTTAAAAATGATAGTTGACTGACATATAGTGAAAGGTGAATTTTTTTTTTTAAAGCAATTGGGGTTAAGTAACTTGCTCAAGGTTACACGGCTAGTCATTTGATTTATGCGTGGGTGCTCATTTTCTGAGGCCGGATCTGATCTCGGGTCATCCAAACTCCGAGGCCGGCGCTCTTACTCACTGCGCCACCTAGCCGCCCCTTTAGGGCAATTGGGGTTAAGTAACTTGCCCAAGGTTACACGGCTAGGTTTTTGTTTGTGCAGATTAAGTGTCTGAGCCCGGCTCCGAACTCAGGTCCTTCTGATTCCAGGGCCGGTGCTCTATTCACTGCGCCACCTAGCCGCCCCTGTGAAAGGTGAATTTTAAAGTCCCTAGGCAATATGATTCCAAAATCTTGTATTCTATTCAGTCAGAGAAGGAAAATTTCCTGGCTAGTGTTCCATAAAAGGAGAGAGCTCAGGAACTGAAAGCTATGCTGAAGAACATATGGCAAGAACTGTTTCCAAAAATATAAAAAGAAGGAACTCTTCCAAAATCATTCTATGATGCACATATGGTCTTGATACCTAAACAAGGAGAGAAAAATGAAAAGAGAGAAAATTAAAATATTAGCAAAAAGGCTACAGCAACATATTTAAAAGATTATTGACTATGATGAGCTTGGATTTATACCTGGTATACAGGGTTGGTTCAGTATAAGGAAAACAAGAAGTATAAAGAAAATATTAGTGACAAAATTAATAAACCACATCATTATATCAATAGATACTCAAAAATTTTTTTTCTTTTTAATTAATTAAACAAATGCTTTATTAACTTCTGGTTTACATCATTCATTTCCACCAGATTATGAGTTACATTTTCCCCCCATTTTTTCCCTACCCACCGCCCCAGAATAGCAGTCCCACTAGATATCCCCTCATCCAATCTGCTCTCTCCCATATCTTCTCCCATACCCCCTTCAACTTTGCCATTAGGGCAAGATGAATCTCTTGAGCCCCACTGCCTGGACATCTTATAAAACATTTAATTTTAAAACTTCGATTTTCAGATCCATTCCCTTTCTCCCTTGTCACCCACTCCCTCTGAGAAGATAAGCAATTCAGTATGTGTTGTACATGTATATCTATGCAAAACATTACCATAGTAGATATATTGTAAAAGACTGCTTATATTTCCCTCCCACCTGTCTCACCTCCCACCTGCTCCATTCCCTATTTTGATCCTGTCCCTCTTTGAAAGTGGGTACTTCTAACCTCCCCTCTCCCCAGAATGCCCTCCCCTTCATCATCCTCCCTCTCACCCCCCTTTCCCCTACTCAGGAGAGTGAGTGAGGGTAAGATATTCCATTTAGTATGCATGTGATTCTCTCCTTGAGCCAACTTCAATGAGAATATGCTTTTGCCTTTTTGCCTTCCTGTTCTTCCCCTCCCCTGCAACTACTTCCCCTTGCCTCTTCTACATTAGATAGTTTGCCCTACCCTGTCTCTCTCTATCTCCACTTTCCACTTTCCTCTCTCACCTCTTGACTTCACCCCATAAGAATCATCCCTTCCTTGGGGTGGCTAGGTGGCAAAGCGAGCAGAGGGCCAGCCCTGGAGCCAGAAGGACCCGAGCTCAGATCCGGCCCCAGACACCCAACACACAAACAAAAACCCAGCCACGTGAACCTGGGCAAGTCACCCAACCCCAATTGCCCTCCAAAAAAAAAATAATCATCCCTTCCCATCAAATTCAACCTGTGCCCTCTATCCATGTATACCTGTGAACATATGCCATGTACCCTTCAATTATTTTCATAATGGGAAAGGTTTCATCAAACACAGTTGTTGTTTTTCCATGTAGGACTGTAAATAGTCCAACTTTGATAAGTTCCTTTTGATTTCTTTTCCTTGATTACCTTCTCAAACATCTCTTGCTTCTTGTGTCTGAATGTCAAATTTTCTATTCAACTCTGGTTTTTTCATCAAGAATGCTTGAAAGTCCTCTATTTCACTGAATGACCATATTTTCCCCTGAAACAAGATACTCAGTTTTGTTGGGTAGGTGACCCTTGGGTTCATTCCCAGCTCTTTTGCCCTCTGGAATATCATATTCCATGCCCTTCTATCCCTCAATGTAGAAGCTGCCAGGTCCTGTGCCATTCTGATTGTGTTTCCACAATATTGAAATTGTTTCTTCCTGGCTGCTTGTAGTATTTTCTCCTTGATCTGGGGATTCTGTAACCTGGCTATAATATTCCTTGGAGTTTTCTTTTGGGGACCTTTTTCAGGAGGTGATCTGTGGATTCTTTCAACCTCTATTTTGCCCTCTGGGTCTAAAACATCAGGGCAATTTTCCTTGAGAATTTCTTGAAGGATGATTTCTAGGTTCTTTCTTGATCATGGCTTTCAGATAGCCCAATAATTTTTAAATGATCTCTCCTGGATCTATTTTCCAGGTAAGTGGTTTTTACCATGAGATATTTCACATTGCCTTCTATTCTTTCATTTGTTTGGATCTGTTTAATAGTATTTTGATTTCTCATAAAGTCACTAGCTTCCATTTGCTCCAGTCTAACTCTGAAGGAATGAATCTCCTCAGTGAGCTTTTGAGATCCTTTTTCCATCTGGCAAATTCGGCTTTTTAAGGCATTCTTCTCCTCATTGCCTTTCTGAGCCTCTTTTGCCATTTGAGTTAGTCTATTTTTTAAGGTGTTGTTTTCCTCAGTCAGGCTGTTGACTGTCATTTCATACTTTTCTTGCATCTTTTCCATTTCTCTTCCCAAATTTTCCCCCACTTCTCTTATCTGCTTCTTAAGGTCCTCTGTGGCCTGTAGCCAGCTTGTATTTTCATTTGGGGCTTTTGGTGCAGGAGTTCTGACCTCACAGTCCTCCTCCATGCTTTGAGCCTCTTTGCCCCTAAAATAGGAGTCCAATGTTGAACTTTTCTGTTTATTTTGTTTTGTTTGCCTAGGCATATTGCCACTTAATTACTTGATGTTTGGGCTTGTTGCCACAATAGGACTCTGCCACCAGACAGGGGAGCTTCCCCCCAAACGTGGGGTCTTCACAACTTCCGCCAGTTGGGTGGCCTCTGTAAAGCCTCCACCCACTCTGGCAAGTTGGATACCCACCCCAAACTTCCCCCCAGACCACAATCCAGATCCAGGCAGTTTAAAGCAAAAGCGATTAACCCCCAGACTGATTTCTGGATCTTCCTACAGTTCGCAGACCAGGAGCTAGAGCCACTACTGACGCTGCAAAATGGCTTCTGTGCAGCTGTTTCTTCAGCAGCTTTTTGCCCCCAGGGGAGGAAGCCACGTGTTCCCCAAATACTGGTCCCAAATTCCATAGGGCACTAACCTCTCACTTTGTCCTAGGCATATCTGTGCTGATAATTCTGGAATCGCCACAATTGCTGGTGTTCTGGGGTTGCACCAGCCGGCCGAAGGCCCGGCCGCCCTGGGGCTTAAACCGCAGACCTGGGCTTGGCTCTGTGGGCTGCGCTGTCGGTTCCCAGCATGCTGTGCTGCCTGCTCTCAGAGCGCTGCGCTGGCTGCTCCCTGCAGGGCTGCTGGGCTGTCCTCAGCAGGAGGTTAGCTTCTCTGTGCTGTTCTGTGGGTGCTGTGGCTCCAGAAGTTGTTCGGAGCTCCCTTTCACATTGTTTGAAATTTGTGTGGGGCAGAGCACATTGGGAATGCTGTTTCTACTCCGCCATCTTGGCTCCGCCCCCTGATACTCAAAAATTTTGACAAAGATATAACACTCATTTCTTTTAAAAACTCTTGAATAGTATAGGAATAAATGGATTTTTCCTAGATGTTGTAAACAGCATCTATATGTAGCCAAGAGCAACCAATGTATCTAAAGGAAAAAGATAGAGGCCTTTTAAATAAGTTCAGGAGTAAAGCAAAGATGCCCATTATCATCATTCTTCTTTAATATGTTGTTGTTCAATTGTTTCAGTCATGTCTGATTCTTCATGACCCCAACTGGGGTTTTCTTGTTTAAGGTACTAGAGTGGCTTGCCATTTCCTGTTCCAGCTTATTTTACAGATAAGGAAACTGAGGCAAACAGTGTTAAGTGAACTACTTAGGTTACACAGCTAGTAAGTGTCTCAGATTGGATTTGAATTCAGGTCTTCTGGAGGCCAGACATAACTGCTCTATCCACTGTACCATCTAGCTTTCCCTGCTCTTTAACATAGTCCTGTTTTACCCATAGCAATGAGAGAAGAAACAGAATGCAAAGCAGTAAACATAAACAACAAAGAAATAAAATTTGCATCTTTTTGCAGGCAAAATGATGGTCTATTCAGAGAAACCTAAAGTGACAATGGAAACTAATTGAGACAATGAATAAATTCAGTATTATAGCAGGATATAAAATAAATCCATAGAAATAATCATCATTTCCATAATTTACCAACAAAATCCACCAGGAAATGATTGAAAGGGAAAACTCATTCAAAATAATCACATAATATATAAGATAATTTAATCACTGTTTAAGAAGAAATACTTGAGAACTAAATGAACAAAACCACAAAACTACCTATATAGGAATAAAGGCAAACCTAAATAATTGTAAAAAATAATTGCTAGTTAGTACATGCTGCTATGGGTAGCTAGGTGGTGCAGTGGGTAGAGTGCTGGGCTTAACATCAGGAAGATTCATCTTCTTGAGGTCAAAGCTGGCCTCAGACACTTACTATTGGGTGACCCTAAGCAATTCACTTCACTCTGTTTCAGTTCCTCATCTGTAGAATGAGCTGGAGAAAGAAATGGCAAATCATTTCAATATCTTTGCCAAGAAAACCCACAGGGGTCATGAAGAGTTGTGCACAACTGAAAAATCACTTAACAATAACAAATATACTGATATAATAAGAATGATAATACAACCTAAATTCTTTTACTTATTTAATGATATACCAAATCAAACTACTAAAATATTACCCTATAGGATTAAAAAATAATAAAATTCATTGCCATTCTAAAGGTCATGAATCTAAAAAGGGAAATAATGGAAAATAAAGTAGAAAAGAAGAGGACCTAAAAGTGTCCAATCTCAAAATATTAAAAAGAAAAGAAAGACCGAAAGACTCCATCTTCTGGTATAAGAACTCACTATATGGAAAACTGGAAAATAGTATAGCAGAAACTGGGCATAGACTGATATCTTACACCTTATACCAAAATAAAATCTAAATGGTTGCATGATCTAGGTATAAAGGTTGATACTATCAGCAGTCTGGGAGAGCAAGGAACAGTTTACCTGTCAGATTTATGGAGAAGGGAAAATTTTATGACCAAACAAGAGTTTAAGGACATTACAAAATGCAAAATGGATAATTTTGATTATGTTAAATTGAAAAGTTTTCATACAAATAAAACCAATGTAACTGAGATTAGGAGGGAAGTTGAAAACTGGGGAAATTTTTTTTCAACCAGTGTTCCTGATAAAGGCCTCTTTTTTAAAATATACAGAGAACTGAGTCAAATCTATAAGGATACAAGTCATTCCCCCATTGATAAATGGTGAAACGATATGGACAGACCATTTTCAGAGGAGGAAATTCAAGATATCTATAAGCATATGAAAAAATGCTCTAAATCACTATTGATTAGAGAAATGCAAATCAAAGCAACTCTGAGGTCCCACATCTCACCAGTCAGATTGGCTAAAATGACAAACAGGAAAATGATAAATGCTGGAGAAGATTGGAAAAATTGGAACACTAATACATTGTTGGTGGAGTTGTGAAGTAATCTAATCATTCTGGAGAGCAATCTGGAACTATACCCAAAGGGATATAAAAAAGTGCATACCCTTTGACCCAGCAATACCACTTCTAGGGTTGTATCCCAAAGAGATCATAGAAGTGGGAAAAGGACCCATATGTACAAAAGTATTTATAGCAGGTCTTTTGGAGGTAGCAAAGAATTAGAAATCAAGGAAATGTACATCAATTGGGGAATGGATAAACAAGTTGTGGTATATGAATGTAATGGAATACTATTGTGCTATAAGAAATGAGGAGCAGACAGACTTCATAATAACCTGGAGAGACTTATATAAACTGATGCTGAGTGAGAATAGCACCAGGAGAACTTTGTACACAATTACAGAAACATCATATCTATGATGACTAACTTTGATAGACTGGGCTCCTCTCAGCAATGCAAGATTAGAAGACAACTACACAAGACAGATGATGGAAAGAGATATCCACATCCAGAGAGAGTACTACAGAGTCTCAAGCAAAGCAGATTGAAGCAAACTATTTGTTCTCTTCTGTTTTGTTTTGTTTTATTCCTTCTTTCTCATTGTTCACTCCTTTGGTTAAAATCATTCTTTACAATTTGACTAATGTTTAACGGGAAGGTACTTGTAGAGGATATATTTGATTGCATGCCACCATGTGGGGGGATACAGGGGAGGAGAGGGAGGTGGTAAAATTTGAAACTCAAGGGATTATGGAAATGAATGTTGTAAACTAAAAGTAAATAAATAAATTTAATAACAATAAAAAGATTTGGTACTAGTTGAAATAATAGAGAAGAGGAATAAATTAGAGATGCAATATACAAAAGCAAACAAACACAGTAATTTACTCTATAAACTAAAAGATCCCAGGTTCTGAGATGATGACTCACTGTTTCAAACCTTCCCAAGCAAACTGTAAGGAGTATAGGAAAAACTAAGTAAAGACCAATTTAATTACTGTTTAAGAAGAAATACATGAGAACTAAATGAACAAAATCACAAAACTTTTATCATATATAACCAAAGTGGTTCTTAAAGGATACATGGTTTATACACAAGGGGTTAGATCATTAACAAATTAGTCAAGTAAGGGGGAAAATATGTCTTTGGGATACATGGATAGGAAAAAGATTTTATGACCAAATAAGGGTAGGGGGAGAGGATCACAGAAGAAAAAATGGACAATTTCTATTACATTGAATTCAAACGCATTTGCATAAAAAGAAGAAAATCAATGAAATTGAAATATGAGGGTTACTTTTAAATGAAGAAAAATCTTTCTCTGGTAAAAGTTTAGTACTCAAGATAAAAAACTGATTCAAATATATAAGAAAGAAGAGCCATTCCCCAATACATAGTTAAGGTTATGAAAAAGTTTTTAAAAAAGCAATAAATATTAAAATACTCCAAAACACTAATTACAGCAATCAAATCTGATTTTTTGCAACATTTTTCTTTTTATATAAATTATTTTCCTGGTTCTGCTTACTTAACTATGTATCAATTCATGGAGGTCTTCCAAAATTTATCTGAGAATGTTGTCATTTCTTAAGGTGCAATAATATTTGATTACATTCATCTACAGATTAAAATAATTCCAAGATCACACTTTATACCTATCAGATAAGCAGTTGATTATAAAAATGAAAAGGCCATTTTTGAAGAGTATATGGGAACACATGCACACTAATGTACTCTTCATGGAGATGTGACTTGGTCCAGCAACTTTAGAAAACAATTTAGAACAAGACCCAAACGGTTACTAAACTGTGCGTACTGTCTACTCAGATCTATACCATTATGAAGCAGGAAACTGAAAGAGGTTATATGAAGAAGAAAAGGATCCCATATGAAATATAAATGTTTATACATAAGACATATCACATATTTTATATAATATATCTTACATATTATACACGTATATATTTATGTACTTGTATATAAAACACACATATACACACAGAATTATACACACATATACGTATCTTTTTATAGTATCAAAGAACTGGAAACTGCGGGGATACTGGGTAAATTATGGTATATGAATATAGTATTATTGCACTTTAAGACATGATGAAATGGATGATTTCAGAGAAACCTGGGAAAATGTGGGAAGAATGAAGTAAGCAGAACCAAGAGAACAATGTGTATGATATCAGTAAAGAAAGATTTGAGAACTCTGATCATGGCAACAACCAAACACAATTCCAAAGGACTAATGATGCAGCATCCTATCCACCTCTTGAGAGAGATATTAAACTCAAGACACAGAATAAGACATATAATTTTGGACATAATCAAAATAAGAAATCATTTCTTGTTTGCTTCATTTGCATATTCAGAAGTCTGTGTCCCATAAGGAGACATAAACAAGCAGGATAGTTTTATCAAATACAAATTAGACTTATTGCATACTTTAATTTTTTAATTTTATTTTTAATTTATGGAATAAAGCAATCATTTCCATGACTTAGTACAATAGAAAATAGGATTGTACATGAAACTGCAAATCTACTATGCACACCTTATTATTCCTTTCAAATAAACAACAAAATTATGTAAATTTTTTTTCTTCCCACCACCCTGTTCTAAAGATGGCTACTACTAAGCACAAATAGGTATATATACATATACATACATACATATATATGTAATTATTCTATCTATATACTTTGATTTCTCCATTCTTTCTCAGGATATATATAGTGTCTTTCTTTATATGTCCTTCATAGTTAATTAGGGTATTTATAATATTCAAAATAGCTTATTTGCTCAAAGTTGTACTTAAAACAATATTATTGTTACTGTATACAATATTCTCTTGGTTCTGTTTGTTTTGCTCTTCATTATTTTGTGCAAGTCTTTCCATGTTCTTTTAAAATCGTTGAGCTCATCATTTCATTGTTTGTTTGTTTTGTTTTTTTGCTTTTTGCAGAGGGGAGGGCAGGGCAATTGGGGTCAAGTGACTTGCCCAAGGTCACACAGCTAGTAAGTGTTAAGTGTCTGAGGTCAGATTTGAACTCAGGTCCTCCTGTTTCCAGGGCTGGTGCTCTATTCACTGCACCACTTAGCTGCCCCAAGCTCATCATTTCTTAGACTACAGTAGTATTCTATCACAATCATACACCACAACTTCTTTAGCCATTCCCCAATTGATGGGCATCCCTGCAATTTTTAGTTCTTTGCCACCACAAAAAGAGCTGTTATAAACATTTTAGAACATATAAGTTCTTTCCCCTTTTCCCCCCAATTATCTTTGGAACTACACCAAGTAGTGGTATTGCTGGGTCAAAAGGTATAGGTAGTTTAACAACTCTTTGAGCAAATTTCCATAATGCTCTCCAAAATGGTTGGATTATTTTACATTTCCTTTTTTTTTTACACACATTCACATATGTATTCATATGTCCCTTTGCCCTTCTTCAGTTATTTTCATAACGAGAAAGGTTTCATCAGACACAGTTATTGTTTTTCTATGTAAGAATGTAAATAGTTCAACTTTGATAAGTTCCTTTTGATTTCTTTTCCCTGATTACCTTCTCAAACATCTCTTGCTTCTTGTGTCTGAATGTCAAATTTTCTATTCAACTCTGGTTTTTTCATCAAGAATGCTTGAAAGTCCTCTATTCCACTGAATGACCATATTTTCCCCTGAAACAAAATACTCAGTTTTGCTGGGTAGGTGACCCTTGGGTTCATTCCCAGTTCTTTTGCCCTCTGGAATATCATATTCCATGCCCTTCGATCCCTCAGTGTAGAAGCTGCCAGGTCCTGGGCTATTCTGATTGTGTTTCCACAATATTGAAATTGTTCTTCCTGGCTGCTTGTAGTATTTTCTCCTTGATCTGGGGATTCTGGAACCTGGCTATAATATTCCTGGGAGTTTTCTTTTTGGGATCGTTTTCAGGAGGTGATCTGTGGATTCTTTCAACCTCTATTTTGCCCTCTGGGTCTAAAACATCAGGGCAATTTTCCTTGAGAATTTCTTTAAGGATGATTTCTAGGTTCTTTCTTTGATCATGGCTTTCAGGTAGTCCAATAATTTTTAAATTATCTCTCCTGGATCTATTTTCCAGGTCAGTGGTTTTTCCCATGAGATATTTCACATTGCCTTCTATTCTTTCATTTGTTTGGCTCTGTTTAATAGCATTTTGATTTCTCATAAAGTCACTAGCTTCCATTTGCTCCAGTCTAATTCTGAAGGAATGATTCTCCTCAGTGAGCTTTTGAGATTCTTTTTCCATCTGGCAAATTTGGCTTTTTAAGACATTCTTCTCCTCATTGCCTTTCTGAGCCTCTTTTGCCATTTGAGTTAGTCTATTTTTAAGGTGTTATTTTCCTCAGTCAGGTTGTTGACTCTCATTTCATACTTTTCTTGCATCTTTCTCATTTCTCTTCCCAATTTTCCCCCACTTCTCTTATCTGCTTCTTAAGGTCCTCTATGGCCTGTTACCAGCTTGTATTTTCATTTGAGGCTTTTGGTGCAGGATTTCTGAGCTCCCAGTCCTCCTCCTGTTCCCTGCTTCGATCCTCTTTGCCCACAAAATAGGAGTCTAATATTGAATTTTTCTGTTTGTGTTGTTTCCTTTGTCTAGGCATGTTGCCGCTCAATTACTTGACTTTTGGGCTTGTTGCCACACTAGGACTCTGCCACCAGACAGGAGAGCTTCCATCCCAAATGTGGGGCCTTCACAACTTCCAGAGGTTGGGTGGCCTCTGTAAAGCCTTCACAAGTTCTGGCAAGCTGGATACTCACCCCAGACCTCCCCCCAAGACTACGATCCAGATCCAAGCAGGTTAAAGCAAGAGCAATTAACCCCCAGACTGATTGCTGGATCCCTCTACAGTTTGCAGACCAGGAGCTGGAGCTGCCACTGACGCTGCAAAATGGCCTCTGTGCCATGTTTACTCAGCTGCTTTTTGCCCCCAGGGGAAGAAGCCGACGCATTCCCCAAGTACTGGTCCCAAAGTCCATGGGGCACTAACCTCTCACTTTTTCCTAGGCATATCTCTGCTTATAATTCTGGAACTGCCACAGCTGCTGGTGTTCTGGGGTCCCTGCAGCCAGCTGCTGGCTCGGCAGCCATGGGGCTAAAACCACAGCTCACTGCGGGCCTGGGCTCGGCTCCCAGAGCACTGTGCTGTCTGTTCCCAGTGTGCTGTGCTGCCCACTCTCAGAGAGCTGTGCTGGCCACTCCCTGCAGGGTTGCTGGGCTGTCCTCAGCAGGAGGTTAGCTTCTCTGTGTCGTTCTGTGGGTGCTGGGGATCCAGAAGTTGTTCAGATTCCCCTTTTACATTGTTTGGAAGTGGTGTGGGCCAGAAGTGGAAGTGCTGTTTCTACTCCGCCATCTTGGCTCCGCCCTTGGACCTTCCTATTTTACATTTCCACAAGCAATGAATTACTGTCCCAATTTTCCACATTTCCTCCAACATTTGTCACTCTCTTTCGATCATTTTAGCCAATCTAGTAGGTGCAAAATGGTATCTCAAGGTTGTTTTGGTTTGCATTTCTCTGATCAATAATGGTCTAGAGAATTTTTTCATACATTTATAAATTATTTTCATTTCTTTGTCAGAAAACTACCTGTTCATATCCTGTGACCATTTATCTTATTGAGTACTTTTAAACAAAAGCAAATTTTAATAAAGATCTAAAATGTATTTTAAGTTCATAATAGTTTTTTTTTTAATTTTGAAAAAAAAAAAACAGTGCATAGCAAATGCAGATAACCTAAATTAGGTTAAATTGGAGAGGTTCCAGTATGAAAGTACAGGGAGCCAGGAAACAGACCTTCTAAAGAGTAAAGGCTATTTTCTGTTGCAATATGTTCTTCAAGTAAAGTAGAGGATGATCTATCTAGTTCCTGTGACATTTCCTTCTTTCAGAGCAAAGATATTTTATTTCTGATGGGAAAGTGATTGGTTCCTCAACACTTCCCAAAATACATTTACCTAACAGGGCAGAGTCTCCATTAAAGTCTAGTGCTAAGAATTTGTAAAGAGCTATAAAGAGAGATTTTCTGGAAACACTAGGATGTTGCCCTCATGATCATACCAAGTTTAGATCCCTTTTGGGGAATGTGATGAGCTATATGAGTGTTTTGTATAGAAATTTGTTTATGTATGTATTCCTTCGTGGACTTCTGTAAGCCCTTTGAGTTTCCTGAGTTTTTGTGAGGAAAAGGATTGTCCCATACTAATTCTCATAACATACTTTAAGTTCATGAATGGAAACCTGAGACAATGTTGCTCACTTAAGGGGAAATCTAGACACAGAATGTATTATAAATAGATTAGAGATTTTCCTGAGTCACTTCTAGGTAGGGGCAATGAACCAGAGAGAAAACTACCCTTTGGAGTAAACAACTTGGATTTTACCCAATCCTTGTCAACCCAGAATATTGTGGAGCTCATACTCAGTGACTCCAAAGAAGGCTTGGGGAATAAATAAGTAGAGTAGAAGTGATATGTAATACTAATATGATTGTGACCTAGTCCCTTGCTGTTCCCTGACACATGGCTAGATTTTCCCTAAAAATGTAATGAAACCATTTTAAAGATCCATTTCATTTAGGTCATTAAGGTTTGAGTTACTGAAATAAACTTCCCAGTAGCCTAAGGAATAAAACCTGAGAACACAAGAAGTTGTTTCTTCTTAGGTTGGCACAGATGTCTCACTGTTATGTAAGACATCACACCCTTCTGCCTGGGATGACCACCAAGGTAGTGCAGATTTGAGGGGAACTTTATGCAACTGAATCAGTGTTGTATCTTCATTGAAAATCATTTCCATGCTATTGTCAAATAAAAATAATAAATAAATAAAATAAATAAATGTTTGGTTTAAATAAAAAAGAAATAAAAATGCTAAATAAATAAAAAATAAATAAAATAAAAATGTTAAATAAAAACATGTTACATATTACAAAAGGGCCTCATTTTATTCCATTCTTGATTTTGAACCATTGAATTGCCCATGGAAGGCAACTACAGGAAGACAAATACAGAGAGGATGACGAAAACCTATTACTAAATTTGAATCAGCAGTAAAGTGAGAGAGATTAAGGCCAAGTAGGCCATACTGTAGCCTTGGGTCTATGTACCATGAGTACTGTCTTTGTTGTTCAGTTGTGTTGTATTCTTTGTAACGCCATGTGGGGTTTTCTTGGCAAAGATATTAGAATAGTTTGCCATTTCCTTTTCCAGCTTATTGTCCAGATGAGGAAACTGAGGCAAGCAGGTTTAAATGACTTGCCCCAGAGTCACACAGTCACTAAGTGTCTGACACAGGAGTTGAACTCAGGTCTTCCTAACTCCAGGACTCCACTGCACCGCCTAGCTGCCCCGATGTCTTTGAAAATGAACAAATAGGGACAGCTAGGTGGCACAGTGAGTAGAGCGTCGGCCCTGGAGTCAGAAGGACCTGAGTTCGGATTTGGCCTCAGACACTTAACGCACACACAAACAAAAACCTAGCCGTGTGACCTTGGGCAAGTTACTTAACCCCAATTGCCCTCCAAAAAGCAAAAAAAAAAAAAAAAAAAATGAACCAATGGTTGATGGCTATTACAAGGATGAAATAATATCATAAAAATATGAAATTAGTTACATTTTTAAAGGACAAGAAATAAATAACCCCTTACTGATGTGGGAGTCACTCCTGATTTAGCTATCTTATGCAATCAGATAACTGACTTGTTTCTTAATAACCAAAATTATTACAAAATTCTGCAAATTGACACCAAATTGGGCCCACAATAAAAGAGAAGGGGAATTAATGGGCATGCCTATGGGAAACTACAAAGCTCCCCGATGACTCTAAATTTCTTGAATTTACTTGGAATCTACAACATGTAAGCAAATATATACAAAGCAAGCTATACATAGGGTATAAAGGAAATAATTAAAAGAGAGAGAGAGCACTAGAATTGGCAGGTTGGAGAAAGTCTGACTTTAATGGTGACTTAAAGGAAGCCAGAGAAGTCATTAGTCAGAGCAGATGAGGAAGAACATCCTAGGCATGGGAGAGAGAACACTTGGATCCAAGAGATGGGACGTCTTGTTCTTGAAACTGCCAGGAGGCCAGTGTAAATGGAATAAGGAAACTGAAATGGTAGGAGGGGGCTAGGTTATGAAGGGCTTTAAATGCCAAGTAGAGCATTTTATATTTGCTCCTGGAGGCCATAGGAAGCCACTAGCATTTACTTAGTAGGGGAGTCATGTAGTTACACCTGTGTTTTAGGAAAATCACGTTAGTGACAGAATGGAGAATGGATTGGAGTGGGGAGAGATTTGAGGCAGGCAGACCCACCGGTAAACTATTGCATTAGTCTATGTGTGAGATGATGAGGGCCTTCACTAGAGCGATAACAGTGTCAGCAGAGAGAAGGGAGGGTAGTCTGGTGATGTTGCAAAGATGAAATCAGCAGGCCTTGAAAATGGCTTGAATATGAAGGTGGGGGTGAGAGATAGTGAGGAGTGATTCCTTGATTGTGAACCCAAGGGACTGGAAAGATAGTGTTAGGCTCTATGGTAACAGGGTGGTGGGTAGGTAGTGTTAACGAGGAAATATGATCCTCCAAGCAGGGGCAAGTATATTTAACAAGGGTGGGCTTTCTTCTTCAAGATTTATAACAATGCACAAATGAACCCAAAGTGGTTTACTCTCATTGAGTGACTCATCTATCTCTTTGATGAAAGAAGGAAGGAGAAAAACATTAATTAAGTACTTACTTTGTGTCAGGAATAGCAATCTTTCCGTAGACTCTCCTGCGCATTTCTTAGTTATAGACAACTCCTGCCTATCATTCTCCTCTCCATTTGTCTTTGAATGAGCCACAGATTTAATTCTTCAGAGACTTATAGCCTTGTATTCTGATTAGGAGCTTACTGATACAAAAAAAATGGGCCTTTATTTCAGGAAGAAACTTGTTAATCAATAAAAGCATGTACAGGTACAATTTCCCTGAGGTAAACCAGCCTATTCTCTTCGTCCTAGTCTATTCTGGACCCAGTTCATTGTCAGTCTCCAGTGGATAAAGAATGCCTATTGTCCATATTAATGTATAGTTGGATAGACTGCCCATAAATCTGGCCCATGTAACTGCATGTCATAATTTGGACAGCAGGCATTCTTCATCCACTTGGTTTTTTAATAATGTGTCTGGTTACATTGACCCCTTTTGAATGATTATGTATCTTATTTAGAAAACTCTACAATAACTCAGGCCTTGAGGCAATAAACACAATATCATCCCAAAATAGGAGCTGATATTTGAAAATCTCACCATTTATAATGAATTCCTCTTTCATTTGGATTGCAACTTGTATATTTTCTGTGACAGTAGAAAGTCCTTTGGTGATAATCAGTCTCAAGCTGTTCACATTTCACCTGATGTTAATAACCAGTCATGAAACAAACGTATCTCTGTTATTGAATTTTCGAAGAATCTGCTATGATCTTGAGACACGCATGCAAGATGTTCTTTTGGAAAAGAGACTTTGAACTGACATTTTTCTGTATTGAATCAGTTTTTTTTTTAAAGTCAATAAATAAATTAATCAGAATAATTAATGCAGAGTAACATAGCCTTTTTAAAAGTTTTTTTTTTTTTTTTTTGGCAGCTATATCAAACCAGGTGCATAAGTAGACTTTTTTATTTCCTCATTGGACCAGAATCTTGTCAGTGGAGCTGGGGTCTAAGGAGGGAAGGAACCTGTAAATTGACAGTAAAGTCTTTTCTGGTTTGGTCCTCCATCTTATATTTAGATACCCCATTGTTTTTATTAAGCATTTATTTTGTTTATTATGAGCCAAGCAATATACTAAGCACTAGGGAAAACAAGTACAAAGAATGAAACAATCTCTACTCTCAACAAATTTACATTCTAATGGGACTAACAATAACAACAATAACAAACATGTATCTACACACATATATAAATATATACACATGTATGTGTATCTATCATAAATATTAAGGTAATTATTACAAAAATATGAACGTAGTTTGAGAGGGAGACCATAAACAATAGCAGGGATTAGAAGAGGCTTCATGAAGATGATGCCCAAGTTGTGTCTTCAAAGAGGCAGAGGTAAGAGGGGATTCCACTATAGGCATGCATGATAGCCAGTGTAAAGGCATGGAACTGAAACATAATGTGAGAGGAGAAGAGAGAAGGCCAATTTGCCTGAGTGTGGGAAGGAAGAGCAATTTTCAGTATCCATTCAGGCTGGAAAAATAGGTTGGAACCTACAAATACAGGTGCATTTTGTATCTTTTAGTCAATTATTTGACAAAATTGTCTGATTATAAATGTGTGTTTTGCTGTAAAATAGCCTTAGCAAAACCTTGACTGCTCACTTTCCATGTCTTAAAGGATGCCTTTAGTGTGTGTGTGTGTGTGTGTGTACAGACACACACACACACACACACACATATATATATATATAATTTATTCTTATAAATATTTTATAGAGTTAAGAAAGTAAGTACATGGGCCCAGAGTTATTCATGTTTACTTACTCATAATATTTTGATAATTTGATATCAACGCACTTACATGTGTTTTAAGAATAATCCCACTGTCCTAAAAATTGTGTTGGCACCAGCACGGACCTTTTCTGTATATACTTTGTCTGCTATAAGTATTCTTCCCATCTTCTTTTCTTAAACTCCATTTCTGTCTCCTCATATAGCCCATCAAAGACTATGATGGTAAAGCCCACCTTGTAGTATATAGTATTGAATCTTTATTTGATTTTTCAAGCATTCATCTTATGTCCCCTTACTCCATAAGCTCCTTGAGGATCATGCACCTTTGAGTTACCAATGTTTAGCATTGTAACCTATACATACTAATATTTAGTATTTGATGATCGAATTACTCAATCAACCAATCAATCTATCAGTATGATGGGCAATAAGGAATCTCTACAGAGATTCAGACAGAGGAGATACATGAACATAAAGCATTTGAGGAAATTGCTATGAAGCAAGAGTCTCCACTATTGGAGGCAGCTTGTGTGGGTCTGGAAAGAATGTACAGAGTTCGATATTCTGTGTACCTTAAGTCTAATGATACAAAAAACACTGGAAATAATGAGAGCAAATTACAAAGTTGGGTGAGAAAGTTTCTTTGATTCCCTCTGATGAGAGAAGGATAGTGGTTCCCCACGGACCTTCAAACCTTAACTCCCAAACCCCTAGAGCTGTAGAAAATTGGGTATCACCGATACAAAACAGTGAAGATCTTCCTGGCTAGGAAGCAGATACTCTCCTGCCCTAACCCAGGCATTTATTTAAATTATCATATGTTGACTTTTCTCCTGAGTGAGTAAAAGAGATTTGAAGACATTGTCTGTGACCGGTAGAAATGGGATTCTGACAAACATTGAATTTTGAGATATTTGAATAAAGTACATTCAGGTAGGATTCTATTCCATGTGAAGTGCAATGTAATCTAGTCTTCTGTAGCCAAGCATAAATTCTGGAATCAGAAAAGAGCTATAGTATAAAATAATGTAAAACAATTAATGATTTTAAAAATCACCATTTTTATTTTTCACAAAATTGCATGAGCTTTGGTTGTATAGTGGAAAAAGTATTAGACTCTTCTTGGAATCAGGAAAATATGGATTAAAACCTCACCTTTGAAACTTAATAGCTATATGATTATAACAAGTCACTGTTGTTCCTGAGTCTCAAACAACTCTTTGTGAGTTACATACAGGCTTTCATCAACATAGGTTGATGGAGAACCCATACTAGTGTTATAATATTCTTTATTACTGCACTTGTATTCTGTGGTTATTCAATTGTATGGGACAAAAATTTACCTGTTGGAATAAGCTTTGCTCTCCTGCTGGTTGTCAGTTTTGAACTTAACAAAGAGGATAATAATAATATCTGACATTTATTTGCTTTAAGGTTTGCAAAGCACTTAACATGCTTAATTTAATGTGATCTTCAAACAATCATGGGACATAGATGCTATTTATCCTTGTATTACATAGAAGGATTTGGAGACTCAGGTCTGGGTAAGAGGTTTCTTGGGGTCAGACTACTAGTGAGTATCAAAGATAAGAGTTGAATGAAAATCTTTCTAACTCCAGATCTGTGGCATAAACACTATGCCATGGGAGAGGCTCCCCCAGGAATATGAGAACAATCAGGGAAGAGCTGGTTTGAGAATCACTCTTTCTTAAGGATAATCCATAAATCAGGGGAATAAGTGAGAGATCATAGTATCATAAAAATTAGAGGGGGAAAGGAGTTGAAAGGTTATTGATTACAACCTTTAATACTCTTCTTTCAGATCTTCTAAAACCCAAAGTTAAGACAGACTTATGGCTCCTGGCTATAATCTTTGGTACATTCCTGTGAGTTATGCCATTTGGTTACTCTGGATGTGACTCCCACTGGGCAGTGGGAATCCCCAACCCACATTTCTTTGATTCCCTAAGAACTAGATGGGAAAATTGGATTCTCCCTATTTTCTGCAAAGCAGTTTTATAGAGTGTTTATGTTGGCTTTATTGAAAGCTTATTACAACTGGGCCTCAATTCTTCCTGTGACCAAGCAGTTTATAGCCCTTTGAAAGCAATCTGGGAAATCTAAATAGAGATGCTTATAGGACTGAGGAGACATTTATGTGGCATATGGTGATTTGTATGGTTCAGAAACGCCCAAGAATAAAAGAAATATATGTGAAGAAGTGCAGTTATAGCCTTCCTTAATTCATAAAAATTAAAGGGAAGAGGTTGGAACATTCATTCTTTGTGAGTAGAAAAAATTGTAAAAAATGATAGATAGGGGCGGCTAGGTGGCACAGTGAATAGAGCACCAGCCCTGAAGTCAGAAGGACCTAAGTTCATATCTGGCCTCAGACACTTAACACAAGCTGTGTGACCTTGGGCAAGTCGCTTAATGCCAATTGCCCTCCAAAAAGCAAAAAAAAAAAAAAAATAGATAGAAGCACCTGGAAAGGACCTTTGAAACTATCTAATTCAATTCCTTCATTGCAGATTAGGCCCTAAAAGTTAAGTGATTTATTCAATCTCACAAAGCTGTTAAGGGGAAAAAAGGAGACTAGAACTCAGGTCACTTGACTACAAGTCCACTGTTTTTTCCTATAGATCACATAGAGGAAGAACAGATAGTGGGGTCACCTGCCTAATTAGGAATAAATTGGGAGCAGTGATGGCACAGTGGAAAGAATGCTAGGTCTGGAATCCCTAGGACCTGGGTTCAAATGTGGCCTTTAGATACTAGCTGTGTGATCCTGGAAAAGTCACTTAACCTCTGTTTACCTCATTTTTCTCAGCTGTAATGTAGGGAAAATAACAGCTTCTACCTGGCACATAGTAGGTTCTATATAAATGCTTATTCCCTTCCTTCCCACTATTAGTCAGAACTTTTCGAGTGAGAGTTATATTGGAGCTAGCTAAGATAAACTCTTGAGAATCACTGTTAAATTTTCAGTGTGAGCATTTACAGATTAGAAATCTACAAATGTTATAAGTGAGGGCTTGACTTATTGTTGTGCTAGTTGTCTAGATTTAAGAAAGTACCTGGAAAATGTTAATAATGCAGATTTAATTTAAAAGTTTGTCCTGTATGTTTTTTATCCCCTTGGAGAGAGGATTGTTCAACATTTACCAGTACAGAGCATAAATAGAAAGTCAAAAATTTTTAACATGTCTCCTCTCTCTTTAGGTCTACCTTATGTGCCTGCTGGGTTATTCACAGAATATTTGTATCCCAGATTATTTTCCTAATTTATGTACTAACATATAAGTCAGAGCTTACAATACAGATATTCCCAGGGAAAGTTTCATGTTGGATTGAATGACATGTAATTTGAAAGGTAAGCTTACTGCTACCCAACTATCTATCAGCCAGGGAAACCCAGGACTGCATTCTATATCCCGCAGAAATAATTCATATGTTATATACCCTTGATTGATCTTGTGGCCCTCCTCCACTGCCAATAATCAAAACAGGGTCTAAAAGACTGAGAACATGAAGGTGTTTCATTTTTTCTTTTTTATCCCAAAAAAGATGAGAAGCATACCTGGATTTTACCTAATATATTACCTAATATATAATTATATATTAATATATATAATAATATATATTACCTAATATAATATATATAATATATATATTATATAATATAATATATTATATATAATATATATAATATATATAATATATATAATATATATATAATATATATAATATATATATAATATATATATAATATATATAATATATATATAATATATATATAATATATATATTATATATAATATATATAATATATATTATATAATATAATATATATAATATATATAATAATATATATTACCTAATATTTTACCTAATATATAATTTAATTAATATATAATTGTTGATTGATTTTTGAATAACACACTAAGGACTTTGATGGAGGCATTGTATCCAATTCTACTGCCCTATGAAAAGAGAATAATATTTTTAAAGAGGTGGATACCCTCCTCTTTGTCAAAAGATAGCAATTATTTCATGGCAGACTCAAAGGAAGTACATAAAGCACTTTCCTCCCAGTGATCCTGAAGTAAACAATGCTATCTCCACTTATTAGGTGAGGAAATTGAAGCCCAGGAAATAGCCATGGGTCACTGGGCTAGAAAATAATAGGATTCATCTCTTTTTATTCCCAGGCTAACCCTTCTTCCATTATTAACACATTACCTCTAGGCTAATCCTTCCCCTATTCCCACAATTCCACCTCCTCTAGCCTCCAGAATTTTTTTCTTTCAAAGACCCACTCTCTCCAGCTTTATTCTTTCAACTGGCTATATGCCCTCTTCCTGCCAACATGCCTAGATCTCCTTTATCTAGTCCCTAAACTATACCCTCAATCCTTCTGTCTTCTAGAACTACATTCCAGGGATATTGCAGGGCAAAAAGGAGTCAGGTCTTTCTATCTCTCATGCCTTTCATTGTCAAACTTTTCAAAAGCTTAGTTTTGGTGTCATTGTTTCTGTTTTCTCATCATCCACTCAGTACTAAAACTTGCATTTTGACTCGATCCCACCATTCTACTGAAACTGGTCCCTCAGAGGGACTAAGACACTAAAACTATAAGACACTCTAGTCTCCAAGAACAAAAGTTCAACCCACTCCATCTTCCTCGGCCTCTAAAGGACTGGATAGCACAGACTTTATGTCTTCAACTTATTGACCATATTTCTTTCCTTTGTTTCTATAATACAACTCTGTCCTATTTTTGTATCTGACCTCTGCTCCACCCATCTCTCTGTCTCTCTGTCTCTCTGTCTGTCTCTTTCTCTCTCTGTCTCTCTCCCGCTCTCTCTCTCTTTCTTTTCCTCTCCTATCTTGCTTGTGGGTGATTTAGTGAAAATAGTGCTTAAGGTGAAATCCTGTCTCTGACCCTCATTAGCCATGTGACCATGCACAAGTCATTTAACCTCTCTGAGGGTGATTTTCTGATCCTTAAAATTGGGATAACAACACTGGGAGTAATTACCTCCCACATCTGTGGTGAAGATCAAATTATATAATGAAAGAAAAGTGCCCTGTACAGTTAAAAACTATTATTACTCCTCTTCCTATGTGCAAAATTTAGGTCTGATCCAAGGTTCCATGTTCCCTTTACCTTTATTCTTTTCTCCTCCTCTCCTCTTCTCTTTCTCCCATCCTTTTATTATCTTAACTAGTGTCAGGGATCCAATTATCTCTTCTATGCAGATGTCTACCCAAATCATATCTATTGCCCTGCCCTCTTTTCCAATCTTCATTCCCACATTTCCAACTGCCTGATGAATATTGATTTTGGGTATCCCAACAGCACCTTAAACGTACAACCAAAGTCAGCACTTCCCTCCCTCCTCCCCCACTGGAATTCCCTTTTTAAAATTTAATAGTAATACAATTGTTCCAGTTTCTCATTATCACAACGTTGAAAACTTATTTATTTCATTTACCTGACCCACCTCCCATATCAACAACTTGCCAAGTCATATTACTTTTACTTCCTCAATAATTCTTATATGTGTCCCCCATTTCCACTCTCAGTGACATCCCTTTGGTTCAGATGCTCATTGCATTTCATTTATACTATTGCAATAGCTTAATCCTACTTTTAATCTCTCCATTTTCCAGCATATTTTCCCATTGTCAAGAGCTATCTTTCTAAATGACAACTCTGAAGATGCCACCCATCATGTAAAAACTCTGTGACCCATAAACTAACATTTAAAAATTTTAGCCTGAAATTGGAGACATTTCACAAAGTTTCTCACTTGCTTAGCCACCCTTCTCTACTTCTAGTCTCCTATCCATGTCCTAGACAAACTTTAGCCAAAATGGAGCACATCAAGTATATTCTACAGTGTCCTACCCCTCCTACTTTGCTTGCTTTGTCTTCTGCCTAGAATTCCCTTGAGTCTAATATCTCCACCTTTTAAAAATTCTACCTTCCTTCTAGACTCAGAACAAATCCTTCTCCTACATGAAGCTTTATTATATGTCTTCCTCCCCACACCTGTAAAAAAGAATATACAGAATTATTGTCTGTATCTGAAATCTTAGAGATCCAATGTCATAGAAACATAGCCCTAGGGGACCTTACAGGCCATTGAGTCCAAACCCTTTGATGACAGGGACTATTTTTTTACATTTATTTGAATCCCCAGAGCTTAGCATCCTGTCTGGCACACAGTATGCCCTAAAAGTATGCTGATTTGTTGTGTAATTGATCAATTAATTGTGATTGTATGGGATTCCGACCTCTTTTCCTTTCCTTTTTCTTTTTCCTGATTAATAATGTTTTGGAACATGTGTGATAGGGAAGATTCAACATCTAGTGTTGAATCCCAGAGCTTGCTTCCTCCATCCCCTAGGGTGGTATCGGACCCTTCCTCCTCCCCTGACATCAGTCAATCCTATACAGTACAATGACACTCAAAAGAAACCCTTTTTTAAATATTGACCCAAGTAAAACAAAAATCATTCTGGAAATTAATTCTCAAATCATATATATTGTTTTTTTTTTTGAACCTAAAGGAAAATGTGTATTAGATTATCAGCATTTTAGCTCCTTTCTGTGAGAATATAGGTAAAACTAAAGTTGACTGAATCTGTGACTATCTAATTGTTTCTTCAGCTTTCTAAATCTCAGAGCAATGAGAGTAAACCAGACACTCCTGGAAGAACTTGTCTTTGTTGGCTTCTCTATCTACCCAGACTGGCAAGTTGTCCTCTTTGTTTTCTTCTTCTTTCTATACCTTCTCACCCTCACTGGAAACCTGGCAATCATGGCCCTCACCTTGGTAGACCAAGCCCTCCATACTCCCATGTATCTCTTCCTCAGCACTCTTTCCTTCTCTGAGACTTGCTACACATTAGCCATTGTTCCTAAAATGCTGGTAGACCTGCTATCCAAAAGTAGGACCATTTCTGTCATGGGATGTGGACTCCAGATGTTTTTTTTCCATGGTCTTGGTGGCACCAACTGCATCGTTCTGACAGTGATGGGTTATGACCGGTTCCTGGCCATCTGCAACCCTCTCCGCTACCCAGTACTTATGACCAGCAGAATATGTGGATATCTTGTGGCCTTAGCTTGGACTGGTGGCTTCTTTGTCTCCTTAGTGAGACAACATTGATCTTTTCAGGATCATTTTGTGGCCCCAATCTTATAAGACACTTCTTATGCCACATGAGAGCAGTGGTCAAGTTGTCTTGCCTGAATGGAGTGTCATAGAGGTTGTTGTGACAGTTATTTCAGTGTTTGGTTTGCTGGGGACATTCCTATTCATCTTTCTTACATATGTGTTCATTCTCTCTACTGTTCTCAAGATCCCCTCAGCTGAGGGGAGGAAGAAGGCCTTTTCCACTTGTGCCTCCCACCTTACTGTGGTCATCATTCACTTTGGGTTTGCCTCCATTGTCTACTTGAAGCCAGAGACTATGAGAGGGATGACACTCTCATGGCTGTCCCCTACACTGTTGTCACACCTTTCCTCAGTCCCATAATTTTTACCCTGAGAAACAAGGACATGAAGAATTCTCTGAAGAGAGTACTGGGCAAGAAAGTTGCCTTAACCAGATGATGTTGGGTAGTTACTATTGGAGGTCAGCAACAAGAAAGGAGTAAGTTATTTACTATGAAGCCTGTAGTATAACCTTCTTTGTTTTGGTTGTTTTGTTTTTCTTTTTTGGCTTATGCCTTTTGAAAAGTTTGGGGAATGTACAGCAGCGATGTGAAAACCTGGAAATTTTGGCATCATACCAATATGTCCACTTTCTTTAATACTTAAATGATTGCCCTCATCTTGGTAGACCATCTCTGTCACTTGGAAATCCATCTCTACCTTATGATAATTTCCCAAAAGACAAAAACTTCTGCTTTCTACTGGACTATTGGGAACTCATAGCTGGCATTGGAGAGTTAACCCAGTAACCCCTGGTCATTGGATAGGGTGATATTTGGTAATAGGAAAAAAAAGTCGTGTGGAGGGAGATAAAGCAGTGGCTGGTCTAAAAAGTGCTCAATGTCTGAAGATGAGTAGGCCTAGTGTGAAAACTTGAAGGTTGTATAGGATTGATCTTCTATCAAACTAAAGTACAGTAGGTGAAATTGTACTTACCTTCAGTTCCTGCTTTGACTGATTTTGCCTCTTTTGTTGGCTACATCTTAGAGTTATCACAACTCCAAACTCCAACTGATTATGGCACACTTAAGTATTAGTGATTGATGTGGCTTTCCTCTGGAGTATTTTATTTTTAAAAAGAACATAAGAAAAGAGAAAACAATTAACCTAATGAAACTTCTCTGGCATCATAGGTAGACTCAAAGCAGACATATTTTGGGGACTATATGGAGTAGAGAATAGAATCTTCCTGAGATCTTTCAAATCATCCCATGAAGGCAGGTAACTGAGAGAAATGATTATAAATAACCAATGATTTAGGGAGATTCAGAGTCTCCCCCCCCCCTTTTCTAAAGTCCAGATTTCAGAAGTTAAATCACTACTGATAATATATTGGATTAACTTTCCTGTTCACACCCCACCCATGTGGGGAAGCCATGGTGTTCTACTTGGGTATGGGTACAGATAATATTTTTAATAGATTATTTCAATCTGGAAGTTACTTAGGAGTAAACTACATAATCAAAGTTCATCTTCTTATTATAATATTAATTCTCTTATTACTTATTGACCAATTAACACTTGATAATACCTCTCTTCTAAGGGGCATATAAACCCTGAGTCCACAGCCATGATTGTCTTTGGTCTAAGAGAAATGTTTAAAGGACCATCCTTTTATTAAAATGTTGTCATTATTAATAAGATGACTAAATTACTCAGAAATTAAATCCCTTGAAACTTTTTAAATGTCACATAAAGAAGAGGGGTGTATATGTGTGTATATTTGTGTGTATGTATGTGTTCCTCTATGTAACCTTTATTCCAAGACTTTCATGACATGAAGAACTACTGGAAAATTTTGGAGAACTGTCACTCTTTTCTTTATTCATACTCCCTCCCAGAGGACCTGGTAAAATATAAACAACACAAGAAAGATGTGTGTGTGTGTGTGAGAGTCAAATTAATTTTATTAAAGTAAAATAACAATAACATTTGTACAACACTTTAAGATTTGCAAAGTACTTTACTCATAATATCCCTGCCAGGCAGACAGTGAAAGCTATTATCTCCATTCTATAGATAAGAAAACTGAGGATTAGAAAAAAAAATTAAGTGATTTGCTTAGAAGCCATATAGATAGTAACTGCCAATCAGCCCTATTCAGTTAACAAGCATTTATTAAGTGCATACTACATGCCCAAACTATACTAAGTGCTAAGGATACAAAAAGAGGCAAAAGACATTTTCACCCTTCAAGGAGCTCACAGTCTAAGGAGAGAGAGAACCAGAAAACAAATATGTATAAACAAGCTATATGCAGGATAAATAGAAAATAATTAACAGAGAGAAGACCCTGGAATTTAGAGGTATTGGGGAAGACTTCTTATGGAAGGTGGGATTCTATTTAAGACATAAAAGAAGCCAAGGATGTAGGTACTCAGAGTGGAGGAGGGAGAAAATTCCGTGTATGCAAGACAGCCAGAGGAACTGTCCAGAGCTTAGAGATGGAGTGTCTTGTTCATAGAACTGTTGCAAGGCCATAGGATGAAAGAGTTCATGAAGGGGAAATAAGGTATAGGAAGACTAGAAAGGTAGGAGCAAGTGACCAGGTTATGAAGGGCTTTGAGTATTAAATAGAGGATTTTATATTTGAAATTGGAAGTGATAGGGAGCCACTGGAGTATATTTACTGTGTTGATATCCTGGTAAAACCAGTGCCTTAAGGAAAATTACTTTGGCAGGAGAGCAAGATCTTAAGCCTTGTCCTTTTGCCTGCACAAAAGGAATGGACACGATGACCTCTATTCTCTCTTATGAACTAAATCTATGACCTTATGATTCAAGACCAATGCTCTTTCCACTTAATAACAAGAAGAATCAAAAGGTTAGCCATTTCACGACAAGGGATTTAGTGTGCTTCAAAGTCTGATGAAATCACATGCTTCCCTGAAGGTTTTCTGCCCTTTTGAAGAAATAAGGAAGGTAAGAGGAAGGGTGAGTTTAAGGTGAAAGATAAATTCTATTTTTACATGCTGTGTTTGAGGTACCTATGGGACATATAGAAAGAGATGTCCAGAAAACAGTTATTGTTGTGTCTGGAGCTTAAGTGAAAAGTGAGTGCTACATATATAAATTTGTGAATCATCTTCATGGAGATGATCATTGATCCTATGTGACTAGAGCACTGGTAAAGAGAAAAGACAAGAGGGTTTAGAATAAAGGATGCCCTTCTTTGGATATTATCCATTTTGTTTTAAAAAATATGGTGCCCAAAACTGTTGTCATAATAAATTAATTAATAACTTATTCAACTCCTTGTCATTGTTAAGTCCTTTAAGTCTTGTCCAACTCTTTGTTATCCCATTTGGGGTTTTCTTGGCAAAGATATTGAAGTGGTTAGCAATTTTCTCCTCCAGCTCATTTTACAGATGAAGAAATCAAAGCTAACAGGGTTAGTGACTTGCCTAGGGTCACACAGCTAGTAAATATTTGAGGACACATTTAAACTTAGGTCTTCCTGACTCCAGGGTGGTGCTGTATCCACTCTACCACCTTGCTGCCCCATTCAACTCTTTCTACATACTAAATATAGATACTACATATGTGTGTGTATGAACTGCTACTGAGAGAAATGAATAGGACTGAGAGAATACTATATACAATAATAAAAAACATTGTAAAAACAAATAAAGAGGAAAGACTTAAAAAATCTGATCAGTGCAATGACCAAGCATGAATCCAGGGGACTAGTGGTAAAACATGCTACAGACTTCCAGATTTAGAGGAATTGGACTCAAGATGTGGAATGAGACATTTATTTTTTGAACTTAGTCAATGAGGGAATTTTCCTTGAGTATGTATATTTGTTATACAACCTTTGTTTCTCTTCTCTCTTTTTATTCCCCTAATGAAAGTGCGGGAGAGGAGAGAAGTTACATGTATTGTGGAAAAGAATGTTGAAAAATAAATATCAATTGAAAAAAATAGTTAAATAAAAAATAATAATGTTCATCTACAGTTCATCTACAACCTTTCTTCCATCTCCAAATGCTGTGAATTTTAAAATAAGAGTCGAACAAAAAGGTAAAAATTCAGGCAGTCATAGTCTGTCATGTTGGGTATGTCTGTCTTTGTGTACAATGAGAAACAGCTTAGGAATCTGAGACAGAGCTACTTGTGCCTACCTTATGCCTAGTACCTAAGCCAGAACTGAGTCTTAATGACTAACTCTGATACTCACTACTCGGATACTGGCCTTGTTCCTGGAAGGCTTAGATTAAAAAAAAAACAAAAACAAAACTTCACCTCCCTATCTTGGGAGGAAGCTTATAAAAAAGAAACTTTCTTTCCAAGGGCATCAGGCATGTGACTATCCCTTAAAGATCTTATACCCTGCACTTGGTCACCAAATTGCTTTCTATTGTTCTTATCACTTAAAACAGATGTTTAAGCAACTGATTTCTGTACATTTAATCAAACAAATCTAGACCTATCATTTAAACCAGGAATTTATAGCACCCTTCCATGTACGCTTATTTACTTATTTCTAAATTCTGAGCTCTTCCCCTATTTTGCCTTACTACAGACTCAAGAGAGTTGGGAATACCAAAGTCCCAGCACAAGGAAAGACACAATTCCCCTTATCCACATTTTATATGGCAAGGAGGAAAGCCTGAGGGGTGCATGGTTTGAGACAAGGCCCCTCGTCAAAGTCATAGAGTCATATTAATGGTATGGAAAGTCTTTCAGGGATGATTGTTTCACTCCTTTCTTTCTATATCCCCCAAGTAAAAAATTTGGAAAATAGTTGTAGTTGCTCTTCCTTCTAAGAAGCAAAACAGGCAAGATTTGCCAACCAACCATCCCCTGTATCTCAGAATTTAATATCCCAGAAGAGAGATTCCAGAACCAGAGCCCTACCAAGGCCACATATCCTATCATGCTCATCAGTGAGAGAACTCCTGAAACCTTCAGATGTTGGTACACTTGGACTTGAGCACTGGGAACCAGGAGTCTAAGCACAATGCTTTAGCTCTGGGAGAAAGTGGCTATGAATTTGCTGTCTTCTTTCCTGTAGTCCAGAAGACAGCAAGTTATACCTTTTGGACAATGTTAAATGTCATTGACCAGATGTGCTTGCTGATATTAGGGATGTCTTGCCTCAATGAATAGTACTATGGGAATCTGACAGGTTTCATAAAAGGAGAAATGGCTACTAAGCATAATGAGGGGCCAGGTGAAGATCTGGTGACTCCCCTTAACTATCTTATAACATCCAATGGAGGCCAAGCACCCTGCCCCCTGCTCCTATAGCAACTTCAGTAAGGACCCTATCTATGCAAATCTTTTTTTTTTTTTGGAGGGCAATTGGGGTTAAGTAACTTGCCCAAGGCCACACAGCTAAGTTGTTTTTTTTTTTTATTTGTGTGTGCATTAAGTGTCTGAGGCAGGATCCGAACTCAGGTCTTTCTGACTCCAGGGCCGATGCTCTACTCACTGCGCCACCTAGCCGCCCCATCTATGCAAATCTTAAAGAAGATAGAGTACCCTTTGGTGAAACCCCAAAGACATAATTGTTAAGGCTCTACCCTTTGGGAATGAGGAAATTGTTACTCAGGTTAAGAAAAGAAAGCATATTCTGATTGCACACCATGGCAATAGCCTTACTGGGACTGTCAAATATTACAAGGGTGTCTCTGAAGAAGTTATGGATCTGAATCTGCCAAAAGATGTTCAATTGTGTATGAGTTGGGCAATAATCTGCAACACATCAAGCCCATGCAATTCCAAGGGAATGAAAAAAACATGCTCAAAAGACCATGGAGGTTATGGCAGCTCAAGACATAGCCAGGATGTAAAAAGAGACCATCCGTAAAAGCAAGCAGTAGCTAGTCCCTTCCCTTTCCCTTGTCCCTACCACATCTCTCGCCCATCTGACCATCTCTCCCCACACTAACCACCACCTTAGGGATCATAACATATAGCTGTAGGTGGGAGGACAGATGACTCCTCTTCCCATTTTTTTTCTTTTTTCCAAAAAGACTGTTTCTCTCCTGTGTTTCTCCCCTCTACTACATTAGTCAAATTGCCCCTGTGTGGTTTGATTCAATAAGGACCTATATGGGGGTTTGGGAAGGGGAAGTGGTAAGAAATGAATAATGTAGGAAAGCAAAAAAGCAATTGCTCCAGTTATTCCTAGTAGTGTCGTAGAACTAGCAGTACAACCTTCCCAGGGGGCTGTAGTACTTTCAATGGCAAAAGAATCTGAAAAAAACCTGGGTGGTAATTTAACAAATCATCAAAGCCTTCTTTTGATCATGTTTCCTCTTGAGTTAAGAAAAATGTATTCTGAGAAGTTGGGATTAAGCCCTATTGTTTACTTGTTGCATTTGCTTTTGCAAAAGACCCTTCCTCTAGACTTGTTGCTAGAGGCTTTTAAAATGAAGCTGTCTCACATGGTAGTTATTAGAAATCACAAGCTGCACAAGAAAGGGAAGAATTCCTTTATTTCTAATGTAATGGACAATTGAGGCAGATACAGGACGGCATAGCCAATTAGTATTTTGGGGGGTGCTTTTATTAAGCCTGCTACTGTCTCCCAAAAAGGAAGGCAGCCCTGATCAGTCTGTCCAGCAAGCTTTTATACAGTAAAAAGTACTTCCTGAAACAAACAGTGGTCAGCAAGGCCACTGTTACTACATAGGGATGTAAACTAAGGTGGGGGGCGGTGCTGCAAGTTAATGGGGCAGATCTTTGTTTTAGTTACATCTTGGTTACAAGGCAGGTGCAGGGTGAGGTTTTGTAACGGTCCCTTTATGCTAGGTTTCTGGGCCCCCCTCTTTGTGAGAGGCCTTGTGTAGGAGCTAGCACTATGGGAACCTAACTGGCACTTCACTCCCCCCTTTTCAAGGACATAACCAGAACTTGGACTCAATGGAGGCCAAGGGGCAAAGAGTTTGACCGCCTGAATCCATTTTCTAACATATATGGATAAGCAATTAATCAAGCAGGGGGCTATAGGGCTTACTGGTGATAGCAAGGGGTAAGAAGACAAACAGAAAAGACATCATGGCTGCCTCTTAAGTTTCAACTTCAAGTCTCCGGTTGCTTCAGCTATCCACTGGTCTGGAATGGTGGTCACCTTGATGTGATGCTTCACAGGGATTCTGTGAAGCAGTTTGGTAGATGGCACAAACTGCTTTCTGGACGTTTTGAAAGCCTGGAGTGACTTAAGCAAGGCATCATCAGAGATATCATAGGACTGAGAAACAGAGTCAACTACTCAAAAACACAGTTTTACATATAAAGGTCCACTTTTTCTTGCCATGCAAGACTAGGTTCAAACAAATAATTCAGTTTTCTTAGCCACACAGGGCTAGGCTCAGTTAATACAAAAAGACACAATTACAGTAAATCAGGTACATATCACCAAGATAACCAACAGAACTTACATACAAACAATATACCTGTTTCATTTAAGCAACACTTTTAAATCCCAGATGCCTCATGTGGTTACAGAAATTAAAAAGGAGTTTTGCTTCTCCATTTCAGATTTAGAGGTGACCAGATAATTTTGACCTAATATAAAATCCCAAAATCCATACCTCTGATCTTATTCCCAAACATGTTCAAATCATGAAGTCCTAGGTGTCATCTAGTCTGATCCTGTTGCTCTCCCCAAACTTCACTATCCTGGTCAATCAGGCATCTATTTCATTACTTTTTGCTTTAGTATTAATCATCTTTTTTTGAAGGATGTTATCTCTATATTTATTCAGTCATTTGGCCCTGAATATTACTTCTCAGTGAATTTGCTATAAAATAAAAGGAGGGACAATGTGATAAACCTTGCCAGAAGGAAAACTTCCTTAGCCTTGTTTGATTCCAAGCATGAGTCATCTCTGCTGCTCATTTCAGATAGTCACCAGGTGCTGAAAGCAAGGCTTAGGCATAAATAGGTGGGAGGTTTCCTTTTCAGAAAGAAAAGGCACAATTGGGAAATAAAGTCAGAGAGATCCCACCAGGGCAATGTTCAGGTTGTCCCCACCTTGAACAGTTCACAGTCTGCAGCCTCTGACATCCCATTATCAGCTTTAATGATGACTCCTGTAGTCAAGGCTTTAGAGAAACAGTAAAATTTGTAGTTCCCCAAATGATTAAATAGCAAATAAATAAATATGGACTAGTGTCCTTCAGATAGAACCATCTAGAATTTGATTGAGCTGTTAATCACAAATCTTTCTGACTTCTAAAACTGATATCAATTATCTGGAAACAGGAGGGGCTGGATGAACCCCATTTGTCCCAAACCTTCTTATCTGCTTTGTTCAGCTTTTCATAAATAGACTTTAAAGACAGTTTGAATTAACCTGGTGTTAAAAATGGTATCTTTCTTTTCTCTTTACTAAAGTATCTCTAATTAAACTAAATATCAGGCACCCAAATACTCCATTATTCCAAGCACCTGATCATTCCCCCTTTTCAGCTGGGACTCAAAATCATTTGGGTAGATCTGTGTCTGTTTCATAGGGAGCTGGGTCTATATTCACTCTGATTAAAATTTCATCTAAATATTTTATTTTCCCTTCTTTTAAAATGGTTTCAAGATTTATAAATGATCACTAAACTTTTATGAAGAAAGTTAGTTGAAAACTTTTTTTTTGCTTTTTTAAACAAATGCTTTATTAACTTCTGGTTTACACCATTCACTCCCACCAGATTTTGAGTTACAATTTTTTCCCCATTTTTTCCCCTACCCACCACCCTAGAATAGCAGTTCCACTAGATATGCCCTCATCCAATCTGCTCTCTCCCATATCTTCTCCCATACCCCCTCAACTTTTCCATTAGAGCAAGGTGAGTCTCTGTGTCCCAATGCCTGCACATTTATCTCCCAATTACAAGCAAAAGAGTATTAATAATGGTATTTATATATATTTGAAACATTTAATTTTAAAACCTCAAATTTCAGATCCATTCCCTTCCTCCCTTGTCACCCATTCCTTCTGGGAAGATAAGTAATTCAGTATGTGTTGTACATGTATAGCTATGCAAAACATTACCATAGTAGATATATTGCAAATGGCTGCTTATAATTCCCTCCCACCCATCCCACACCTGACCTGGTCCATTCCCTACTTCGATCCTGTCCCTCTTCTATAGTGGGTACTTCCAACCTCTCCTCCCCCCAGAATGCCCTCCCCTCCATCATCCCCCCTCTCATCCCCCTTCCCCCTACTCTGCTGCAGGGTGATATATCCCATTTAGTATGTATGTCATTCTCTCCCTGAGCCAAATTCAATAAGAATATGGTTTTGCCTTTTTGCTTTCCTGTTCTACCCCTCCCCTGCAGTGACTTCCCCTTGCTTCTTCTACATGAGATAATTTCCCTACCCTGTCTCTCCCCCATTTCCTCTTGCCACTTTCCTCTCTCACCTCATAATTTCACCCCTTAAGTATCATCCCTTCCCAACAAATTCAACCTATGCCCTCTATCCATGTATAACTGTAAACATATATACACACATTCACATATGTATTCATATGCCCATATACCCTTCTTCCACTATTTTCATACTGAGAAAGGTTTGATCAGTCACAGTTATTGTTTTTCCATGTAGGAATGTAAATAGGTCAACTTTGATGAGTTCCTTTTGATTTCTTTTCCCTGATTACCTTCTCAGGCATCTCTTGCTTCTTGTGTCTGGATGTCAAATTTTCTATTCAACTCTGGTTTTTTCCTCAAGAATGCTTGAAAGTCCTCTATTCCACTGAATGACCATATTTTCCCTGAAACAAAATACTCAGTTTTGCTGGGTAGGTGACCCTTGGGTTCATTCCCAGTTCTTTTGCCCTCTGGAATATCATATTCCATGCCCTTCGATCCCTCAGTGTAGAAGCTGCCAGGTCCTGGGCTATTCTGATTGTGTTTCCACAATATTGAAATTGTTTCTTCCTGGCTGCTTGTAGTATTTTCTCCTTGATCTGGGGATTCTGGAACCTGGCTATAAAATTCCTGGGAGTTTTCTTTTGGGGATCTTTTTCAGGAGGTGATCTGTGGATTCTTTCAACCTCTATTTTGCCCTCTGGGTCTAAAACATCAGGGTAGTTTTCCTTGAGAATTTCTTGAAGGGTGATTTCTAGGTTCTTTCTTTGATCATGGCTTTCAGGTAGTCCAATAATTTTTAAATTATCTCTCCTGGATCTATTTTCCAGGTCAGTGGTTTTTCCCATGAGATATTTCACATGGCCTTCTATTCTTTCATTTGTTTGGATCTGTTTAACAGCATCTTGATTTCTCATAAAGTCATTAGCTTCCATTTGCTCCAGTCTAATTCTGAAGGAATGAATCTCCTCAGTGAGCTTTGGAGATTCTTTTTCCATCTGGCAAATTTGGCTTTTTAAGGCATTCTTCTCCTCATTGCCCTTTTGGGCCTCCTTTGCCATTTGAATTAGTCTATTTTTTAAGGTGTTGTTTTCCTCAGTCAGGCTGTTGACTCTCATTTCATACTTTTCCTGCATCCTTCTCATTTCTCTTCCCAATTTTTCCCCCACTTCTCTTATCTGCTTCTTAAAGTCCTCTATGACCTGTAACCCACTCATATTTTCCTTTGGGGCTTTTGGAGCAGGATTTCTGACCTCACAGTCCTCCTCCTGTTCCCTGCTTCATTCCTTTTTGCCACCAAAATAGGAGTCTAATGTTGCATCTTTCTGTTTATTTTGTTTCCTTTGCCTAGGCATGTTGTCACTTAATTACTTGACTTTTGGGCTTGTTGCCACTGTAGGACTGTGCCACTAGACGGGGCAGCTTCTGTCCTGAATGTTGGGGTCTTCACAACTTCCGGTTCTGGTAAGTTGGATGCTCACCCCAGACCTCCCCCCAGATCACAAGCCAGATCCAAGCAGGTTAAAGCAAGAGTGATTATCCTCCAAGACTGATTGCTGGATCTCCCTACGTTTCGCTGGCTAGGAGCTGGAGCTACCACTGAAGCTGCAAAATGATGAGTGTCTCCTCAGCAGCTTCTAGCCCCCAGGGGAGGAAGCAGATGCATTCACCAAATACTGGTCCCAAAGTCCATAGGACAGTAACCTCTTACTTTGTCCTAGGCCTGTCTGTGTTGATAATTCTGGAATCGCCACAGCTCCTGGTGTTCTGGGGTCCCTCCAGCCAGCTGCTGGCCTGGCCACTCTGGACCTAAAACTGAGGTTCACTGCGGGCCTGGGCTCAGCTCCTAGAGCACTGTGCTGTTGGTTCCCAGTGTGCTGCGCTGGCCGCTCCCTGCAGTTCTGCTGGGCTGTCCTCAGCGGGAGGTTAGCTTCTCTGTGTTGTTCTGTGTCTGCTGTGGCTCCAGAAGTTGTTCAGAGTCCCCTTTTACATGGTTTGGAGGTGATCTGGGGGGAGAGCACCTTGGACGTGCTGTTTCTACTCCACCATCTTGGCACCGTCCCCCTCGATGCCAGTTGAAAACTTTTAAAATGATCTTAAGCAGTTTGCATAACTTTCTGGACATGTTCTAATTCTAGATGAAAATAATATTAGAGCTCATCTTTTACTGACTACTTGCTCTGATCATAGAACCCTGCTACAGAAGGAAAAAAAAGCAGGGCCTTTTACCTTAAACAGCAAGCCTCACCAATCACAGCTTAGAGCCAGTGAGTTATTTTTATCCTCATGGAGCAATAAAGATTTATCAGATCTCACAAATGTAAGGATTCCATTTACCATCTTTCCCTCTGAAATCTAAAAGCCAATTGATTAAAATCCTTCCAATCCTCTGCAACTTTTTAGCAATTTTAGTTCATTTAAAAATTACATGACTAAAACAAGTTCTTTTCTCAGGCTGAATGATCTTGCCTAATAGTGATAGTTTCTAGGGGATTTGACAGTTTTACAACATAAAGAAGATTTATATGAATTCTAAGCAGGAGAGACTGGGGGAAGCGCTAATAATGATGCCCCTGCTTAGTCAATTCTCATACAACATAGATCATATAACTTTTTACCAGTAACAATATCATAAACAATTATCACATTCTTGAATTTGAACTTTGTAATAAAAACAAATGAATTACCAATCTGGTGACCTTAAAACTCCAATTTTTGAAGTTACACAGAACTAAGTTTTCTTGATGCCACACAACCAATCAACTTATCACTAAAAATCAATTACATTTTGGAATCTCACATAGATGGTGAATGTGGTGATCCATAAACCTTCAAATTAACATAAATACATTCTTAGATGAAGCAAACTTGAAAACCCCATCCCTATATTTTTCTTACCATAATATTTTTACTACCTGTTTGTATCCCAAGTATAACAGCTTCCAATTATCAAATCTTACAACATAAAAAATCCAATTCATATGAAATAAACATTATAGGATAGAATAAGCAGCACTGATAAAGTAACATAGCTGGTTTTACACAACTTTGTTCCCATCTTTTAGTTTCAACAAAATTCAGATTGAAAACTGCTTTATCTAGCACCATTTCTGGCTTACAATGGTCACTTAACTTTTACGGTATAAGGGTACTTTACAATTTAGAGATACCAAAATAACACAACGATATTATGACATTAATTGCATTTTCAATTCATCACATACAAAAATTGTTGGTGGAAAATTAGCCTTACAGAAAGTGCAGAAGCTTTTCTTCTCTCCCCACAGCTGCAGAGTCTAGTTGTGGAACCAGGGGTTTGCATGTTGGGGGAGGGTCCTACTATTTTTCAGGACTCCTAGTGGGAGAGTCTTTAACAAAATCTATTCAGATGTTTTCAGTTGTTTTAACTTTTACTCGAATAAGTTTATTTATGTGTCCACTCCATAAAAAAAAAAAACTTCTTTGAAAATATTCCAATTTGCCTAAATGCCAAATAATAAAATGAATTCTGACTTATCTTTTAGAATCAAATTGGGAGTGACATTTTCTACTTTTACATACAGTTTCATTCTAAATAGAAGGGAGGGGGAGGGAAAGAGATAATCACAGCAAAGGAACAGCAGTCCAGCTGCAGTTTAAACCTTACAGGGTGTCAGATTACACACTCACACTTTTTCACAGACACACAAGGACAAAACAGAGAGAGAAACTGACAGGACCATTCCAAAAGTTCACAGAGGATTGTCAGAAATCCTAGGCACAAATAAGATTTGCTTTAAGATAACCACCATATAGTCAAGCAGCTAGCTGTAAGTGTAGTTTCCACCTACAACCTCCCCAGGACCTTTCCCGTTTAAGGAGCAGGGGAGCACTGTGTGTGTGGGGCGGGTGGGAGGCCTGGGAAGCCGGTGAGGTGGAGGGCAGGGGAAGGAAAGTGGCATAGCCAGCCCAGGACCAGGCTGGTGGAAAGAGAAAGGGGGAGGAAAAGGGAAGGCTGGGGCCACACCCTGGAGTTAAGGCAGAGCAGGCAGGGACTGGCAGGGAAATTCAGTTTCAAACTGACAAAGTTTAGAAGGGTGTTTCCCAATCAACTAGGTCCTCCTGATATCTCTAGGTCGGTTTTCAGGTTTTCGCCCTGGACCTGAGGGGGGTAGGGCTTTTGGTTCAGGATGTTAAGAGAGACTTAGCATGACAAAAGAGAGAAAAATTCTTTACTAGTTCGTTAGCCACTCAGAAAGACAAAGAGAGAGATCTCCGTTGGCTCCGGAGCTTTGGCCTTCTCAGGCTAAAGAATTCCTACCTGCTCCATTTCTGACCTGGGCTGGTTCACCCCTCCCTAGGAAAATACTGGAGGGGGGTTTCTCCTCCTTGGGGCTTTGATTGCTATTGACCCATGGGGGCAGGGGAAGACAGAAAGACAAGACAGACAATATGAAATTAGGACACAGACAATAGACACAGAACAAACAAACAGAACCTGCCACTTCTGGCACCAGGGGCACTCCGGCAGTGTCCCCGCACAGGGGCAGAGCAGGGGCTTTAGTGCTGTGTCCAGCATTGCCCCCTGCTCTTCTCTTCTTTTCTCTTACCACATGATCTTGTGTCTCTTTTCTTATGCTACAACAGTTGACCCAATACAAAAACCAGGTGCACTCCTTTGGAGACAAATTAGCAATAGAAAGGAATGAACTCTCAATCTGCTTGGAAAGTCTACTCAGTCCTGGGGCTGAGGAACATCCTCTCAGCGACTCACCCCTAGGAATGAACAGACTCCCAGCCCTCCAATGCATCCGGTCCAGCCATCAATCACAGAGCCAAAGGCTGACTCAGTGGAACCTCCAATGTAACAGACAATTGAGGCAGATATAGGACGGCGTAGCCAATTAGTATTTGGGGGAGTGCTTTTATTAAGCTGGCTACAGTCTCCCAAAAAGGGAAGGCAGCCCTGAATAGTATGTCCAGCAAGCTTTTATATAGTAAAAAGTACTTCCTGAAACAAACAGTGGTCAGCAAAGCAACTGTTACTACATAGGGATGTAAACTAAGGTGAGGGGGGCTGCAAGTTAATGGGGCAGATCTTTGTTTTAGTTACATCTTGGTTACAAGGCAGGTGCAGGGCGAGGTTTCATAACGGTCACAACTTTATGCTAGGTTTCTGGGGCCCTATGGGAACCTAGAACTATGGGAACCTAACTGGAACTTCACTAAGTGCTTGAGAATTGTATCCTACTGTGTAATTCAGACCCTCCCCCCTTTTTTAGTAGTGGAATGCCTCTAGAGCATGGCAAAATGTGCTTCATTATGTTCCATTTCCTTTCCATATTATATCCCAGTACCTGGGCCCTGCCACCTGAATCCAGTTATCATTTTTAACATAACTATACAATTCCCACTGCCAAATGCTTTTGGTGGCTTTGTTCAATATACTAAAGAAAGGAAGGAAAAGGAAGAGAAGGAATAAAAGGAGGAGAAGAAGGAGAAAGAGAGAGGTTAAAGAAGATGGAGTGGGAGAAGAGTAGGGAGTCGAGGGAGGAAGAGGAGGAGAATGAGAAGAAAGAAGATGAAGAAGGAGAAGAATAATTAGAAGAAGAACAGAGAGAAGGAGGAGGCAGAGGCCCGTCATAAAATCACTTGAAAGAGAAAATGCAGCAAGCAAACTTTATTGGGGCTTAGGGAAAGGGTGGTGGGTGGTAGTGAGATTCACACAATGAAGGAGCAATCTGGGAGGATGAACCATCATATAGGGTGGTCTAATGGGGTCTTGATGGAGTTAGACACTTAATATGGGTAAAGTGGGGTGAGGTATTTTTTTAATTTTATGTTTATTTGTAGTTTGCATCATTCATTTCCACAATATTTTGAGTTACAAATTTCTCCACATCTTTCTGCTACCCACAACCTCAAAACAGTGATCCCACTGAATAGCCCCTCCCCAAATCTGCGCTCTCCTATATCCACTTCCATACATGCTCCAACTCTCCAGTAGGGCAAGATAGATCTCTATGCCCCAGTGCCTGTATATCTTATTTCCCAGTTGCATATAAATAATAATAATAATTAACAACAATAATAATACATATTTAAACATTTAATTTAAAAACTTTGAATTCCAAATTCTTTCCCTTCCTCCATAGTCACCCAACCTTACAGGGAAGATAAGCAATTCAATATCAGTTGTACATATGTAGCTATGCAAAACATTTCCATAGTGGATATATTGTGAAAGACGGACTATATTTCCCTCCATCCTATCCTGCCCCCCCCCCCCACTTGTTCTGTTCTCTACTTTGACCCTGCCCCTTTGCATAAGTGTGTGCTTCCAACTTCCCTTTCCCCCAAACTGCCTCCCCTCTATCATCCCCCATTTCATTCCTTTCCCCCCTACTCTCCTGTAGGTGAGATACACTATTTAGTGTACATGTCATACCCTCCCTAAACCAAATTTAATGAGAGTAAGGTTGACTCATTCTCTTTTGTATTCCTGTATTTCCCTCCATTGTAAGTTTTCCCTTGCCTCTTCTATATTAGATAATTTACCCCATTCAGTCTCTCCCCATCTCCTCTCATTAGATTCCTCTCTCACCTCTCAATTTCACCTTTTATGTATCATGTCTTCCTATTCAATCGATTCGGTGCCCTCTGTCTAAGTATACCTGTACACTTATATATACACTCACATATGTATTCATGCACCCATATACCCTCCTATATAGACATATATGTAGGTATACATATATACATATATATATATATATACATATATATATATATATATATATATATATATATATATATATATATATACACACGCACACACACATTTCTCTTTCCTTCAACTATTCTCATACTGAGAGAAGTTTCATAAGTTACAATTATTGTTTTTCCATAATAGTAGTAATATAAATATTTCAACTTTGATAAATTCCTTATGTTTCTTTTCCCTGTTTACTTTCTCATGCTTCTCTTGCTTCTTGTATCTGAATGTCAAATTTTCTATTCAACTCTAGTTTTTTCATCATTGATGCTTGAAAATTCTCTATTCCATTGAATGACCATATTCTACCCTGAAACATGATACTCAGTTTTGCTGGGTAGGTGATTCTTGGTTTTAATCCCAGCTCCTTTGTCCCCCAGAATATCATAATCCAAGCCCTTCGATCCCCCAGTGTAGAAGCTGCCAGGTCCTGTGTTATCCTGATTGTGTTTCCACAATATTCAAATTGTTTCTGCTTGCCTGCTTGTAATATTTTCTCCTTGATTTGGGAATTCTGGAACCTGGCTATAATATGCCTAGGAGTTTTCTTTTTGGAATCTTTTTCAAGAGGTTATCAGTGTATTCTTTCAAAGTATATTTTGTCCTCTGATTCTAAAACACCAGGGCAGTTTTCCTTGAGAATTACTTGAAGGATGATTTCTAGATTCTTTTTTTTTTTTTTTAAAGCAATTGGGGTTAAGTAACTTGCTCAAGGTTACATGGCTAGTCATTATTAATTATGTATGGGTGCTCATTTTCTGAGGCCGGTTTCAATCCCGGGTCATCCCAACTCTGAGGCCAGCTCTCTTACTCACTGTGCCACCTAGCCACCCCTCTAGGGGGGGGGATACTTTTTTTTTCTTTTCTAGGTTCTTTTTTTGATCATGACTTTCAGGTAGTCCAATACTTTTTAAATTATCTCTCCTGGATCTATTTTCCAGGTCAGTGGTTTTTCCAATGAGATAATTCACATTGCCTTCTCTTTTTTCATTTGTTTTGATCTGCTTCATAGTATCTTGATTTCTCATAAAGTCACTAACTTCCATTTGCTCCAATCTAATTCTGAAAGAATGTTTCTCTTTAGTGAGCTTTTGAGATTCTTTTTCCATCTGGCAAATTTGGTTTTTTAAGGAGTTCTTCTCCTTATTGGCTTTTTTAGCCTCTTTTGCCATTTGAATTAGTCTATTTTTAAGGTGTTATTTTCTTCACTCAGGTTGTTGACTCTCCTTTCATAATTTTCTTGCATCGTTCTCATTTCTCTTCCCAATTTTTCCTCCACGTCTCTTATTTAGTTTTCAAAATACTTCTCAAGCTCCTCTATGGCCTATAACCAGTTCATATTTTTCTTGGAAGCTTTTGGTGCAGGTGTTCTGACTTTGTTGTCTTCCCCCTGTTCCATGCTTTGATCCTTTTTTGTCCCCCACATAGGAGTCTAAAGTCAGATTGCTGAGTTTGCTTGGCTTCCTTTGCTTGCTCATGTTGCCACTCAATTACTTGACTTTTGAGCTTTTTAGGACAGTAGAACTCTGCTTCCAGAGAGTAAAACTTTGTCCCCAGTCACTAGGGTTTTCTCAGCTGCTGGAGCTATTAGTTGGCTGCCTTCTCTGAGGCCCCACACACTCTGGCTCACTGGTCACACACCCTAGGACCTCCATCCTAGATGATGATCCATATCCAACAGATTAAAGCAAGATTCATTACCTCTCAGACTGGTTGCTTTACCCCTTACAATTTGCAGTCCAGGAGCTCTGAAGCAGTCACATGACAGAGGCTGCCACTCCTCAGCCACTTCTTCCTCCAGGGGGAAAGACCAGACCACACTCCTGGACTCCCTGTTCCCACAAAGTCTACTGACCTCTCACTTTGTCCTTAGCATCTATGGGTTGATAATTCTGGAAACTGCCACAGTTGCTGGAGATGTACTCTCCCAACATCTCTCCAGCTAACAGCTAGTTGGGCTACTCTGAGGCTAAAACCTCAGGCTCACTGGGGGCTGGGCTCTGCTACCAAAGTACTACAATGGCCCTTTCCTGCTGGCCTCCTGGGCTGTCTTCAGTGGGAGGTTAGTTTCTCTTTGTCACTTTGTGGGTTCTGTAGCTCTAAAATTTTTTTAGAGTAATTTTTTACATGAATTAGAGGATGTAGAAGTGGGTGCCACACCAAAGTCCTCTTTCTACTCTACCATCTTGGCCAAGATTGTTTTTTTGTTTTTTTTTTCATAGACTTCTACATTATTTTATAGAACATTTAACTCACCTCCTGCCAAGTGTCCAAACTCTGTTGGGAAGAGGCATGCACCTTCCACTCAATGATGAACATTCTCACATCTGGCCATACTCCTCATATCCCACTGACTCAGAACTATTGTAGATTCTGATCTAAACAACATTCAACATCCCCATCATTTGATTTCTTACTCCAATTCCCTTCAAATGTCCACCCCAAAATTTGGACCTAACTCCACCCAGCTGTTGAACTAAACCATATGTAATGCTTATTTCAAGGGATAAAAATATCTTTCCTTCATCTTAATCTTTTCTTCTCCCACTCCTTGCATCTACTAAGTGTTGCAGAAAGCTGGCTTTCTCCTTGTGACATAGCCTTCCTGATCACCCTTTATAGTACTGACTCTACTTTTACACATCATCCTTGGCTCACTGGTCATTGCCACTTCCAGGTCTTTTCATTACTCAATAACTTCTCTTCCTTTGAGATTCATGTTATTTATATAAGCCACCCAATAAAAATCCTGTTAGCTGTTGTGTACGGACTTCCAGGTCACTCCCCATCCTTTTTCATTGAATTCAATAACTTGCTCACAACATTTTTCCCCTCCTCCTCAACTATTTCCTTTATACTAAAGTATTTCAGTATACATATTGATTCTCCATCAAATGCTTTTAAAAGTAATACTTTATTTATTTTTCCCCCAGTTATGTGTCAAGACAATTTTTAGCATTCATTTTTACAAGATTTTGAGTTCAAAATTTTTCTCCCTTCCTCCCCTTTCTTCTTCCAAAAAAGAAAGTTAATTGGATATAGGTTATATACACATGCTATCATCTAAAACATATTTCCATGGATCACAGTTGTGAAAGAAGAAACAGATCAACAGATCAAAAGGAAGAAAACAACACAAAAGAATAAAGTGAAAAATTATGCTTCAGTCTGCATTCAGAGACCATCAGTTCTTTATTTATATGTGGATAGCATTTTCCTTTATGAAACCTTTGTACTTGTTTTGCATCACTGTATTGCTGAGAAGAGCTAAGTCATTCATAACTGATCATCACATAATGTTGTTGATAGAATGTACAATATTTACCTGGTTCTGTTCATTTCACTTTGCATCAGTTCATATAAGTCTTTCCAGGTTTTTCTGAAATCTGCCTGTTCATCATTTCTTATTGCACAATAACATTCCATTATATTCATATACCACAGCTTGTTCAGTCATTCCGCAATCTCCTCAATTTCCAGCATTTTGCTACCACAAAAAGAGTTGCTATAAATATTTTTGCCCATGTAGGTCCTTTTCCCTTTTTATGATCTCTTTGGAATATAAACCTAGTAGTAGTATAGCTGAATCAAAGGGTATGTAACATTTTGATAGCCCTTTTGGTATAGTTCAAATTGTTCTCCCGAGTGGTTGGATCAGTTCACATCTCCACCAATAGTGCATTGGTATCCCAATTTTCCCATATCTTCTTCAACATTATCATTTTTCCTTTTTTGTCATATTAGCCAATCTGATATGTGTGAGGTGGTACCTCAGAGTTGCTTTAAGTTGCATTTCTCTAATGAAAAGTGTTTGAAAGCATTTCTTTATTTGCCTATAGCTAGATTTGATTTCTTCATCTGAAAACTACCTGTTCTTATCCTTTGACTATTTATCAGTTGGAGAGTAGTTTGTATTCTTATAAATTTAACTCAATTCTCTATGATTTTGAGAAATAAGCCCTTCATCAGAGATACTTTCTGTAAAGATTGTTCCCCAGATTTCTTCTTTCCCTCTAGTCTTGGTTGCTTTGTTTGTGCAAAAGCTTTTTAATTTAATATAATAAAAATGATCTGTTTCACATTTTTAATACTATCTATCCTTTGTTTGGTCATGAAACTGTACCTCAGTTAACTTCTCCTTTAAGAATTTGGATGCTTAAGAAGTGTTCAAAAAATGTAAAAAAGAAAAAGAATATGGAAGTGATGGATTATTTCTTTGAAGTCCTGATATTGTTGTGTTTGTTATTTCTTCTCTTATGGCTACCTGATATGGAACATTCCTTATAATACAATACCTTACTCTTATTTTTCTTATATAAGATTATGGGAAAGAATTGAGAAAATAATGATAAAAAAAGAATTTGGGTGCTATGCCACTTTGTGCATTTATATTTAGTATTGCTATTACTTCATTGTCTATGATGCCTTGTTAGCAAGATGTAGTTTCCTTCCTTATCTCTTTTTATTAGGTCTACTTTTGTTTTCTCTTTGTTTGAGATCATGTAGTGAACAAAAAGTGGAGGACCACTAAATCTTACCATTTATCCTCATAATATGCCCTCCAGATCCTTGTTTTATGTCTCTCTTGATAATAATAGTGAGATAATCATTAAATAAATTTATGACTAAATTAAACTTTTGAAAACTCTTCTATTAACTGGATAGAAAGCATGGGAGACTCTCTAGTTCAAAAGATATTTTAAGGTGACATCTTTCTAAAAATTTTAAAGTAAAAAAAGTGAGAAACAAAATGTTTTGTGTAACTACACATGCAGAACCTATATTGAATTGTTTATCTTCCCAGTAAGGGTGTGTGACAAGGGGGGAAGGGAAAGAATCTGGAATTCAAAGTTGCAAAATCAAATGTTTAAAAAATTATTATTATTATTTACATGTAACTGGGAAATAAGATATACAGGCACTGGGGTATGGAGATCCATCTTGGCCTAGTGGAAAGTAGGATGGGTAATGGTGGAGGATATAGGAGAGAGCAGACTGGGGGAAGTGGTATACAGTGGGATAACTGCTTTGGGTTGATGGGTAGGGGGAAAGATGGGAGAAAATTTGTAACTCAAAATTTTGTGGAAATGAATGACATAAACTAAAAATAAACATAAATTTAATAAAAAATAATATAAAATAAAATGAAAAAAGGGATAAAAAATGAATGAAGACAGACATAAGGCAGACTGGAGATGACTAGAGAGTTAGAAGAAGAGCCAAGAAAGCATTATATTTCTAAAGCTAAGGGACAAAAATAGTATTTAATAGAAGAAGTTGGGTCATTGATGATAAGGTTTTAAATTTGTGTAGTGATATAGGGATTGCTTGCCTCATAACAACCTTGTAGGTAATGCATGTATTAATTTTCCCATTTCATTGATGAAAAAGTTGTGTTTCAGAGAGGTTCAGTGCCTTGTCTATGGTTACACAGCTCTTTAGTAGCAGAGCCATGAACCCAGGTCTCCTGACTATAAATACAGCAAACTTTACTCTATATATCATGCTGATTCTAAACAGTGTCAGATACTGTAGAGTAACCAAAAAGGATGAACTTTCTTGGATCAGGAAAGGCCAATGGATCTGGTGGTTAGGAAATAATTGCTTTGAGATAGCAGTTTCACTAGAGCAATATGGCCAAAAACTATGGTGTAAGAATTTGAAGACAGAATTAAAAGTGATGTTTCAGAGGCATTGGCTGTAGACAAATTTTTGAGAAGCTTAGCGCTTTTGACTCTGTGCAACACTACTGAATACTAATTAATTAAATTGAAACAAATGTGGCTTATCAGACCAAGCATTAAAAAAAGTGAGAAACACCACAAGATCTTATAGTCTATGAACCTTTGTATATTATCATGAAAGTTAAAATAGGAGGTTTATTATAAGTAAAAGGAAGTCTATAGGGGTGGAGTCAAGATGGTGGTGTAGAAATAGCACTTCCTCGGAGCTCTCGCCCACACCACTTCAAAATTCTGTAAAAGGGGGACTCCAAATGACCTCTGGAGCTCCAGAACCCACAAAATGACACAGAGAAGCTAACCTCCCACTGAGGATCACCCAGCAGCCCAGCAGGGAGTGGCCAGCACAGCATTCTGGGAGCTCAGCCCAGGTCCACTTGAGCCAGAGGTTTTAGCCCCAGGGTGGCCAGACCAGAAGCCAGTTGGAGGGACCGCAGAACACCAGCAGCTGTTGCATTTCCAGAATTATCAACACATAGATGTTTAGGACAAAGTGAGAGGTCAGTGCCCTGTGGACTTTGGGACTGGTTGGGAGAGAGTTTCAGCTTCTTCCCCTGGGGGCAAGAAGCTGCTGAGGAGCCGGCGCAGCTTATGCCACATTGCCACATTGCAGCTTCAGCTCCTGGCCTTCGAACTGTAGGGGGATCCAGCAATCAGTCTCTGGGGTAACCACTTTTGCTTTACCCTTCTTGGGTCCGGATTGCAGTCTGGTGTGGAGGTCTTGGGGTGTGTGACCAGCTTGCCAGAGTGTGTAGAGGCTTCACAGAGGCCACCCAACTAATACCTCCAGAAGTGGAGAAAACCCCAGTATTTGGGATGGAAGCTCCCCTGGTTGGTGGCAGAGTCCTACTGTGGCAACAAGCCCAAAAATCAAGTAATTGATTGGCAACATGCCTAGGCAAAGGAAACAAAATAAACAGAAAAATTCAACATTAGACTCCTATTTTGGGGGCAAAGAGAATCAAAGCATGGAACAGGAAGAGGACTGTGAGGTCAGAAATCCTGCATCAAAAGCCCAAAATGAAAATAAAATCTGGTTACAGGCCATATAGGACCTTAAGAAGCAGAGAAGAAAAGTGGGGGAAAATGGGTAGAGAAATGAGAAAGATGCAAGGAAACTATGAAATGAGAGTCAAGAGCCTGACTGAGGAAGATAACACCTTAAAAATAGACTAATTCAAATGGCAAAAGAGGCTCAAAAAGGCAATGAGGAGAAGAATACCTTAAAAAGCCAAATTTGCCAGATGGAAAAATAATCTCAAAAGCTCACTGAGGAGAATCATTCCTTCGGAATTAGACTGGAGCAAATGGAAACTAGTGACTTTATGAGAAATCAAGATGCTATTAAGCAGATCCAAACAAATGAAAGACTAGAAGGCCATGTGAAATATCTTATGGGAAAAGCCACTGACCTGGAAAATAGATCCAGGATAGACAATCTAAAAATTATTGAACTACCTGAAAATCACGATCAAAGAAAGAATCTAGTAATCATCCTTCAGGAAACTATCAAGGAAAATTGACCTGATGTTTTAGAACCACAGGGCAAAATAGAGGTTGAAAGAATCCACAGATCACCTCCTGAAAAAAGATCCCCAAAAGAAAACTCCTAGGAATATTGTAGCCAGGTTCCAGAATTCCCAGATCAAGGAGAGAATATTACAAGCAGCCAGGAAGAAACAATTTCAATATTGTGGAAACACAATCAGAATAGCACAGGATCTGGCAGCTTCTACTCTGAGGGACTGAAGGGCATGGAATATGATATTCCAGAGTGCAAAGGATCTAGGATTAAAAACAATAATCACCTACCCAGCAAAATTGAATATCATGTTTCAGGGGAAAATATGGTCATTCAGTGGAATAGAGGACTTTCAAGCATTCTTGAGGAAAAAACTAGAGTTGAATAGAGAATTTGACATTCAGATACAAGAAGCAAGAGATGCTTGAGAAGGTAAACAGGGAAAATAAATCATAAGGGACTTATCAAAGTTGAACTATTTACATCCCTACAGGGAAAACTATAACTGTAACTGATGAATCTTTTCTCAGTATGAAAATAGTTGAAGAAGGATATATGGGCATATGAATACATATGTGAATGTGTGTATATATGTTTTCAGGTATACATAGATAGAGGACACAGGTTGAATTTAATAGGAAGGAATGATACATAAGAGGTGAAATTAAGAGCTGAGAGAGGAATATAATGAGAGGAAATGGGGAGAGACAGAATGGGGTAAACTATCTCATATAGAAGAGGCAAGGGAAAGTGTTTGCAGGAGAGGGAAAGAACAGGAAAGCAAAAAGGCAAAACCTTATTCTCATTGAATTTGGATCATGGAGAGAATGACATACATATTAAATTTGCTTCCTTACCCTACAGGAGAGTAGGGGAGAAGGGGATGAGAGGGGGGACAATGGAAGGGAAGGCAGGCTAGGGGGGAAAAGTTAGAAGCACCCACTTTTGAAAAGGGACAGGACCAAACTGGGGAGTGGACCAGGTGGGAGTTGGGATAGGAGGGAGGGAAAGATAGTCAGTCTTTTACAATATATCTGCTATGGTAATGTTTTGCATAGCTACACATGTACAGTATATATCGAGTTGCTTATCTTCCTTTTAAAATTAAATTTTTAAAAAATATATAAATAGTATGATTAATACTATTTTGCATATAATTGGGAGATAAGATGTGCAGGCATTGGGGCAAGGATATTCACCTTATCCTACTAGAAAAGTTGAAGGGTGTATGGGAGAGGAGTTGGGAGGGAGCAGATTGGATGAGGCCATATCCTATGGGACTGCTTTTCTGGGGTGGTTGGTGGGGGAAAATTGCAGCTCAAAATCTGACGGAAATGAATGATGTAAACCAGAAGTTAATAAAGCATATGAAAAAAAAGGAAATCTATACTCTTTCCACATGATTATCAAGAATGCTTTTGATATATGTACTTTATTATTCTTAACATTTTGTATTAGATCTGACAGGAAGCATTGGGATCTAGAATTGTTCTTGTTTTCTTGGTCATTGTATTTGGTCAATAAAAAGGGCCATGATCTTTTTCCAAGTATTTGACAGTTTTCCCTATTCCCAGTACTGAGAATATCAATTCCTCAGTATCATGCTGGCTTAGAAGGGAGCTTGGTCTGTGCATATTTGGCCTTTCCCACCCTGAATCATCTCATCTTTCTCTTTTTTAGTGTAACTTATGCTCCCAGCACTTAGCACAGTGCTTAGGATATTGTTGGCAATTAGCACATTGCAAGGTGAGTGACTGATCACTTCCTCATTTTGCACATCAGGAACTGTAATGTTAGAGTTCAACCTTTAGACTGTTACGTACATTATTTTTTTTTTCATGGAGTATTCTTGTCTCTCCTAGGTGTGTCCTAAGGCACAGTAGATAGAGCTAGAGTCACAAGTTTGGAATCAGGAAAACCTGATTTCAAATGAAGACTCAGATAGATACTCATTAGTTGTGTGACCCTAATCAAGTCAATTAAGCTCGGTTTGTCTCACTTTCTTCATCTATAAAATGGGGATAATAACATCTACCTCTCAAATTTGTTGTGAGAATCAAAGGAGACAATAATTATAAAACATGTATTACAGTCCCTGGCACATAGTAGGAATTATGTAAATATTTGTTGTTGTTATAGGCAGGATCAGATAGCATCTAATATATTTTTTGTTTTCTGAATGATTAACACATGAACTGCATAGACTAGGAACTTGGTTTTTGATTAATCACTGAATTAAACAACCCGCCAATAAAATTAACCTATCAGTGTGATGAGCTATAAGAGACTCCTGTAGAGATCTGAGGGAGAAAATTTAAGGCAAAGAAGTACAAAATGCTTGTGAAAACATCTTCTACCTTTGACTGCTCCTTTCTTTACAAATGTCCTTATGAGACACCAGACTGAGTTGTAGGAGAAGACATCTTTGTGGGCGAAGAATGGCTATACAGAGTTCAATACTCCAGAGCTTCACTGAAGAGTCCTCTAAGTCACATGCTATGAAAAAATGGGGAAAAAAACAACCTCTGGAATTAATGAGAGTAAATTACAAAGTTGGACTAGAAAGTTCTTTTCCTTAGTGCCCTCTGATGAGAAAAGAAAAGTGTTGCCCCAGGGACCCTCCAACCTCAACTTCCAAACCCCTGGAGCTGGAGAACACTAATTCTTACTGATACGCAGTTAATAACTTTTCAACTAGAGGTAAAATGCCTTTCTACCCTAATATACACTTATTTTAATTTATCAGATAATGGGAGCTTCACTAGATAGGCTCTTCAGCCACCTCAAAGTCAATGGCATATCATTATTTTTTGTCGTCTTTCCTCAGTCAGATTCAGTAATTTTAAGACATCAGCTGTTATGACCAGCAGGAACTACAGTCTGATTAACATTTAATTTTTGGAACTCTGCATGAAATCTGCTCAGGTAGGAAACAGGTTAGAAAAGGAGGAGGAAGTCTGTTTCATTAAAAAGATCAATGAATTTGGAAAAAGAAGACAGGCATTCACATGTGTGACATGGGCAAGTCAACATATTTCTCTAGGTTTCCATTTCCCCCTCTCAAAAGGGATGGTGTTGGGCTAGATGACCTTTGAGTTCTTCTCTAACTCTAAATCTATAATTCTGTGAAGATGTTTTGTGTGATTTCAAGGTATAGTCAATTCCTCCATATGCAGTAAATAACTGGGAGCTGTTTCAGGAACTTTCACATTGATTAGCGATCCACAAATCAACAATTTGAGTGAGATCCACATAAGGCAATGTGGAATGGTGGATAGAGTCCAGGTTTGGGAATCTATAAGCTGTGGTTTCAAATTGTCACTCTTATGCTTAATGTAACTGAGACTGCAAGTGATCAAAAGCTTTGGATTTGCATTGCTAGGAGTTCCTACACTGTACTTTAGCAAAATCACAGGTCCTATAGATAGACTTCAGTATGGCTTTTATTCATTAATTTGGGAGATATATTTACCTTCTAACTAAGTTTATTTTAGTCTGCTTGTCAGATTTAGGGTGAAACTATAAAATATATTAATAATAGTAAGCAGTTATATGGGCACGAAAGTTTGCAAAGAACTTTAGTTAATCAACAAGCATGATTTAAATATGTGCTGTGTTCAATTAAGTTTGTCTAACCACTGAAATACAAAGATGAAAGAAAAGGAGTGATTACATATGTACTTTATTTTATTTTGTCCTCATAATTACCTTGTGTGTGTAGGAATGCTCTTATTATCACCATTTTACAGATGTAGAAATTGAGGCAAAGAGAGGATAAAGTGATTTGGGTTTGGTCACACAGGTAATTAGTGTCTGAGATAAAACTTGAACCCAGATCTTCTTTCCATCTCCAAATCTAGCCATGTTACATAATAGGAAAATATAGTACAGAAATGTGCTGGGATAAGGAAAAAGACCCTGAGGGAAATGATAATAGGCTAAGGATAACCATACATCTGATAGATGTAGAAGAGATATGGTATCATTAAATTTAGAGTAGAGCAAGAAATTATTTTAGAGGTTTTTCAATCTAGTCTCCTTGTTTTAGAAATTAGTAACTTGTTCTCTGCAGGCAGGTGGCACAGTGGACAAAGTGCTAACCCTGGAGTCAGGAAGACCCATCTTCCTAAATTCAAATCTGGCCTCAGACCCTTACTGGCTCTGTGACCCTGGGCAAATCTATTTGCCTCAGTTTCCTCATCTATAAAATGAGCTGGAGAAGGAAATGGCTAACCACTCCAGTATCTTTGCCAAGAAAATTCCAACTGAGGTCATGAAGAGGTGGATACAACTAAAAACAACAACAGCAACTTGACCTCAGAGAGAAAAGATGCATTGCTAAGGTTATGCAGGTATTAAACTGCAGGGCTGGGATCTGGCTCCAAACCTGGTGATTCTTCTACCACAACAAGCAGTTTAATAACTGTCTTCAAGGTCTGTTGCTGCTACTTTGCTCCTTTTTTTAATTCTCCTAACACTCAAAGTTAGGAGAAAAGTTGTGGCAACTGATGGTGCTTGTGAATTTTACCATTTGGCTGTCCTGTATGCTCTTCATAATCAGAGTCTCAAACCCACTCTCATTTAGTATCAAGGAAACTATGTGGGAATATTTGGAGCATCATCTGGGCTTTATTTATGATGGCCAGAAGCTCCCCAGGTAACTTGGGGTTTACTGCCTGGATTCTTCCCTCCCTCCTTTCCTTCCTTCCTTCCTTCCTTCCTTCCTTCCTTCCTTCCTTCCTTCCTTCCTTCCTTCCTTCCTTCTTTCCTTCCTTCCTTCCTTCCTTCCTTCCTTCCTTCCTTCCTTCCTTCTTTCCTTCCTTCCTT